>BDSI01000077.1:7500-618840 GCA_003117195.1 Eudorina sp. 2006-703-Eu-15
TGTAGACATAAAATAGCCACATTTGGTTGTTTATTGTTCCATTTACGTAATACTAAGTCGACGGGACATTGCAGTAGGGCGGGCTCGCTGATAGATCACAGAAATTATATAACCGCATACACCTCGCAGTCCAGCTCAGAATTATGTACAAGAATGTTCATGGAGTATGAAAGTCCGGATGAGGCCACCCGTAACTTGGAGCAGGAACGCCACTACCTGTAAGCCTGTGACAATGTGATCTCCATGGACAACATGTAAAAAAATATCTAACCTGAAATCGGTATCGGCATAACCTGTGCGTCTCTGGCGCAAACCCTCCTGCGTACTGCACTGTGTGCACACTCTGCCCCGCGAGTACTACATGAAAGCCCGTAAGGCCTTTATAGCGCGGTGGTCCAGGAAAAAATCGCACTTTCGCGAGGAAAGCAAGCAAGGCCCGCGTTTGTGCGATATTTGAAGCAACATACGTGGACGACAATCAATATCAGGAGCTATCGCGCGAGCCACCGCCGTGAATGAATGCCTGGGAGTCGCTAACGCCCTGCGCCTACCCCGAGATGTGCGAGGCATCGGGCCTGCGTGAAGCATGAGTTGAGGCTAGATCATGCTTGGGTCTGTGGCCTGGGGGGCCCCGAACACGCGTGGGGAATTCCGGTACGCATGTCTTGCACTGCGCCAGCGCAGTGCTAGGAGTACCAAGTTCGACAGCTCCTGCGTATCGTGGGTGATAGGAAGCGGGTCATCAACGGCTAGCGATAGTCGCCCACCCATTTCTTCTTCGGAGGTTGAGCCTTTCCAAAAGCTGACACCCTTTTGTCAGTTTTCAGCTGAAAAGTTTCGGTTTTTTCCAGTGTTTCCCTTCCCCCGCTCCGCCCCACGCGTACCCCCAGCCACCGTCGTGCACTCCAGCGAGGCCCACCGCGAGGTGGTTCGATTAAGCCTCTTTATTTGCAGTCGATTTATTGGCGTCCCCTTTAGAATGCTCCACCGCAGCACCGCTGCCTCATGGAAATGCAATAATGACACTAAATATACCAGGAAACAAATCGGGGCAGCGTTCGGATTTTGAACCTGGTCGGGGACTGCGTTCCGCAAGGGGTAACACGCATGCCAACCGACAGACCTTCGTCGTTATTAGCCTAAAACAACAAGGTTAGCAAGCATGTAGCATGGCAGAGAAAGTAGGTCAATAAAGTCTGCGCCACTGAATGGCTTAAGTCTGCACTGGAAAGAGGCCCATTGTCAAGGCGGTGGGACGCCTGGCGTCGCCAGCGCCACGCGCGGGTCCCGGTGTCAGCCGTGTGAACCCGTGTGCGCCCCCAGTGAGGCAGCTCATGGATACAGGGTCAGCCCCGTACGTCTCCTTTGAGTTCACACGCAGCTCACACGCAGCTTCCCACACGGCGCGTGCACGACTGTGCAGTGTGCACTCCATCCCACTCGCGTGCTGCGCCAAGCGCCAGCCTCCGCCGTGCTCCACCGTGCTCTGTCGCAGCTTCCCACACGCATGTGCACTCAACTGCCCACTCCGTCCCAAGCGCGCGCCTGCCAACTAGCGCCAACTGCCCGTGTGTGTCACTACAACTGTTGACAGTCAGGTAGCTTCCGAGGCGGGCCGCCGTACAAGTACCTGCTCACACTCGCACAGCTGCCGACTCCCACGCAAACTGCTGTACGGCTGAGGGGGGGTAGGGGTGCCGTACACGAGTTGGTTGAGGGTTAGTCGGAGGTGTCCAAGAACCGCCCTTTATCTATTTTCTCGTGAGCCACTGTATTGCGCACAAGGATTATGAGGAGACAGACGCATGCATGGTGACTCTGTTGCCACTGCTACAGCGAGCCGCTGCCATCGCCTTCGTTACTCTGCCGCCGCCGCCGCCGCCTGCACCGGCTAGTGCACGCCGCGCGCTGCCCCCCTCCCCGCCGGCATCCTCTGTCTCGACCTAAGCGAAAACCCCCAACGGCGTGATCCCAATGGAACCAATGTGGCCGGTCCCACAACCAACGCCTGCACAACTCCCGGCCACATACATGCATCAGGTCCCCCTGTACATTCCATCGGCGCCCCAAGCTACCCAAGCTTACCAACCCTCATGAAGACCTACTACCGTGAGTTTTAAAAGAAAAGGGTAACGGCAAAGTGTGACGGAACGGGACGGGGCGCAGCTTTGCAAAAGCGTGCAGTTGGGGGGAGGGGGACCCCGGGAAGCATATCACAGAGCAGCGTAGCGGTGCGGGTCTTGCTATCTCTTGATGGTGACGAATAATTCCTGTGGACTTCTTTCTCCGCAGCAGCGCATCATCAGTAATGCGGCATCTCATCATGCTGATGTCCGCCGTACGTACGTAAGTATGTACGTACAGGGCCGTGCAGCCCACAGGCAAAGCAGGAACGAGCCACCTTGGGCGGGAAGCGCACGCGTTCGCGCACGAGTACGAACCATGCATGGCACCCAGAAAACACGTACGACAACCCAGCAAAGCGCGAGGACGACGTGCTTACAAATAGAATCATGCAGTTGTCGGTGGCTTGAGCAGTCTCTCTCTCCCAGCTCCCAGCTCCTCCTAATACAACGATCAGCGATATGCTTCAAGTATTTATCCATACCAACCGAAATCAAGTTACGGTAACTGCCTTCTCAGGACCCTCAACGCCACGACCTCCGCCCACCTAGCTGAAGATCCCCCGGCCCCTGCCAGGATGACTCCATGCAAGAACGTTCGTGAACACGAACACACCGCATCTACCAGCCCGCCTCTCGCTTTGAGCCCCCAACGGCCGCACTCCGCCGCACATACGCAGAAAGCAGTTTTCCATCAGAATTCAAAGCGCGTGAATGAATAAACAGGCACGGCACCTAGCTTACTGCCTCCAGGTTGGTGTGGGCATGCCACCTCGCGAATCACACACACACACACACACATACACGCCTGTGCATGTCACGCACTCCTGCTCTGCTGCCTGCCTAAGCAACACACACACACACACACACACACACACACACGGGGTTTTACCGCACCGGGCAGGGGCGCGCCTCCGAATTGCTAAGGAAAGTGCCCTGGATGCTGCAAGGACTTGAGAAGGTTGAACAGCGGACTGCAAGGCGCAGACCGCCCGGGATGGGCTTTCGCACGCCCACGCCACTCCTGCGCAAGCCTACGACTTCGAGCGACTCTACACCAACCTTCCACATGCCCTCCTGCGTGACACCCTTCGGAACCTTTTCGTCGCCGCCCTCGCCGCCACCCCTTTCCTTCGTGTTGCTACCACGGACCCGCCACCACACCGGCCCCATGCCAAGCCCACCCACTCCGTGCCCTTCCACGACGACCGCCCTGCGGGACCACAAGTCCGAACCCACAACCGTACGACCACCCGCATCTCCCATCTATACGACCTCGACATTCTTTTGGATTCCCTCCTCAACTCCACCTTCATCACCTTCAGCCCAGCCTTGGTACGCCAGATCATTGGTATCGATCCCCATGAGTATTTCCGCGTCTCCATTAATCGCCAACCTGTCCTCTCTTGGTAGGAGTTCCGGTGCCTGCGCCAACGCACGCTTCCTGCCTACTGTCGATGCCGCCGACAAACGCATCCTCGCCCGCTTGCGGCACTCCAAACGCTACCTCGACGACCTCCTCTTCCTCAAAAACCCGTACCTTCGCCACCTTCTATCCATCAATCCCATCGTCCGTGACCTCCGCGGCATCTACCCCGCTGAGCTGGGCGTCTCCCACGACCATCTGCCCGCCGGCCACAGGCCTGTTAAAACCCGTACATAACCAGGAGTTGTAACTCCTGCATACATCGCGACGAATGCCTTGGGCAGGGCCTGGATACCTACCCGCACCGTAACTAACGATACGTACACATCGGAGCCCAACCCTAGCGGCCGCATCCGTCCCCATGGCAGCGCGGGTAACATATATAGCGGACGTACGGATGGATGCACCGGCTGGCAGCCAGCAGCAGTGTCACGCAGTTTGGGGACCGGAACCGCTCATCTATCCCCCTGCACCGGGGAAGGAGAATGGCATCACAGATGGGAGACAAACAGAGAACGTTCATTCATTCATCAAACAGCGAATGCCGCCGGGAATCCGATCCCATGCCATGTACATAACCACCGTAAACTCGCTAAGCCCGCGCAAACACAGAATCACTCCCCCATCCCGGATCAGGCCCCACTCTCCATGAGAACGTCGAGCCAGGCAGGTCCCTCGCTGAGATAGATTATGTGCCATCACAGCGCAGTACCACGAGCGCAGATGCGACACAAGGATGGATGGAAATGTCATGTGAGTGAGTCCCTGGAGGAGCGCTGGCGCCTTTAGTCGTGTCTGCAACCGTGTCCCGACCGCTTTTAGTCATGAACTCCGCTCGTTCCGGAGCAAACGACCCCTGCGTTGCATCTGTGCGCACTCCCGCGCCACCACCTGACCCGGGTTCGTTTCTGGGTTTGTTTGTTTTTCCAAGAAATGTGAACCCTTCGTCCATCTTGCTTGCTGCGTTTAGTTCTTGCGTTGCCGCCGCTTCGACGGGCCCCGCGCACCTCCTGAGCCTCCCTGCGCGGCCTGACCAACAAAGGCACTCCCTGCGCCCGTCGCCGGCGCTGCCGCAGCTGCTGCTGCGGCATCCGAGGCCAGCGCCGCCGCCATGGCGTCACTGTCGTACAGCACGATCAGCTCATCTCTGACGTACAGGAAGAGGCCGAGCATCATGACGTGGCAGCCAACGAACAGCAAGGACACGTGGTTGACGTGCGGCCCCAGCCGGCGGCAGAGGAAGGCATCCAGGTGCAGGCCGGAGAGCGCTGCCGCGCCGCCCAGGAACACCAGCACAGACCACAGCCGCTGGCGACCCACGCAGGAGCGACGGCTCATGTAGGCGCCCACCACGATGACAGCCAGCACCGACGTACCGATGAAGAGCGCGTCCGTCATGAAGGGAATCTGCAAGCCCGCGAAGCTGCGGGGCGTCGTGGGATGTCGGGGGCACAGCGGCAGCGACAGAGTGGGCGGGCGGGCGGGTATGACCAGGGGAAGCATCTTAGCTGCCTCTCGGGCGAGGAACTTACACGGGACGTGCCACAATGACGATCGCTGGCGGATGAGCGGTAAGCTGTCACGAGGAGGACTGACATGTGCAGCGAGCACGAGCTAACAGCCCCCTGCTTGATCCGAAATCGGGTTGCAAAGATGACTGAAAGGATCGTGGCACAGCGATCCTTTGAAGTGTGCTTTGGACGTGTCAAGGCGGGTTGACGGCAGCAGACGGGTGCTGTGCGCGTTTGTCTACACGCCGTGCCGTACCGAAGCTGGAGCGCTGACCATCCATGTGACCATGTCCCAAAGGGCTGTGAATCGACTAGATGTGTGGAGTTTTTCCCTTTTGCTTCCCTCCGCCTCAACTCACGCATTTCTCCGCTTCGCGTTTCCGCATGACCCCTCCCTCCCCGCCCTGGACCTGGACCCCCTGCCTCCCTGCCCTGGACCTGGACCCCCTCCCTCCCCGCCCTGGACTCCCTCCCTGCCCTGGACCTGGACCCCCTCCCTGCCCTGGACCTGGACCCCCTTCCTCCCCGCCCTGGACCCCCTCCCTCCCTGCCCTGGACCTGGACCCCCTCCCTCCGCTCTTTGTTTGCAAATTCCCACTTTAGCGGCCACACGCAGTGCCACATGCCCCGCACGTCACATACAGCCCCCTGAGTCCACCTCCGTCGCTGCTGCTGGGTTCAGCGCCTCACACGCAAACTGGATATCTTTACAAAGCAACATGCTGTCCGCCTCCCTCACCTGGAGATGCGTTGCCAACTTAATTCTTTATGGACACGAATCCCAGCCATGTGAAACACGTCCCTCACCCCTGGCAATGGTCTTGCAAGCCTCCTCTTCTGATGGTGGCAGTAGTGGCAGTATCCCAGCATCAAGAACCGCTTGAACCTTGTCTTACCACGCGGCCGGAATGCGTGCAGTCAGCCCCTCCACTGGTTTTGGCCCATGAGGGCAGCTGTAAGGGGGCCACAATGTGAATGCGCTTGCATTGTCGGCGAGGTGCAAACAGATTTCGTGAGCAGATCTGGGGGGACCTTGTGGGCTTCGTATCGGGTTGATCGGGATGGCCATGTGCGTCAATAGGATTGAAGCGAGTGCAGGTCTGCACGGTTGTGTTGGAGTGAGCAGCTCATTTACACACAACGCTGCCAGCACTAGCAGGGCCGCGCCTTTGGAGGTCATGAGTACCAACAACGGGCAGTGACGGTGTCCACATGACCGGCCCACTCCTGAAGTCAGAGATCGATGGTGTGTCACATCAGTGCCACACGAGCCTTTATGGCTCCCGACACAGCCTCACCTCATCCCATGTCTTTCACAAGCCCGGCTCATCCATCCGGTTGGCATTCCCCTATAGGAGGCGTCACCGAGCCCCTGAGCCCCTACTACGAATCTACATCCGTGACTGGGCTGCTGAGTGAGCATCACCAAGGATCCGCTTGTCCACTGGTACGCTCTGCCGTACCCGTTTGTCTGTAAGGACATGTTTCCCTCATTTGAAGCCCTGCCCGCATCACCGGCCCCGCAGCGGCATCTCATTCCCCACCCCTGAAATGCAGCTGTTCCCGCTCAAACCCTCCCGCCACACCGCACCGTCACGAGTACATGTTCATGATGGCCGCTTCCATCCCCGTGTCCTCCTTCCAGGTGTCCTCAGCGGCTTCAACAAGCATCGGCGCCCCTATCTCACGCAGCACCTTCAGGTGCTGGGCGCAGCGCAGCTGATACAGGTCCGTGTCACTGAGGCCCTGGCCGTCGCCGAAGTCCAGCAGGTCGGTCAGGTTGGCCACGTCAGCGCCTGAGGCCGAGCGCAGCCTCGGGCGCTTGAAGAGCCTGTCCATCTCCGCGCCCGCCGCCTCAGCCTCTTGCGGGTCCACCGTGATGATGCCGGTGCTGTCCGGCTTGAGGCGCTCCTGCGGGGCGAACGAAGAAAGAGGTCACACGTTAACATCAGCAGCTCATCAGCAGCTCCATCACAAAAACGAGCGAGCTGTGCTGCATTTCACCGCGCAGTAATAAAGCAAGAACAGGGACCAGGACCGGCGCCCCACACGTCGAGTGCAATGCTAGGACAAACGAGACCATTAAGCTGCAGACGACAAAGAAGGTAACGGGGGGCTACATGTCACAGCATGATTAAAGGCAAGGAGCGAGCAAATGCAATGGACACGGACAGGAGCCTTGGCAACAGTGGAGGTGGCGGAGGGTAGAAATGACGCAGTCCACCACGACGCGCCTTGTCCAGGAAGGTTCTGAGCATGCCGATGGCCTCCGCGCGGCTCTTGCAGACGTACAGGTGCATCATCGGCCCCTCCTGCTCCGCCAACCACATCAGCCACCATGCATCCGCCTGGTACACGCAAACACGAGCGAGGCACACCGAGGGGGCATGAACACTTGCCCTTGCAACAGGGGTGTTTGTGTGTGTGTGTGCGCGCAAATGTGCACGGCTTGCGATGCACAGAGCCGCGTCAGAAGCTCAACTGCAGGGTGTGTTGCACGCCTAAGGCACACCACAAGCCTTCTGGCGCTGCAGCTTCTACCAATCAGTGGCATCCCCCTCACACTCCCACCCCAACGCACATGCGCTTCCCAACCCTCGCTGAATGCTGTAGCAGCACAGGCAACAACTCACCAGGTCCGTCATGACAGCAATGGGCTTGAAGTCGGCGCTCCACGCGTTGGCTGTGAGCAGCACTGTGGCCAGCTGATGCCTGTCGCTGCATTGCGGGGTGCGAGCATGCAGATTAAGTCGGACCTTCCAGAGCTCTCAAGAGCTCTGTGGCGTGATGCTATCTAACGAGGGACGGACCCCAAAATGGCCTAAGTGTTCCGCATGGCTAGCAGCCCCACCAATCTTACAAGCGAGCCCGGTCCTTCTTGAGGTCCATTGCTATGCGTAGTCCACCCGCTGGCGCGCCGGCCTTCAAGCACGCCGACGTGCAGAGGGCAAAGTCTGTGGTGCCACTAAGAGTGATGTTCGTCCCCGGCAGGTCGCTGGTCAGCATGGTTGTCTTGCCGATGCAGTCGTGCCATTCTACAGGGGGCGAACAGTTGCATCGTCAGAACCGCTACTTGTCAGTACCGCTACACAAAACGGCACGTACACCCCAGGCTTCACGCACTCTGCAGCATAGTTGCACTTGCTCACCTTGACCGGGTGGCGGAGGCAGGATTAAGTTCACGTATGCCATTGCCGGCGTACGATTGAGAGGGTCGCTCTCAGCCTGTGGCCCCCAGGTGAACGCCTCAGCGTCCACCAGTGTCGCTGCGATGGGCGCCTTCGAGACATACTTGACTTCTACACCCGCGGCGCGGATGGCACGCCAATTCTCGCTATTGATGCCACTGAAGGATACTGCTGCAACACACATTCAACACACATTCAACGGGGAGCGAAGGAAGGATGGGCGTGTGTCTGCAGTGTCAGCTGGATGGCACGAAGGCCCCCATAGTAGCCTTCAAAGTGAGTAAAGCCCGGAGCCTAACCAGCACAGCTTGATCAGCCAGCGCCGTGGGCAGGGAAGCCGTACAGCAGGCGTCCCAGGGAGGGAGCATTGGGCAGAAGTATGGGATGCATCCGCTCTGACCATGCCAGGGGAGGCTTAAACCCACCGATCCGTGCGGCAGCACCAGCCTCGATCTTCGATTGACCGGCTGTAGGGAAGCATTGCACAAACATTGACCAGAAGGCATGGCCGGTTAATCCACCCGCGAGGATCGCAGACACAACGCTCAGGATTAATCGTCAGGCATTCTGAGACGGTTTGCCCCTTACGGCCCCGGGTAGCACTACACCCTGGCCCTGTTTCGCCACGACCACCTTTAATCTGTGCCGCACAGGCGTACGATGTTGGGGCTCGGGCCCGCGGCATGTGCCCGCTCCACTAGCCGTTCAGTAACCCGAGGTTGTAACGATTATGACCATTGATTATTAGTCGGAAATATCATAATAACATTCTGCGACTAATAATCAATGGCTATCGGGACTCACGAAAGTGGGAAACGACCGTTGGGATTAGTTGGCGAAGCCATTTTTGAGCCCGGGTCGTAATCAAGATCTCAAGGCGTCGGCATCATAAGCCGACTTGTGGAGCTATGAGACGGAGACGGATTGATATTATTCACAGGTGTCTCTTGACACCACCAACTTGGTACATGATTCTCTCAATCGGTAGGTTCTTAGTCACTTCGCTACTTAGATAGGTTGGTTCCTCCCTCGTCTCCTTCTCTCCGTCCTTCGTCGGTGGCCTCGGCGACGATACCTGGTCCCTCGGTGAGTTCCCTTTCCGCTGCGTATCGTAACCCCGACGTTACAGCGGTACGCAGATATGCGCCCCAGCCCGTGCCAGAAGTCAGCAAGGACACGCCCACATGCTTACCGCGCACGGCCTTGAGCTGCTCCTTAGCGATGGCAACTTGCACCTTGGCCGCCTCGGCCTTCGCCTTGGCCTCGTCAGCCTCCGCCTCGGCCTTCACAGCGATGGGATCCTGCTCTGAAGAAGGGAAAAGATAGGAAGTCGACTCGGCTCGGCCGATGTTTGCTTTGAGCCCCCCGACTTACTGATTACTTTTGCGTCATGAAGAATGTCAATGAGCACCTCAGGAAGATTGAGAGCCTTCAATTTGGCGCTTGTCGCAGACGATAGGGCAGCAAGATTCAGGTACAGGTTGTCGACCAGCAAGTTCAAGTGAGGCTCCCTAAAGCACTCAAGCTGCTGTTCAGTCAGCTTCGTGGCTAGAACTCTTCTGAGACGTTGCGCCATGCGTTGCACGCCGGCGGGGAGCCAGCAAGAAGGGTCCAGAAGCCCTAAAAAATCTGGTGTGAGGTTTTGATATGGCAGCCGATTGCTAAGGAGATGTTTGTCTATTTAATGCTAATCCTACGCGCAGACAGCACCATGATTACAAGATTCGTGCTTGCCAACGACGAGTTGTCGGTCGCATGATTGCTCCAAGGACCCCAACTGCAATTGCAAAAATGTAAACAACAAGGTACCTAAAGTCTCCAAATTGCATATTACTCGACAATATCTTGTCGAGTAATTTACGATTTGGAGACCTCAGGTATTGCAATCGTTGCCATATCTTGATGTAGGAAAACTTGAAGTCACAGAGGTTTGCGTTTAATACACTACTGGCATTACCTTAGGACAATTCTGAGTTTCTTTTGCCAAGTTCTACCTACTTATGTACCTAGAAACACGTAAGTTGCCAATTTTGAGGTGTACGGAAACACCTGCTGGCCTTATTCGGTGACACATCGAGAGGGTACACAATGGCGAACCCCAGGACAAGTAACTCAACTGGCTTGTGAAGTGTACGCAAGCGCTGAACGACATGCAGACTGTGACACAGCAGTCACTGCGTACACGTCGTGGTACCAGGTGGTACGAGGATGTGCGGAGGGTGTGAGGGGACGGGAGAAGGGTGGGAGGGGAGCTGGGGAGGGGAGTTTTCCAGGTCCCGTTATCCAGGTCCCTTTATCAACGCCTCGCTGGAGTAGCTTGGCTGTCTTGGGGCTATGCCAGAACGTTTTGCTTGGATGGATCGGCCGCACACTGCGCAGCTTACCGCGCTGACGGTTTCAATGGATCATGTTACGTCGTTCGTCAGGTGCCAGCAATGACCGCCCAGGTCGGACTGTGCAAGTCTGCAGTATGTACGGCCAGCAGGTCCCTTGTACGACCAAGTACGACAGAACGGGTGACTGGTGCATTTGCACCAAGTGGGCATATATCCGAGGCAGCTATGCATGACGGACTGGTTTGTGACAACATAATTTGTTGCTGTGCTGCTGGGGCGAGTAACCCCAACCAGCAGCAGCATAACAGCAACATAACATCTGCCCGCTGCATGCCGCTCACAAATGAGTGAACTACGGTGACGGGGATAGGGGCGACGGAATGGCGAAGCGGCCTCGGCAGCAGCCAGTAGTATACGGTAGGTCCCTAACCCAGCCAGCCATGTGTCAAGAAGAGCGGGTTTACGGCGCGCGGCGTGGCGGCGGTTACGGCTACGCCTTGCGCGGGCGGCGGGATACGGGGAGTCCTTAAGACGGATACTTTCCCGCCAACCCTGGGTGCACGTTCGGTTACGACGACGGGGATGCAGTCACGTAAACGGCCGTCACACGGCCGTTGATTGACATGTACGGTGCATTTCACAACCCATGTACGCAACTGTCGTACCCCTGGCATATTGTTCACCCACACGCACCCATCGGGCCCTTGTCGTGCATATATCCACAGCGCAACGCCGCACCTGCCGTGGTGGTACCGTACATCAACGGACTTCCGCACCTGTTAGGTACGGACTGAAATTTCACCACGCGGTTGCCCGACTTACGTGCCGTACATCTAGCCCAAAACAATTTACTACTAGGGAGGCGCGAAACGTACTTTAATGCAGTAACTCAATTCGATGCCAGACCAAGAGCGAGCGTATCACTAGGTCGCGATGCCGTAATGGAACCACCGACTGATGACCCATGGGCGGGTCCGATGTTTGTAACCGGGTTCACTCAAATCATATCCGTGGAGGGACTTCGGCCCCGCCACCAAAATTTGCGTCTGCGGGCCCCATACCAAGGGCCATGCATGCCAACCAAAGGTGTGCGTGCCCACAAAGCAGATGGCCCGCGGCGCAAGGAGGGGTCCGAACATCTCAGGCAGGCGACCTCAGAACGCGCCCTCTGATCAAATGGCTCAGCGCGACTGGATCCTACGACCGCGAAGGGAATTCGACCGATGTAAGGCCCACGGACGGCTAACCCCTCGGTAGCTGCCCAACAACGAACCGTCCCATCGGTTCGCATTACGAACCGCGAAACGCCCCTTAAGAGCTCGGCGTCGTACATCAGGGTATATGTATAGCTCTTATCTGGACCATCGCGCCCAGATCCACGACATCGTACGACACACAACGGCTCAAAGAGCGGTGAAGACCAATTTCGGCCATATCCCCAGCGCAACGGGGATCGGCATGTGATTGGAATTCACCGCTGGTTGGTTCTTGAAAGCACGCCAAATCTTTGAGCGTGGTACAACTCTTTGTCAGACGAACGGGGAACACAGCATCTGTGTCACACAACTACTGCTTTTCTTTCTTGCGTCGATACAACGCGCGCCGCCGCCGCCGCGTTCTCGCATAGTGTTCGGTCTAACCAAACAGCCAACAAAGGCCCGGGCGCATAACAACCCAAACCCAGGAGCCGTACACGGCCTGGCGGCCGCCCCCTCTATCTCCGGGTATATATGTCGGGATCGTCCGTCGAAGGGGCGCGGCGCGCCGGCAGGCGCCGCTCTCCGCAGCACATCACCTTCTTCCGAGTCACGCACCCATCCCACCTTTCGCCATCATCACCATCACCACCACCAAAAGCACCATCACCATCACCACCACCACCAAATAAAGCCTACCACGACCATCACCACCAACATCAACATCAACCGGGCCTAGGGATCTGGCGCCTAGCGTACCCGGTCCAACCACCTGTTACACCACAACCCCTCGCTCCATGATACACCACCGACGACAGTTTCCAGCATCTTCTTCGGTTTCACACCTCTCCGGTCGCCATGGGCCACACCCTTGCCACCGAACCCCGCGCCTGCGACACTGTACCTGACCACCCTTAACATCCTTATTCCAAGCCCAGCGGCCCTCGTCGCCCAACCCAGTCCAGCCCAGCCCAGCCCAGCTCATCTCAGCTCCACCCAGTCCAGCCCGCGCAGCCCAGCTCAACCCAGTCGCTACCACACATGCGGCCCTGCTGCGAACTGACCGCCTCCGCACCGCGACCGATCGAACCAGGCAGGCGTCCGGGCGCGTAGGTGGGTCACCGGCTGGTTCAGATCCGGGCCGGCCAGGCCCAGTCCACCGGCTCAGCGCTCTCCCCCCTGTCACATGCCGTCGGCCTCACTTGCCGCGGAGCCTGATGAGCATCTCCACCACGCCCGGCTCGGCCAGCGTGGACACATCGCCCAGCTCCTTTTCTTGCCCTGTGGTGCAGAGTCAAATGAATGCTCAAGGGACGAGGATGACGGACCCGCGGAGCCCATAGGTGTGGTACTGTGCGGTACAAGTGCGGTACCAGTGCGGTATAAATGCCGTACTAACGGAAACAGTTGGCTTCGGACGATCAGACCCCGGGGGAAGGTCAAGAGCCAGCGGGGCACGTTGCGTCGGCAGTTTGGGTGTCGCCAACCAGGCATGGTACACTACATTGAGGGCGCGGATGGAGCGGCGAGACCACGAGGCCAGGCAGGAGACCCGAGACAAGCAAGCGATCCGAGACAAGCAAGCGAGCCGTGCGCCTCGCGGCAACAACCTACGCACGCAGCGGCGGACGCGACAGCGCGCGCCGTGCTGTGCCGCGCACCTGAAGCGATCTTGCGCAGCACGCGCCGCATGATCTTGCCACTGCGCGTCTTGGGCAGCGCGGGGGCCCAGTGGATGGTGTCGGGCACCGCGAAGGGCCCGATGACTCTGAGGACGCGAGGGGCGGGGGAAAGGGCACGGAGGCGCAGATGCGTGTGAGGCGCGTGCGCCAGGAGGTCATGCACGGACGGAATGGAGACACGTTGGCGCATACCCGCTCGACTTGCACTGCACGACACACAAGCCGTAACACATCTTATGCGGCTGGTGTAGTCTTCGTGGGGCCGCACGGAATCGGTGGCTCGGCGAGTGTTGGTCCCGTCTGCTGATGCTCCTATGGACAAAGACGAACACCTACCCATGGTGGGCTTCTCATTTAACACCGACACCTTTGTCAAACGAATGGGAAGCGCTGCAGCCAACATGAAGCATCGTCCCAACTTCATGTGGGCTTGGGTCTCCCACAGCCTCATACGGTACGGCCCCAGGCCTCAAGCCGGGGCTCTTGCCGTACTCACTTGCGCACGTGGTCCATGAGGGTCTTGCGCATGGCGTCGTTCTGGTGGTCGGCCCCTCGGAGGGTCACGAAGGCGTAGATGGCCTGGCCCTTGAGCGGATGGTCCACCCTGGGGCCGGGGAGGAGGGAGACAGCGGCAAGGTTGGAGGTGGGGGGGGTGAGGAGGGGTGAGGAGGGGTGAGGAGGGGTGAGGAGGGGCGAGGAGGGGCGAGGAAAGGAGAGGATGAGGAAGTGATGGCGGTGGTATGGTAATGGTGAGAATCAGGAGTTGAGGGGAAAAAAACTGCCCTTTTGAGGGGTGAGAAGGTGGATATTGTAGGAAAATGGGTTTGGGGAAGAGGGGTGAGAGCACTGATTCGCTATTCCCTCGAAAGCTGATGACCTGATCCACTGGTCCTTACAAGAACTTGCGTGGTGGCGGTGGCGGTGGCGGAGGGGTGACATATGAACGACAGCGAGACCCATGGGTCACAACCTCGTGGCCCCGAGGTTGCTAACTCACCCGATGACCGCCGCCTCGGCGCAGTCGGCGTGCTCCGTCAACGCGCTCTCCACCTCTGCCGTACCGATACGGTGCCCGGACACGTTGATGACGTCATCCACGCGGCCCGTGATCCAGTAGTGGCCGTCCGAGTCGCGGCGGCACCCGTCGCCGGTGAAGTAGTAGCCCTGCGCCGTACATCCGTACATCATGGCATAAGCAAGCGTGTGGGACCAGAATACGAAAGGTCGCCACAGAGGCCCCATAGATTCGTACACCCCTCAACACGCCTGGGTGGGGCGGTGTTACTTCCTAATCACATTCCACACACTCCCACACACCCCACAGCCAGAGCACATTCCAGGCCCCCCCCCGCACCCCACAGCCGACATCCGTTACCAAACGCCTACCTTGTACGGCGCGAAGTACACCTGCTCCCACCGCTCGTGGTCGCCGTACAGCGTGCGCGCCATACCCGGCCACACGCCACGCAGCACCAGGACGCCCTCCGCCGGCTCGTTATCTACACGGGCGGGGGAAAACAAGGGGGTCCGAAGAGTGCACATTACACCCGGGGGATCCAATAAGAAGACGGCATGCCGTACATCTTGACCTGACTGCATGCCGTACATCTTGACCTGACTGCATGCCGTACACATACCGTACAGGAGGCCCCCCTGTCCGCCCTCCAGATACAAAGTCACCCGCCCACGTGCCACACCGCTGCTCCTCGCGTCTCCCGACACACGCACGGGCTGGGTGGGGCTAGGGTTCGTTTCCTTCTAAAAACACGCCCCACGCACACGGGGTAGTTCAGGGCGATCGGGCTCAACACACGCCCCACGCACAGGGGGTGGGTTCAGGGTGGTTGGGCTGCACGCACGCGTCGCGCGATCACCGATGAGCCGCTCCGAAACGACGAGCCCAGGCAGGCAGTCAGGGTGGTGCGGTCTCTCGCTCGCTCACCCGGCAGCTCCACCCCCGACGTGGCGTCCAGGATGACGGGGACCACACCGAAGTGGGGCACCCCCGCGCTGCCCGCCTTGGCCTGGAACCAGGAGCACGGCAGCGGGGACAGCATGCCGTTGCCCGTCTCCGTCTGCCACCAGGTGTCCACGATGGGGCACCGCGAGTTGCCCACCATCTGCGGGGCGGGGGCAGCGGCAGGGCGGGGGCAGCGGCAGGGCGGGGCAGCAGCAGGGCCGGGGGCAGGGGGCAGGGGCGGGGGCAGCGGCAGGGCGGCAGCGGCAGGGCGGGGCAGCGGCAGGGTGGGGGCAGCAGCAGGGCCGGGGGCGAGGGGCAGGGCGGGGGCAGCAGCAGGGCCGGGGGCGAGGGCAGGGGGGCAGCAGCAGGGCCGGGGGCGAGGGGCAAGGTCAGGTCCGCGGCAGGGGCAGGGGCATGAGGGGCAGGGGCAGGGCTGCGTGGAGAGAGAGGAAAGGGCAAGGTCGGGGCAGGGCGGGGGCAGCAGCAGGGCAGTGTGTTGTGTGCGACACTGGGTCGTTCCGGCGGTCGCGGCGGTCTCACGCTCTCACCTCGTGGAACCAGTGCCAGGCGTGTTCGTTCATGGGCTCGCCGGCCGAGGCCAGCACGCGCAGGCTGCTCAGGTCGCTCTGCCGGGGCCAGGCGTCGCCCAGCTGCAGCAGCGAGCGCAGCAGCGTGGGCGCCGTGTAGAACTGCCGCACCTGCGGGCCCGCGGGCAGGTAGGGGGATGCATGTTGGGGTGGGGTGTGTAGGGTGGGGTGGGGTGGGGTGGGGTGCGAGATCGGCGGCGGCACATCCCGCACATGGGGCAAGCAAGCATGAGGCCGGGTCTCTCGCTAACCATACACAACCCAAATCGCAAACCACTACGAACACCTGCAACCAAGGGCAGAGAACGACCAGCGACTGCACGATCCCAACCCAACCCGCCCACCTTGTACCGCTCGACCCGACCCGACCCGACCCGACCCACCCACCTTGTACCGCTCGACCCGACCCGACCCGATCCGACCCACCCACCTTGTACCGCTCGACCCGACCCGACCCGATCCGACCCACCCACCTTGTACCGCTCAACCATGCGCCAGCAGCGGCCGCCATCCGGGTGTGTGGGGATGCCGCCCATCATCACCACCGTGCAGCCGCACAGCAACGGACCGTACGACAGGTACGAATGGCCGGTGATCCAGCCGCTGCAGGGGGAACCGGGGAAGGCAAGCAGGCATACGAAGTGAAACACGACGGCGGACGAGTTTTGGCCAACCCCTGACCCTGACCCGCACCCTGACCCCGACCCCGACCCTGACCCGTACACTGACCCGTACATTGACCCGTACACTGACCCGTACACTGACCAGCACCCTCACCAGTCAGCGGTGGAGAAGACGACGTCGCCCGGCCGCATGTCGTACAGGTACTGGCAGCTGACGCCGACGCCCACCATGTAGCCGCCGACGCTGTGTACGACACCCTTGGGTTTGCCCGTACTGCCGCTGGTATACAGCAGGAAGGAGCGGTCTTCCGCGTTGAGCCACGTGGGCGGGCAGTTGGGCGACTGTGCGGCGCGTGTGCGGGTTTCAGGGGCAGGGGCAGAGGACACGTACGATATAGGGGTGCGACGTGATTAAGGGGCCCGACCCAAAAACAGATTCCCAGATCCATCCCGTCGTCCCCCATCTCTCGAAGTACCACACGCCCTTGCGAGCATCATACCGTACACATTGTCATCACGTCAGGCCGTATGTCGTGCGCTACTGCCGTACGACTTCGCCAGGATCGCCCCACAGCAGCCCGTGCATGACCCAGATCGCCCGAATCGCCTCCCTGCCGCAAATCCACATCGCCCCCGGCATCCCAGATCCACATCGCCCCCGGCATCGCAGACCAGCAGCCCAGACTCCAGACCGCGCATCCCATTCAGACCCCGGCATGGGGCAGGCCCAGGCCCACCCACCTGCATGGGCACCGCCTCGTGCCACCAAATGTCGCGGGAGGCGTCCCAGGGTGTGGACCCCGCCTTGAGCGACGAGGGCACCTCCAGACACAACACCTTCGTGACGGGCTGGCCCTGCTTGGCCGCCAGCTTCACCGCATCATCCACGATGCCCTTGAGGGGCACCAGCTTGTTGCCGCGCATGACGCCCGAGGCGGTCAGGACCACCTTGCCCCTGCGGCAGGCGGATATGGAGCAGCAGGGAGAGGCAGACAGGGAGAGGGAGAGCCGAGGCGGGGTCACAGGGAGAGGCCGGCAGGGAGAGGCAGACAGGGAGAGGCAGACAGGGAGAGGGAGAGCCGAGGCGGGGTCACAGGGAGAGGCAGACAGGGAGAGGCAGACAGGGAGAGGCAGACAGGGAGAGGCAGACAGGGAGAGAGAGAGCCGAGGCGGGGTGACAGGGAGAGGCAGGCAGGGGAGGCAGACAGGGAGAGACAGACAGGGGGAGGCAGAACCGAAATGGAGTGACAGGGAGAGGCAGACAGGGGGAGGCAGAATGGGAGAGCCGAGGTGGACTGACGGAGCAGGGGGCAGCGGACAAGGATTCAAGCGAGACTTCCGGCACGTTGGGACTGCCACTCCGCCAGGGTGGCTATCTTATTTTTGGGAGTATCTACGGCCAGAGATACACCTGGCTTCGAAACGCTGAAAGTATCTGTCTATGGGGAGATATTTCCGATTGGAAACGGCCCGAAGTATCTACAGAGGGCAGCGGACAATGCGCAACATTGATGAAGAACTTCCACAACCGAACCCATAAGTGCAACACCTAGCCACAGATGACTGCAGACGGCGAAAACCGACCCCGGGTGGGAGATATCGGGGACCCAATCACTCGTCCGAGTATATGTCGACGGGAAGATATCATGTCCCACTCGAGGGGTCAAAGTATCTTAAACTCCATGTTTTGGCAGGCCAAAAGTATCTAAAATTTCAGAAGTTTTTCGGTCGAGTAGATATTTATATCTTAAGATAGCCACCCTGCACTCCGCAACGCTGAACCCACATCGCTCTCAGATCTGCACTACTAAAGTTCTACTACACGGGCACAGGCACACACACACACATACACACACACGCACGTTATGGGCGGGCTTCTTGTTACACACACACACGCACACGCACGGGCACGGGCACGCACTTGCAGTCGGCGATGCGCTGCGCCAGGGACTCGGCGCTGAAGCCGGCAAACACAACGCTGTGCATGGCGCCGACACGGGCGCATGCCAGCATGGCGGCCGGCAGCTCGGCCACCATGGGCAAGTAGATGGTCACGGCTGCGAGGAGGCCAAGAGGAAAGGTGCAGGGGGGCAAGGGAAGGACATTGGTAGGCAACTTCACAGGTGGTCATATGCAAAGGAGCAGGTGGGGTGGGATGACGCCGGGGAGGGAGTGGGTAGGGTCCGGTCTGTGCGTCCTGTGGTTGAAGCAGCGTGTTCTTCGCAGGACGGAACGCGTTGTGCGGAGTGTAATCCAAGAGTAATAGGGCTGCACGAGTTGATGCGCATTTAAACGAAAACAAACCGAGATGGGGAGGACTGCTCTGCCCACGGAACAGCAGCCAGCACGTGGCTTTTTTTGTCAGTACAGCGAAATTGCGGCCCCCCACGTGGGCCCACGCAGCCCGATGCCCGCGAACCCAGATCAAATCCTCGCCACAACCCCAGGCCCTTCTGACTTACAGTCGCCCTTCTGGACACCCGCGGAGCGCATCCAGTTGGCCTGCGGGCCGAGCGAGTTAACGACGAGGTGGGAGGAAGGGTGCGGCGGTGGATGGACCGATGGGGATGTTGTCAAGTACGGAATACGATGCAGCCATGAAGCTGCCGGTATCTGGGTCCGTTGGACCGCTCGGGTTGTGAGAAAGAAAAAAGGAAAGCAAACCGCAGGGGTGTTGCTTGACACGCGATGAAGCGTGTGAAGGGATAGCGTGGAGCAGGGCACAACAAATCGGGCGCCAGAGTGTGCTTCGATGTGGCACGCAAAACTGTACTTGGCTGGAGGAGTGGAGTGGGTAGGCGGGATGTTTCTGTTCGGGGCGAGGGTCCGCCGATCGGCCCCCCTACACAGCAACGCTCCGTTGTGCAGATCGAGGTGCGGCGGGGGAACACGCAAGATCCCGCGCAAGGTCCCAAGCAAGATCCCGGGCAAGGTCCCGGGCAAGATCCCGGGCAAGATCTGCGCAATGCTGCACAATTATTGATACGTGGTAAAGTGCACACGTGTCCCGCCTCCCGCCTCCCAAGTCCCAACATGAGCGCATCCGCCGCACACCACAACGCAGGCCAAGACGCACCAGTCGAGAGACTTCGTCCAACATTTGGCGGTACGACACGGTACGGCGCTCATTCTCGTCGTTGCCCTCCCACAGCACGCACGGCTCCTCGCCGCGACCCGCCTCGATCCAGCGGTCCAGGCAGTTGTAGGAGATGTTGGTGGTGCCCCCGCGGAAGAACTCCACGTTGACCGGGCCGCGTCGGAGGTCAGTGTTGTAGCGCATGTGGCCGCGGGCAGGGAACTGCGGGGTGGGATAGGGGACGCGATCCCAGACGTTAATGGGTTTCTCACGATCCATACGGCAGCACATGCACGACAGACCAAATCAAACAACAATAAACAGTTTCAGCGAGAAGTTCAATATCTTGACACGGTGATGCATGGGTGGCGGCTTGAGGGACTTGCTGTGCAATGGACGCTCCTAGGGCTAGTGACTGGACCAGGTCACGTGCAAGGACTGCCTCATAATCCGTAAATGAAATTGTACCTTGTCCTTCCAGAAGTATCCGAGTGCCAGTTCGCCCCAAAAAGCCTCGGGATCCTCTACCGACTTCCGGTACATGGAATTGTAAACCTCGGGAGTCGCCAGGAATGGGGTGCGGTCGTTTGTAGCCGACCCTGCGGTCACAACATTATTATGTTCTTGATCAGGTTTGCATCGGCGGACGGACGCACAATCGAAGCGGAGCTCTGCCAACGTTTCCGGAACTGGGTGTAACAGTCTAGCACACAAGAGGCAAACAAGGGTACCAGCAAAGAGCCGCCGCCATCCGCACATCACTCAAGGTCACCTCCGGCGTTCGGACCCATTAATATTGGCTATTGGCCCCACTGTTTTACCTGCCGTAAGTTGACGTGTGAGAATTTCCAGCCGCTGCATTTTCTTGCTTGTAGATAAGACAAAGCCTCAAATTTCTGGGGCACGACCTCGAGGATCACTCAACAGCAAACTTCCGGCGAACAAAAACCTCAAGGCTTGAGGAGTTGGTCTGCACGCAACGTCGAAGCTATGTGGAAGAACAGGCTGACCAAATTATACTCAAAGCAAGCTCTTAAAGAGCACCGTGGGCAGGATGAGCGGGATTATACGGCACCAGTAATGAGTACGAGCTGGCGCACGGGGCTGACCAACCGAATCGCTATTAAAGCCCTGTCTGCGGCGATGGAGGCTCAGAAGCTTTCCATCAACAGCAAGCTACTCTCACAGTCTTCAAGAATCTGTAAAAAATTTAGGGCTTTGGTCAACATGGCCCGTTTTCAGGTGCGGCCCTAACCGACTTGCATAAGCAACGCATCACAAATCCCCAACGATGACGTGCTGACTCGACAGGAGAATCGGTTTGATATCTTGCTGACGTTATTATCTATTATCTTGCCGTCCTAAGCAGTGTCAGTAAAAGCCCTGGTTCATTAAAAGTGACAAAGCGCTCTGTCTCCCGCAACTGTGGCTGTTTCCTGTTAGATTATGAAGGCTGCCTTGGACAAATTTCGTAACGAATAACTGAGGTCCAATTAGCCGAGCCGGCGACCATCCGGAACAGGGCATAGCCCCCGATAAGGAAAGCCAACAGGACCCCTGTGGCATGCAGCCATATGTCTTATCTGTTGCACTGAGGGTCTGTAACAATCACGTAGCCGTTACGATTACCAGTCCGTCGGTGTCAGTAAGTAGGAAACGGAGGGACAGCTGCACATGCAAGGGTGGAAGTGAACCCACAGCTGAAGATTACATAGGATTGCATCAAGGAAGACGCGTTATGGCCGCTTGCACGAAATGGAACTGGCTAGTTTCCTGGCAGCGTGGCATACACAGAACGACACAGACCCTCACAGACCACACGCAACCTCGACAATCAGTGCGCCCGCAGAGCCTTGCTGGGCTTTGAGTACGTTCGATTAAAAGGAATCTACAAAGGAATTTACATAGGAATCTCGCGTAAGGCCGCGGCTTCGCCGCGACGACAGCGGCACCCTGCTGCACTCAGGCCGCCGTTCTGTTATGTGCAGCCTGTTCTGGCCTGTACCCCGGAAAACTGGCCCAACAACCAACTCAAGGTCGACCGACACCACCAGGCACCGCCACAATTGATACTTGTGCCACAATAACGGAGGTGACACTGATTTGTACAAACTCGTACACATACACCTACCCCTAATCCCAGCATGCCCCTGCACATCCGTGTGCCAATCTGCTTCAAATACGGATCCGAGCTTCCGCGCGGGGTCACGATGCTCTCTGCCGCTGCTGCATTCCCTTTCCCCCAGCAAGTGCTCACCCCGCCATCCTCCCTGCTGACTGATTGACTGAATATTACAGCGGACCCCGCAGAGGTATCGTGGGGACCTACCTACCCTACCAGGGATACCCCTTTCATCGTTTCATGTGCCCGCAGGAACCCTAGCCCCCGTACCTGCATGTCTGTGCGCATGGATGGTAAGAGCTAACCCAACACGGCCAGCTGATTTCATGGATCACCACTTCGTACAAGAACGCATCAGAAACCGACGTTCGCTGGGTGCAGAAGAGTGCAGGTGCAGATGCAGGTGCGGGTGCAGCGCAGTGCAGGTGGCCGCCCCTTGCCGCCGCACCTCCTGCATCGATCCGTCCCACCCGCATTGGTCTGGACCCCCGTGGCGTCGGACGACCGGAGGCGTTATTGGAGTCTCGCACTCTGCTCCCTGAATGACCAGTAAGCCACCAGTGTGCGGTCTCAGTCGGTCGCTCCGGCGGCGGCGGCGGCGGCGGCGGCGGCGGAGCTGGCGGAGCTGGCGGAGCTGGCGGAGCTGGCGGAGTTGGCTGTGGCAGCGGCGGCGGCGGCGGCCCGCTCGATCCGCACCGCCAGATCTGGGCGTTCGTTCACCTCAGCCACTTGCCTCACGACCTGCGGCGGTTGCAGAGAAAAAAGAGGCAACACACAAGCAGAGGGCTCGGCACGTTAGGTCTTAGAGCCCGGGCTTCTTGCAGGGTTGCAGTATGAGTGCGAGGTTATAGCTTGGAGTGGTTGCAGTCTTGCAGGGCAAAGTACGGTAGTTGCAGCTCAGATAGGTAGGGCTCGGCTGCCATCGAAGGGGTTCCGAGGGCTTCCTTCCTTCTAGATTTCTCTAAGCAGCAAACGTCCTTGCTTGTCACGCCTCACTCCACACACTCACATGAAACATTGCAAACTCACACGTTCACTCCCTCACGCTTACACAATGTAACAAAACAGCCTCTCACACAAGCCGGTACATACCCATGCGGCGGCTTTCTCGCCACAACACACACACACACACACACACACACACACACACACACACACACACACACACACACACACACACACACACACACACACACACACACACACACACGCTGGACTTTGCTTCTCGCGGCTCAACTTTCTTTTACACACGCACACCCAGACCTGTGCTTATGTTACTTTCCCAAGCACACATAGGGGAGTGCTTCGGTGGTCTAGCCGATGAGCACGGATATCTAGCTGCTGCCCCTGTCAGCGTCAGACCCGGCTGCAAGATATGTCACGACCCCACCGACCTGTGGGTCGGCCGGGCAGCCGGCGGCCGCCATCCACGTCATCAGATCCACGAGCCAGGTTTTGGAGCGGTTGAGCTCCGCCGCCTTCGCAAACGTGTCTGCATAGAACGCCCCGTGGTGTGTTTAATGAGAAGCCCTTGGTGTGTGGAAGGGCGGCGGGGACTGCGGTGGCGTGCGTGCGTGCGTGCGTGGGGGAGCGACCTACCTGGTCCGAAGGGGCAGCCCAGCTCCGTCAGGCGCTCCAGGGTGGCCCAGTCCGGCCCGTCTTCGTACGAGCAGGCCGAAATGTACGGTGCGCCGCTTCGACCCATGGGGCACCGGTGGGCCGCCAGCCACGCCACCATGTCGCCCTTGCCGCTGAGGACTCCCTCCTTGAAGACCCGCTCGTTCCAGTCGCAGCGCTGCCGGGCCGTACCGTACGATATCGGGCAGGTGTACGACATCAGCCACAATTGTGACGGCCCCAGGTGCAATTGATGTGGTACAGAATGTCACACGTGTTGTGTACGAAATGCAAAGCGTCTGGATGTTTCAGGACGTTGGGTGCAGGCGCAGAAATGCATCTGGCGTTTTCATCAGTAACGATGGCCCGTTTCACGTTGTGCGGTTCCACGCGCACATACACACAAGATGAGTGGGTTTCATTTTGTGTGTGGGTCGGGCAACGGGTATATTTTACACGGATACGGGCAATTTTTTGGGGCGCTACTACGCCCATGCATGTCACGCACTCCTGTTCTGGTTGCCTAAGCAACACACGGTTCCCTCCTCGCCGTGTGATTAGGCGGGTCTGGCGCGGTTTCCAGGAGAGGCAATCCTGGCGTGCTGGTAACCTGGTGTGTTGGCCGGTATGGCTGCATGACCCCCCCCCCCCGCGGTTGAGGATGGGTGCGCAGTCCTTGGTGGGGGTTGATGAGATGAGGCGCCTACGAGCTATCTGGGCCCCCTGGAACACCCGGTCGGGATACAGGTCCACCTTGTAACGGTTACAAAAGAATAATGAGTGTACTAGGTAAGGGTTACAATGGGCCCAGAACCCCGTGCCACTCTACAGTCGGCACTGCGAGTGCTGATGAGTTGCGTCGTACTACCGTACACCTACCTGCTCGTACAGCCACTGGACCTTGGCCAGATCGCCGGTCCCCGCCGCAGCGGCCATCAGCTCCACGCTGTCCAGGCGCGACCCATGGGTCACCATCCACTTCATGGCCGCAAGGCTGCCCGCCCTCGTCATCTCAACGAGAGCGTTGATGTGGAAGGGCCCCTGGTGGGTGTCGGAGAGCGCCAGATCCGCCGCCGCCACGTCGCCGTGCTCAAGCGCGATCCACGTGGCTCTGTCGGCACCGCCGCCGCCGCAGTACAAGCGACACACGGGAGAGCCGGGTGCGAGGCACGCGTTAGAAAGGGGCACGGGACGAGATGGGGCGACCATGAGCCGGTCATCGAGCGCACAGGTAAAACGCGACATCCTCTCTCCGGTGGAGTGGGGACCCAAGCCGCACGCGCAGCCTCTGCTTACCTCTCTGGCAACACCTACCTAGCTAGCCCGATATCGCTTTGTCAGAAACCCCACTGGCAATGGCAATGGCGGGGCTCCCATTGGTGGGCCCCATGCACAGGGAGTACAGTCATGTCCATCGTGTGCTTGCCAGTGCGATCAGTCAGCCAGACGCCTCCACGGCAGCGCCTTTCCACACGCACCCATCCGTGACAGAGGCTCCGTTGGAACGCAACCAGCGCAGGAGCTCGGCAAACGAGCTGAAGACCGGCGGCTCCGAAGCCGCAGCAGCCCGCGGCGCTGCTTGCGCCTCAAACCATGCGTTCACCACCTCCGCCACCAACACTGGCGACGTGAGAAGGTCCACGCCGAACACCTCCACCAGGCGCAAAACTACCGCGAGCTTTCCACATCCCGCCGCCGACAACGCCGCCGACATGGCCGCTTCCTGCATCACGGCGGGTGGGTCGCGGTCCACCGCCGCCGGGTGCTCGCGGCCGAGTTGCGGAGTCAGCACGTACGACAGTATGTCCATGTCGCCTCTGCGCGCCGTGGTGACGAGCAGATCCGAAACGGGAACCATGGGGATCTTCCGCTCCTCGACGAGCCAGCGGAGCACCGTGCCGCCCTTGCCGTACTCTACGGCAGCGCGGAACAAGGAACCGTGGAAGGAGTCGTCGTCTCGGGCAGCGCCGCTCATCGACACGCCGCGCTCTTCCAGCCAGTCGCAGACTTGGAGCTGTCCAGCGCCGACTGCCTCGACGTGGCACTCGGGCGACGGCAGGATGCCCCGGTCCCAGAGGAGCTCGAGGATGTCGAGCCGGCCGTGGCGCGCGGCGGCGGATGGCGCCTTCTGCGGTCAAAAATGTAGTGATCACGTATGTAATACATGTAATGACTCGCAGGGAGTTCACTGCGGTGGTGTGATTCATCCCGGTAAAACGCCATGGGTTTGGACCTGGGCGCTGGGGCGCCTAGCAGCTTATGGTATCCTCGCTCCGATGGTGAATGAACGCTACAGCGGACCGCGAAAAGGGATGCCATGTGCTGTACGGAGCGGGGTGGGGCCCGCCGGGTGGGGTCCACGCATTGTTGCGCAAGAATCTGGTCCGTTGATTGAGATAACGCCAGGCAGGCAGCTGCATCGACGGCCCCCCTGGCGAGTCCGCTGTATCAGGCATCCACGCATACAGTCAGTCACTCCGTGATTCATGCACTTGCACATCGCCGGGCCCGTTTCAGCGGTGTTGGGCCGTGTCGGGCCATGTTCGGCCAGGCCTGCCGCCCAGGTAACACAGGCGCGTGTGGGAGAGCGACCCTAGCGGATCCATACCCCACCCACACGTCGCACCGAATCGCTGCGGCAGCCCATTTGGAGCAGCCATGCCACCTTCTGACGCCCTTCGCTGTGCTTCCCTTCCGCGGCGTTGGCAAGGACGCTGGCGGCGAAGGGGCGGGGCGGGCACGCCAGCATCGCCGCCGTTTGGAGTGTCTCCAGGGACCCCCACTCGGCGGCGGCTTCCAACATGGCCAGGCGCTGTTTATCATCGCCGATGGGGCAGCCCTTGGCGTGGAGCCACAGGAGCACCTGCGTTCGGTCGGCCGCGGCTGCTGCGCGGAAGCTTCTCGGACTCCAACAAGTTGGAAACACTCCATTTCCCGTCCGGAGGAGCGTGTCCAGGTTCTCGAGACAGCCCGATGCGCAGACCGCGTCAAATAGAGCATGTTTGTCGGTGTACGAGAGCCGAGGCGCGTTGTCCGCGAACCAGCGCTCGAAGGCGTGAGGCGGGATGACATGTCGGCAGTGGACCAGCCGCGGTCCCAGGCAGCGAAACTCCTTGCTCACGAGCCTGGATGTAACTGCAACCTCATTTTTGTCCAGTTGTTTGAGAATCTTACGCAGCAGCTCGTTGGGGAGCGCCGACTCTGCTGTGTTTGCGGAGGACATTTATGTGTTGCACCAGGTTGCACGCTCGTCAGTCTCCGATAAAACACTCAGCCGGAATTTGATAATTAATTAATTCTATTTTAACTGGATTGCTTTATAAGTTTTTCGCAGTCGTGCGCTGCTCGTACGCTACTGCCACGCGCCGTGCTCTTTTGCCGCTCGATGTGCAGGTGCGAACTGCAAATGGTTCAGGTGAAGATAACACTAAATAACATAAGCAACCATGATCGGTCGTGCAAGTTACGTAGCAGCGTGTTTCTAAACCCTGCCGCATGATAAACGGCATGGTCCTCGTAATACATGATCTTCGGTTGAAAAAAACTCTTCATAATTGAGGCTGAATCCTGTTATTCTAATTGCAATTGAAGATATCTGGTTTTAGGCAACCCTGCCAACCAGCGGTTTCATACACAGGTTGGGACGTTGGCTGAAAGCCTTCTGGGTTGTGCCTCGGAAGGCGGGCCTCGTGCCGCGCACTCATGCGTAATGTGCGTAGGCTGCTCGAGGGTTGCCAAACACGACGCCGTGGCGCGCTGCAAACGGGTCCCCCCCCTTGTCCCCCATGTGCTCTTTCTTGGTGCTGCTCTGAACAGTCTGGTCGCCAGAATTACCCATCCTTGGCCTCCGACAGCCTCCCCGTGTGGTGTGATCCCGGTGCGACGCGCTGCAACCAAGCAGCCAAACCCGCTGAGTCGCGAACAATAAACTGCCTTCCATTTTAAAAGTACCTTCCGCAGCTTCTTTTTGAAAACGTCGTGCCCGCCCTTCCGGGCAACTCTCCCCGACCGGAACCCAAACGCTAGCGGCCGGTCCTGTTGGTCAGGGTCCTGTTGTCAACCCCCAAACTCTACCGCCAACGCATGCAGGCAAAATGCACGAATCAGCGGAAGCGTCATAAATTGAAGTCGTGCTGTGGATTGCCGGCCGTTGGGACGCAAGAGGACGCAGCGAGCAACCGGCGTCAGCGCTTCCGCCTGAGCTATATATAGGTTGAGAAAAGCCTGCGCAGGCCGGATCCCAACCCGCCGGCAACCCGCCCGCGAACGAACACGAACACGCAGCGTGGCGGTGCCCCGCCCAGCCGGCACCTTGAATTCACCAGGGTGCTTGTCCCGGTGGTCCAAATCACCCTTGTCCCCACCTTGTTCCCACCACCTTGTCCCCACCACCCGTGTCCCCACCACCAGCTCCGTGTCCCGGCTGCCGCCACCCTGTCCAGGTCGCCGCCACATCTCAAGCTCGGGAAGTAGACGCGATCATCCATATGGACAACGGACTCTGATTAGAGTTCCAGGGCTCAAATCGCTACCATGGCAACGAAGGCGACCAGGCCGCCCACCCGTCCCTCCATCTCCCCGCCACACCCTCACGGCCACCATACCGCCGCCTCACAGCCTCCTCCATCCCGATAATGCCCCTTCCCCCCTACAGCCCCTTGTCCGGCCTGGGCGCGTTCCATTCCGCGGCCACTTCGGTGGGTGATACAGTCCACGGCCGCTTCAGTGCGTGATGCGCGAGCCACCCTCCCGCACTGCCATGTACGTATCGACGCGTGGCGTTCCACGCCGGCGTTCTCACGGCGGCTCAAACCCCCGCGGGGCCCCCTCCCCCTCAAACCGCGGGGCCCCGCGGGGCCCCCTCCCCGTCCGCCTCCGGCACTTGTGCATCGTCCGTGTTCGGACAGCGCTGGCTGCCAGCGAGTGAAGCAGAACCAAGGGAATCCGAGGGCCGGTGTAGTATGTATGTAGGAAGGAAGGCCGCTGCAACACGCTCGACAACGCCTCCACACGCCGCGTGTTCGTCAGCCTGACCTCACCTGCGCTCCGCATTGCCAACACCCGCCACGTCAAACAAACCCTAGGGTCTATGAAGCCCACTGTCGCGCGTCCGAGTACTGCTGCTGCAGCCGTTGGGGGAAGCCGCCGCTGCGGGGTCGTGACCAGGTAAAGAGACGATCCCCCGGGGGACATGTGCCTCTTGTTAATGGGTATCACACATCGGACCACAGGTGCTGGACCACGAGGACACGTCGCCTCCGCGAGCATCCGCACAAGACGACCCGCAGTACACTCGTGCCTGGCAGAGGCCACCACACCGCGTCGCAGCCGTACCGTACCGGCAGCGCGCAGGCAGCTCCGTCGCTGCGCAGGCCGGAGCTACCGGGGCAACCAACAGCCTCGAGTGCCGAAGCCCGGTGGAGTGCCCGCAGTCTACACGAGAGAGCGCCGTGCAGCATTCAGCTGCCATAGCCAACCCGATCCTACCCCATTCAAAGGTGGGGGCATTCGTCCGCCCGCACCCGCGCCTGGTCCGCGAGACAGGGAGTAGCGCCCCGGCAGATGGCGAGGAAGGGTAATGTTACCAACCAAGGGAGCGGAGCGGTGGGGGCAGGTGGCCGCTGCCCCCTAGAGGCGGCTCCGCCCGAGGCCCGCGCCGCCCGACGCTTGCTCTTCAACCGGTACCTTGAGGCTGTCCACCCTCACGAGCCATACTGAGCACCTTTGTGCACCTCCTCAATATGCATGGTTGCGTACGATAGGAGCGCAGCACAGCCGGGGTTGTGACCCTTGCGGCCCGCGCGCTTCAAGTCCGGAGCCTAGCGCCCCGGGAGCTTCCTACCCTCGCTGCCATTGGAGACAAGCCAAGACGCGGGCGCGGCACTCCCGGGCCCGTCGCCACGACGAGACCTCCTCTGATGCGCGGCGCGTCCAAGACTCGCTTCACGCCCAAGTAGTGCTCTCGATGACGAGCGGCACCGCCAGTGTCCGCTGCCGCCACCGCTGCCACCTGTCCCACTGCCGCTGCTACCGCTGCTGCTACCGCTGCTGCTACCGCTGCTGCTGGTACTGGTGGGTTGGGTCGTACTGCCAGTTGGGCGCGGTGACCTGCTTGACATCTGGCGGAATCGGGAGGCCCGGCTTGACGGTAATGTCGGGGAGCGGAACGTCGTTGTATAGCTTGGCTAGGTCGGCCACGCGGTCTTGCGGTGGCGGCTGCGCGTAGCTGGCGGTGCGGGACTGGATTGCCAGCGTGACGCCGTTCACGTCGACGTAACCTGCCCCCCTGCCGGCGTGCTCGCTGAATACCTCGGCGTCCAGCAGGATGTCGGTGGTGTACTTATACATGAAGTCCATGAGCTGGTTGACGACGCGGGGCTCGAAGTCATCGACACCCATCGACCGCAGCAGCTGGTGAATGGTAGCGACATCCTGTGGCTGAGAGTTATCGGCTGCCACACCGCCAGATCGCGTTGTGTCCATCGCGCCCAGGGGAGCAGCCGGCGCCAATAGGGCGCCCAACTGCCGGCCTTTGGAAGCCGTCAGCTAGGCGATTTTGGGCATTGCTACACTATGATATACTATCATAGACAAATCTTCACGTCATGTGCAAGACGTCTGTATGCCGAGAAGGGTTTCATTCAATGAACAACGTTTTGAACGATGTAACAGGCAGAATATGGAGTGAAGCAGAGAAATATCCAACGGCAAAAACTCTGAGAGATTGCTAGGCAACTTGAAACTGCAGCGTGACAATATACTTCCTTTCTCCGTACATGGTCGCTCCAAAGAACGTTTTCCAAATACCCATGCCTGCTAGGAAATTGTTCGTTCTTCACTACATAGATTAAGAATTTGGTAGGATGGCCTCGGAAGCAGCTGTCGAGGCTGTGGGAGGGGCAGTCGGGAGTGTCATAAGCCTTGCGGCCACTTACCCTCTTGCGATTGTATCGACATGGCAAGCCCTTGAACACTCCCAGGGCATGGAGCTTGCAACTGAGGAGTTGCGGCAGAAGTATGCCTGGTTGCCATCGCCGTTACGGGAGCTCGCTATTGTGAGTCCAAAGACCGGTCTACCATATGTAAAGCATGCAATATGACTTCCGTGGGCGTTGTCTGTGGTCAATGCGAAGGGTTGCGTGTGGAGTGTGCACAGTAATTTCAGTTTGCCAGCTCACATGTGTTTCCCAAATTCTCCACTCCGCTATTGGTTCCGCTTTTGTTCCTAACTAAATTTAAAAACATGATATCCTCGCAGTACTCGGAGTCGCGCGGCTGGCGCTCGCTGTTCGCTGGCTTGAAGCCGTGCTTGGCTGCGACCGCAATATCTCAGGCGGTGTACTTCTACTTGTACTCGGCGCTGCGCCAGGCCATCGTGGTGCGTTACGGGTATTAATCTCCCTAGGTGATTCACATCATTGCTCGCCAACGGAAGTGCTATTCAGACACTGTACAAACCCCTTCAACTATTTTCTCCGCACAACCCACCGTCACGTTGCGCCACACGCAGCTTCTGTCCATACCTTGTGACATCGAGGGGCTCAGATACGTGGTCCTCCGCCGCCTCTTCAACCGCTCCCTGCCTGTGTACGTCTGCGTGCTTTGTATGGTCCCTTGACAGGCCCACAAAAGAGCTACGGCGGCAGGACATGGCGTTCCGGTGGCAGCAGACAGCGGCAGCAGTCGGAATGAAGCCATCGGCGTAATGGGTTCGCTGGTAGTGGCGGGACTCGCAGGTTGCGGCAATGTGTTGGCCACCACACCCGTGTGGGTGGTGGCAACACAGATGCAGGCACTTCAGCGCCAGCCCACGGCGGAGCTGCGCAACCGTACGGCGTGGCAGATTACCGTGCAGCTGTACAAGGAGTCGGGCATCGCCGGGTTCTGGAAGGCAGGTCCCATCTGTGTGTCCGTCCGTCCGTCCGTCTGACTCTGCCCCTCCGGCGGGAGATTTTAGCGGTCAGAAGGGCTCCTTCCTTGTAGCCGCATCCAACATTGGCGTTCGAACAAATATTGGGAACGTTCTGGCGTTGAAGTTAGGGATCTGGGTTACACGCTCGACGTCGGCTGCAAATGCCAACTCTCCGCACCATGCCGCCTCCTAATCCCTGAAATTCCGCGCGCCCAACCGTCCGACCCCGACATCTGAACACCGCCACCCGCCAGGGCGTCCTGCCAGGACTGGTCATGGTCGCCAACCCGACCCTGCAGTACATCCTGTACGAATGGCTGACGGCACAGCTGCTGCAGCTGCGGCGGCGGAGCCGAAGCCCCCCTGACGCCAAGGCTCCTGGGTGCGTCCTGCCGGCGTGGCAGCTTAAGCTTCCTGGGGAAGGACCGCAGTCCGCAGACCGCACAGCGGCCTCGGGATAAACGGCCACGGACCGCCTCGTGCTGCTGCAAGACATTGCCGTGGCTGCCTTGCCTGCGTGAGGAGGCACCCGGCGATAAGGCGGCTACTCACGGACGAGTACCGACCCATTCAGCACACGTGACCGGTTACTGTTACGTGGCCGGGACTTGCTAGACGCGGGTCGGGGGACCCACATCCGGCCTGCGCCCTGCCGGGTTTGGCCGCGATCCGAGCTTTTGCTTAGAGCCTGGCTTAAGACTGACGTGCCGTGGCGGGCAGTGGCTCGGACGCGACCCGGTACCCAGATAATCCTCACTTCACTGCATGGGTGACCCTCTCCCGGTGCAAGGCTGTCTGGCCGCCGGTCGTGGGGGATCGAAGGGCCACGCTTATGGGCTCCAGGTCCGCTGTGGGATCCATTCGTCGGCCATCTGAGTGCTGCTGTGTTGCTTCATGTTTCTTATTACTATCAAGTGATTCTTGATTTCTTTATTATCAAGTAATTTCTTGTTTTGCTGTGGTGCGCATGCTTTGGTGCGCAGGAAGCCGGCGCCGCGGCTGAGCACGGGTGACGTCTTCCTGCTGACCGCCCTGGCGAAGCTGGGGGCGACGCTGGTGACGTATCCGATGCTGTTAATCAAGAGCCGTCTGCAGGTATGAGGTTGCAGCAGTGAGGCAGAGGACATTGGGGTGATCGGCTGGTCTGCGAAATGCAAGTCTGGGGGATGCCAGGCAGGCAGCCATGCGTTGTGATGAAAGCTCAGGAACTTCGGGGGATAACAGTAGTATACCCCTCATTATACTGTTATCGATTTGGATCGGACATTTCGCGAGTTCTGGAGCGGCTGGAGTTCGCTTGATGTTCACGCGATGGTGGATTGCGTGGCCGTCTTTGATGGGCGACGAACTTAACACGGCAGCTTGATTCGTGGGTGCTAACGGGGACGTGGGTAACGGAACTGGGACGACATACTCGCGCCCGCTCGTTCGGTCGCACCGTTGCCATCAGATTCACACGCGCAACAGCCATACGTGCCGTACGTGCCGTACTCGTCGCGCAACAGCTTTACGTGCCGTACATGACATGCTCGTCGTACTTCCGCTCTGCAGGCTATGAACAGCACGACTGCGCAGGAGGCTCGGTACACGGGAGTGCTGGACGCCGTGTTTGCGATCATCCGGCGGGAAGGTGTGGCGGCATTCTTCAAGGTGAGCGGGGCTCTTAGCCGCCCGTTGCTTGGCCGTCCGTTGCTTGGCCGATGGAGGGTCGTGGACTCGTGGCCATGGTTGCTGGTACTCAAGAGAGGATAGAATGTATCCCTGGAGTGCAAGGAAGAGAGTATGGTGGTCCGAGTGCGAGTGTGCCGGGTACCGCAGTGTTTGGCCTTCACGGGCCGGGTTACTAGCCTTCACGCCCGCACGGGGCTTACGGCCCGGTCCCCCGGGTGTAAGCGGACTTTCCCTTTGGCCTGGACCTTTGCAACGTGTCCGTTCTTGCCGCGCTGACTTGGTTTCTCCAACACTCAAAAAGCAGGGAACAGTCCGATAACTGCTCCCTTTCCCCGCTCCCCGCTGTGGGGCATTTCCACGCGTGTGCCTCACCGTCGCCTCACCGTCGGCTCCATGTCGCGCCATGGCGGTGCCGGCGTGTATTGGTGCTTGGCAACACCGCAGGGCATGCGCCTCAAGATGCTCCAGACGGTGCTCGCTGCGGCGCTCCTCATGTCCATCAAGGAACAGGTCTACCAGTCGACCAAGGCGGTCATGGGCAGCGTGGGCGCCATGGGGCCGGTGGCGGTGGCGGCGCAGGCCGAGGCGAACCGGGGGTGAACACGACGGGGGTGAGCACGACGGAGGTCAACACGGCGGGAGGCTGCCGCGGGGTTGCGTGCTCGAAGGATTACGAGTCAGACACAGACCTGTGGGGGAGCCAGAGACGCAGATACTCGACACACCGAGAGTGAGAGCGGTGTGTGGTGCTGCGGGTGTGCGCGGATGCGCAGGCCGCCAGTTGTCCCATCGCGCATGAAAGCCCGCATCCTTGATTTGCAGGAAGGCCGGTTGCGGGACCAAGGGAGGACCGGCTTTGTGTTCGAGTGTCTTCGGACGTAGTAAGTCGCTGCGAAACCCTCGGTCAAGGCCTAGTTGGCGGAATCAAATCGGGGTCGGGCTGTGGGGAATTTGAGCGCATTGCTGAAGACCCGTAACGTCCTGTGACCTGTGGGTATGTCGCCTCTCGTCCTGTCATCCGACTTCAGGTGTCGTGCTTACGGACTTTGGAGGGCCGCTCTAACTGCACTTACCGCGGTGTTCAAAAGTGAAATGCTTTGGGGCAACGGAATTGTTGTTCTCAACGTGCATGTTTTTCTTTGGTTGGGCTGCCTGTTTGGGTTTTTTCGGGCTGTGACGCAACGTACGCAGACGCATGAGGAGTGACCGTCCGGTTCAGTGAGGGGCACGTCACTATGCATGCGTGAAGGTTTTGAGCGGGGAGCACACGTGCTGTTGCCCCGGGCAAGGCAGAGGAGGCAGAAGTGGTGCGCGCTGCATGAAACCCACGGTGGCCGCAAGCAGAGGTTGAGAGCCAAGCGACGCAGTCCTATGGTGGCTGCTAACGGAACTGCGCGTGTTTCGGGCCAGCTCCTGTGTGTTGTCGGCGATAGGACAGGGTGGGTTGGAGCAGGGGCCTCTGAGCCTTTTGGCGACTAGTTTTGGAGGCGTCGTGTGCACGCACGTTATACATGCACGTTCGTGGGTAACTGCAACAAATCCTTGGATGGAAGCAACTTCCCTGTAGGGCAGTGCCGGTAGCCCAGAGGTTAGGTTACCTTGCGATTCTTGTGACGACTTTGGCATTGAGCAGGGCAGGACATGTGAACATTGATCGGACAAGGAACGGCCGAAGTTCGCAACAAGATGTGTGCCATGTGAAGGGACTGCCTGACGCTGGATGGCGCGAGAGATTTACACGCGCTGCGAAGCCCCTCGGGATAACCACTCACTTCGCGCGTAGATCCTCACACCGCCAACTGAGGTGCAGGCCAACTCATGCATCATCAGTATTTATGCAGTCCAATGCGCATGCTACAGCCATACACATGCCAGACACGGTTAGAGACGAAAAACTGCATAACGGCAACGAAACTACGAGTGCACTGGCGTCCTTTGCGGAGAACTGAAACCAACGCGACGCAGCAATACCGCGGCATCGCAAATTGCCAAACTGCGATAATGCGCGTTAAACGGACCCAAATCGCCATGTCCGGCCGAGGCTGTTCTCGAATGATTGGTGTCCGCATGCCAATTAACAGCCAGATTAGAACCCCCTATAAAAGCCATATGGCTTTAAACAAACCATCCGGGCAGAGCTATTCTTCCAGCACCTCGGCGACGAGGTAACAGGCCCAGAGCAGGACTCCTAACTGACTTTGCTGCTGTTCACTAAGTATACACGTGTGCTGACAGAAGGCACGCGAATGGAACCGAACCAACATACACATGTCTGTGCCGGGCGCTGACGAGTGAATGCAGTCTCCTTCGCCTGTCCCCTGGTGGACTTGGTCTGGCGTCAACGGTGTCAACTGGGTGTTATTGTGCTCCATGCCTGGTAGGTCTCTACTTCACCATCACGCACGCCCCCGTGGCCTTCAAGATGCGCGTCTCCTTGCTGTATACGAACTTAATGATGTCGTCACGGATGCACAGCGTGGCACCGTAGCGCAGACCCTGAAAGCGGTCCACAAGGGCAATGTCGTCAGATACCCGTGAACAAACAACCGAATGGGACACACGCATGTTCACAATCCCTAGGAACGACAAAGTTCTTCGCCGGGCTACAGGCCATCGGGCTGGTGCTGCGCCGCGTACCCGGGCAGATGTCGCCAGCCAAGTGCCCCCCATGTGCCCCGCGGCAACAGCAGGCCCTAATTAACCCATGCCCTGTAAAAAAGGGCAGTTCCTAGCCCCAACGAAGCAGGGGACATGCATCGAGCCATGATGTTGGCACGTTGACCCGTGTACCTACCTTGGTGATGGAGTAACCGAACATCGAGTACAGCTCGTCTCCCGAGGTAGTGACGGCCACTTGCTTGGGGCCCTTGTTAGCCTTGGCCATCAGTCTGGCGCCCAAGATGCCCTCCAGGTCAGCCATGGTCAGGTTGGGAATTTCAACGTTGATGCGGCAGGATCCGCCTACAGGGCCGCGGGATAAGGAACGCGAAAGCTGGGTATGATGTGGCAGCCTAAACTGCAGGTCAAGAACCAGTCCCACATAAAATGCAGCGCAGAGAGTGAAGGCAAGGGGTCTTGTGGTCGACGTAGCGGACGACGTTGAAACAAATGGACACAACCGCCGAGCCCTTTACCCTCCCGCCTACCCTTCAAGGATTTCTTGTACACCATTTGCGCTGAAATGCTGGTTTGAGAGAGACTTGCGGAGTCTCTGGATCACAACCTCTTGCGCTTTGCCAGGCGTTTTGCCATCCTTGCCGCCTTCGCTCACGCCGGACTTTCGCCGGGGAGCCGTATTTTCCTTCTGACGTTTCGGACTTGGTGAGCAGTCCTTAGGGTCATAATCGCTGTCGCCAGAGTCGTGAGCCTCAGCATCGTCGGAGTTGAAACTCTCATCCTCGCTTGCACCGCCCTCGTCGTCATTAACGTTGGCACGCTTCTAAATTATGACAAATTACAGCAGAAACGAAACGTTGTACTGTTATGAGAATAAAGAGTTACATACATACATAGCCGACGTCTGACTCTTTCAAGTCAAACTCTCCCGCCCAAAAGACCGTTGGCCGTTGCAGCCGTTGCCTGTCTGCAACGGAACATCGGAATCTAATTTGCGTATTCGTCCGTCCCTGAAGGCGCTGAAGCCCCTCAACACCAGAGCACTTAAAATCAATAGTTACCACCATTTCACAAAGCTCTTCACTGCCCTGATTCAGCTGTCCAACTCCGCGAGTTGCAGGTTGCTCAGCTTGGCCGCGACCTCCACCACACCGTCGCGCCCGCTGTACCCTTCCATGTCGTTCTCCAGCGCGTCCCACCATCGCTCCGGAACCCAATCGCGTCCGTACAAAGCCCCCACCAGCGCGCCCACAACCTGCGTTGTAGCGGGCGCGTGGCCGCCCAACGATGCCGCCACGATGACCGCCTGCTCCGGCTTTCCCCAGCTGGTCAGCAGCACCAGCAGCGCCACGGCAGCGAACTCGCTGCCCGCGGTGGGGTAGCCGTGGAAGCTCAGCAGGCTCAGCATGCGCGCCAGCGCGTGCCATTGCGGCCCCGCGTAGAACGCCCTCCAGTTGCTGACTGGGTCGACCTGTCCGACATCACATCAAGTTCATGAGATCGCAACGGTCGGGGCAACATGCCGTACCCGTCAGGCTGGCAATGCGCCTGGCAGGGCGACAAATGAAATTCGTCGCATCAGCATCAACGAGCCTAAGCTGACGGAGGAAAGTGCAGACGTACCGTACCACACGACCACATGACAGTCATGTCATGACATCAACGATCAACCAGGCATCAAGTGGGGAGCCAGTTGATAACCAGCCATCCCTGCGCTGCTGTACGGCCAGATGCTGCCCAACCACCACCACCACCACCACCACCTGACTGGGATCCGACTGAGTCCAATAACCTTCCGACCCAGAATGCGGACACGGCGCTTAAACGCCCTCATTATAAGTGCCGTGACGCTGCAAACATACAACCCACAAAACCCAAATCAGGGGTTGGGAACCCCAATACCCCGCCCTCCGCCTGACGCACAGCACGCCGCAACCCCTCCCCCCTCCCCGCTCAACCTCTCGTACCCACCTGGAACAGGTTATCCCGAATGAGCCGCAGCTTGTCCAGCATGTCCGTAGTCACGGCCACGTCGTTGATCAGGTATGACAGGAGCACCTCCGGCCGGCACGTGACGCCGTCGCTTGGCTGCTGGCGGGCGGCCCACGCCGCCGCCGCAGCCACCACGTGCGCGGCGTCCAGACCCAGGGGCGTGGGGTGCGAGAACACCAGCGAGCGCCGCACAGCCGCCAGCAAGCGATCACCACCGGCGGACCTGCGGGGTTGCGAATTAGCATATGGAGGGGAACCCCTCCAGTCACGGCCACGCAAACAGCTACACGGACGAAATTACCCAAAAGTAAATACAACGTAATTCAACCCCATTAGTTACAGATCGCACGCCCTTGAAGCGCAGCTCGCGGCAGGGTTTGAAAGAATGTCAAGTGTAGATGGATCAAGCCGCACAATTCGCTGAACACAGCCCCCGGGTGAATCGGGCAGCCGCTAATTCCCCGAAGCTACCTTCCGCATGACCCCTGTCCTGCCTTGCCCCTGCCCTGAGCAGGCATGTTCACACGCCCGCGACACAACCTGACCCACCTCAGCTTTCACAGACGGCCCCATCAGACCCCCCCTCTCCAGCGGCACCTGCCCCACGCCACCCTGCCCATACCCAGGTCTCCTACTGCCCTGCGCTGTCACGGGCAGTCGGAAACGGAAGCTAAAGCATACCTGTACGCAAACCCGATCGGAGCCACCCGAGCTGCCGCGCACAGGTCTGTGGGGCCGTACGGTTCCCGTTCCGCTCGGTCGCTGCTGGTCGTCGCCAACCGCCGGGTGGTCTCCGCAAGGTACCGCTCTGCTAGCTCCGGAACCTGGAGAGGCTCTGTGCCGGACAGTACGGCATCCATGACGACGCGGTCGTACGGACTGTACCGCCGCACCCCTGGCTCGTACGCGTCCGCGAGGGCCTGCAGTAGGGCGGAGGTGTCGACTCCGCGCGCCGACACCAGCGACCGGGAAACGGCCAGCAGGTTGCTGAAGTCGCCTGTGTCGTTGAGGGGCGGACGGGCGGTGGCACGGGAGGGTTGCGAGGAAGGACAGCGGGGCAGGGTGTCGGCAGGTAGGGTGGTGAGGTAGGATGGCGGGGTAGGATGGTGAGGTAGGATGGCGGGGTAGGATGGTGAGGTAGGATGGTGAGGGAGGATGGTGAGGTAGGATGGTGAGGGAGGATGGAAGTGGGCGCGAAAGAGAGAGAAGCAGAAGTCCAGCGAGCTGTTGAGAAACCACACCATACAGCAGCTCAATGTATTCAGTAAAACGGAGTACTGCAACGGCTGGCGGATGGCGTACCCGTAGTGCAGCGAGCGGTGTGAGTGGGGCCGCAAAGGATCGCCACATGGACGCGGAAGATTGCCGTACGGACGTTTGCTGTGCCGTACGCAAGACCCGTGACAGCTCCCACCTACCTGTGTAGTGCCCGTAGTCCGCAGCGTGCGCGCCGATGTCGTAGCGCCAGAAATCCGTTACACCGTTGGGCCGGTACCGTACGACGTGGAAATGCCGTTCGTCCTGGTACGGCGCCGCGAGAACGTTGCCGCACATGGCGCCGATCAAGCACCCGACGGCCTTTGATTCATCAGAGACCGATGCTGTGCGTTCCGCGGACGGTGACGGGGCTGAGGGGGATGCCGCGGCCGCGGCAGCTGCCGGCGCCGCTACCATCCCTGCGCCCTGCCGGCGCGTTGGCGTTAGGCCCCATCCGCTGGATGACGGGGTTGGCCAGGCGCCGGCGCCAGCGCTGCCACGCCCGCTGTTGCTACTGCTGTAACAGCTGCTGGTGCTGCTGCTGCAAGCGCCGTAAGCGTTCCGTCCGTTCAGGTAGTCTGCAGACCCCGACGCCGGGTGTACTGCTGCTGCCGCTGCTACTGCAGGCGTCGGATGGGGCGGCGAAGAGCTCAGCCCGCGACCTGCGTGGCAGCAGGCAGCCAGGCGCGATACGGTAAAGAGGGGAGATTGTGACAAACGTGTGCGCAACCATGATGACATTCCCAAGATGTGGTGCTGTGCCCCTGAACTATTTGAATCGTTGTGTCGCCGCTTCGACAACATAAGATCAGTGACAATGGCCCCTGAATGACATTGTCCATTAACTGAAGCCGGAGTACTCGTGAAAACGAGCGCATCCCCTACAGCGGCGGCTCGGAATCAGTATCCATGGGACAATTTGCATTCTGCAATTCGATCAAGTTTGGTGCAAGGCAACCGCGCAATAACCTCACCGAAAGCTGCACGGATGCCTCCTCGCCGTTGTCGCAAGGGTAATTGCCCCGAGTGCGACGAGCTCGCTCCATTCGCAAATGAAGATGCCTGCATGACCTCAATCTACCAATATTAAATTACTAAGGCAAAATTGAGATCTGCGGTAAATCAACTTTTCGTCATTAGTCAATTTTCGAGCAACTGCTTGCGACTGCCTTGCGCTGTAAGGGCAGGTCGTATACGACTTGAATGCCGGCTTCTGGGACCTCTGCAGCACAGGTGCTCGTTTCACCGTTTGTACCACTTTTCCTCTCAAGTCGTACATCAACTCCGTTCACCAAAGTCGGCGTCAATATTCAGTTTCGACGGGACCTTTCACCGACCGCATCGGTACTGGTCAAGGCCGATCCACGGAGGCACCACCCCCTCTGCACCACACCTCATTCATCGGCTTGGCCGCGGGGCCGCCTCCGCCGCAGGAACCGAATAAGCTCCTCAAGCTCGTCCCCATCGGGCAACCCATCGCCCTGTGACCCATCCGTACTCTTCGCCGCTGCCGTACTGTCCCCCGACTCCCTCGGCGGCTCCCCGCGCACGGCGGGCTCCCACTCCTCACCACCACCATCACCGCCCGCAGTTTGATGCTGATGCCAGGAGGAGGATGAATTCGGCCACGATCGCGATGGTGATGCCGGTGACGACGACGACGATGACGACGACGACGACGATTGCGTCGTTTGCCCACGCTTGCGTTTCCGCTCGACGCTGTCACGGGAAGGCGAGTGCGGCTTCTGCGCCGCCCACCTCGAAGGTGAAGAGGGTGGCTGTCGCAGCGGCCATGCGACGCCGTCCGCTAACCACAACAGCGGTGACACCCACCGGCCCGCCGCTGCGGTGCTCGACGGGGCGGCGGCGGCGGCGGTGCTGGCGGCGGCGACGGTCCTGCCGGCATCCGCAGCGGCCGCCGCTGGGACACGCAATACGGCATCAATCGCCTCTTTGACCTCCGCCACGCCGCCGCCCTCCGCCACCGCCGCCAGCACCACCGCCGCCGGCGCGTAGCCACCGGCTCCATGGACTTGCCGTACAACCTCCGCCGCCGCCGCCAGGCGGTCCGGACACTGCCACGCATCGCCGTCGCCACAGCCCCCGTCGTCGCCATCGCCGCGACATCCATCGGCGCCAGCGGGCCCGCTGGCGATCAAACCCCCCCCTCCCACAGATTGCCCCGGCGGTGCCGCTGCGGAGCAAAGTCCCCGGACAGGGCTCCCGCGGCCCGGCGGCTGCTGCTGCTGCTGCGGGGTCTGATGCTGCAGGGTCTGCTGGACAGCAGTAGGGTTTGCGGCAGCAGCCGCACCAGCACCAGCAGCCGCACCAGCACCAGCAGCTGCACCAGCATCCATGGGGTTCATCCCGGCACCGCCCTGCCGCTGTACCTCCGACGGCGTGCCCGGCGTGTCGGTCCCCTCCTCGCTGAACAGCCGCCGTACAGGTTTCAAAGCAGACGGCAGTCTGTCGACCGGCGGCGGCGGCGGAGGAGGAGGTCGGTGATACCCGTCATCATCTGAGCCCACTGGGAGGTCCCCTCGGCCGCGGCGGTGGCGGTAGCGCCAGGTCTCGGCACTGCTGCTACTGCCACTGCCACTGCTGCTGCTGCTGCTGCTGCCGCCATCATCGTCTTCACCGTCGACATCGACGTCGGCGTCGCTCTCACTGTCGTACCCGGAATCGTACTCAGCATCCTCGTCCCCGTCCCCGTCGTCTTCGTCGGCCTGTCGCACGACCTCCAGCTCACCCTCGTCGTACACATCCTCGTGGGCCTCCCGTTCATCCTCGTCCAAGTCATCGTACAGCTCGTCCTCCGAGTCGGCCTCGTCTGCGAAAGCGCCCAGCGCAGCCGGGGATACCTCCCGCGCCCCCGCCGCCGCCGTCGCAGCGGCGGCCATACGTACCCCCCGCGGCACTTGCCGTACTTCTGCCGCCCCGGCCGGCGCGCGGCTCAGCAAGTCCACCTTGTTCCACACCTCGAGTGTCCGATGGGTCAGCACCTGCTCGCTGACGCCGAGCTGCCGCAGTACGGCGAGTACGGCATCGCGCTGCTCGGCCACGCAGGGGCTGGAGGCGTCGAGCACGTGCAGGAGTAGGTCCGCCGTGATCACCTCCTCCAGGGTGGCCCTGCGGGTGCGGGTGCGGGTGCGGGTGCGGGGAGGCGGCAGAGGATGATCAGGCGGGAGGGAGGACACGACAGGAACCCGAGCAACTGCCCCGGGGCCCACGGGACCCCGGTTGTCGTGTGTGTGTGTGTGCCCTGTCGGGTGTGTGTTGGGCGGGGATCCCCGCACGAACCCCGGGTGTCAAGGGTGTCAAGGGTGTCAAGGGTGTCAAGGGTGCCAAGGGTGTCAAGGGTGTCAAGGGTGTCAAGGGTGTCAAGGGTGCCAAGGGTGTCAAGGGTGCCAAGGGTGTCAAGGGTGCCGGGTGTGTGCCCTGTCGAGCAGGGAACCCGCCCGCGCCACGGGTGTCTACTGTCTAGGGGTGTGCTGAGCGGGGAAACCCGCCCGACGCGTGTCAGGCCGCCCGACCCGTGTCAGGCCGCTCGACGCGTGTCAGGCCGCCCGACGCGTGTCAGGCCGCCCGACGCGTGTCAGGCCGCCCGACCCGTGTCAGGCCGCCCGACGCGTGCTGGGTGCGTCTTGCAGCCCGGGTGTCGGGAGCCATGCCCACCCGGAGCAGCGGGAAGCAGTTACAGGTTGGGGGCAAGGGGGGAGGGGCACCCAGGGGGAACCGCAGGTTTTCCCCCTTGCGGTGTAGCTCTCTGTCATCGCTGGCTTCGTTGGGTTGACGTTCAGCGGGTGGCCCTACGTGGAGCGGAGCGGAGCGGCGAAGCCCTCACTGGGGCCCTTGGTGACCGGGTGCAGACCACCCCTACCTGTCAAGTACGGCACCCACTCCACAGCAACCCCGCCGTACCCCGTCACCTTGCCGTACACGACCACACACACGCACCTGAAGGCCGCCACCAGGCCCACGGGCAGGTCCCGGATGAAGCCGACGGTGTCAGACACCGCCACGTGCGACCCACGGGTCGGTAGCCACACGCGCCGTACCGCGGGGTCCAGCGTCGCGAAGAGCATGTCAGCGGGGGCGGGAAGGCCCCGGGCGTCCCCCGCGCATAAGGCCCCCGCGAGGCTGGTCTTGCCCACGTTGGTGTACCCCACGATAGCGATGGTGGGCATGCCTGCGGTTTTGGTGGTTGATGGTTGGCGGTTGACGGTGGGCAGCGCTCAAGGGGGCGGTGAAACACTAACACGCACACGAAACACGAACACGCCGTACACGCACCCGCGGCCCGTCGGCCCTGCCGCTGCACCCCCCGCGAGGCCGCCACCGCCCTCAGCTCCCGCCGCAGCGCCGCCAGCCGCTGCTTGATGCGGAAGCGCTGCTGCCGGAGCTCCGGGTCGCCGCTGCCGCCACCGCCGCCCAGACCCCCTGCGCGCAGCGGGCACAGGTGGGGTGGGGACAGGATAGCCAAAGGCAGCCGACCATCTTGATGCTCTCTGACACTGAGGAACAACGATCTTTCCGGTGTGATGGCCGAGGGGCGGCCGAAAGACCATCGTGCGCGGGCGTGGGTGCGCGACACAAACACAGAGGACCGTCAGGCCATTGGCCGTACAGGCCCGTACTATACGGAAACGCCACGTCTCGCAGGCAGGCAGGCTGATGTCCCAGGGGAGGCCAGCGACCCCACACGAACATATCCATACATACATATCCAGACTGCGCAGACTGCCGGAGGAACAAAGCGCCAAAGGGGGTTTAGCGCAAAGCGAGCCAAGGGGCGGGGAGGGACCCCACCTGCGCCCGTGCTGCCGCGCTGCCTCGCACTGACCACCTGCGGCGCCGGGCCCAGCTCCGCACTGATGCCCGCCCAGCCCAGACCCCCGCCGAACGCGCCGCGGCGCCCGTCCGCGCCGCGGGTGCGCACAAGGCGCGGCAGCATGTACGACAGGGACGCCAGCTCGACCTGCCGTACACACGGAACCACGCACACGGGGGCGGTGTTTCCCGCTCACATAAATCCACCAGGATAACGCGGATGGGGCGCTACGGTGACGCGGGTGATGCGTCGGCAGACAGAAGGTCGCGTCGAGGAGCCCTCCTGCCAGGCATTTCGGATACGATAAGTGCGCCTGTGCACCGGGTGGCGATGTGATACAGTTAAGCCCACGTAAGCGCCCCCCTATATCTACACACTCGCGGGCATCTCTCGGTGAACACACGCACACGCACCCCCACCCCCACCCCCACCCCCACCCCCACAAACGCACCTGCAGTCGGGCTTCCCGCGTGTGCGCCCGCTGCGCAAAGAGCCGCAGGATAAGGCCCACTCGGTCCACCACGGGGCGACCCAGTCCCTCCTCGATGTTGCGCTCCTGAAAGGCGGGCGGGCGGGCGGGTGGGGGCAGGTGGCGGGGGCGGGTGGCGGGAATGTAGCGCACTGGGCATTGGGGAATATAACTAGGGGTTAAGGTGGCGGCCCCCAGGTGATCAGATGCAGTGGCCAGGAGCAGAATCGAGCGGAATCCCAACTACACGCCAGTGTCCGTGGGTGTGGTAGGGTTCAGGGTAGGGTTGGGCTGGGGCGGGGCGGGTTCAGGGTAGGGTTGGGCTGGGGCAGGGCGGGTTTAGGGTAGGGTTGGGCTGGGGCAGGGCGAGACGAGGCGCGGGTTGCCCGTCGCGCTCTACCACCCAATCGCCCCTCCATCACGCGATTGGCGGCCAGCTTCACTGGCATCACCCTTCCCCCCCTGGAGTCCTAGCAGTCAGCGCAATTTTCTTGCCGTTTGTGTGCCGTACCATTCGCTAGTGCCCTGGAGCCAAACCTGCAGCGGCGTCAAGACCTCGTTGATGAAGACCGGGGCCCGGGGATGGAGACCGCCGCTGCGCCTGACTGCCGCCTCCGCCTCCGATGCCGCCTCCGCCTCCGCCTCCGCCTGCGCAGCTTTGTGTCCGCCACCTCGGCCTCCAGCAAACCCGGTGCCATAGCTGTTTCCCCCTTTGGTTTTGAATTTGAATTCGCCCGCAGACCAGCCCGCGATCCGCTCCTCTGCCGCCTCCGGATCCGCATCCGCCGCCCTCTGACCGGCAAGCAGCTGCCCGCCAGATCCATATCCAGATCCAGACCCGGCTCCGAATTCGAACGCCTCCAGCTCGTCCAGTCTCCGTGCCAGCGCCAGCATGGTTCCGGAGCCAAAGTACGTGGACCGCAGCCCCGAAACCACGTGGCGGCGGGCGGCGCCTCCTCTGGAGCTGACGCTGGGGGAGCTTGTACGGCGGGCTCGAAGCTTGGATCCGCCCACTTCCAGAAACGGGCAGGGCCGTCCTGCTCAGTGGAAAGGGAATTGTACGGGTTGTAAGGGTACAGCAATTCGTACAGCCATTCGTGGGCGGAAGGGGGTTACAAAAGGCATCGAGCTCAGGAAGAACCCGAACGCAGACGGGGGGAAGGGAGGGCGAGTTACTGAAGACAAGGAGTGCTGGGGCCGGAGAGAGAGAGAGAGAGAGAGAGAGAGAGAGAGAGAGAGAGAGAGAGAGAGAGAGAGCGCCGACCCAATTACACACGACTGGGTATCTCTACACCCACCCGAGGAAGGGCTCTCCGCGTCGGCCACTGATGCGGCTGTAGGTCCGCATAGGGACCTAGCAGTCAGGACCATCATAAGTACCCACACGCTATCCAACAAGCTACCCCACCACTCCCGGCCCCACCGGTCAGGCTCTCCGCCAGTCGCAGCGCCTCCTCCCGGTCCTCAGCCCCCCGGTGCCGCGGGTGCACCAGAAGCAGCTCGGGAGGGGAGGCGGGGGGGGCGCTGGGGCTGGGGGCGGCGCTGCTGGTGCTGCTGCCTGGGGGGACAGAACGGGAGGGGAACACGAAGGGGTCGTCTAGTGAGAAGCAGGACGAGCCGGCAGGCGGCAGCTGGCGGCAGTGATGGCGGCGATGGTGGTTATGGTGGTTATGGTCGTGACGCACCCGCAACGGCCGATGCCACCGCGCTGGCGAACCCACCGAAATCACGGTCACTGCTGTCGGGGCCGGGGCAAGGGCCGGGGGGCGTTGACCTGGTGGACAGGAAGGCTGCTTGGAGGGCCCGATGCGGGGGATGGCTGCAGCTGAATGGGGTGCACCAAAGGGAGAGACTTCGGGGATGGCGACAGGGCTGGAGAGGTGGGAGCTGGGCGGGTGGAGGCTGCGACGGTGGGAGGTTAAGAAGTGGCCGCAAGACCCGCGGGACGGGGTCGGCGGCGAGTCCACGGAAAAAGGGGTGCGCTGCGCTGAGACAGGATCGCGCAACATCCCTTGTGCGGTAGATCAAGTCTGCCGCCCGCTGCCTGAGCGCTTGTAGAACCAAGTGCGTGCCGACTTGCATCGGTCCAACCTCACGGCTCCAGGCTCATAAGCACTTGAAATAATACTCGCTTGCCATGTTATAATATTGAAATATCTATTGCAAGTAAAAGGTTGCTTGTAGCGTAGAGGTAAGGTTCATCTGTGGAGTGAATGTCAATTTGCTAGGCGCACGGCATACGTGCGCTGAGTAGCGTAACAATATTTGATTTCATTTCGAGTCTCAGACGGAGCTTCGGTGCCATCAGTCGCAAAGCGCTGACAACAGCTGGACGTTTGCCACCAATTTAAAATCGTGTGGGCTATCGAACAAACAAACGGAAACATCCTTGAATCCGTATTGATTGCTTGTAAAGTTTTTGCAAGGTACCATCGAATTGGTTGTCCGTTTTTCAACCACCATTTCCGACAGTCCAGCTCAGTAGTCGGTAACTCGGTATCTGGGCCAAAGCTCTCACTCCAATTATGATAACTGAGAATCCACGAATTATGTACATTTAACTGCATGGGTTCGGATCCCAGACTTTGAATCCTTGGAAGGTGCCGTGCCTGGCATGTGAGGGGCCCCGCAGGCCCCCGCGCCGACGCAGCGACTAGGCACCCCCGCACCGCTCAGCCCTGCAGCGACAAACAATGGGGGTAACCAGAACACCACCCAAGCCGCACCACAACACATCTGAAGACAGCGAGATAGAAAGGCAGCAGGGCATCGCGGGGGCATCGCGACCGTCCCTTCATCACAGACCCTTTTCCTTTCCATCTCATGTCTCATACCCGTCGCCGGTGTGAGTCTCCACTCCTCCGTTGCTGGCTGGGCTCCGTTCGTTCTCTTCTGATAGTTGCTTTCTGAACAAGTCGCTCCAAAAAGTTGGTCAACGTGCACCACCACCAGGCGCCGTCTTTTGCCGCCGTGTTGCGTTGTGTAGGGATTGTACACCCCGGGGTGATGTCGTGGGCTCGCTCAGCCACCCCCTGCCTCCACTGCGCCCACACGTCCCATGTGGCCATGTCCACCCCTGTCCACCCAACCGCACATCCGCGCTGGGGGGGCTGCGCCCGCAGCATGCCCACACCCCCGTGCGTGCGGAATCGCGGCGTCCTAAAACGGCATACACGCACTAAAGCTGCAGGTCCCTTAAGTATGCCACACCAAGGGGGCAAGCAGCCTCGCCGCGGGGACGGAACCCCGAAACGGGTTCCGGAGCTTCCCCCAGCCCGCGGGGTCCACTGGAAGCCTGGGACATCATTGCGGTAACATACCCCCGGCGATGCGCGCGAGGAGGCCCCCACCGATGGCCCCAACCCCGCACCGCATCCCTTCCGCGAGTGTGCTACAGCCTCCAACCTGCTACAGCCTGGAAGGCATGCTACAGCCTCCGGTGCGCGTCGCAACCGCTCGGAGGCGCCGAGGGATCGGCCTGCGGGCGGAGCCGCCCCAGCAGTCTGAGGATACGCGCCGCTGTAACCTGTACGGATCACAGGATCAGGACCCCGCATTCCAATCCGCGTTCAACCCGGTAAGTATTGACTCTTTCTTCTGCCCGCTGAGGTCATCTCGGTCGGCGCAGCGGCGCAGCCAACCCCGGTAAGGAAGACGACGGCGAGGATGATGCTGAGGAAGAGGAAGAGGATGATGATGAGGCGGCGTTGGGCTCCAGAGGCGGAGACGGCGGCTTTGGGTATGCGGCAGGTACGTAGCCGCAGTCGTGTCGTACCCCAGATGCGTCGGCACCGACGCCCTTTGCGCCCTTGATGGGGTAGGGCCCCAGGTAGGCCGCGGCCTGGCGGGGGGAAGGGAATGGTCGCAGGTGGGGTGGGGGTTTCCGACTTGCAGCAGTCGCTGGCTGCCGGGCCAATGATGTTACGGGGGTTGAATGGTCGTCGAAGGGACCCGCACTCACGCAGCCGTGACGGGGCCTGGGGATGGGACGCGTGAGAGGCGACGGGCTAGGAGGCGGCGAGCCGCGGACCGCTGCTTGGGGGTTAGGGCGGGGCCAGGACACCAGGTTCGCAGGCCAGGCGAGATGGGTGTTTTGTGAGAGAAAGTCGGGATGGGTGTTTGATGTTATGACCCACCCAGACCCGCCCAGGCCCAGTCGAGATGGGTGTATGTGTCGATGTGGCTTGGGCCGGGGTTGTGACCCCGGCAGGGCAGCGGGCTGGCCAAGGAAACCAAGACCTACCCACCCTATACCCACCCACCCGATCAACCCCACCTTAACCCACCCCACCCACCCCCGCATTTTGTTCCAGTCGAACCGTCGCTCTGGCAGCAGCGCAGTTTGAAATGTCTACCAGTTTCCTACACCCCACCAACCCCCGACCCACACAGCACCCACCCGCGGGGGCGGCACGCCGGAGCCCTCCGCCGCGGCCCACACCACGTCATCAAGCCGCGACAACAGTACGGCAAACTCGTAAAGCCGCTCGTCCAGTTCGTTAGCGGCCATGAGCTCATCCATGTCGGGCCCCTTGGGCAGCAACTGGAGTGGCGGCGGCGGCAAGGGGGTGGGTGGATGGGTGCGTGAGCACAGACGCAGCAGCAAGGCCAGAGAGGAGAGGGGAGGGGTTGACGGGTGGTTTCGGAGCGACAGACGAAGGGGAGGCATCGTCGCCGCCGCTGTGGAAGCGGACCGTGGGCCCCTGCCCGATCCCCCAGTCGTCGGATACCCCCCTGCCCGATCCCCCAGTCGCCTCCCGGCCCGACCCCCCTGCCCACAGCAGCGAACCGGCCTCTAGCTACCTCTTATCTCGCTCGCACTCACCTTGTCCGCCATCTTAACGACCTCCCCACTGGTGCGCGCGCTGCTACGGCCCTCCGCCTGCAGGGCCCCGGGCAGGGACGGGGCCAGGGGCCCCGCAAGTTGAGCGGGAGGAGGCATCGGCAGGAGAATGCAGGCAGGCAGGCAGGCAGGCAGGCGGGCAGGAAGAATTACACCCAACTGCGTGATTACCTGTACGACTCACTGCATGACCGACCGGCATGTGTACGGCCGGTGCCATGTGCATCGCCGTAGTTGGGCATTCAAGAGCGGCATGTGGGACAATTTCAGTGCCGCGTGCCATTGCCATCATCATCTTCACCGCCATGTTGTCAACTTGCAGCACTGCCCAACCTGTTGTTGGTTGTTGCTTGTTGTTGGTTGTTGGTTGTTGCCCAACCTCGAATATAACTCAGGTCTTTCCCTCCCCAAGCGCATCCCGGGAGGCGGGGGCAGCCCAGCGACATCCCATATACCTCCCCATCCCGGTTTCTTTTTTTCTCTTTTAACCCCAACCATCCCGTGCTCTTCACCCCCGGTAGCTAGGCCCCATGCAGACCCACCCACGGGAAGGTACGGCACTCACGTGCAGGAAAGTCCGGTTCCAGCCGAGGCCCCACGTGTGGCCCAGCTGCAGTACAGGTTCCGGATCCTGGGCCATCGGATGTATGGATGGGTCACGCACGGGAGGGCAGGGCGGTGCCCCCCGGGAGGTTGAGGGGCTCCGTTTCGTATGGCAGGCACGAGGGATGGCACGTGCCAGGGCCCCTGGCTGATGACTCATGACGTGCGGCCGCGACGGCCGCAGTACAAACTGGATGGTTCATGGCCCATATGCGATATGCCCACCCATGGACCAGCATGAGCATCATCCCCCCGGCCGTCCCACCTTCGCCCGCCCCTCGGTCGTAGCTTACCCATCCCCTTCACCCCTTCCCGCCCTAACCACCCAACCCCCACTCCCGGGTGACCCCCCAACCCCCACTCCCGGGTGACCCCCCAACCCCCACTCCCGGGTGACCCCCCAACCCCCACTCCCGGGGTGACCGCCCTAACTCCTCTTCAGTCTTCATCGGATATCTGCTCTGGCAGCAGCGCGGTATAAACATGTCTACCACTTTCTTACACCCCGACTCCCACCTCCAGGATCAACACAACGTCCATGGCGCTCAGAACGTCACGGCCTGCGACCAAGTGCTCGGCCGCCGTCAAGTTTCCCTGTCGTACAGTTCCGCACATGTCGGAGAAGGTTGGGGCAGGAAGTTAGGCGGGCGGGGGTCTCGATTTGTTCAAGGCAGGTGAGGCAAGGAGAGGCCAAGCCAGCTCGCGGAAAGCAAGTTACGGAGGAAATATGGGCACGGATGGGCGGCCGTGTAATGTAGGATCACGGCGGGGGTTCAGAAGGCGGCCGCTGACTGACCCATGGGTCCGTTTACCGACCCATGGGTCATGTTTTTCGCCAACCCACGGGTCGGTTCAACACCTGGAGGCTGTTTTCCGACCCACGGCTCCGCAAGATTTACGCTCCACACGGTACGCCCCACGCGGGCTATGATGGCACGCTCCCAGGGCTGCGTGCCGTACTAATCAATAACTGTCGTACCGTGCGCTTGTAGAACACGCCCTCTCCCAGCAGCCCCCGCAGGTAGTAGTTGTCGACGGCGGCGGGCAGCAGCCGCCGCCAATCCGCGAGCGTCATGCTGGCCATGAGCTTTGCCGTACGCTCGCCCATCCAGTCGTACGTCGTCCGTACAACGTACCGCAGGTGGCTGAGCAGACGCGTACGGGGCGCGCTGCAGAGCGTATCATGCCCCCGGGGGAAAAGGTTGTCTTACGATATGCGGGGCCGATCGGTCGGGTGGTTCAGCGCTGGCGTTACGCGCCAACATCATACATAATTCGGATTCAAAATGTTGCCAGGCTAGGATACTGCAATGCATGCCAAGGAGCGGCGAACACCACCACCACCACCCAGCCGTCGACTCGCCCGCCTGCCCGCCCTGGGCACGGTAACAAGCCCGCCCCCACCCCACTTTCAGCCGTACACGAGTGCAGGTGTGAACGGGTTCGTCCTGTGCTCTCTGTGTCCTCCGCCCGCACCCCCACACCCCCAACACCCTCATCCACACACACCCCACCCACCCACCGCAGCACCGCCAGATTCAGGAAGCCGCTGCAGAGGGCCGGAGGTGCGGTCACGTCGCCGCCGCGCCCGCGCAGCGTGTACTCACTGAAAGAAGCGTGTGCGCGTGCGTTTGGGGTGTTGGTGGGGGGATGGGAGGGGTACAGCGGCAGGTGAGTGGTGTTGCGCATTTGGAGAGCTTCGGAAGCTCGAGCGGGGATCGACCAATCATGGGACAGGGTCACGCAGGTCGGACCATGACACCTAGGATACCCACCAGGATACCCACCAGGATACCCACCATGATACCCAGAGATGGTCATTGAAAGGCTGCTAAAACCCAATGTCAGGGTGGGATGAGTGCAGCCGTGTTTTCCAAAACCCGTAGGGCCAAAGGGAGTCGAGAAACCGAGGCCGAGGGTGCTCCCTGCTGTCCAACTGCTAACCGTCACCTGCCAAACCGCCAACTCCCACCGCACCTGGCGTAGAAGTTGTACCCCCGGTCCTTCAGCCAGCGCGCGCGATCCTCGCAGCCCAGCACCGCCGACCGGTTGTCGTACCGTAAGCCCCACTTGGCCAGCTTGCTGGGCGGCACGGTTCCGGAGCGATGGAGTGTCCGATTGGGGGGGCGGAGGCCCGGGGGCGGAGGCGAACGAAAGGGGAAGGTAGAAGGAAAGCAAGAGGGAAGAGGGAAAGCACAGAGGAGGGAAGAAGGGCGGTACAGGGAGAGGGGAGAATGTGTGGATGGGCAGGCACGACGCGCCGAAGGAAGGGCTTGAAGAGCACGGTGGGAGTACACAGCTGTGGGCATAAAGCATGCACACTCCTGTCATGTCCTTTTTGCAGTGGGCGCCAGACCTAGAGGCACCCGGCCAAGGGCTTCAGACCTAGCGGGGCAGCACAGGCCCTCGCGGGGTTCGGATGTGTGCTGGTGTGGTTTAGGTCTCCTTCCCCATTCTATACCCCTCGTAAATCCCCGTGCGGCATTGCCGTACCCTCGACCGCCCCCCGTGACCTACGTGTACAGCTTCGTCACGCACTGACCAAAGTTGTGGAGGTAGCGCCTGGGGGGGGCGTAAGGGCATGTGGGGGATGCAGATTTAGGTGTGTGTTACACATCTCAGAGAATATACCGATCAATGCGTGTAAGCGATCTGCGATAAGATTATGTCGACCCCATATCGGCGTCAGATAGGAGCAAGCTTGTCACGTGCCGCTGCCCAATCGTGACGTACAGTGTACGGCGGCAGTACGGCAAAGCATGGAAGGCAGGCCCGTCCTCGCGCGCCCCCTCATCCCCCCCCCCCCCCACACACACACACCGACGCCTACATCGCCTGATACGCTGGACTTCATTTCTCGTGGCTCAGTTCTCTTTAACACCCCGAACCCACCGGCACCGCGAGTTGTGGACCTTGCGGTTCATCCAGCGGGGGCCATCCCCGAACTCCGGGACCAGGCAGGTGTACTGCTCCGCAACGGAAAATGTCGTACAGCCCATGGCGGCTGCGGGCGGCGGGGCATCGGAAGAAGCAGCGGGTGGGTCAAGGACCAGCAGGAGGAGGAGGGGCAGGAGGAGGAGGGGCAGGAGGAGGAGGGGCAGAAGGAGGAGGGGCAGGAAGAGGAGGAGCAGGAGGAGGAGGGGCAGGAGGAGGAGGGGCAGGAGGAGGAGGGGCAGGAGGAGGAGGGCAGGAGGAGGAGGGGCAGGAGGAGGAGGGCAGGAGGAGGGGCAGGAGGAGGGGCAGGAGGAGGAGGGGCAGGAGGAGGGGCAGGAGGAGGGGCAGGAAGAGGAGGAGCAGGAGGAGGAGGAGGAGGAGGAGCAGGAGGAGGAGCAGGAGGAGGAGGAGGCCGTGATACGATACATTCCCGCACCGCAGCAGGGTCGCTGCCCGGTATGGCAGTCAGCCGCCACGACCCCGCATGTCTCCGCCCTCACCTTCCCCTGCCCGCCAATTCGCTACCCCCCTCGTTTCCTCCCCCCTCCTCCCAACCCCCGGCACTCCCCGCCGTACCGGACGAAACACACACGCTGGTCCCCGCCGCCTTGGACACGTGGTAGTACTCGACCGCGGACTTGCGAGACGCCGCCGCGACGTGCAGGTCGTACAACTGCATACGAACGGGGTGTCGTACATCGTACGAATGTCGACGCGGCGCTCAAAAGCCAAGAAGGGGGGCGGGGAGAGGACGTGCGGGTTTCCCCTCTAGGTCCAGGCGTTGACGTCATCCGCCGCCGCCGCGTCCTCCTGCCCGTCCGCCTTGCCGGCCTCAATGTCCGTCACCCCAGACGCTGCTACCCGACTGCACCCCCCCCCCGCCCCCGCCCTCACTCAGCCACACCCTGCCACACACAGATGACCGCGCGGCGCGGTTGCGTTGTTCGCCGCAACAACATTTGGTAAGTGAGTTCATGCAGGTTACACGGGCAGTATATCTGCGCCTGGGCTCTCGGTCCGGTGGGTTCCTTTCCTAAACCAAGATGACCTCATGATGAGCCTCAAGAGGGGTCCCTCCCTCCCTCCCTCCCTCTCTCCCTGGACGCACCTTGACCAGCACTCGCAGCGCCGTCACGTCATCTGACTGTGTGTTGGTCACGGAGTGTTGTTTCCGCATTGTGTTGGTTCCGGGGCGGTCCATACATGTGTTGGTTCCGGAGAGTTGGTCCCAACGGCGGCAGATGGATGTGGGCGTGCGGGGGTTTGGATGCACAGGGGCAGTCCAGGAGGGGCGCGGAGAGGTCAGAGTGAGCCCAGCCAAGAAGGGGATACGTAACCCCACAGGGCCCGGGGTGGGCAGTGGAATGAGGATGGGGCGGGGACAGATGAGGTCCGGGTCGCGACATAAACCCTTAGGCAGGGCCCGGAAGCCTATCCACACTGTACTACTACTACTACTACTACTACTACTACTACTAGATGAGGTCCGCGTGACGTCCGGTCCGGTGTCGACTGCATCGGCCAGGCGCCGAAGCGGCCCCCCAGCTACACCCGCCCCCACACACTTTCGCAGAGCGCCACCTAGGCCCGAACTGACGCATGGTTCGCCCAGGCCCGGTGTGCGGCATTGGCCCCCGGCGTCCAAGACCCCCTCGCCAGTCGCCGGGCCCCCCTTTTCGCGCGTCCAGACCACGGCCCCCTACCTGACTGTGTTCGCCTTGCCTTTGCCACTAACCTGCCCCAAACCCCGCAAATCCCAAATCCTGCGCTCCGAGGTATGGACCTTTAGAGTTGCATTCAATATCCGTCCCTTGCAACAGCCCCTGTTTCAATTTTGGGTTTGTGTCTTTGTGTCTCTTGTTACACGCCTTGAAGCTCCCTTGCGGGTTGGCTGGGTTTCAGGATTGTCTCTTCCGAGCAACACGCCTCCTCCGTCCCCCCCTTCTCAAGGCAGTGGCCGCTCCCCCATCGCGGACTAACCGTCTGCCACGCCCCGCCGGCGGCCAGCCGCAGCTCCAGCAGCGCCGCCACCATCGCCCTCCGGAGCAGTGGGTAGCTGGGCCCGTGGGGGAGAGCCGACAGAGCCTTCTCCGCGGCTCTCAGCCAGTTCCGTGGCACGTACTGCTGCTGGGACTGCTGGGACTGCTGGGACTGCTGCTGCTGCTGCTGCTGTTGTCGCGCCTGCTGTAGGGAAGCTGCGAACGCTCGACCGCTGCTGATAAGTTCCTGAAGGACTTGTAGGGACTCTGAACTGGCCTGCCAGTGTTGAGCCGCTCGGGTGGGGTCGGCGGCGGAGTCAAGGAGAGCCGTCGCGCGAGGGTCCAGCAAGTCGGGGGTGTTGGTGGTGGTGGTGGTTGGGAAAAGGGCGAGCCGGAGCGCGGCGTCGAGGGCTCGTCCAGCTGAAGTGTGCGCAGATGAATATGGGGTGAAATGCAGGAGCACCAGGTGCAGTAGGAGCGCGCGGCGATGCGTCATGCTGCGCCGCTAGCACGACAGCGACCCCATCCCCTGCTCACGCATACATGTTGAATGATGAATAAGATAAGTGGGATGTGAGTAGATCTGCTGGTCTGGCTACAAAGTCTCCACTCTCGCCTTCACCCTGCCCGGGGACGTTGCAACTGTCACTGTCGAACATGGCAAGGAGTACTGGTTTTGTCACCGTGATGCGCTATACTAATATATTTCTTCTATTGAAATTCAGATATTATAAAGCAATATGCGTGATTTCTGAATCTTTAAACCTGCAAACGACCCCAGTTCCACGACGGCAAAATACTGCGACACAACGCAATCTGTATGTATTTATTCGCATGATCATGCGTTGATCTCTTGAGCAAATGGGTTCGTAACGTCGAACGTCAACCCATGAACTGTTGCGGGTGGACTTGAAATGATATCCCAAAAAGCGCTGGGTCTCATCTTCCTTCTCGTCACATCAGCAGCATGGATTGGAGCTTCGTTCATAACCCAGGCGCTTGTGTCTCGGGACGAGGAAGAACCCGCTGCGCTGGAGCCCTGGCTGCTAACGCTGATATGCTCCTCAACGCTCATGATCTACTTGCCCATTGGGCATTGTGCCCGCAAGCGAGCACGGTACGAGGGGCGCGCGGGCACCCGAGCAGGGCGCAGCAGCCACCGGCCGAGAACCCGACAGCGGAAAGGCCCCACCGTTGGCACCTCCGACGACGTTGCCTTCGAACACGCGAGCGGTTGCCTGCACCCCAGACGCAGGTTGGTTCTCACCCACAAGGCCCCATAAGGCCCTCTTAGGTGCCTCTTAGCTGCGCTTGGCCCCGCAAACCCCACCCCAACCCGCCCCGTCTCTCTCTCGCACTCACTTCACCACCAACGTCCTCAGCGCTCCCACGTCCATACTCCCCTCCCAACCCAATCCCTCCCCCGCGCATCCCCCCGCCCCGCCCCGCCCATGCCCCTCCCTTCCCCGCCCTCCCTCCCCCGGACCGGCGCCATAGGGCTGCTGCCGCGGCGGCGGCCTCGGGCACCACCACCGTCGATAGTACGGCAGCGGAGGCGGACGACGCAACCGAGGACGACGGCACGGAGGCGGCGGATGCGGAGGTCGGAGCCGCGGGCCGGGGCGCCCGCGCCGCCCGGGGTCCTGAGGACCGGACGGGGTCGGGGCGCAACAGCCGCGTGGTTTCGGAGCGGCAGCCGCTGCTGCACGCCCATACACACACGCATAACCACGCCCACGGCCACGGCCACAAGCACCCGCACGGGCACCCGCAGCACAGCGGCGGCAACGCCGGCGGGGGCGACGGCGGTGGCGGTGGCGGCTGCGCGGCGCTGGCGGGCGGGGACTCGGACGGCGGCGAGGGTGGCGGCGGCGGAGGCGGAGGCCCCGGTGGCGACGGCGGCGACGTGGAGACGTCGCAGATCGTCCGGGCGGCCTTCGTGGTGCGTGTGTTATTTAAAAAGGCAGAACAGGAGTGCGTGGTGCGGCCTTCGTGGTGCGTGTATGTGTGTTTAGATAAGAGACCCGCCCGACCCATACGCGTGTATGTGTGTTGGAGGAGGGTTTAGTCGCGAGCCCGAGCCCGAGCCCGGTGCGCGTGTGTGTACGTTAGTCGACGTGTGTACCCGGCTTTCGTGGCACTGGTGGTGGTTTGATGGGAGGTGGTAACTGAAAGTGGGAGGTAATACCCGAAAATGGTTTGCGGTGACTGAAGGAGCGCGGGGTGCGATCCGATGGCGCATTCTGCGGGACGACGTCCTGCCGGCGCCTCTGTGCCCCGACTGAGCCTGCCAGGTCTCCACCGCCCCGCCCCGCCCCTGCCCTCCCTCCTTCCCTTGACCACCCCGCCCCTTCCCCGCCCCGCCCCGCCCCTGCCCTCCCTCCTTGCTTTGACCACCCAGCCCCTTCCCCGCCCCGCCCCGCCCCTGCCCTCCCTCCTTCCTTTGACCACCCCGCCCGTTCCCCGCCCCGCCCCGCCCCTGCCCTCCCTCCCTCCCTTGACTACCCAACCCCTTAACGCCCCCGCCCCTGCCTTCCCTCCCTTCCCGCCCTTCCCCTGCCCTCCAGGTTGCCCCCGTGTGGTTCGCCGCCCAGCTGGCCTTCACCGCCTCCCTGGAGTACACCTCCGTCACCTCCAACACGGTGCTGTCCTCCTGCTCCTCGCTCTTCGTCTACCTGGGCAGTCTGGCGCTGGGTAGGGGTGGGGTGGGGCGGGGGTTGGGATAGGGAAGGGGTGGGGTGGGTGCGTGGGGAAGGGGTGGGGTGAGTTGGGTGGGGTTGGAGGGTTCGATTGGGTTGGGCTTGGGGATAAAGTGTACCACGGAGTGGGTGGAGTGGGTGGGTGTGTTTCTGTGGGTGGAGTGACTGGGCGCGGCGGTTCAACCCCTGCCTCCGCGGGGGCGGCTAGCTGGCTGACTAGCTGGCTGGCTTGTGGACGGGTGGTGCCTCTCGGCGGGTGGGTTGTCCGTTGTTTGTGGGTGGGTGGGTGGTTGGGTGGGTGAGTGGTTTTCTCTGTTGTGGTTTGGGTGGGTGTGCACCTCGAACGGAATGGCTTCTGGACGGAATGGGTAGCTGGGCGGGGCAAACCCAAGACTGGGAATACGCGCCCAAGCCGCGCGCCATCACCCGGCCCGTCCCCCCCCCCTCGGCAACCCTCCTCCACCTCCTCCTCCTCGCCCGCTGCAGGTCAGGAAGTCAGCAGCGCGCTCCGGTTCGTCAGCGTGCTGGGGGCCATGGCAGGTAAGGGGAGGGGAGGGTTGGGATGGGGTGGGGGCGGCGCGGCGCGGCTCGGCTGGGGCTGGGTGGGAGGGCGGGTGGGACTGGCTGGGCTGGAGGCACAGGGAAAAGGTACCTAGGGGTCAAGGGGGGTTGCCGGGCGTTGGTTCGATGTCCGGGAAGCGAGGGCAAGGGAGGGGGCCAGGGACGGGGTCAGGGACGGGACCAGGGACGGGGTCAGGGACGGGGCCAGGGACGGGGTCAGGGACGGGGCCAGGGACGGGGTCAGGGACGGGGCCAGGGACGGGGTCAGGGACGGGGTCAGGGACGGGGTCAGGGACGGGGTCAGGGACGGGGGCAGGGACGGGGGCAGGGACGGGGCCAGGGACGGGGTCAGGGACGGGGCCAGGGACGGGGCCAGGGACGGGGTCAGGGACGGGAAACGGGGCCAGGGACGGGGGCAGGGACGGGGCCAGGGACGGGACCAGGGACGGGGCCAGGGACGGGGCCAGGGAGGGGGCCAGGGAGGGGACGCCCACCGTGCGGCTGCCGTGTTTGTTGTGGATGTGGGGGCTTGCGCGCTGGGTCGACGCCGTCGAAGGTGCCACCGTCGAAAGCACCGCCCATCCTTTGAGTTGTTAATTGGTTGTCGGTACGGCAATTCGTTGGTCTGGCCGGTAACCGTTGATGGTTGCCGGTTGGTTGGTTACAGGTACGACGCTGGTGGCGCTGGGCGACCGGCAGCACGAGGACGGCTCAGGGGAGGAGGAGGGCGGTACGGGCGGCGGATCCAACCCGCTGTTTGGAGACGCGCTGACGCTGGTGGCGGCGGCGCTGTACGCGCTGTACACGATCATGATGAAGCGCCTGCTCGTCAAGGTACGGCGCCGTACAGTGCGGGCAGGGCGAGTGCGCAGGGCAGTGCTTGGGATGTGGTGGTGTGGGTCTGAGAACTCCACAGGATTCGGTTGCGGCGCTGTGCGGCGGGGGGGGCGGGGCGGGGGGGGGGGCGGGGCGGGGCGGGGCGGGGGGGGGGCGGGGCGGGGCGGGGGCGGGTTTAAAACAGGGAAAGGGTCCAGACGGGGCGGGGTAAGGGGAGGAGGAGGGTGACGTGGCGATTTGCGATATGGGCCGCCCCGATAGGGGCACATTGCGCGCTTGCGTGCGTTTCGTTTGGCGGAGGCACCATCCGCCCGCGGCCCAAACCAGTTGTCGGAGCACTTTCCTGGAAACCTACTCGCGTGTGTGTTTCGTGTAGAGCCCCCACCCGGGCCACCCAGGCCTCGCATGTTTGGAGGGGAGACCCGCCCGACCCAAACCAAACCAACCTCTCGCGCGTGTACGTGCGTTGGATAAAATGTGTAGCAATCCATACCGGGGGGAAGGGGGCGTCGCACCTTCTTTGAGGGCCTCAGAGTCGCCCTCTGCACCGCGCCAATCAACCAACTCTGCCCGTGGGCCGCCCTCCGTTACATGTACGATTATGTACGATGGTTTACGATGATGATGTACGGCCAGGACGACGCCATCGTGATGGCGCTGTTCTTCGGGACCATCGGCGTGTTGTACTTTGCCGTACTGGCGCCGGTGGTGGGCACACTGGCGCTGGCGGGCTCCCCCGTGGTACGGCGGGTGACGACCGGGGCCCTGGGCCTGGCGCTGGTGCAAGGTGAGGGTGTGGGGCAGTGTGAGGGGTTCAATTGAAATATTGAAAAAGAAATAAACCCCAAAGAACGAGCCCGGGCACACCCAGAAATACTCAGCATACTTACGTGGCGCGGTACCTGCATAGCAAGGGGGAGTGGGGGCCCTGGTGAGGGGTCGGGGGCGGGCTGAGGTGGGGCAGGGCTGGGCAGGGCTTTGCCTAGCGGCGGTGGAACTCTCAAGTCAGTCAGTCGGGCAGACCCATGGGTCGTCATTTAAGCGGAGGCCGATGTCCATTTTCCCTGGAGGCATCCACCCGCCGCGACGGCATCCACCCTCCGTCAACCATGTCCGTGTCCTGGGGTCCCTCCCCTGACCCGCCCCCTGGCCTGCGTCCCCGCCCTTTGGGGCCCCCCGTTGCCCCTTTGCGCTGGCAGCAGCCCAGTTTGAATATGTCTACCAATTTCCTGTACCCCCGCCCTTGGCCCCCCCCAGGCCTGATTGACTACGTGGCGGCGGACTACGCCTGGGCCCGGGCGGTTATGTTGCTGGTGCGTGTGGGGGCGGGTGCGGGGATGCGTGGGCGGGGGCGGGGGCGTGTCTTGGGTTTGAGGGGACGGAGGTGGGCCATAGGAGATACCGTTATTGAAAGATAAGAGTTGTAGTTATTTTGGACTACACGCGATTCATTTTGATTCTCGATTTCCACGATTTCCATTGCCATCAATAAGAAAAGTTTACATGGGTGACATTTAACTCCGGACACACCACCCCCCACCCCTCATCTGCCTGCCCCACCACCCTCACAAACCCGCCCCACCCACTTACGCACCCACACCCAGACCACACCCACACCCACACCCACACCCACACCCACACCCACACCCACACCCACACCCACACCCACACCCACCACCCCACGCACACCCACATCCACACCCACAACCCACACCCACCACCCCACGCCCACACCCACTTACGCACCCACGCCCACACCCACTTACGCACCCACACCCACACCCACACCCACCACCCCACGCACACACCCCAATCTGTCTACCACTGTCCCATTTCCTCACCACCCACACCCCCACCGCCCCCACCACCCTCCTCCCCCCCGCAGGGCCCCACCGCCACCAGTTGCGGGCTGGCCATGCAGATCCCCGCGGCGGGTGTCATCGATGCGGTCATCAACGGCAGCCACTTGTCCTGGAGCGAGTCGCCGGTGGGTGGATGGCTGGGTGGGGCTGGCTGGGGCTGGCTGGGACTGGCTGGGACTGGCTGGGACTGGCTGGGCGGAGTGTCCCCAGGGAGGAGGCGGGGGATGAAAGGAAGACGGGGGAAGGGCGGGGGATGAAAGGAAGACGGGGGAAGGGCGGGGGATGAAAGGAAAACGCGGGATGGGCGGGGGATGAAAGGAGATCGGAGTAGCCATGTTGACGCTTCGCTGCTGCCTGAGCAATGGGTCCCGGGGAGGTCGTGGCGCAGCGGAGGGAGCAGCAGGTTCGGGCGAGGAGGGGGCGGAGGAGGGGTCGTGTCAGTTACCCTCGACGCACTTTGCCGTACCACGACACACACCCACACTCGTGCGGCATGTACTGTCCACACGCGATCTTGCTGACCGCATCGTCATCAGAAAAAACACGCCCTCACACGCCCTCACAAGGCCTTTCACGCCCTCACACGCCCCTCACGAGGCCTGCCCGCAGGCCCGCATGGTCCAGTTCATAGTGGGCAGTCTGCTCATCATCGTCGGCTTCGTGGGAGTTTCCCTGGAGCCGCGGGTCGTCTCCGCCCTCTGGAAGCGCTGCACCAACTGCGTCGGGGCCACCTGCGGCGGCGCCGCCGCCAGCGCCGGCGGCGGCGGCGGCGGTAGCAGCGCCGCCGCCGGCGGGCCTCTGGCAGCGGAGGCGGGCGTCGTTGTAGTGGACGGTCTCGGAGAGTGCATTACCACCGGCGTCGCCGCCTGGGAGGCGGCGCCGCGTAGAAGCGGCGGAGGCGGCGGAATGGATTCCGCAGCGGGGGCGCCAGTCGGTGCCGGCTCGTCGGAGGAGCGCGTGGGGTTGCTGATGGGAGGCGAGGGTGAGCCGCGGCGTGGCAACAGGCGCGGGTCCGGTGGAGGGGGCTGGGCGGCAGGGGGCGGCGGCGCCGCCGCCGCCGCTGCGGGCGCCAGCGCAGTCGTAGTCAGTAGCGGCAACGGCGTGGGGGGTAAGGCCAGGGGCTACCTTCGGCAGATGGGCCTTGGCGGCGGCGGCGGCGGAGGTGCGGGTGGCGGCGGAGGCGGAGGCGGAGGCGCCTCCGACGTATCGATGTACATCCCGTTGAGTAGTACGGCAGGCGGCAGTGTGCATGTGGTCTCGGGTCGGGGCGTGCTGTCGGCGGCGGTGCCAGACACGTGATGTACGGCGGTATGGGTGTACGGCAAGGCGCGCGGATGTGACGACGGCGCGTGAGGGCGTGGTGCTTGTTGTGGTGGTTGGGGGCGATCGCTGGAGGGAGACCAGGGCAAAGGGCGTGTGTATGCGTATGTTTCAGTTGACCGTTATGTGTACGACGTTGTGTTATGTTTGTGTTTTGATAAGAGACCCGCCCGTGTTTGTGTTTGTTCGGTTGTTTGTTCGGTTGGAAGGGCAACGGCGCCGTGTGGGTCCGAGCTCTATCCAGCTCTACTTGGACGGCTTCGGGCGGAGCAAAACATACAGCTTGCTCCGGACCTTGAGAATTTTGCTGCATGTGCCGCAGACAAACTGGGCAGACTGCAACTGTTAATGGCGGGGGGCGAGCTTGTCCTTTCATACCGTACGTACCGCAATGGGGCGGATGTGGGACCTCGAGGGACTCTGTTACGGCAGTGACGGTGGTGGTGGTGGCGGCGGCGGCGGTGGTGGAGGTATAGACTGATGATGCGTCTACGTCGATGTCGTCGTCATATCAGGTTCGTGCCATCATTCGGGCGCAGCGACCCTCCCTGGTCCGACCCGGCACGCTGTGACCGGGGGCACAATCCGGCCTTCCTAAACCCCCCTAAAATCCGAAGGGGTTCCTGAGGTTCTGGGGAAGGGGGCCCGGTGCCAGCGCAGAAGGCCCCAGTCCCTCTCCCCCAATCCCTCGGGCGTGGTGTTAGTCCGACGGTGCTGGTAATGGATGGACGAGCGATTGAGACGGAGGGGGGACGGTCAGGGCTGCTGAAATCCGCCCCTCCCCTCAAGACACCCTCCCGGGGGAGGGGATCAAAACTGGCGGCCCGAGCGGGGGCGTGGGTTGGTGGTCTGCGCGGTCCAGGGGAGGGGGTTCCGCCCAGGGAGCGGCCAGGAGCGGCAGGCTGACCGACAGGGCGGTGATGGGGACGGGGGCCAGGGCCAGCTCGGTTGCGCATCAGGGGCGAACGAATCTGGGCGAATCTGGGCAGGCGATCGATCTCCGCTGCGGGCCGCTTGGCAGCCTGGCACTGTCAGTCTGTTCGCGGGTCCTGCACCTCCGTGAATGGAATCGGACACGCGGCGGTGGCTGTTGATGGTGGGTGCTACGACACACGGTGATTGAAGGTCCAGCCGGCGCAGCCTCCACCCCGACGCGTCGGTCGAGTTGGGACTTGGGAGGGAGCGAGAGGGCCGGGCTGTGCGGCGCTCTTAACCCCGCATCTCGAAGTTCGAAGTTATATAGGTCGAAGCTACGTAGTTCGAAGTTATTTGAACTGTAACGAGGGGATCGTCGGACAGCTGGATCTCCTCCGGGCACCACCAATTGACTATTTTTTCCGGCCACTGTTTCCTCCAGCAGGCAAGATACCTAACGGTGATAACAGTAACGACAACGGTAACGGTTGCATTAAGGGACCACCACCATAACAACTCCGCCAGACCCTGCCCCGAATCCCACGCCACGGCTCACTGGTGCCTCCGAAACCAAACCACACGTGAACCCAAACAGGCGGCACTTTCCTTCGCCAGCGTACATCCGTTGTGCACTCAACCACCGCCACCGCCGTACTTTCAGGTCGCGCGAGTGCTCTAGGTCGCGCAAAGGGGGGATGCGGCCGCTCACGCCCTTCTCCTTGCCCCGCAAAGGGAAGAGAGTGCTTCGGCGGTCTGCCCGTTAGGGCCGGGTTAGCAGCCCTTGGCCAGCGTCAGGCCCGGTCAGACATGTAACACACAAAGTTACACACACCCAATCACACACATCCAGACACAGAGACATCCGCGCTTCAAGTCGGAGGGGAGGGTTCCTTTCTTTGTTGAACGCATGCACACGCAAAACTCGCCCTCAACTGCACATGTCGCCGCTCGCCCATCCACCCACCCATCCGCCCATACATCCACCCATACATCCATCGGGCAAAACCCGATGACATTCCCAAACGCACTCCCACCACCACCACACCCACCATCTTCACCGCCACTGTCCCAGCGCCTCCATGGCCCGACTGAGCACATCCACCGCCGAGTTGGCGGACGCCAGCGCCTGCGCCGCGCGCGCCTCCTCCGCCGCGCGTTGGATGCGGCCCCGGTGCAGCGCCCGGAAATCTGGAGTGGCGTTGCGCTCCCGGGGGGCCAGGGACTCCAGGGGGGTGCCCTCGGGCAGCACACAGCTGCGCAGCGTCGAGGCGGCAATGACCCGGGAGAGCTGCAGGGCGGGGTGTGGGTTTGGGGTTTGGGGATTGGGTTGTGGGTGTGGGTTGTGGGTGTGGGTTGTGGGTGTGGGTTGTGGGTGTGGGTTGTGGGTGTGGGTTGTGGGTGTGGGTTGTGGGTGTGGGTTGTGGGTTTGGGTTGTGGGTTTGGGTTGTGGGGTGTGGGTGTGGGTGTGGGTGTGGGGTGTGGGTGTGGGGTGTGGGTGTGGGGTGTGGGTGTGGGGTGTGGGTGTGGGTGGGGTGTGGGTGTGGGTGTGGGTGTGGGTGTGGGTTGTGGGGTGTGGGTTGTGGGGTGTAGGGTGTAGGGTGTAGGGTGTAGGGTGTGGGTGTGGGTTGTGGGTTGTGGGTTGTGGGTTGTGGGTTGTGGGTTGTGGGTTGTGGGTTGTGGGTTGTGGGTTGTGGGTTGTGGGTTGTGGGTGTGGGTTGTGGGTGTGGGTTGTGGGTGTGTCTGTAGGTAGGCTGCGCGGGACGTCGGTGTGGCGAGGAGGGAGGTGGGCCGGTGGGATAGTCTGCACGCCCAGCTCCCCCCACTCCACCAGCTCCCCCCACCCCCCACCCTACCAGCTTCACAGCTCGGACGTCCGCGGGCAGCTCCACTGGCGGCGCCGCCACAGGGCCCGCCCGCTCAGACGACCCCGCCGCTGCCGTCCCCACTTGCGCGTCTGTCGCCGCCTCCGCCGTCGCCGCCTCCGCCGTCGCCACTTCCGCCGCCGCCGCCGTCGCCGCGTCCTGCGGCTTGGCTGTCTCCTTCACCCAGGGCCTGAACACAGGATCCTGCAGGAGCAGCTCCGCCGCTGCCAGCCGCAACCGCTCGCCGTCCGCCGCCGCCGCTGTCGTGTCCTCCGCGCGTCGGCGGCCCTTCCTTGCCGCCTGCACATGTCGCCGGCCCACAGGGGGACTCAGCGTGTCGACTCTCCCGCCGCCAGCCGATGCCGGACGGGCACCGCCGCCGCCGCCGCCGCGATCTGATGACGACGACGACGACGAAGGCTGTTGCTGCTGCGGCGGCGGCGACTCCGCGCCGTTCTCCTCCGCCACAGCCGTCGCCTCCGGCAGCTGCGGCGGCGGCGACGCGGCCTCCGGCGGCAAGACGCACATCCGCGCAATCACTGTGTACGGCAGGTACGACATCATCGCAGAAACAGGAAGCAGCGACGCGCGCGATTTGCTGACAGAGAACATGTGTTGGGAACTCAACAGAACAAAACCCTTCCTGCCCAGTATCTTCAATTTGACTGCACATATACCGCTCACTCCCCTCCCTGCCAGGCGGCTTCCTGTGTCCACGAAACTCCTACTCCTTGCCCCTCCCCACCCTGCCTGCCCACCCCTACCCTCCATAAAATATGTCCACCGATTTCCCATACTCCCTGCCCTCCCTGACCCTCAAGGGGCCAAGCGGTCTATCCCCCGGTCCCCCACTCACGCAGCACGAGCCACTGCATCTCCAGGTGCCTCGCCCCGGACACCCCCAGATTGATGGCCACCCAGTAGCGCAGCTGGGAGGGCCACCGCGAGAGGGCCGACAGCAGCGCCGGGACCAGTCCCGCCTGAGGGGGTCGGGACGCCGTGGGGAGGGATGTGGGTTTAGAGACTTCAACTTCGACTTAAGACTTCAACTTTAGACTTCAACCCCTAGAGGGGTAGAGGGAAGTTTGCGTTGGGGTGGTGGCGGGATGGGATAAAGGAAGTCTGTGGACACAATGAACCCGCGCTGCTGTCAAGAGGGGGGTTGGGGGAAGGGGACGGAGTTGGGACAGGGCGAGGCAGGCGGGGGCGCCGCGCTGCCCGCGTCGAGACGTTCGACCGCCGTGTGTTTATCGAGGAACACCGCCGTGGCTGTCGTTCGTGATAAGCGGTTGTGGTTAGTGCGCTTGGCTTGATCAGTGTTATCAGTGAGGGGGCTGCGGCTGTCACCCATGACTGGACCCCCCCTAAAGGCCTAGGGTTTCCTCCAGGAGCCCTGATTCCTCCCAACACATGCCCTTCGGCATCCCCTCGGGCCCACCCGGTGGTACATTTCTTATCCAATTCTCTATCCATTGATATATATATATATATAACTTGGTAACCTTACATTCTTACATTCTTTCTATCCATTGATATATATATATATATATGGTAATATCTTACATTTTTGAATCAATGGATCCATGTACCATTCCTGCCCTCCTTGCCTCCTGCCTTCTCGGCTCCCCCTCCCCTCCTGGAGCTCACCCGCAGCAGCTCATTCCGAGCTCGGCACCGAGCCCGCCCCTCCAGCCGGGTATCGGCCGGCAGCTCCATCGCCGCCAGCCCCGCCACTCGCTGGGCGCCGCCACCGCCGTGGGGCCGCTGCTGCTCGTGGTGTCCGCCCTGAGGGGACCCCCGGGACCCCCCGGGACCGCCGCCCAGACCCCCACCCAGCATCGCCAGCAGGAAAGCGCACGCATCACGCAGTACGGCAGCGTTGGAGCTGCTCTGCAGTACGTGTACGACGGCGGGCGCGAGGCCCGCGTCGAGCAGCGCATCGACCAGGACTTCGGCCTCGGCGGGGGCGGCGCCGCTTGCTCCTCCTCCTCCTCTGCTGCTGCCGCCGCCGCCATCGCCGTCTGCCCGGCTGCCGTTCTCTTCCTTTGCCTTCTCCTCCTCATCCCCTTCCCCCTCGTCCTCCTCCTCCTCATCACGAACCAAGGGGTCTCCCTGGCAGATGTTCACCCACTCGGTCAGCGTCTGGAAGCAGAGGGAGCGCAGTCGGTCGTCGCGGGTGGCCGCCAGCGCGCTGACGACCGCCGGGATGAGCAGGGAGCCGCCGCCGCCGCCGCCGGAGGAGGCGGAAGAGGAGGAGGAGGAGGCCAGCGCGTCTCGAAGGTTGGAGGGTGAGAGCGTCGTCAGCGCCAGCAGGCCCAGGATAACCAGCTGGGGGGTGGTGCTGAGGGGCAGCTGGCGGCCGCTGACAGCGAAGACCTGGACGAAGGACACCTGGGAAGACACATGGGAGGGAGGGAGGGAACGGGGCTTTCAAGGCAGGGAGGGGATTCGCGAGGGCCGCGTGTGGGTGGGGTGTTGAGGCGAGGTGCGGTCAGATGGTTGGATCGTCAGCGAGGAAGGATGCAGGCGGAACGCGGCTTCGTGGTTCAGACAGGTGGAGGGCGCTGGTGGCCGTGTGGCGCGTCGGGGCGAAGCGGGGGTGGGGGGCAGCCTTGCCTGGGGCGTGAGGGCGATGCTCTGAGGGACCTCCTCGCTGAGCGTCAGGAGCTGCGGCGCCAGGCCCGCGAATCCGGCTTTAAGCAGCAGATTGCGGCCAAAAGAGGCGTTGGGGCCGGCTTCGAACAGGAACTTCGAGGTATTCAAGCCCCAGTGAACAAGCGCATCTGCTGACTCCGCTGGCTTCCGGGCTGCATGCCAAAGCCCCGACATGCACTGTGCGAAGCTGATATCTGCTGGACAACAGAAGCAACCTCCTCGCCAGTTGAGCGCGGCAAGCTTCATTTCCCGCGACAGCGAGTTGGGCAAGCCGCGGAGAATCTGTTCCTGGGCGGGATCTCGAGCACGACGAGCTTCGATTTGCTCCTCTGTAACCGTGGGTACAGGCGCGTTGCTGTTCTGCTCGCCGTCGGCTGTCGCCGGTGCTGTTCGCGGTGGACGTGGCCGCGGCATTTTCGAATGTGCTTCGAAGATACAAGGTGCTGGTTATGAAGAAACGATCATTAGGACAGAGCAGATATTGCTTCCGCGTTGGCAATGCCGTAGGCCCCCAACGGCAACAATTAATTCACAGGCACCTTGCATATCCTGTATTCTTGTCCATCCGTTATAGCGGTGAAAGTCGATTTCAAGGACAACACGAGACCGCGCCTCACATTACGGTTGCATGGGTACCGGAAAGCCCATGCACGCCCGTCCGTGCAATCGCATTCAGCGCACAAACTATCTACTTATGAAAGATGTGGACGTCAACTAGTCCTCGCCGCTTGCCTACGCGCATGCTGGAAGTTGAATCGATTGCAGGCGGGTGTCGTGACATGACGGCAAGGTTAGATCCGCCATGCTAATTATGCATCGGCGTAATTTTACAGCACCCTCATATTGTACCGATGTCTTTACGGTTCAATACACATACTTTGTGGTGTCTGTGTTACTGAATGTGGTCAACTTATACGTAATCAGCAGAACGAGTTCTCGAGTTGCATCCCAGCTTGATCGCGTAAACAACCCAATGGTGGACCAGTGTATTCAGCCCGTTTCACGTCGTAGATCAGCGACCAGTTGCTGCTGTGTGACATGGTTGTTTCTCGCTTGGGCCTTCACGGCTCAGCTCGGACAATCCCAGGGCAGTGCTGGCGTGATGGATGCCCATAATGGGGATCATCAAGCGCAGCGATATCGTCGCCGACGTTCGTCGTCAAGCTGGCGGGTCATATCGGAAAAGGCGCCCTGCGTTGTCCTAGAGCGTCAGTACCACTCCTCACCCCTCGAAAAGAAATGGCTTGAGGCAGCGGCAAAATGGAAGTCCACTGGTAACGGCGCCTTATCAGATATCAATCCCTACTGCACGCTGCTGACGGAGACATCGTCCGACATCAACCGGATGCTGGACCTCATCAAGGAGCTCATGGACTCCAACACCTCCCTATCAAAGGCGCCGGACGCGGACAACGTTTTTTCGTATTTTAATATCACAATGCAGTGCGGCCCTTACCGGGTCATGCAGAAGGAGCACATCGAGTAGGTGGAGACCCGTTGGGTCAGCATAGTCGGCCGCGGCCCCGGGCGTCTGGGTTGGGTCCGGTTTGTACGGGTGAACGGAAAGATCAAACCCCGAACGAAACTGGACGACCCCACGGCATGGTGAAGAAAGAAGATACTAAGCGGGCTAATGGGGGTGGGCGGGGATTGCTGAAGGGCGTCATAGAGAGAGACCAAGGCTGTCAAAGGGTGGAGTTACAGAGGCTGCTAGGATACGGACGATCGTCGTATATTTTGAGAAAACCCACATCGCCACGCGCTGCAACACGATGCGCGGTTTAATGTTCTCTCTGTCCGTGCTGCAAGGCTTGTCACTGCGGTTTCTAGGCACACAAGGCAGGGCGATGCGGTTGACCTGGAATGGCCTCACGGCTGAAGTTATTGGTGACACCCGCTCAACTGCAGTCCCCGGCAACCTCTTCAACGTCAAAACCCGATGTCGCCCCCTATCCCTCCCCCAACCCACATCGTTGCCTACCAATCGACTCTTATGACCCCAGCCCATATCCTGATCTCCCCTGCACCCTTGCTCATCTCCTCGCAACCTCCTTCCAATCCTCACACCACCCAACCTCTTTGTGCCCCCATCGTACCCCTTCGAACCTTTTTGTGCCCCCATCGTACCCCTTCGAACCTCTTTGTGCCCCCATCGTACCCCTTCGAACCCGTCCAAACTCCTCGGGCCCCGTCAGGTCTCTTGTGGCGGGCCTGAGACACCCTTTCTCCATCAGGTGCCCCGCCAGCTTCTCGAAGCTACCGCCACCTACCGACATTTTCGACAAGGGATACATCCTGCTGGCCAGCTCGGAGGGGCAGTTTCAGGTCGCCTTGAACAAGTGGGTGGCCAGACTGCCCTTTTCCAACGCCAGAGGGCTCATCTCTGCCCAGATCCCGGGGAGCGCTTTGCCCTGCCGCACACACGTCCCTTGGTCTGAAAGCCCACGCCCTTGGTTGTGTCATACACAACTGGATAATGTTACGCGCGTGTGCGCGCGTTTGTCGTACCACTGTCGTACAGGTACTATATTGACGCGGGCTCAGGGATTGGCTTTAACGACAACTCAAACCAGTTCTGGATGACTTCGTCGTACGAGGCGCGGGGCTTCACCCTGGATAGGGCCATTTTTTGGGAGTCCAAAACCGCTTCAGGTATTTGCTCGTCTGGGGCGTGGGACTGGGTTGGCTGACCTGCTGTGGTTGGGCTGGGGTTGGGGTGCAGGAGCGCTGGGGCTGGGCTGGTTGTCAATGGGGCGGCTGGGAGCCGAGGCTAGGGGCTTCGGATGCAGTTTTGGAGTTGGGTCAGGGCCAGCGGCTGGGGTCCCTCCTGTCGGCTCGGGATGGGGGATGTGCGCGTGGGTTCGTTCTGGCTGGACTGCGCTGGGGCGCGTCAGTGTCCATGCATGGTGCTGGTTTGCGAGCGGGCGGGGCGCATGGAGGGCCGACGGGTGCGGGAGGGGGTCAACACGAAACACTCGCGTGGGGGTTGCATTTCTCAACACGCGTGGGAGGGCGTAGGAGGGGGATGAGGGGGGTGGGAGAAAGTGCGAGGGAAAGAGAGGGTTCTTGTACGGGAGGGTCGGGCCCATGACCGTTGTGGGGGAACACATGTTTCTAGCCGTAAGGCCTGTACAGCATGTAACAACCTTGAACTTTGGACCATGCGCGACACGTGCGTGCTCTCCAGCCGGCTGGGCTGACGCGCGGCGGGTGATGAGCGTGTCATATTGTGATTCCCCGCGTCGGCTCGGCGCCATGGGACTCAAGTCATCCGCGGTTGAGGGTAATCACCCCGTTTTGAAATGAAGCCGTCACATTCGGCGCGGGCAGCCAAGCGACCCGGGCCACCTAGCTGGCACGTGCCTGCACCGGCCGTACATTCGGATCCGTACCTACCGCAGCCCGCCTGCCCAGGTCACCCTCTCGCCCGCCTGCCCGTCCTGCTCCGTCCCGGCTCCGCCCGTCCTGGGCTTGTTTTTCGCTTTCCACCCACCTCTCTCTTAATCAATCCGCCCACTTCCTATGTACCCTCCCCGTTGCGCCCCACCCCACCCACCCATTCCCCCGGCCGCAGGCGCGGCTCTCCTGGAAGGGGTGCCGCCTCACCTGTTCCCCGCCTTCACCTTCTACAACATCCCCGCGCCGATAGATTTGGACGACGGCCGCAATCCGCTCAACGTCGTCACCCGGCTGGCCCGCACCGAGGACTTCGTGTCGGTCAAGGTGAGCGCGGGGCGCGTGGGTGGACGTGTTGCAGGGTGCGACGGTTTCTCGAGCGGCACGTCACAGAGGATCCACGCCACTCCACGTCGGCTGTTTGTGTTTATGCGGGCGTTGGGGCATGTGGGCGGGGCCTCGCGGAAGACTTGATAGGTGGCGCGGGTCGGCTGCCGGAGTGTGTGGTGTTGTGTGCTCGTGTGTTGCTGAGGCAGGCAGAACAGGAGTGCACGCCATACAGGGGCCGAGTAGCGCCCAAAAAGTTGCCGGTATGTGTGTTTGTGTGTGTTTCTGTAGCTATGTGCGTTGTAGGATGTAACAGAATTGGGCCGTGAGTTGGTCTGCCGGTGTCGGCGTCTGCTGACAGCCAGTTTCCAGACCGTGCCTGCCGTACTTGCCGTACGTATATTGCCGCAGATCGACATTGATGCGCCGACCATCGAGGACGGCTGGCTCAAGGCTATCCTTGACGGAGGACCCACGGGTCTGCGCAAGTCGCCGTATGCCCTGCTAATCGACGAGCTGTTCTGGGAGCACCATTTCGACTTCGAGCCCATGCGGGTAAAGCTGCGGGTGGTTATGATATGATGCGCGTACATTCGTACATAGCGGGGTGTTGAAATGCAGGTGGAGCGGGTGGTTGTGTTTGGACGCCCAGACAAGCGCAGCCGCCATGCAATCGGTTGACGGTGTGTGTGAGAGTGTGTTTGGGTGGGGTTGTGCTCCAAGGGGTTTCGGAGGTCTGGTTTGACACGAGCGTTTGGATGGGGTATACATACTCCTGCGCCCAATGAGGTCTTTCACAGATCACGCAAGCAACCCCCCATCGATCCCCTCCGTGGAATGAGTTCTTCTAAATCTAGATGGACCACCCGGCTGAATGAACCTATCAACTCCTGCCGCCAACGCTGAGCGCATTGCGCACACTCGTACCGTCCCTAGAGCTTGGACTAACCGCGTATATTATATTATATACTATATAAACTAAACGCGCATGCTGAGCGCACTGCGTCGTACTGTCGTACACCATGGTCATACACAATTGTCCATTCCCCGCCTCCGTTCTACCGCAGTCGTGCTGCTGGCATTCCCTGGTGGACGGCTCTCGGCAGCTGATTGACAGCATGCAAATGTTTGTGGAGTTGCGCTCTCTGGGCATCCGGTCCCACTACTGGCAGTAGCAGACGCAATCGCAATGGGCAGTAGCAGACCCAGCGACAACGGGCAAGTAGCAGTGCCATGACCACAGGCTGCAGCACCCATGCCGATACGGGCAGAAGAGTATCGAAGAGTGTCTGGCCACCCATCGGTCTGCCTCAAGCGGGCAATTCGTTGGGTAGTAGCCAGTCCGCAGCTGCAGCGCGTATTCCGTTGGATGGCCGAGGGTCCGTAACGACGACCGCCATGGTCTCGCAGCAACAGCAGCAGTAGCAGGCGGCTTGCGCGACTGCTGTGCATGCAGCTGTACTGACCAAGTCAGCAGCTCTGGCCGGCGCCATTGCTGCACGCACTGCACGTACCGTACGCGCCGGCATGCATGGGTCCGGCAGCGTTTGTTCGAAGGGCTGCGCGCAAGATGTTGTACACGCAAGCATTTGATGCCGTACAAGTGTAGAGGGACACATTGCACAATTGTAAGCTGCAGGTACGTTTCAGTGCCGTTGACAGTTTGTTTTAGGGGAATCGTTTGACGCCCTTGTTGTGGGACTTGCACTTTGTTCCGGGCAGGGAGGGGGCTCTCTGAGGCCTGAATTACGAAATGTTAAGAATGACTGTCCGAGGGGTCCAGGTGTCGGTCGTAGGCAAGGGCAGGTACAGGAGCTGATTTACGTGAAAGTTGCCATGGCTTCTCTAGCAATGATGGGAAGATGGTTCGTACTCTGTATGGGGGCCGTAGATTGTACGACATGTGCACAACACCGAGCTGCTGATCATTGTGGGATCTATTTCATTGCTGTTCGTGCCACCCTTCCGCAGATGCAGTCTCAGATGCGGCTCCTGCGGGGCTGTTGTGGGACTGCTTGTTGCAAGTAAAGGTTTGCTTCTCAGTAGTATTTTGAGCAAGATGACGGGGGAATGATGCGAGACGTGACGGGCGAGCGGAAACCACTATGGCGACGGACGCAGGTTTGGAGGGAAACGTCTGACAGCAATTATTGCCGGCCAAGCGACCCACGGGTCACAACTCGAGCTTCCCCATTCCGCCCTTGAGGTGCAGCGACGCGGCGACTACCATGTGCATGCGACGTGTCTGCAGCAGCAGCCGTGGCGCGGCGGCCGCCGCCGCGCGCTGCGATGGCGTGCGGTTTCCCGCCTCACGCAGGGGACAGGGATGAAACCGCAAACCGCACCTACCTCTCCGTCCCCTCCAGCAGCTGCAGCAGCAGGCCCCGCCATGCAAGGGTCGCCAGCGCTGTCGCCGCGGAAAGGCGCTGCCTGCTGACCAAGCAATGAGTGGTGCGTGGCGCGCGCACATTATGAAATGTTGAACTGCCAGGAATGCCGGCGGCGTATGGTGGGTTCAGTTGGGGAGCGGGTGTGTGTGGGTTGAATCCGTGGTTGGGGGCTGGGGAGATGAGACGATAAGGCGCATGCAGAATTTGCGCACAGGGATAAGATGGACGAACGTACTCAGTCTATCTGCAAGCGTGGCGAATCTGTTGGCGGTCGTACCTGAACGAATGGCCTCAGGTGTATGTCGCGCCTAGTGACAATGGATCGATGGTGGGTCGGTCGCGCCGCCGCTGCGCAGTGACGCATGGGGCGTGGTGGCCGGAGGCAGGTGGACCGACCCGCTCGCTGAAGGCATTAGCGATATCCATCTCCCCGCATCACTGTGCGTGGAGATTGGTAGTGCATACATGCCGAGGCAGGGTTCTTGCCGCTTATTGCTTGTCGTCATTGCCTCATCGTGCACCTGAGGTAACCTCGCTTCCTGCATAAATGGCCATGACTGGGAATGGCTGACGTGTCTGCATGGCGCCGTGCCGTGCGTGCATTATACGGCAAGTGTGTATTCAGTTCCCTCACCTCATGATGTCAACGCACGATAAGTAGTCCATTTCTTGTCCACGCAGCAACCGAGGGACTTTGCACGGGGCGTTCACGGACGAGGAGGCAGCTGAGGGTCCATGTAGAGGGATTAGCAAACAAGCGTTCTTGCGTTTGTGCGTGGCGAGTCGGGCAGCCTGTTGTATGTTGGAGGAGCAGGAGTGCACCTGACTGTCTGATTGCAGCGGGAGGGATTCAGTAGGAGGTTAGCCGATCGATGGCGCTAGCTGTGCGTGGCTGCAGCAGGTGGCGCGGGGGCCGCAACGAACTAACGGGCGGTGAGGGAGTGCTGAGATATCTCTGCGGGACTGCTATCGCGGCGTGTTCTGTCGCCCACATGAGCCTTGCGTGATAATCGACAGCAATCACTCGCGAGTAGCCAGTTGGTCGCTTGCGCGGCGCGGCTGCTCCTCAGCAGCAAGGCTATTCACCATGTGCTGAATGACGCGGACCGAGTGAGGCGCTTCTCACTCGGTCAGGCGGTTCCATCCGCACAAACGGGAGCTGTTCACTGGTACAGTTGGCGCGGGGTGCGCTTCGGTGCATTCGTGGAGCATGTCCGTTGCGCCACGGTGGCGTGGTTCCATGTATGCAGTCTGTGGTGAGGAAGCTGTGGCCATTGACCCACGGGGGTCCGCAGTAACATCATGAATAATAATACGGTAAAAAGGGGCTGCCAGCGCATAGCTGCATGCATGTCGCCGTTTCCCTCGTTCAAATGATGTGTAACGCTGGGTTACAGTATAAGTCCCTAACAATGACCCTGCACAGCATCTCGAGAAGCCTTTGGCCGCGCTGTGTTACATGATGTATGTATACGGTATCCCAAAGAGGCCACCAGCTAGCTTGAGCTGTGTCGTCCCTTGTGTGCACGTACGTAGCTGGCTGTCGCTCGTCCTGCTGTATGACGGATCGATGAATGCTCGATGCGTGCGTGTGTATAGACATGCATAACTATAATCCCTCGACGGAACCATTGCTACGATATCTTCCAAGGCGGGAAAACAATATTCCGCAGGTTTATTTCCCGCCGGTCGCCAACAGCCAACAAACCTTTGGCAGGGCAGATTTTGGGGGTATTCCTAGCTAGGTGCCAGGAAGAAAACCCTTCGACGCAATTTGAGGAAACCAATTTGAGTGTTTTAGTCATGCTCGACAGCAGGACCACTGCTACCAAAGCCGTGACAGGGCTTAATAGCCTGAAGCACGCTTTCCTGGCGTTACTTATGCGTGGACACGGCATCAGACTAGCGTTTTGGCGGTAGCCAGCAGGTTCGTGTGCAACTGCAGGCCTGCAGGGCACACGCACCTGCTGGCTACTCCTGTGCCTGCAGGTCTGGAAGATAGTTGGCAGGGCAAATTTCCGGCTCTCTACAGCGTCAAATAAATCAAATCTCGCAGTACTTTTGGGTTCCGGCAAATAAACATGTTCGACATGTTTGGTCCAAAAGTTTATTTATTACATTAGGTGATTGTTACTATATCATTATAAAGGTAATTATTTTTTATCACATATCAAGATTGCCATTGGTTGGTTGTACGACAAAAAACATTGTCGCCATGTACAAGTATGTAGAAGTATATATACATATTATATACAATATATATACACAATATATACATATATATACACAACATATACATATATATACACATATATACACATATATACACATATATACATATGCCACAAATACCAAATTGTGGTATTTGTATTGTGGTATTTGTGACACTTGCTAAGGGTTCACCTACCCGCGGCCCAGTTCGGGGACGTGGCCTACCCTCAGCTGTTGTAAGGGGGCCGGCTTTCCATTAGCCCCATTTTGAAGGGGCCATGGTGTTCACTGGGTGAGGGACTGGGGGTTGCTCCACTAGCTGTCGCTGGGCACTGTCGTGAGCCAGGGGTGGTGCCTCCGAGACGTCAAGAGAGTGCGTCGCTGGGTGTTCCAGGGGTGGTGGGAGCTGGGTATTGGGGTGCCTATTGGGGTGCCTATTGGGGTGTCCTCCCTCGTGCTTGGCTTTATCCACCTCTGGGAATCCCGCCCGGATACGATACGATACGATACGATACGATACGATACGATACGATACGATACGATACGATACGATACGATACGATACGATACGATACGATACGATACGATACGATACGATACGATACGATACGATACGATACGATACGATACGATACGATACGATACGATACGATACGATACGATACGATACGATACGATACGATACGATACGATACGATACGATACGATACGATACGATACGATACGATACGATACGATACGATACGATACGATACGATACGATACGATACGATACGATACGATACGATACGATACGATACGATACGATACGATACGATACGACACGATGTTTGACATTATATTTGGTATGATATTTGGTATGATGTTGTTATGATACTTGTTATGGTTTTGTTTATGATACGTTATGAATGAATGAATGAATGAATGAATGAATGAACATTACAGCGGACCCCAAAGGGATCACCTGTGTATACCAGGGCAAGCCCCAGCAGGCCCCACCGCTAAGGCGACAGGACGTTATTATGATAGTTGATATAGTAGTAGTACCGTTACAGTGTGGATAGGCTTCCGGGCCCTGCCTAAGGGTTAGTTGATAGTTGATATAATATGACATGACATGACATGCTAATCAATATTTTATTAATATGATATTTGTAGTGTATTTGTAGTAATCTAAAATTTAAATTAATAAATTGATTAATTGAAATTTAATTGTGATCATGTATTTGGTATTATATAATAGTGGTAGCTGACCTCTCCAATTACTTGTTATCAGAGAGGCATGATATTGTGATGTGGCAAATCTTGCTGCCTCCTCATTACCATTGCAACCGATTGACATCCACAGAATTAGTTCACATGTACGATATATTGACATGAGCAGCCACCTCCCATGAAAGTTACGAAGAGTCTCGTACTTGATACACTTTCAGTAATAACTGATTCCATATGCGGGCTGAGGGAATCGAACCCTCGACCTTAGGATATCCCATGTCATGAAGTATGAGACCTACGCGCTAACCAGCTGCGCCAAGCCCGCTGTGGTCCACATCCCATCATTGCCCATTTGGTACAGCAACCCAGGCCGTTGGCAACCTTGCCCGTAGGTTCTACCGCCAGGCGCCGGTCTAGCTCGGCCCATTGCCACCAGTCCCCCCAAAACCCTGCCCCCGCGCGAGGGCCAAGGCAGTCGTGTACGTACAAAGGTCACCCACGCCCGTGCAGCGCATGTGCCATGCGGGCGGACCCTGTGTTGCTCTGCTGCCCAGTGCCCACCTGTCGGTCGCCATCCGGCGCGCCTCTCCCGCAGCTCGAATCAGTTGCCCGACCGTTCGCAGCTCGCTGCAGTCCGCCAGCCCTATCTCGGGAACACATGCTCTAGCCCGCGGCACACCCCCTCCGGCAGGACCTCTGGAAGCAGCGGGTCTCCCCCACAGCAGTGCATTCCAGCACCACGGCCCCGGGGAGAGTGCGTGTTAGGAATGTCCATCACCTTCGGCAGGGCAGCCAGGGCTGTCACTACCTGCTTCACCTCCGGCTCTAAGCTTCGAACCCCTTGATCGTCATGGGCTGTCATCCGTCGCTGTGAGCACCATCCGCGGCCGCCACGCCTTGGAGGCATCCGAGATGATTGCGTCAATGACCCGTTGCCAGGGGGCTGCTCGCTGGTGACGGGTCCTACCCATGTATCGCACCGCCGCTGAGGCCCATCACGCGCGGATATGTTCCCGTAGCGGCAGCACTCCGAATTCCCCTAGAGTTGGGTGCCCAGGCAGCAGACTGCGTGGCACCCCAGTAGGAAGCCTCTCGGTAGCTTCGGGGCCCTCAGCCCGGTCTACCAGGCGTGCCGTCCACCCTTTGACTCGGTCGATCTCTGCCTGCCGCGGCATCCCGCCATGCTCCATGTGCCAAGTGAGTCTATGCAGCCCGTACACTGCTGCTGCTATCACCCCTCCGAAGGTGAAATGTGATAGTTGCACTATTCTCGTAAAACTGACGCGCATCTTGTCCAACTGCGCCTTCCAATTCATATCCGGGACACCGTCCACGCACATCGGTGTATGGCAGGCTAAGAGCCGTGGCGGTTTTCAGCCCGCGCCGGACATCATCACCTCCTATCTCCGCCCCTTGCTTTCACTGCGGGTCCCACAGGTAACAGTTCCAATTTGTCGGGAATACGTTTCTGCCCAGATCCCCTGGCAAAGATGTCCATGCCCGCCAGAAACTGCCCGAGTTTGGCCGAACTAGCCATAATCACTTCAGTATTATCCGTGTATTGCATGGCCATGATAAAATCCTCGTCGGTGAGGCGGAGGCGAATCCCCACCCGCCGATGGTGCTACCAGCACAACAATGCCTGCACCACCAACAGATAAAGCAGGGGAGCTAAAGGGCCACCCTGGCGCACCTGGGCGCACCCCGGCCTCCATGGGTACCATCCCCGACTGGAACCGCTTGACCATCACCAGGGAGTGCGTGCAGCTAAGGAAGGGTCACATCCACTATTAGGATACAATGTAATATAATACAATATAATACAATGTCATATCACATAATTAATAATAAGATTTGGTATAATCAGTATTGTAAAATGTAATATAATATAATAATAATAATGTAATACAGTATAATTACATAAATAATAATAAAATATGATAGAATTTGGGTTTCTGTTATGCAGTGTATGGTGAGGAGGTTTCGGCTGTCACCGATGACCCGCGGGGTCCACTGTAACATCCTTACTAGTAATGATATGATACTAGATTTGATTTTTGATATTAGAATGGATATGATATGACATGACATTATATTACATAATTTGACATTATATTACCTGGTGTCATGATATGAACTTTGATATAATTAAATTGTGAATTATATAATTTGACATAATACATTAATGGTATCTTGGTTGTAACTGAATTATCCTATTGCTTGGCGTTATCAGCAAGCTCCTGAACGAAATAATATTGTGGTGAGGCAGACCTTATTACCTTAATACTGTTTACCATTGCCCCCGACTGATCCCGACTGACCTCCACATCAACCTGCATATTCACCACCGAAGTAGTCAGATCCGAACTACCGATTCTTTAGACCATTTTGTGGGCTGAGGGAATCGAACCCTCGACCTTAGGATTTCCGAAGTCATGAATTATGAGACCTACGCGCTAACCAGCTGCGCCAAGCCCGCTAGTGAACATGTCATAATTGTAAAACATACTGAAAGGACAGACACAGTTACCGCCACCGCCGCATGCCCCGGCTTTTGCTGCGCTTGCAATCATCAAGGGCTAATTTAGTCTTTAGAGATTGAGTGCGAGCGTCCTGAAAGACGCCAATGAGACAAGAGTAACCTTTACAAGATGGACTTGTACCCCGACCGGGAACACCGGGGTGTTCCAACGGGCCCAGATAGCTCGTAGGCTCCTCATCTCATCAACCCCTACCAAGGATTGCGCACCCCTCCTCCATCACCCGCGGGGGGTCATGCAGCCATACCGGTCAAAACACCAGGTTATCAGTGTTCCAGGATTGCCTCTCCTACCTGTAAATTGCGCCAGACCCGCCGAATCACATGGCAGAGAGGGCACCAGGATACGAACCAAGGCTTTTTTATTAAGATGCCAATAGTTGTGCATTGCAACCTGCAAATAATCACCAGATTCATCCTCCTGGACACACAGACGCAATGCCCAGCCGGGATGCATGGGCCAAGGACAGTTGGGTCCGGGCTCAGGATCCTTGGGGTTGGTAACATGGGTGTTGTGCCATCGGATTCGAACCACCTTGACAACTTGCGTCGAGTGCAACATGGAAGTGAGAACAATCAATCATCCACTTATTTCCACGGTATTTATGAATTGACGTAAAGCAATGCATGGTGACGGGATTCCGCACGTAAGAGCTCCGGCCCGGTAGAGCTGACACGACACACAAGCGCGCACGAGGGGAGGGCTCGCACAGGCTGCCAATCAAGGCAGGAGAGCTGTGTCGGTCACAACCGAGCGCGAATCTCCCTCTAAACCCCGCGCGAACCCCGTCCCTGGGTCTGGCTTCGTAGACAATCCAAACCACCACACAGAACCGAATCACGACGCTTCCTGCACGCTGTAAACTGAAAATCACACACGTAGACTGGCACCTCGCGATCGTAAAGACTAATAGATTCTTTCTGCAATGCGCTCTTATTCCCACATATTCACATATTTTCAGTCAGGTCAGGTGACACTACCGCAGTTAGGCGGTTTAAGGTCCTGGGATCGAGTCCCAGGGTGACCCCCGACATTGTTCGGGAGCATGAGATTATGGCTAGCTGCTGAGATGTGGAGTTGAGATCACAGTTGATGGATTGAGATTCGCACGCTAGATTGGTGGCGATTGCTGAACCCTCTGTCTCTACGGATGTGCGGGTGAATGGATGAGGTGGGATCCTTAGTTGGCAGGATCAACCGCCTTGGACCTTCGGTTCGTATGGCGTAGGTTCGGTGTGATGATGGTTGAAGGTGTCCTATAGCATCATATAAAACCGCGGCATAAACCCTTAGACAGGGCCCGGAAGCCTATCCACACTGTAACGGTACGGTACTACTACATATTTTCACAGCGAGGGCCTTGCACGTCGCGCACGCCCTGCCCTGCCTGCATACTAATACGCCAGCAATGCCATTTCTCAACCTGCGGAATAGCCAGTGCAAATCAAACTGACTAGCACTGATGACCTGCCGACATTTCGAGTCCGATTCTTCGCGCGCACAATAATCTGAAACTCCGCCAGGAGGAGGCGCACGCCATCACAGCTCGCTACGAAAATCAAAACTGCGAACAGACGGTCGGCTGCGCACAGTCATAACAAAAGCACATGTGGCAAAGGCAATCGCTAATCAAGGCGCAGTACAATGCGACAGGAACACCCCTAAGGTGTGACAGGCCATGTCAGATCTGCGTCGCGGCAACCCTAGAACAAAACATGCGCGCACATGACCCGCGACGATTTTGGTTGGTCATGCACCGACACGCGCCCCCGTCGTGACTCCGTGACTGCTTCGTGACGGTGGCGGTTCTCCTGGAGTGCCTTTGCCGCCTTGCCCGGGACGGCGCGAAGCGACCAATGCCTCCGTCGCAATTTTTAGTGCACAAGCTTCAGCTCGAAGTGCCCCCTCATCGGCCCTGCATGTTGCGCAGCACTTGTGCCTGCATCTCACAGCCCCCGCTGCCCCACCTTCCTGCATGTGGGCCACTACGACCCGCCCTCACATGTCCGCCACATGCCCCATACGGCGCTTTCTCCTGCGACCTCCCTGCCAGACGGAGCAGTCTCCTAATCTTCCGAAAGCCGAACCGAAGCAAGGCCACTGGCGCTCTTCTGGAGCTACGCCCAGGGGCTGGTTCCGGAGCCAGGACCAGGGTCAGGGCCGCAGCGCCCCCCCCCCCCCCACACACACACGCACAGCAGCTTTTCTCCCTGCTAACACACACACGCACACGCACTTGACGCACACGCCCGTGCCCCCCACTCATGTGCCGGCGAATTCATCCGTCTCCCCCCACCCGCATCCCATGCCGTACTAGCCGTACAGCGTCGTACGGGAGTCACGCCCTGATCTTACTATACTCCCGCTGGAGTAAAGCTGCCGTCCACCTCGGGGCCAGTAGGCGAGCCGGGTTCGAGCAGCATATCCCGCCACCCACCGCATGGGATCATTCATGTAGGGTTTGTCTGCCTGGTTCCCACCCACCCACCCATGTCGCCGGGCTGGGTGTGTCTGGGCTGTTTCTTTTTAACAACCCACCCATCCACCGACCCTCTCGCCTACCCAACCATTCACGTCCTGCTGTTACTGCCACTGCAAGAGACCGCTCCTCTTCGCTTGGGGTCAACCAGCGCAGTCAGTTGCGAGGCCGTCGGCAGTGCGTACGGACCCGCGCGCCGGACAGACAGACAGACAGACAGACAGACAGACAGACAGACAGACAGACAGACAGACAGACAGACAGACAGACAGACAGACAGACAGACAGACAGACAGACAGACAGACAGACAGACAGACAGACAGACAGACAGACAGACAGACAGACAGACAGACAGACAGACAGACAGACAGACAGACAGACAGACAGACAGACAGACAGACAGACAGACAGACAGACAGACAGACAGACAGACAGACAGACAGACAGACAGACAGACAGACAGACAGACAGACAGACAGACAGACAGACAGACAGACAGACAGACAGACAGACAGACAGACAGACAGACAGACAGACAGACAGACAGACAGACAGACAGACAGACAGACAGACAGACAGACAGACAGACAGACAGACAGACAGACAGACAGACAGACAGACAGACAGACAGACAGACAGACAGACAGACAGACAGACAGACAGACAGACAGACAGACAGACAGACAGACAGACAGACAGACAGACAGACAGACAGACAGACAGACAGACAGACAGACAGACAGACAGACAGACAGACAGACAGACAGACAGACAGACAGACAGACAAGACAGACAGACAGACAGACAGACAGACAGACAGACAGACAGACAGACAGACAGACAGACAGACAGACAGACAGACAGACAGACAGAAGACAGACAGACAGAAAAAAAAAAAAAAAAAAAAAAAAAAAAAAAAAAAAAAAAAAAGACAGACAGACAGAAACAGACAGACAGACAGACAGACAAAGACAGACAGACAGACAGACAGACAGACAGACAGACAGACAGACAGACAGACAGACAAGACAGACAGACAGACAGACAGACAGACAGACAGACAGACAGACAGACAGACAGACAGACAGACAGACAGACAGACAGACAGACAGACAGACAGACAGACAGACAGACAGACAGACAGACAGACCCGTGCAGGCGACCAGCAGCGCCGGCGCCCGCCGTGCTGCGCGTGTCGTATATATGACACGCTCGAGGTGTCATACATCCGTACTACACCGCGTCGTCGCCGCGCACCGCTACCGACGGCGCCGCCAGCTCGTCGTCCTGCCGCGAGTAGTAGAAGGCGTTCCACAGCGTCTCCCGCGACAGCGTATTCCGCGCCATGCCGTCCGGTCGGGTGCCGGAGGCGGTGAAGCTGCGGCCGAACAACAGCGAGCCGCCGTCGCCACGCACCCAAAACGGCCGCCGCGGCGACCCCGGCGCAGAGCCCACCTGCGACGTCGGCTGCATTGCCGCCGCCGCATCGCACGACAAAGATGGACCCGACAGAAGAGACAGCCGGTGCAAGGCGGCGCTGCCGCCGCGCCCTCCGCCGCCTCTTCTAACGCCGCCTATCGCCGCCGGGGCAGGCTCCGATCCGCGGTCCGCCTCTCCATTGAAGCCGCCGTCGTCGCCGCCGCGTCCCGGCGCCAGGCTGACGTCCCCCTGCGGCTCCTCCTGCTCCTGCCGGCCGCCGCCCGTCGCTGAGAGGGCGCCCTGCCCCTGCCCCTGCCCCTGCTGGCCTTCCTATACCCCTCAACCAGCCCCACCAATCCACCACCACCTGCCCCACCCCCACGCTGCAACAAAGGGTCGGCTGGCGCTTGCCTGTTGCCTGCTGGCAGATGGTTTCCACCACCTCCACGAGGCCATGACCAACCGGCCCACGAGGATGGCGAACGCGATGTAGCCGCACATCATGGCCATCCCAATCACCACCTGCTCGCCCCACCATCGGGGCGAGAAGTCACCGAAGCTGCGCGGCGGGGGAGAGGGAGGGGGGAAGGGGAGGGGGAGGCGGGGCGGGGAAGGGGGATATGGACATTGGTAGACATCTGCAATGTGCGCTGCTGCGGGGGAGGGGGAAGCGCGGACGTGCCCGCCCCAGACCCGCACCGGCCACCAGCGGTGTATGTGACTGCTAGGTGGAAGACTGATGTCGTTTTTCGTCAAGCTATTGCCGTACTCCTCAGTGCGGTATTTCCATTCATTCGGGACGCAAGGATCGGCCGCGCACGCCCCTCCCCAATGGCCCCGCAAGGCAGGTGAGTGTTTCGGCGGTCTTCGCGTCAGGGCTGGCTGGGTTGATAACCCAGGGCCAGGGCCAGCGTCAGACCCCTGTCAGCGCTCGGCCGTCACTGCAGCCTTGCACTCGGTTCACAGGTTCACGGGTCGGTGCTGGGGTTTGTAACATACACATAGGGGCGACTGCCGGGCATTGCCACTGCCTAATGCCCCCACACGGCTCCCCGGGTCCCCCAACCACTCCACCACTCCACATCCCAACGCTGTAGCGGGCCCCCAAACCACCCGCCGCCACCAGTTCCACCACACCCACCATCTCCCCTCGCTCGCGCCCCTCCCGCCACCCCCCTTGCACCTTACCCCGTGTTGGTCATGGTGGTAATGACCTGCACGTCGGTGCCGTACGACAACGGACAGAAGAGGCGTCGTAAGGCATGGGACGTGACGGGGGGACATGAATACGTGGCACAGCAAACCGTACACGAGGACCGGCGGCAGCGAGGGCGGTGGTGCGCCGGCCCTCTTTGCCCCTTGCCGGCGAGGAGGGCGGCTGCCTGGGTCCAAGCCCCACCTCCAACCCGTCCAGCAATGCCCCGGCTGTCACCGATGACCCGCGGGGTCCGCTGTAACATCCATAATAATAATCCCCCCACCCACCCAGTAAATGGCGCAGTACCACTGGTAGGCTTTTGGCGCCGCGGGCAGGTCGGTCCACGACACGGCCGTCATCCAGGACTGGTCCAGTCCGTGCATGTAGGCCAGCAGCACCAGCACACACGCGAACAGGTTGATGAGCACCATCATCAGGAAAGTCACCATCAGCACGAACAGGGTGGTCGTATGGCGGGACAGCCAGCTGTTAGGACCCAGAGCGGCATGGTTGCAGATCGCCTTTTCGGGGTTGGAGGGGCAGGCGGGGCAAGGCGGGGATGTGGGCAGGGGTGGGCGGATGGATGCGTTTTCTGGAGCACGGGCGGAGGTTGGAGAAGGGGGAGACGGGTGGGCGGGCGGGCAGGAAGGAAGTGGGCGAGGTTTGGCGAGATGTGTGGACAGGAGGGTGGGTCGGGGGGGGGGAGGTAAAAGGGAGCGTCTAGCTTCACGTTAAGGCACCTTGACCTCCCTGGCTGAATACGGTACCCGGCTACATACCAGCAGCCACCTCTATCAGTGACGGCTCGCAAGCCAAATGCCCAACAGCTTCCTTGCGAGCGAGTACGGCGTTGGGGGGTGTTTGTACGGTATTGAAATACGGCAGCAACATGGGGTTGGGAGTGGAGGCGCGGGGGGTTAAAGGCGGCGGGTGCTGAGCTGCTGACCGAGGCTGGTTGGCGGGTGGCAAAAATCTTGTGTGGGTGACTCAGGTGGTTGTTGGCCAGCACGCCCACTCGGCGGAGAAGACCGCCTATCCTCCTTTTGGACCTCCTGTCTTCCCCTGGAGCTCCCCCTCCCTCCGTTCTGTCATCCCTCCCTGGAGGGAAGCGATGCAACATGGGCCCCCTTGCGCGTCTCACTCGCCTCTGCCCTCCCCCTCCCTGTGTCACCAAATTGTGTCAGGTGGCTCACAATTTTCCACTCAGCTCCGATAACCACCAGGTCCACTACTACGTCAACGTCACTGGAGTTCATGGACTGGCACAAAATGAAAACCGGATCGAAACGTCCGCGTCCAGTTTGTCTACGTCAACATACCCTCCTCCCACTCGGCCCCTCCCCCTCCGTCTCCCTATCTACCGCCTCCCTACCTTGAACACGCTGATCAGCCGCAGCAAGCGCACCAGCCGAATCAGCGAAACCACGTTGACCCATTGGTCCTTTGGGGGCGGGGGCGGCGGGGGAAAGAGGGTGGGGGGTACAGGAGATTGATGGACATATTCGTAATGATGGTGGGGGGGGAATGGGAGGTGATACGTGACGACGAACTGAGCTGACTGCCGCCTGTCAGGCGAGTGGACTATACCAGGACTCCAGGAGGGGACCCCAGCGATGACGGCGTCCGCTTTGAAGACCGCGACCTTTCAATGACTGGAACCGAGGGCACCGAAACAAACGACGATCTGCCAAACACTGGTTCGGCCTTGCTGTCATGTAGCATGTACGTGAATTCAAGGGCCGCTGGCGGCTGCACGAAAAACCCTGGCATGTCTCCCACCATCATTTAGACAATGGATGATTAATACGAGTTGTGGACAGGAACACTTACTCGCAGTACGAGTTGTGGAGTGTCCCACACCTCACCCGACCCCCCCAAGGATGGGCAGGAAGGTGCCGGAGCGGGGGAGGTCGGCGAGGAACAGCCGCGGCTGCGGGTGCCTCGGCCCCTGCCCTGCCTCCCCTGTCCGATTGCCGTAGGTGGTCACCTGAACAAGCTCATTTATGGCGTCGCAGCCCAATCCCCACCCCCGCTCGATCATGTCGGGGTGGCGGGGAAACCCGCATGTGCGTGCTTGTGTTTGTCCTCCGCCCCCTCCCGCTCCCCTCACCTCACCTTCAACCCACCAGATAGACATCTCACCTGGTAGCCCTGGCCGCCGCTGCACACCAGCACCACAATCAGGTACACGAATGGCACTGTGGCCGCCACATCCAACCATATCTTACTCAAGCCTGGAGCCGGGGAGGGGGTGCGGTTGGGTTCCGGGGAGGGGGTGCGGTTTAGTGGGCTTCGGCTTGGGATGAGCGAGGTATGTGTGGGGCTTGTGTGGGGCTTGGGTGGCATTGGGGTCGAGGCAGGCCATGCAGTCAATGACGTACGCGCCCCTGCCGTCCAGCCGCGGCAGCAGTGTCCAGTCGCCGAGGCAGCCTACCAGAGGCCCCTCACCCCACTCCGCCCACCCAGGAGGGCAAGCGGCAATCAGGGGTTGATGCCTCCGGAGGCCACCGACACCGTCATCATCCCCTATCTACCCACAACAGGGACCGATCCCCTCCGTACACCCACTCCGTACACCCTCGCCGTACACACGACCACATCCGCACACTTGCGCTCAACCCTCCCCGGACATCCCATATCCGAGCACCCAATCCCCCGGATAGCCCATACCTGACGCCTGGGCCCCCTTAGCGAGTATTCCTCCCACTTCCGTATTCCCTCGATCCCTCCCCCAAGTATACATGCTTGTATGTACGTTACAATGTTATTGAAGCAGGCAGAACAGGAGTGCGTGACATGCGCGGGGCCGAGTGGCGCCCAAGGTACGTTACAGTGTGGATAGAGACAGAGGTTCCAGCCGTCTTCACCAATCCAGCGTGCGAATGTCGATCCATCAACTGTGATCTCAACTCCACATCTCGTCATCAGCAGCAACTAGCCATAATCTGACACCCCCGAACGATGTCGGGGGTCAATATTGGTGAACAGCACGCATCGTACTACTCACTTCGTTGGCCGCCGTCACTGCAGAAAACGAGGAACAGGTTGAGAGTGTATATGCAGTCTGACGGGGCGGCACAGGGCGGGAGAGGGGGCCGGGAGGGAGAAAGGGAAAACCACTCTATGGGGTTGGCGCGGCGCACGTAAAAGTGTGGACACGGGACTGAGCAGATTTATCAGACCGGGGGCGCACGACAGGTGTACGGCAATCATCGTACAGCAGACGTACGGGGGCACCTAGTGATGTGGGACGGGTGCTGGCCAGATGGGCGGCGGGCCTGGATGATTTGGGGGGTATAGGACATGGGGGTGTACATAGTGTACACGAAAACCGAGCCGCGAGAGACGAGGAGGTAGAAACAGGTGTTTGTATGGGCGAGGAGGGAGTATCTTGCGATGTCGCTGTCATGGTTGAGATAGAATGGGGCAGGGGGTCCAGATCCCGAGGCGACGCACAACAGAGCGGCTCCCCGTGGTGGGATGGGTAGGCCGGAGATTGCACTCAGGCTGCGCAACACCCCGCTGGGGACTGCGGGAGGGAGGGCTGGCGGGGGTCAGTGCCGTACTGACAGCACCGCACCCCATCCGACCCACCCACCGAAGAACAAGTCGGTGGCCGTACAGGTGCTGTGCAGCTGCCCGTAGTTGACGGAGCAGAAGGCCACATTGATGGGCACACCGAAGGATGACCAGGTCACGTCCACCGCCAGCATCAACAACATGGTGGCGGCTGCAGTGAAGATAAGAGGACCGGAGGGCATCTGGCGGGGGGAACGGGGGGGTGGAGGGGGAGCGAGAGGGTGTAAGATGTTGGGCAGCCATGGTCGAATGCGCTAACTGCCAGGGCAGAGGTCCTGAATGAATGAACGTTACAGCGGACCCCAACGGGATCAGCTGTAGTAGGTGTCCTACGATGGTCGGCCCTACTCCGTCCTCACATACGGTGCGAAGCACTGTCCCAGCATCTCGAGAAGCCTTTGCCAGCTCTCACCTACTACATCAACGGTGTATACCAGGGCAAAGCCCCAGCAGGCCCCACCGACAAGGCGGCAAGACACCTCCACACCTCAACGCCCCGAGCAAAACACATCGGGCCATACATGACCCCACCCAGAAGACAGACACCGAAGCAAGCAGAGGCGCACAGCGGGGCCTGTAAGGAAAGGACTGCACCCGGATGTCAACGGCGTCAACTTTCTGGGCGTCGACCATTTATTGAACCAGCGCGCAGTGCTGTGCTGTGCTGAGTTCCGTCCAATGTTACAACTGGTTACGAACAAGCTACCACCTACACATGGAACTAAACTTACAATGGAAAGTTGTATGTTGTACTTAAGCAGGGTAACGCACACCTACAAGGACAATTCGCGTCGGGAGGAGGGGGCCTCGGCGGTTACCGATTTGGTACTCTTTTGCAGTTTCACTGTCTGCAACGACATCAGGAGGGGTCCCGGGCGGGGTTCGTCTTGGGAGGGGAAGAGGAGCGCTTGTGGGTGGCCGGAGCGGTGGCCGGAGCGGTGGCCGGAGCGGTGGCCGGAGCGGTGGCCGGTCCAGGGGTGGTACGGAGAGGGGAGAGCGGCCAGGTGGCGGAGCCAGGGGAAGGCGCAGCGGTCACGTGGGGGGAGCGAGCGGGTGCGGGACACGGCGGCAGCACTGTCGGCGGCAGTACCGGCGACGCTCCTCCCGTCCCTGGAGGGGCAGAGTTGCGGATGCAGGCAAGGTGCACGCACGGCCCCCTCAGCCACCAAGGCAGGGCACCCGTGCCAGTCTGCCAAATCTATCCACCGCACTGCATGACGATTAGCAGATCCGTATTTCCCTTGGGCAAATCGCCGTTGTCCACCCATCCTCCTCTACCATCAGTGTGCCACGTGCCTTGCATCCGAGAACAACCCGTTATCGTTCCTCTCCAAGAAAAGCACAGCATGGCGGCCGTAAAGTGTGTCAATCTTCTCAGTATACTGTATTTTTTGTCAAATAGAAGCAAGGGTAATCAAGATTACCCTTGATAGAAGTACTTGTCCACAACACTTGTGCAATCGAGACCCGAACCCTAGGCCTCCTGACTCTTACGATCCCTGCCTTAACCCACTATCACATCAAGCAGCATCTTTTCATATCTGTTGCTATTTGGATTGCAAAAGAATGGAAATGTTCTGCAAAATGGCCCTGCGAGCTTCACGCACGGCTACTGCTTCCTGGTCGGCCTACGCCTCTCGCCCAAACACGTGCTCGGAGCATTCAATTCAAAGAGTGTCCGAACTCTGATATATACTCACTGGCATGCGCCTGTATGTTCTGAGTTATGCCGGTCGTCGATTCGTGCTGCAACTTTGGTGTTAGCCTGTCCGCCGACAACTGTGGTCCATGATGCTGGTTGTCATGCTCGCAATAATTGGCCTCATGGATGGTCAGCATCCTCCCCGAAATTGCCAGCGGAGAAAAGGTCGTCAAGCACAGACCGGCCAGATGTAAGCTAGAACTGCAATACACATAGGTATTGTACAATCGAACATTACAAGATACGCAAATTGACGCTGTCAATCAATCATCCGGACGCACCTCCACGCTTGTGCGTGTCTTGGTTTTAGGCGTATAGGCTCGAGGTGTTCAGATGGTTTAGGTCCTGCTACAGCAATTGCCATATTAGCTGAGCTCATCGACGCTCTCAAGGCCAAGCTGCTCGCGCCGCACCTCATTGATAGGCAGCGAAGCGAACAAGGCGTGCAGAGCGACCTGGAATGGCGGGGCGTGTGCAGCGCAGAAGACAATATTGAAAGAAGACAGCCTGTATTATACATGAGTACAGAGGCAAGCGTCCGTCGTACTAGGCCGGTATGCGTTTCTCGATAGTGAGTTCGAGGTTCGACACTTTGACTGTTCGAGTCGCCTACATCATTCTTTGTGTGATTTCATGTGTTGGTTTGACAGTTTGTTTTGCAATTTCGCTTGCCTAGACAAAGTCGCGACGACGCTAAGCAGAGCGGCTCTGGTCGTCACGCATAGACCGGCCAGAGCAAGCTAGAATTTCAATACACACACATATATATACAGAATTTGTGCATTGAAACATTACAAGATACGCAAATTGACGCTGTCACCGGACGCGCGCACCTTGTTTTAGGCGTCTGGACTCGAGGTGTTCAGATGCGTTAGGCCCTGCTACGAGTTTTTGCAGTTGCCATATTAGCTGAGCTCGTCGGCGTACTATCCAGGTATGCGCGGTAAGCGTTTCTCGTACTACGTTGCTAGTGAGTTCGAGGTTCGACACTTTGACTGTTGAAATCTCCTACATCATTCTTTATGTGATTTCATGTGTTGGTTTGACAGTTTGATTTGCAATGTCGCTCGTCTAGTCAAAGTCGCGACGACCCTATTTCCACTGCGGATTAAGCACGGTCGAGGATCAAGCTGTAGGGACCTCATCATCAAGGATTATAAATAACAATTAGAAGCGCTTCTGTATGTGAATCTGATGATTTATGTACTTTGGTTCACCTCAAGGTAAAAGTGAACACCTGGACCCGACCAAGTGTTAAATCTCGACCAGAAGATCAAGGCCTCCCCGATGTATAGACTAATAGAGTATAATTTTGCACGTAATTATTACGGTAGGCATTTGCTCGGTTCTGACCGGGGGCGCCCAGTGGAAATACGCATATGAAGGGTCGTCACGCATAGACAGGCCAGATGTAAGCTAGAACTGCAATACATGTAGAATTATACAGTATTGTGCATTCGAACATTACAAAACACGCAAATTGACGCTGTCACCGGACGCGCGCACCTCCACTGTCTTGGGTTTTAGGCGTCTGGACTCGAGGTGCTCAGATGCGTTTGGCCCTGCTACGAGATATTGCAATTGTCATATTAGCTTAGGTCGTCGACGCTCTCAAGGCCTGACCGAAAGGAGAGGCCGCACGCCGCACCTCATCAATGAACAGCGAAGCGAGCAAGGCGTGCAAGGCGACCTGTGCTGTGCAGAAAACAATATCGAAAAAGACAGCCTGCATTATATATGAGTACAGAACTCGGCCAAGCGTTTGTCGTACTTTTCGGTTATGCGTTCTCCGAAAAATGGCGCCCGCGGATGGCGCATATCGCGCACAACTCGAGAAATGTGCACGGGCTGCAAAATTAATATATGTGCTTCTTATATTATTTGTTATCGCTTAACACAAAGATATTAACAAAGGCTCCGGTTCCACGGATGGTTCCGTGCTCAGACTTACGCTCCCACGACCACACAACAACTCTTTTGATACAATCATTAAGTTTGCATTAACTTTGCGTACATTACCATTAATGTGGCGGAGCACACTCGAGCGCAATCTTGATGGGTCGGCCGTCCAACATTGCTGCGCTGTGCCGCATTGCAAGAGTACATACACTCAACGCATTCCATGTTCAGATAATAATTATTTTATTAGGGACGTATTATGACTACTGACCACTAGATCAGCAATCCGACCTGCCGCGGCGACAGGGTGGGCGGAGAAGGACATGCATGCATGCATGTATGCCTTGGGCTCCCGGCTCGGAAGCAACCAAGCCCCGCGGCAGGCCGCCGCCAAGCCTCATTGCTGCCCGCGCCCTACCAGGGACGTATATGATGACACTGGACACTGACTATTGACCTTGTGTGAGGCAGATCTTATTCCCTTCTCACTATTCACCATTGCCACCGCGCCGGCATGCATAACAGCGAAATAAGACCACCTATATAACCTTCAAGTCTTACATTGGCGAGCGGGCGGAGGGAACCTAACCCTCAACCTTAGAATGTGCCAAGTCGTGTATTATGAAACCTAGCTACGCGCTCACCAGCTGCGCCAAGGGCCACTAGTGCGTGACTAGTTTGGCAACTGCTGCCAGCGCGGAAGCAGTTACCTCCGCCGCCGCATGCCCCGGCTTCTGCTGCGCTGGCAATCATCAGGGGCTAATGCAGTCAGAAGCAGCGTAGAGATTGAGAGCGAGCGACCTGGAAGACGGGCGAATGAGACGAGGTTGCTGCACCTCAGTCCCCAACCAAAAACCAACCGGTAGCAGCTCTTTCCCCTGGGCACACGCACGCCCGGCAAATTACGATCGGGTCGGTTCCCAGGGGTCGGGTCGGGTCGTAGGGTTGGGGTCGGGTCGGTTTGGGTCCTTGGGGTCGGTTCCCAGGGGCCGTTGCGCTCGTTGGTGGTGTGTGTGAGGATGCGGGACTTCGTTCCAGCACACGGCAGCGCTGCACGATGACGTTTATCCAGCGGACGGCGTGGTCGTGCAATCGAGCACAGCACTCTGTACGACAGCGAGTTAAATCAGCAAGGGTTTGAGGTAGCAACCATACCACGAAGGCAGTCGAGATCATGTTGGTCATTCAGCCAGCCGCGGCGGCGGAGGTGGAGCTAGCGGAGTTTCAGCGCCATGAACAACAACAAGACCGCCCATCGGTCCCGCCTGAACAGCCTGAACGAAGCTGCCCACGCTCCATGTACGGTACGTATGTATGCATGCAATACGGCAATTACGCATATGTATGAATTTCGTACCTCGCTCGCTGCTGCTGCCCAGCTAGATAGATAGATAGATATATACAGCGACCACGAACCTACCGTCACACCCGCCCACCCTGTACGTGTACGATGACCCAGCAGCCACACACGCGCCGCAACCAACGAGCTCCGCATGCATGCATGGGTAGGTAGGTAGGTAGGTGCGTGTCTGTGGCCATCTCTCGGTAAATATACATACGTACGTGTTTATCCCGGCGGCTGCTGGATGGCTGGACAATCGCCAACCAACCAGCCAACCAACCTGACCGCATGTATGTATGTACCGTCACGCGGAAGATCCGCGCAGCAGCAGTGCACGCGCCACATCGTACATCGTGTGTACGTACGCGCGCGAAGTACGACACATCGACCACGCATCCGTCCATCCATCCGTCCATCCATCCTGCGAGGTAAGTGGATATCCTTACAATGCGATGCGATGCGATGCGAAACCCTGTGTACGGCATGTCCTGAGCCCGCACGCAGCAGCAGTAATCCGGCGGTGCATGTCATCATCATCAATCTGGACTTGCTGAGGTAGGGCGCGCGTGATTGAGCCGCCAGTCCGCCGTACACCGCACGTATGTACGACCGCCCGCTCTTTTGACAGCCGCCGTACGTACCACGCAAGCTAGAGCTCGCTCCGTGCCACCACCGGGATCTGCAGTGCTTGCTTCCGCCGCCACGCATGCATCCACGCACCCCGCTGCGATACATACATACATACATACATACATATACAGTCTCCTGCGTGCGTCCGCCGTCACTGGACGGATGGGATGGGACGGGACTGGAGCCGGCCAAGCAACCCTCTTTTCAGATGTCAGCAGTCTACCACATCATCATCACGTATTCTCGCTAAGGAAGATACCGTATGCATTGCTCGGCCATGAATACTGCAGCAGGTTGAGCAAGCAAGGGCGAATGAAGCAAGGACGGTAGCTAGGTGATGGTGTGCCGGGCACCAATGCAAGCCGGGCCGCCGCGTCCAACCGTTGACTAGTTAGTTAACGTGATCACTCCATCCCACCGATCGACGATACATGCATGCATGTAAGTATAATTGTATGTGGTAAGCGGCATCAATGCACTACAGTCAGTCGCTCGCTCCCTAGAAGTAGTGCGATAGATGCACGGGAAGACCGCCGAGGCAAGCACTCTCCTCCCTTTGCGGGAAAAGGGATGTGTGTGAGTGTGTGAGTGAGTGTGTTATCAAGGAGAAAAGCTGAGCCGCGAAAAAGCAGACCCGTGTCCCGTGAGTGAGTGTGTGTGTGTACGTGTTCGTGCATGCGTAGCGCAGGCAGCAACTGGACCCGCCCGCGGCCTCCCGTTCTCGTTCAAACGGAGGTGCGTGTCCCGCTGCTAGATGGTCCGATCTCCAAGGGACAACTTGAGAGATATTGAACGCCGCACAACACCACACACACACACACACAACAGACAGACACACACACAGGCATACATGTTGTATGTGAACGTGGTGATGCGGAATAGGTCAGGAGCCCTAGCCCATCCAGGCAAATAAAGAGCAAGGCCGGACCAAGACCCAAAAACTAAGCAAGGCCGGGTCATGAAGAACTAACCCCGCCCGTGGCCCGCACACGAATCGGGGACAGAGGTGGATGGGAGTGCGATGGGATGGAACGAACGCAGCATTCGCCCCACAGATGCCACGTATATCCATCTCATGCCCATATACATCCAACCTACACATACACCAAGGCGCCCACTATTAACCTGCTACATCCCACGTACGCCTATTTATGTATGCCCTCCACAGCCTGCACGCTTAGTCCGCTACGCATCAACACATCTCCCCAATACCTAGATAGAGCAGCTATCTTACGCATGGCGCCCGCCATCCCGTCACGAACCATAACCTAAACCTAACCCCGAAGCCAAGAGTGTAAACGGGTGGACAGCAGGCACGCGCGAGCGCGCGCGTCCATCCCCGACCCGTGGGTCTCCCACAAGAAAGTACGGCATACACACACACATGCGTGCACGCACAAACAAAGCGGCGTGCGCGGTCCACGCACGCACGCACGCACGTCCCCGCGGGTGGACATCTTTCCTCCCTTGTCTCGATCGCTCTGCTGCTGCCGCTGCTGCTGCCGCGGGGATTCGTGTTCCGTGTGTTCGTTGATGATGCATGACGCAGCGGGGCGTCGTCCCCCACTTCCACTCCATCCCCCTTATCACCTTACTGCCTTGCTTGGGGGTCGATCACCGCTCGTGCTAGGTACGCCGCCACACAGCAGGCGCCCCGTGATGGGGCCGCACGCTCCCACAGCCCCATACGTCTATCACCGCCCGTCGAGGCAATGGTCATAACGAAACAATCATGCAGCAGCTCAGCACACCCCTCGAGTGCGCGCGTGCGTGCGTGTTCCAGCACTGCAAATAAAGTGCCCTTCGGTCGAGCCTCTGCTGCCGTGCGCGTCATCAGTGCGCGCGTGGCAAGGGCGGGTGGGGAGGGGAGCCGTCAAATAAAACATCCTGGTGCATGGACTGCGTGGACTCCTACCCGCCTCCGTCGCCCCTCCACACCCACGTCAGCGGTTCTGGACGGGTTCACCATTATACACACCCGCAGCCTTACTATGTATCTCGCTAGCTAATTATCGCTGTATGGGGCTGCTGGGGCAGGGGCAGTCGCGTGGCATACATACGGGCATTTTCCCGGGTTTAGCTACGCCCCTGCCTGCCTTGGATGTCACGGGGCGCGCAATCCCGCCTGCGCATGCTCTGACGCTAGATCACACGCACACACACGCCACGGTTCTGCTTATTCGCGGCTCAGCTTTTCTCCTTGATAACACACACGCCGTGCAGTTCCAAAGATCCGTGCGTACTGGCCAATAACGGCATGCAAAGGCTAGGCAGCACAGAATTCGCCCACCCATATCCAGATGTACGGCAATCAAGGGCCACATGCATCCTTCTTGCAGACGACCCAAGCCAGAGATCCAGCTCCAGGACCTGAGCAACGCGCAAATCGTAAACCGACAGCGAGCACCCGCCGGCGGCGCCCTCGGATGCCACCGACGAGCGCCTTGCTTACGAGGGGTGCGGGTCGCGCGTGGGCAGGTAGGTGGCTGGCTGGGGGAGGAGGGTAGGTGGGAGCGGAGGGGAGGGAGGGGTGGCCGCCTCTCCGGCGCCGGGCCCTCCCTTGCACAGCGGGCCTTGCACGGCCCCGCTGGCTGCTGCTGCTGCCGGGCGAAGGTAAAGGACAAGAGAAGGGAAGAGAAGACGACCGCCGGTGGCGCCTCTCCGGCGCCGGACGGACTGCCCGTGACCCCATCCGCCATCCATGAGTGCGCGCCTCGCGCGCGCCACGTACTTCACGTACGTGATGACTTAATCGACCAACGGCCAACGGCCAACGACAACCCCCGTTGCAACTGTCAAGAGAAAAAACACGACCCGTTGAGCCGCCGCTTCGAGAAACGAAGGGTGTCTACTGTATTGTACTGCAATGCACTGTACTGCGTCGCGTCATCTAAACCGATATGGATTACCTATGGCAGTTTATTTTCCTTAAGTCTGAACCGTCATTAGGATCCCACCGCATGTCATTTGGTTCCCAGTTCGAGGCCCGCAGATTGCATCGAGGCGCCGCCCCGCAAAGGGGTACAGTACTTGCGTGTCACTGTCTGAAGACTTCCACCACAGCACACCGGCCAGTGGCAACGTCCAACGTACGTACGACAAAGACCGCCGGGTCGACTGCCGGCCCGCCTTGACAGCGCGTGCGCACGCACGGGTGCGCTTGCAGGCAATCCGTATACACACACACGCACACACACACATTTCTCGCCATACGCTCACACGCGCAGGCACACACCGCTTGCCCAGGACGCGATGAGCTCGGCTTACGTTTTCAATCACCCGCGGTGTCCCAGCGGCCCTAGAGGTCGCTTGCTTGGGCCCATTCATGGCCGCACGCGGCTCCGTCCGCATCTCCATCCGGACCGCTTCGCTGCATCACATTTCACACACCTTGGGGAGCCACAACACCAGCACCGCTTCGTGCGTGGTAGGGGACCCCTCCCGCCACAAACATACACACACATCGCCACGCGCTGAAGTGCAAGCGCGCGAAATGCCGCTGCTGGTCGATCAAGCAGATTCCTTTCGCGCGCGCGCGCGCGGTGCAGCAAGGCACGGGCACAGGCACAGCGGCGCACGTCAAGCCACGCCACGTCACGCCTGGTCATCAGGACGTATGCGGCCGGGCCGCAAGGACACACCCAGTCAGTCATCCGGACGCGCGCCCAGACACGCAGGGATAGATGTGATGACGAGCTTCGACAGAGCGGGCGGCAGTCTTCTTTTTCGCGTGCCTCGGAACAGAATCGGAGCTGCTTCGTGGACGGAAAAGAAACCCCCAGACAAAGTGGGGTTATAGCCGGCCCAAGACCGGCCGGACAACATGAAGGGTCGGAGCAGAGGACATCATGAGGGACGAATGGACCCCGGAGGCCGCGTCCCCGTGAAGCCGGGCGCGCCCCGTTGCGGCGCACTTCGGTTATGTCTGCCTCCTTGCCGCCCATCTTCCTCATCCATCTTCCAGCCGCGGGGATGCCTTGCGGTCAGCTGATGGTCAATCACGGTCAATCACGAGTCCTACCCGCACGTACGGCTCCGTAACTGCCGTGAATTACCGAACGAGTAAAAACACACCTCAACGCGTCGTACAGTACATCCGTATACATACAGCGCGGCGACGATTCACTTCGCGAGCAAGGTGCGTGCGTCGCGGCGGGGGGAAGGAGGGGCAGATTCCCCAACGTGCAGAGACCTAAGCCCCCCAACCTCATATGACGCGTTCGCGCCGCGCCGTAATGTACGATGCCCTCCACGGCACGTACGACAGTTCTGCGCATAGAGAGTACGAGTAAGTGCCAATCGACGAGTCGTCGTGAAGCGACCCACGCACGACATCACATCTCGCCGTGCCGTCGCGCGACCGGCTCGGCCCGACGTGTGGTCCGCATTGCGACCGGGAGGAACCTCCCGGGAGGGTAGAAACTGGAACAGGTGTGGGGGCGTGCGTCCATTGGTAATCGAGACGCACACAAACGGACAACACACACACACGCACACACACACAGTTCTCTTTTACACACACACACACACACACACACACGCGCGCGCGCAGACACGCACTTCACCAATGCTGCTGTATATTACAGATGGACTGGGAAGCATCTTGGGCATGCTGGGTGGTTCGGCCGGGCCTCTCGCTACACACACACACAAAGCACCCAAGCCGGCCCGAGGAGGGAGGGACCCCAGGCGGAGGGTGAGAGCCCTCGGGCAGACGTCCTGTGGCCTGTCACGTCCAGGGCGCCAGTCGGGTCCTGAGCCACGGGGCGGGGCGGCTGAGTACCCAGTCCGTCCCAGGCAAAGCCGAAGGCCGTCGCCGACGCGCGCCCTCCGCAGCGGCACACAGCCTGTCACGAGCCTCACACACGGGCCAGCGGCGCCGCAGGTACGGGCGGCCGCGCCCCTGGCGGTGGCAGCGACGCCCGCGGCCCCAGCCCAGCGTCACCCGCGGTGGCCACCACTGCGGCCGCCGCCGCAGCGGCGGCGGCGGCGGCGGCGGAGCCGCCGCCGCCTGTCGACATGACCCGCATCAAAGGCGGAGGTGAAGCGGCGGCGGAGCCGCCGCTTGCCGCTAGCGCGGCGGCTGCCGCCGCCGCGTTGGCGTGGGTAAGGGACTGCAGGCGGCGGTAGTGCACCGTCGAGGCGTTCGGAGACGGCCCCTGGGGCGGCGACGGCGACGCCGCCGCCGCTGCCGACGACTGAGTAGTATGCGACGGTTGCGGTGCCAGGTTGCTCCCTCGTCGAAGGGCCGAGCCGAAAGCCGCTGCGGCGTTGGGGCTGCCAGAACCAGCGGCAGCAGACGCGGCCGCGGCGGCCGACGGGGAACCCGCTGTGGAGCTGCCGCCACCACTGCTCGCCCCCAGCGAGCTGCTTCCTTGGGAGGCAAGCAGCGGCGGCAAGTGCGCATGGAAAGAGCCGCCGCCGAGGCCGCCCTTGCCGGCCGCCGCCGCCGCCGCCGCGAGCGCGGCGGCGTTGGCGCTGCGTGCGAGGGCTGCTGCCGAGCTGGCGCCGTCGGCGGCGGCGCCGCCGCCGCCGCTGGTGAAGCTGTTTGGGCCCGACCTGGTTCCGCCGCCGGCTGCCGCCGCCGCCGGCTCGACGAAGGAATGTCGGCGGAGCAGCGCGGGGCTACCGTCCGTGGACCCGGGCGTCGACTGTGGCGGTCAGAGAGAAAGGTCCAAGCGGCGGTCGGAAGGGAAGGCTGAGACGAAAAGAAAAATTAAACCCAGAAATGCTCCGGCCCTGAATGGCTTATTATCGCACCGGTGGTGTAAGGACTTCAATGCAGAAATCAACCCGGGCATATATCAACACGGGAAGGTGCATCCTAAGCCTCCCAGTCTCTCTTAGTCTCCCAGTCTCTCTCAAGTCTCCTCACCTGCGGCCCCTGGGACCTCGTGACGGGGGAGCTGAGAGCACTGGCCAGCAGTCCCTGCATGTGCTGGGGGAGGTGATGGGGAGGGTGCACGGGCTGCTGCTGCTGCGGCGGCGGCGACGGATGAGGCTGCGTCGCGCCCGCCACCGCTGCCGTACCGCCCTGCAAGGCATGGTCCTGCATCAGCGACTGCCCGTCGCCGATGCTACCTACGTCGTTAGCGGCGCCGGCGTGCTTCGGGTCGCCACTGACCGACGGGCCGGCGGCGGCGGCGGCGGTTGGGGAGACGCCGCTGCCTGACGTACGGCCCTGCGCTGACACAGCCGGCAGGATCACTCGGGATCCAATCGGCAACGAAGGCCCCGACGGAAGCGCGGTGAGCGATGCGCCGCCGCTATCCGAGACGCCAAAGCTGCTGGTTCGCGTCGGCGGCGGCGCCGCCGCCGCCCCCGGCTGACTCACCAGCACGGCGGCGCTGCCCACCGCCGCCAGCATCATGCCGCCGCCGCCGCCGCCGCCCTGCACGGCACCGCCGAAACTGCTGGCGCCGCCGCCGCCGCCGACAAAGTCCGACATTCGACGAGAGGTGCCGCGCAGACCGGGTACGACAACGCTGGCGCGCGCGGGCGTGAGGCCGAGGGCCAGCTGCGAGGGCAGCGACTGGAGCTGCGGCGGCGGTGCGCCGCCTCCGCGGTTGAGCCCGCTCGCACCCGATGACGCGGCCGCGTAGCCACTGCCCATGTGCGCTCCCGGGACGTTGCCCCCCTGGAGTGCGACCCGACACTGGCCGCCGCCGTCGACGGACAGCGACGCGGCGAGCGACCCACGGGACGGTGACGGCTGCCGCCGCAGCTGCATGCTGCCGCCGCCAACGCTGCCGCCGCCGGGCAGGGCGCCGGGTCCGCTGGAACGTCGTACGGCACCCCCTTGCGGGTTGCTGCTCCCCGAAAAGGGCCTCCCAGATCCGCCGACGAAGAGTTGCTGTTGCTGTAGTTGCAGTTGGCTCTGCTGCTGCTGGTATAGCATCTGCTCCACAAGCTGAGAGGTGCTCACCAGCGGTTGCTTCGGCGGAAGCATCGCCGCCGACGATGACGATGCCGCCAGCGATCGCTGCGACGGCAGCAGCGGCCGCCCTGGCAGCGACAGCCGCCGTGCCAGCGGCGGCACGCCGCCCCGGCTCGCCGCCGCCGCCGCTGCCGCCAGCACGCCGGCCCCCGCCGACGCGGCGGCGGCGGCGGCGGCGGCGCCGCCGTCGTCGCTGGCGCTCTCGCTCTTTCCGCTCATAGGTGAGCCGCCGTAGCTGCGGCGCCCGGCGGCGGAGCCGCGTGCGCTAGCGGAGGCGGAGGCGGCGGCAGCGACGTGGCTGCTCTCGGCAGAGGCGGCCCGGCTGCCGCCCTCGGGCACGGGCGGTAGCGGCACACCCAACCGCGCCGCCATCACGGCGGCGCGACGCGGCAGCTGCGCCGCCAGCTGCGACGTCGCAATGATATCCTCGATCTGATGACTCTGCAGCCCCGATTCCAACAACACCGCAATGGGGTCCTGGCCCAGGCCCTTGCACCGCTCCCACAGCGCCGCCGGGATGGTCGGCGCCGGCGGCGGCGGAGCCGCCGCCGCGCCGCCCGTCAGGCCCCGCGCCGCCGCCATCCTCGACCTCGTCCGCTCGTAGTCCTGCTGCGCCTGCACGGCAAGCAGACAGTCCTTGGCGGCGCAGCGGAGCTTCCGCCGTACAACTTCCCGCTCGCGCGCCAGCGCCTCCGCCGCAGCTCGCTCCTTCGTCCGCCGCGACTCCTCGCCGCGGAGCAAGGATCGCATCCGGGCGACGCGGCGGCGGGCTTGCCAGCCGCGGCAGTACGACTGGATGATGACGGCCGCCAGCGAATGGACGACCTCGGCGCCGGCGCCGCTGGCGACCAGCTTGCCGATGCGTGTACGGCTCTTGGCAGGGCTGCTCCCGGCCGCCGCGTCCCAGCCGCCATTGGCGAAGATGGAGGCGGCGTCGCGCGGCTGTGCAGGAGCACGGGGAGGGCAGTCGTCAACGGCCGCCAGGGCAAAGAAAGGGTTTCTGAACCCGAGAGGTACGGCTCCACAGTTTTCTTGACAGGTAATTTTCGAGGTGTGCAAATTCGAATTGTGCAAACCATGTAATACCCGGTGACTTCAGGCGCTGTGCAGGGAGGTATCTGAACAAACCCTGAACGACGATAAGATATATAGCTGCACCCGGGAACAAGCCCGAGGCGCGGGCCAGCATCGGCGAGGTACTACATGGGTCCGTTTGGGAAGAGCGCTTGGGTGTTATGCCGTCGGCAGGGCTCATGCGGTCTACGGTTCAAATGACAGTTCAAGATATGATGATAATGACGATACCGATGATAACGACGATAATGATGACGGTACCTTTCGCAGCTGGACTGCATATCCCCCCGACCTGAACCTCCCTCCCAGGCCCGCACCTGCCACCCGTCGGGGCCGCCCTCGCCGTACATATCGGGTGGCAGTACGGCACCCGCCGCGCTGTACAGCAGCCCCAGGCCGCCGTCGTGCAACCGCCCTCGATTGAACATCCACATGGTGTGGTTGGCCAGAGGCTCCAGAGCGTCCGCGGGGCCCACCTCCCCGACGGCCTCCGGGCACTGCGCCGCCGCCGCCTCCGCCGCCTCCGCCGCGGCGCCGCCGCCGTCGCCGCCGCCAGTTCCCTGGATGCTGAGGAGACTATCCGGGCAGCTGAGCCGCCGGCTCAGCTGCGCCTCCTTGGCGTACAACTGAAGCGCGCGGTGATGCGCCGCTGCGGCTCCGGAACCCGCGCCTGTTGGGAGCGCAACGGTATACGGTAAACCGTCATCACAAAGATGATGATCAATTATTTGATTTGAACAGCTTGGCCCTGCCGTGTGCCATGTACCGCACCCGTCCAATATGGGCAGGTTCGGGCTTGGACGCTAGGGTGGACGGCACCGCCAGCGACGACTGGGATGGGACGGCAGAAACCGGCGCCCCTACACTGTTCGGTGTCTCCCTCTTGGGTTCAGTGCTTCGTCGGTCGGTCCATGCGGCCCAGCCCCTCCGTATATGGTCGGGTCTGGACCATCATGCTTCAGACCCTATGCGGACGGGTAGAGTCGCACAGGCCATTGCGATTCGTTCAAATACTGAAGGACCGGCAGTCAGAGGCCTCCGAGCGCAATGTGAGAGACACGAGCGACACGACGTGGCGGGCGTGGGGTAAACAATTTGGTAGGCAACGCAGGAGCGGGGTGTGTGTGTTTGTGTGTGTTCTGGGCCTTGGGCCGGGCCTCAGCCCAGGTCCTCCCTGCTCACCCACCCACCCACCCACCCGGCTCTCCCGCATCGTCCTCATTCGCGTCGCCCTCCGCCCGCGCCACCACCAACACCGCCGCCTCTCGCATCCAGGCATCCACAAGCGCCGCGTCAAGTGCCGTACGCCGCGCGGAGCTGGAACCTGCCGCCGCCAGGCGCGGGCCCTCCCCACCTGCGGCCGCGCCACCGAAGGCCTCGAGCCCCGCCGCCTCCTCACCGGCCTCGGCCCGGCCCTGATCGGCTTCATGGGCGCCGAAGGGTTGCTGTTGCCCGTTACCGTAAGCAGGACTGCTTGGCCCGCGGGGCGGAAGGCTGCTGGCGCCCAAGGGCGTCACGAAGGGCGAGCTTCCGTAGCCGGGGCTGTTGGGGATGTCAGTGGAGGTGCCGGCGGGGTGGTTGGGGGAGGAGGCTCTGGGTGGTTGTGGCGAGGGCATGGCAACGGTGGTGGTGGGCCCGGCTGAGCCAGGTTCGGTGGAGTCGGGGTTTGGCAGGTCCTTGATGCGCCGGATGCTGGCGCCGGTCCGTTCGAGGTGGGTTTTGACGAGTTCCTGGAGGAGGAGGCGGAGGAGGAGGAGGAGGAGGAGGAGGAAGGGGAGGAGGAGGCGGCGGAGGAGGAGGTGGGTCGACGGGATGCGGGAAATGCAGCCAGGAGGACGGGCACTGGATACGGATGCGCTGGGTGCGGCCCGCCAAGGCAGACTTAACACGCTCGCGCAAGGTGACGAAGGTGCCCTTTCAATAGCATTTCGGCATTACGAGGTCTACGTTATCCCTTGCCACACTAGACCTTCGATGTTTGGCCGCGGCCGTGAGGCGCACGACCAAAGCACCGGACGCGGCGAACTTGTTGAGCAGCAACTTTCCTACGGAATAGCTAAGCACTCACCTCTGCTCGTTCTGCGGTAAGCGGAACATGGCATGACTTTGTCTCTACGGGTGGAGGCGTGAACTGAGGCACAGTCACGGTCTCAGACCAAGGATCCTGAGCGAGTCGTGTAAGCCCCATAATGATAAACTGATAGAAGTTGAGTTTAGATGCAGCGGCACTGGCCTGGCCTGGCGAGGATAGAGTCAATCAGACCCGAAGGTATAAAGAAGAAGTGCCGTCATAGTGGGAGCATATTTGGTTTGTGAACTTCATAATCCTTAGCTCTGAGCATTGAAGATGCGTTCCCATATAAGTTCTTGTTGGCAAACCCAAACCTTAGCCGGAGCGGCAATTTGGCACGCGCCTTCCTGCTGCATGTAACTTTTCAGTTACAAACCTTGACTTCCATAGCAACACAATACCGTCACTACCGCCTCACAAAGGCTGCGAGCCACAACGCCTACGAGCGGAATCAACCGTACGACGCGCCCCGGGAACAGACAATCAAACTGACAATTTGCGAAAACGCATCCGGTGCTGTTAGGTTACGGATGAAACCTAATATCAAACACCAGACTCATGACGCCTCGGCTCGCGCTCAATCCTACCTCCGCGTCGGTGACCTGCCTTACCCTATCAACATATGGCTATTGCCTGTCTGCGCATCCATGCACATAGGCGCCTGAGCGAAGATCGAGCACAGCGTGCTACGACCGAGGGTACCCTCCAGTCCTACATAACGGGACTACGAACCCCCGCAGGAGCCCCTGCCCCGAGGAGTTCCACGCGCGCTCGGAACGCCCTCAAGTTCAATCGTCGTCACCGTCGTCGTCACCGTCGGCGAAGTAGTTCTGCAAAAGGCAGGCGTTTAAGCGTCAGAACAGCTGACCGGAATGGGTTTTAAACGGCGGCAGAACATGTATGTTGGCCCAGTGCGATTCGCTCGTTTACACACAACCGGCTCCTGCTATCACAGCATATAGCGGAACAAGCCCTTACGTAGCCGGCGATCGGCTGTAAGCAACCCGTCCATCTGCAAAGTCCCTCCCCCCTCCCCAAAGCTCGCCACTGGCCCACGGTACACGCGAGAAACAGGAAACCGCCCCAGGAACGTAAACCTGCCTTTTTCTTTTTCCCGTCGGCCGCGTCAACGTAGAACACGTCGTCCTTCGTTATGTTCTTGTAGTTTTTCAACAACAGCTCTGGGATCTGGTGCAGGAAGTCACCCTGCATCTCGATTTGCTCCCCGCCAGATGCCGTCTTCACGACAGATGCTCCACAGGCAAACTTCTTGCCAAAAAGCTTGCCAGCCTCCGAGAGCTTAACGCCGAAAAGCTCCAGACCCGCCACGGTCGTCGTGCTCTTGTTCTTTTGGCGTTGCGCCACGCTCAGCACGACCTGTGGTTTGGTCTTCTTTTTAATTTTGCCTCCTGGAAGCTTCTCAACCTCTGCTCCGGCTTTGTCCTTTAGTGTGAGCTTTTCAATCGACTCCCCGCCCTCTTGCGCCGACTTCCACTTCTTGTACTCCGGGCAGTCCGGTGGCAGAAACTCATTGAACTCTGACGGGACCCCTGTGATGGGGTCATACTCGACTACCCGAGGAGTCACCGGCGCCGCTGCGCCGGATGTGCTGGGAGCGTCCCCGCCGTCCGCCATCAAGAAAAGCGCTGCAATAAGGTTGTAGTAATTGGTGCAATTTGAAAGTTCAACGTGGGCACAGAATAAGCGCCCAACCTAACAAGATGTGACAAGCAAGTCCTCTTGGCCGCCCCTTTAATTCTTCTACGAGTAAGCCCCTTACAGGAATGCTTTGTAAGCAAGTTATCATCTCAAGGTTGCGCCAGTACGTTTTGTGTCCTGTCCGTTTCGCTCAGGTTTGTTTGTACAGTGACAGTTAGTAAACAGTAATGAACCGCGGGACCGCATTGAAGCTGCACACATCGCAATTCAGGTCCAGGGCCCATCACTCAGAAATCACATTTACATTCGTTGATCTGTCAAGCCTCGCACAACGGGTGGTGGCCTCCAGCCGCTGTCTAATGGAAGCTATCTATGCACGCCTCCTATGTATGCACGCAAAACGTATCCATTCGCAAACCGTCTGTGACAACCGGACCGGACCGGACCCCGCGCCGGCCTGCGCAGCACGATCCCAACATCCCATCCCGATCCATCGGGCCACGGAGAAAACGACACACCTAGTCATGCGTGCCAACCGCTGGCCCGCCCGCCTGCCTCTCTGCCTCCCGTGCGTGGGGCTTGAGCCTCAACTTCCGTATCGCCGACCCTGCCTTGCCCCTAGGACCAGCGCCCTACTGACTTTGTTCACGCAACTGCCGTACTTGTGCTACATTGGAAATTTTGGGACTCGTCAATCCCCATGAATCGCAAAGATTGTGTGTACAACACACGGTGACGAAAGGCGAATCCCCCGACGCAATGAGAATCCCACAGACCTCACACACTCAACACACACATGCTTACACACGCATCGGGCGGGTCCCTTACCGGCCACGTCGACCGGCCCGACCTGTGCACCACCGGCTCGCTCCCCCGCGCACGCACACACGCACGCACACACACACACACACACGCACACGCGGGCTTCTCATGAAGCACACACGCACACACACACACTCACACACACACACACACGCACACACACACGCACGCAAGGGTTGGTCCCCGCCTCCCGGAGTCCCGAGTGGTGCCGCAGTCCCCCCTCCCGGAGTCCCGAGTGGTGCCGCAGTCCCCCCTCCCGGAGTCCCGAGTGGTGCCGCAGTCCCCCCTCCCGGAGTCCCGAGTGGTGCCGCAGTCCCCCTCCCGGAGTCCCGAGTGGTGCCGCAGTCCCCCCTCCCGGAGTCCCGAGTGGTGCCGCAGTCCCCCCTCCCGACCTCGGTCTGTTCTGTGCAGCGACCGCACACCACCTCATCCGGGAGCATTGACACGGATCAAAGCCACAGTACGACAGTAGCCCAGTAACCCCTCCGAAACCGACGCCGTGTGATGGGACAGGTGGAGAAAACTGAAGGGGGGGCGGCGCGTATGGACGAGACCCGCAGGGCTTCGCCGTGTTTCCGTACAACACTTGGCCGTACCGGCGCCGTACCAGCCTCCCGCGAAACAAAAAGACCAAAACCTTGAAATGTCCATGTGGCGCGCTGTGGGTTCACACGCGGGTGCCATTCAATCAACACTGTGAGGGCACCCAGGGGCCCTGCGCCTCCTTACACCGTACAAGCTGCCCTCCTAAAACCATTAGCTGCCTGCCATTTCATTATTACGGATGTTACAGCGGACCCCGCGGGTCATCGGCGACAGCCATCGGTGACACCCATCGGCGACAGCCGAAGCTTCATCACAATACACTGCATAAAAACGAGGCGCCTGCCTGCGGCACCTCGCTTCGCGGTAAGACCGCCCTGCCCTCCTCCCGGCCGCCCCGCCGCCCGAGGGTCTGCCTCCCTGCCTTATGCGGGGGTTCCTCCGGGTACGGCCGCTTATTGGGAAACACGCGCCAATCATGAAAACACGAATCAGGATGCGCGCATCGCCCCCGCCCCCGCCCCCAGGGTGGACTAGTCACCGGTTCTGGATCTCCCCAAACGGCCCTCGTCGTACTCTCGTACAGGCTGCCGCACACCTGACGTACAGCGCACACATAGATACTGCTGGGCGGCCCGCCCCCACCGCACCGCACCGCGCTCTGCCCCTGCCCGTGCATTGCAGAGCAGAGCCGCGACGGCGGCGACAGCTGTACGACGGCGGCAGCCATTGCAGCCCATGCGGGTTCCAAACGACGACCTTCCAAACCTCCGACTGGCTCCTGCTGACGTACGGCAAGTTCAGCTCCGTAACTCCAGCGGCGGCGAATTTGGCAACGTTTTCCCGATGTTTGAAACCTTCCGTAACGTCCTCCTTCAATGTAAGATGGCGCGATATCTTTCGACGAGCTGGCGGGCTCCCTTCTTCGGATCGTCCGCTGCCGATGGCCCCTCCAGATGGCCCCTCCGGCCGCCATCGGACATGCTCCCGGGGGCTGGGCCGTCCCGCGGGTCGGCATCGGTCGGCAGCTGTCGGACCGCGGCGTCCATCACCGCGCGTTGCTTCCTGTCGTACACATCTCATGACGTCACAAGGCGGGCAGCGGCCTCTCCAGCCAGGGCGCCTGCGGCGGCGGCTCCAGCACTGCCGGCTGCGGCGGCGGTACCAGCGCTGCCGCCGCCGGCGGCGGCGGCGGCGGGGTCCACACTGCCGGTGGTTGTGGCGGTACCAGCACTGCCGCCGGCGGTGGCGGCGGCCGCGGGTTTAAGGCTGCCGATGGTGGCGGCCCCGGGAATGGTGGCGGCGGCCCCGGGAATGACGGCGGCGGCCCCGGGAATGACTGCGGCGGCCCCGGGAATGGTGGCGGCGGCCCCGGGAATGACGGCGGCGGCCCCGGGAATGACGGCGGCGGCCCCGGGAATGACTGCGGCGGCCCCGGGAATGGCGGCGGCGGCCCCGGGAATGACTGCGGCGGCCCCGGGAATGGTGGCGGCGGCCCCGGGAATGGTGGCGGCGGCTGCTCCTCCGGCGTCTCTGAATCCGGTGGCCACTTAAATTCCTTCATAACCATTCTCACACGTTCGATAGCTCTGTCCCGCTCCGCCCTCAATCTCCAGTACTTTTCGGCGAGCTCCCGGGTCGTGGTGGGCTCCGCGTCCTGCTGTCGGGGTCCAGAGGGTCCGCGTTCCGCCGCCTCCGGCGGCAAACCGCCGGCTCGGCTGATGCCGCCGATGGCCCCATCCGGAGGACGCCTTCCGTCATTATGTAGGACGCTCCCAGGGCCTGGGGCTGGACCGTCCCGCGGGTCGGCAACGGCCGGCGCCTGTTGTCTTACCGCGGAGTCCATGCCCGAGCCTTCCCTCCCGTCGGGCATCTCTCTCGCGGCCGGCGGCGGCGGCGGCCTCTCCAGGCAGGGTACCTGCGGCGGCGGAGCGGGCATGGCCGCCGCCGCCGGCGGCGGCGGCGGCCGCAGCACCGGCATTGCCGCTGCCGTCGGCAGCGGCTGCGGCGGCAGCATCGGCATTGCCGCTGCCGTCGGCAGCGGCTGCGGCGGCAGCACCGGCACCGGCACCGGCATTGCCGCCGGCTGTGGCAGCGGCGGCGGCGGCGGCATTGCTGCCGGCTGCGGCTGCGGCATTGCTGCCGGCTGCGGCTGCGGCTGTGGCACCGGCATTGCCGCCGCCGGCGGCTGCGGCGGCGGCGGCGGCGGCATTGCCGCCGGCTGTGTCGGCGGCTGCGGCTGTGGCACCGGCATTGCCGCCGGCGGCGGCAGCGGCGGCGGTGGCGGCTCCAGCACTGCTGGCGGCTGCGGCTGCGGCGCCTCCACCATTGCCGGCGGCTGCGGCGACGGCGGCAGCGGCAACCCATCCTGTTCAGCGCGCCTTCCGCAACCACGCTCTTGGCTGTTCGCAGCTGTGACCGGCGCCAAGCCGGCGCCGCCGTCCGCCTGCTCGTCCACCGGCTCCGAGGGCCCTCCCTGGATTCCTTTTCGCTCCTCCCCGGCTTCCGGCTGTCCACCGCTCTGACGATCCTCCGGAACCACCGTAACGACCTCAACGGCCGCAACTGACGCCTTGTCCGCCACCTCCTCGGCAACCGGCGGCTCGGACAGAACTGGCGGTGGCGGGTCCGCCTCCGCCTCCGCCGCAGCAGCAGCGGGTGCGGTATCGGCGGCGGCGGCGGCCGCAGCGGCGGCCGCCTCCTCCTCCGCCGCGACCGCCGCCGCCGCCGCCGCAATCGCGTCCAAGCCGCTCAAGTCTGCGGGTTCGCCCTCGGGCGGACGATGCAATCGAGCCCCGGTCAACGCCGCCCAGCCCAGTGCCTCCAACGACCTCCCGCCGCTGCGCCAGCAATCCGACGTCCGACGGGGAGAGGGGGAGAGGGGGAGAGAGTGGACAAGAACAAGAGCGACGGTTAGCAGTTGGCCGCGACGGTTGGAGGTGGCGGTTGCGGGTTCACGTGGTTACCAGGGAGTTGGCGGGCAGGCCGGGAAACACACGACGCGCTGTGGACTGAAGGGGCCTGACGTCAAAAGAGCCAAAAGCGCGGGTATCTCATCTCAGGGTAGTATGATGCCGACAGCCTAGTACGACACATCGTACGTCAGGGTCGGATCGGGGGGCCCGGGGGAATCGCCTTCCAAGAACCGATCCGGAGGACAACAAGTGCGGCGGCGTCACCCCAGAGGCGTCACCCCGAAATAAAGGAGAGCGTGACTGGCAGGGCCACAATGGAAAGGCAGCGTTCCCATGACAACAAACGCGGTCGTGCCGTGCTAGCGTTGCACTGCGAGTTTCACAAGAAGAGTACAGAGGTGGGGACAGAGGAGAGAAGAGGTGGGGACAGAGGAGCGGGCAGAGAAGGGGACAGAGGAGAGAAGAGGAGGGGAGAGGTGCAGCCGCGCGGGTGGAGAAGGGAAAACTGTGTGCCCCTTACCCGCGACTCGCCGCCACCGCCGCCGCCGCCGCAAATATGGACCCAGGGGGCGGGATCGAGGCAGCCTGCTGTGCGACGATCCGCGAGTGGCTTCGCTCCCCGGGCAGAGGGAAGTTGACCTGAGAGCGAGGAGGGGGAGGAGGAGGGCGAGGGGGAGGGTGAGGAGGAGAAGGCAGAGGAGGGCGAGGAGGGGCGCAAAGGCTACAGGCAGCAGCACGGAAGACCAATCAGATATTGCTTGCGTGTGATACCGTATTTCGCGGCAGTGGGAGCGCAGCGCGGCAGTGGCACCACCGTCCGGTCTTGGACCCGGACCGGGTCAGCCGGTCGTGTGCGAATAGCTCATGTCGACGTGTGCCGTACTGCCGTACTGACGTACCTGTGCCAAGGACCCTCGCAGCGCCCTCGCGGCGTCGTCGTACGCCCTCGCCGCCTCCTCCGCAGTGTCGAAGGTGCCTAGCCAGGTGCGCCCGCCCTGCACCGATTGCACACGTGGCGCGTACGGCACCAGAAGAAAGGATACGGTGACGGGGTACGATTTGCTGCTTTCCGGCAAAGCCGCCGCCGTAAACATCTGACTTGACTCTGAGGTTTTTAGTTTCGGTCGGCGCTCGGACTGGTGAAGCAATTTCACATGGATGAAGTTCGTCAGAACAAGACAATGTCCCCTGAAACAGACGACCATTTCAGTGGGCCCGCCGACGCACCCTCGAACCATGACCGGTACCTTTTGTGGATCTCGGATCTCAGCGGCGTACTTCCCCCACGGCCGTTGCCGTACTCCGCGATACCGTACGGCGCCGTTCTTGCCCGATTTGGTCCGCGCCGCGCCGTCGCCGGGGGCCCCCGGCTGCGGCGCCGCCGCCGGCCTCGCCGCCGGCGCCGCCGCCGCGTCGGCATCGACGGCGCCGTCGCCGCCGCGCGTCGAGACCTCAACACCGTTGTCCATGTCGGCGTGGAGTCCACCGCCCGCGCCCTGGCTGGACATGGGAACGCCGACAGACTCCGTCAGCTCGGAATCGCCGCCCTGCTCATCGACGGCGGCGGCGTCGCCGCCAACGTCCATCGCCGCGCCCGCGCCGGGGCCCGGGGCCGCCGCCGCCGCCGCCACAGGGCCCCTCCCGGCGCCCGCCGTGGCGCGAGGTCCATCCGGGTCGCGGCCCGACGCGCCCGCCACCTGCTGTTGCCGCAGGCGCTGTTGGTCCTGCAGGATCTTGACGGCGGCGAACGCGGCGGCTGCGAGGCTGTTACCGCGGTCGTTGCCGTACAGATCACGGCCTCGCGCGCCGCCGCTGGCATGAGCAGGGCCGCCGCCGCCATCGCGACCATCGATACCGGCAGCGGCAGCCGCGGCGGCGGCGGCGGACGCCCTGGCTTTCGCCAGCACGGCGGCAGCGGCGGCCCCGACGGAGTTTTTGACCTGAGCTGTCGCCGCGGCGGCGCCGCAGCCGCCGCCGCCGCCGGCGGCGGCGAGCTGCGACACGGGCACTGGCAGACCCGCGGACCGTGCCAGGGTGGTGGTAGCAGATCCATCCGCATAGGCCGTGGGGAGGCCTGAAGCTCGCGCGGCTGCAGCCTGGGTGAGTGTGGCCAGGCGAAGGACTTGAACTCCGAGAAGAGCCGAAGCGCTTGTCGGCGGCGCCGGCTGGTGCTGCTGCTCATCATAGCCGCCGCCACCGCCACCGCCGCCGCCGCCGCCGGCGACGCCACCGACCGAACGACGGCGCTTTCGACCGTCCATCGGGTGATCGTCCACGTCGTCGTACCGTTCGTCACTGCCCTCCGCGTACGGCTGCGTTCTGCCGTACACCGCAGCGCCGCCGCCCCCGCCACGATCAAGGGGCTGCCCGCTTCTGCCGTACACCGGTGCTTCTAGGCCTCCCCCTTGCTCCTGCAGCACGCGTCCGGCATAGGCGTCGTACATGGCTTCCGAGTGCCGCCGTACACTTCGCCCGGCCGAAGAGCCGTACGTGCCTGGCGGTGCGAACCTCCGCTCGTCGGTGTACGGCGGGCCTGATTCCAGATCCAGCCTCTCCGGTGGATTTCCTAACCTCTGCCGCTTCAGCTGCTGGTGCTGGTGCTGTTGGTACTGCTGTACCGCCGCAAGTACCGCCGCCGCCGACTGCGGAGTGGCGTTCCGTCGGTAGGCCTGCAACGCCGCCGCCGCCGCCATCGCGGCGGCGGCGGTGGCCGCGGGCCCGCAACCCTCCGTTCCCGCGTCTGCCGCCGCCGCCGCCACCGCCGCGCCCGCATCGTACACGACGCCGCCAGCGTCATCGGCGCCGCCACCGCCGCCGCCGCCGCCAGCATCGTACTCCTCAGGACATCGCGACCCGTCATCACCCCGGGCGGCATCTTCCTGACCCGTCGACAGGATCGGGCTGCCCCCATGCCGTACGGCATGTGATGGCGCCCCGTCCTGCGGCCCGCCGCGCGGCATCTTCAACTGCCATCTCATACCCGGCGGCGCCGGCGGCAGCGGTGGATCTGGCGGCGAGCCGCCGCTACCGCCGCTGCTGCCGCCGCCCGCCGCTCCGCTGTGCAGTACCTGCGGGGAGCCGGCGGGACGGCGCGGCGGCCCACCCTCGCCCTCGCCGTAGCCGTACACTTGCCGTACCTGCGGACTCTGTCGCTGCTGCAGCTGCTGCTGCTGCTGCTGGATCATGTCTCCTGTCGGTGCCCGCGGCGGCTGGGCGGACGACAACAACCTGCCCCCAGATGAGGCCGCGGCGAGCATGGCGGTCGTGCTTATCAGGTGGCTGGGTCCCAAGGGCTGTCCCGTCTCGAGGTCCATTGGTGTGATGGCGTAGCCGGCGTTGTCGCTGCTGGAGGCCTTGGCGAGCTCCTCCAGTCCCGAGAGCGGGATCTGCAGCGTCAGCATGCCCTCCCTGATCGACGCCCGGATGGCGTTGCCGCTACTGCTGCCACTGCTCGTGCCACTGCCGCTGCGTTGCCGCTGGACCGCCTGCTGCTGCGGGGGCTGCGGCGGGGGCTGCTGCGGGTGCTGGGGGTACTGGTCCGGCGGGACGGGGAGCGGCTGCTGTGGCTGGCGTGGAGTCTGGGGTGGCTGTGGCTGCGGGACCTTCCGCGCCAGGGGCTGTAGCGCGATATGGGGGTGATGCTGCTGCTGCTGTTGTTGCTGCTGCCAGTGTTGGGGGTGCGGGGGAGGGTGTTGCTGTTGGTGCTGAACTCGTAGATGATCCAGCGCCGAAGGGTACGGGTGCGGGTGCGGGTGGGCCTGGTGGGCATGCAAGGGCGATCGGCCGTACTGGGGGGGCAGCTGCTGCTGCGCGCGGTGCTGTGCGTGCTGTGCTGGGTGCTGGGGGGGTTGTCGTGAGCTCTGCTGCTGCGGCTGCTGCTGCTGCGGCTGCTGCTGCTGCGGCTGCTGCTGCTGCTGCTGCTGCTGCTGCTGCTGCTGCTGCTGCTGCTGCTGCGGAGGTAGCGCATTGTGGCGTCCGCGAGCGCTTTGCCCAACCTCCGCCGTCATTACGGGGATGGGCTGCTCGGCGGCGGCGGCGGCGGCTAGGTCCCCCATCTGCCGGCGCTGGCCGCCGCCGCCGCCCTTCAAGAGAACCGGCATGGCGCCGACACCAGAGCGGTACGGATGCTGCTGCTGCGTGCCGTGCTGCGGCGCGTGCTGTGTTGGTGAGGGTGGTGGCTGCTGCTGCTGCAGCGTGGGCGGGTGCGCATCGTCCCGCGCATTGTGTTGCTGCTGCCGGTCCTGTGACGCAGATGCTGATGATGATGGCGGCGGCGGCAGCGCCAGCGGCAGCGCCGAGCCGCCACCGGCGGGCTTCGGCGGCGCGGCCCGGGCGGCGCCCCCGCCGCCGCCGCCGGGGCCTCTGGCCTGGGGTGGGTTAGGTCCCGAGATGACCAGGATGGGGCGGCCACCGGCAGCAGCAGTAGCAGTAGCAGCAGTAGCACTGGCGGCGGAGATGGAACCAATTCGACCGGCCTGCGAGGCGTTCGGTGCTGTACCGCCTGTGGGGGTCAGGTTGGGGTGGCAGGGGGAGGGCACGGCTCACAGACACGTAATAGGTAACAGCTAACAGATGACCAACAAAGTCCGAAGAAGATAACAATAGATACAGCAACAAGAGAAGAAGCTGTTTCCGATTGTTTCGACTTTTAAGCCCGGCGCTCAGCCGCAACGGTGGTCGTGGGTGGAAATGTAAGTTGGCGCTGGTCTGATACCGCCGCCGCGGCGCCATCCTATGAACGACTTCAAGAATAATAAAAATAACGAGAAGATCTTTCAAGCGGTCTCATGAGCAGGATGCGAGGTTTGCGCGTCAGGGCTGTTACGTATTGCCAGGTCGCGTCGGACTCGCCGTCTTGCGTGTCCGCTGGCTGCGGGAAACGGGACGGCACACACTTTATCGACGCATCTTACTTGCGGAGGATGACTTGTAAGAGCCATCATACACCTGCCAAGAATGCATCAGCTGCAAGGCAGCAGCGGCCGCCTGACTGAGCGGGTGCGGTGCTTGCATTTCTACTCAGCCAACGGCCGGCCCAAGGGCGGCGCCCAGCTATGGCACGCGAGCCCAGTAGAGATTCTCTGATTTAACGAATAGTCTCCGCGCGTTAGGAAGTCGGCCTGCGAATCCGGAGCCAATGTGCAAAGTTCCGCGCACTTGACGGCCGTGGCGCAAACGCAGGCCCACTACAAAGCATGTTATAAAAGTCTATGAAGAATACACGCGTTATGGTTGTGTATCAGAGCAGCCTGACAAGCAAAATCGTTCCAAGACGGCGCTACAGTAATACGGCCCGGACAGCTGCCACGTGAAGGGCATGACCAATATGTGTCATAGAATGTGCGTAGAACTTTTGCCTCAGATTGAAACAATAGTATTAAAGCATCAGAGAATGACGAACCTCTGTGGAGGCCAGATCTATCTAAGGGCACATGGGCATTGAAAGATTCAATGCTACGTGGCAAATATTATTGTTCTTATCCGTAGTGATGACAACAAGGACCGATGCTGACGCGGGGTTGCCCGGGAGGTAAGGGAATGTACGGAGTGACTGCGAGCCAGAAACCGCCGCCGCCGCCGCGCAGTACCGTGGAGCAACCGGTTGCGCAGAATTCCAGAGGTAATTACAGAGATTAAATGCGGCCGTTGATGTCCATCTGTTTTGTAGCCGCGGCGAGATCGGGAATCTATATTTCAAATGTTCGTGGTGGCAGAACCTTATGTCAGTCCAGAGCGCGTACATAAGTAATAACCGCAATTTACCTGGTAGTTCACGACTTTGCTTCAACAGCGTTTCCGCCCACAATGAAGTTCGGCAACGGTTGGATGTCGAGGGCGGGCGGAGCCTCGCTGGTCACTAATGGTCTCACCGGGCAATCATGGGGCGGCGCCCCATGAAAGAATAATTAAACGCAGCACGTGGTGCAGATATGTTTTCTTCTGCGTATGTTAATTGCTTGAAGTATGTAATGTTGCTTCAATCGCAACGAGATGAACTCACCGGACTCACCTATACGACGACGTATGATACTTATGAATCATGCCTTGAACCCTTTTTTTATCACAGCACTATCGGGAAAATAATTTAACAGGGCTATGGGCATCGTTAATGAAATGCACCGGCGTCCTTGCACTCTAAAAAGCATGAACGGGTGAATGAAGGATCCTGTCAGACTATCGGACACGCGGCCTTCGCATAATATTTGAACAATATTTGAAATTCACTGAGTATTGATTCAAGGTTTAGCTGCCGAGCTCATGTGTCAAAGTGGATAGGGCGTCCGCACGATCGATAGGCCGGCATCCGACAAGTGCGGTTCCTACTTTTTTAATTTCCTCTCATCAATATTTTCATGGATGACAATTACTTCTGTAAATCTGCGCCTTTACACCGTGCACTCGTTTTATTGTCAAGGCGGTGACGATGGTATTAGGGTCTACGGTAGGCCTGAGCCACCGTCCCACCCATCCTGCAAAATTGAATTGCATATCTTGACAGAGTAAGGAAAATAGTTTGCGCCAGTCTGCAAAGGAGCGTGAAGGGCGCCGCAGTTTGCGACTTCGCGCGCATCCAGACCCGCGAGAGAGACATCAAAGCCGGCTGCGGCGACTCCTCCGGACGCGACCGCCCGCGTTCTGAGGGCAACCGCGAAATTTCCAGAGTCGAAGTGCATCGGCTTCCTCTCGGCCCAGGTTCCTGAAAACCTAGTTGGGAGTACGCAAGGCCGATCACAACAACTACGCAGCGTGGACTTTTGTCCAGAATGTCCCCATGTCCCCGAGAAACATAACAGTCCGCGGCGCTAAGCGCCACGCTTGGACCGCCGAAGTTTCGCGATCTTCGAGACCGAACTCACCTCTCCCCGCAGCCGCCCGAGACATCCTGCGGCCCAAACGCAGGACCCTCCCATGCAATTTGCAACACAATACCTGCACATGCTCAATCAACATGCCGATGATCGCCGAGCTTGGTCCCCGTCCCCCGTCTGCTCATCGCCTGGACCCTCGCTTACCCGAGTTACACAGCAAAGCAGGAACCACGCGGGAACCGTTCCCCGCGTTGTTGTAAAGACGACGAGATACTGTAACAGAACAAACGAGGGGATTTTTGAGGTGTCCGATGCTCCGGACGCTGCGCGTTACACGTTGTGCACTCCCGCGCAAACGCGACGTTGCGCGAGCTCCCACACCCAACCAACACCGGATAACGCATAATGCCGTAACATTCCATCGTGTTTCCTCAATTTATCATATCCCCAATCGACGACCCGTGCCCAGCTTGCTGCTGGGCTTGGCGTCCTGAAAACCACCGCTCCTGGCTTATCACGCCCTCAGTCACTCGCACCGTTATGCAGCTGCCGGCATTGCCCCGCTCTCTCTGTCTCCTGCTGTCTCTCTCTGACCGTCATCCTACACTGTACGGCATGTCGTACACTTAACACGGCACTCCATCGCGCGTGGCGGCATACACCACAAATCGCACGGCGCGCCTCGGGTCGACAGCGCCAAACCCTGTTTGCGATCTACGGCCTACCTACCTACCTACCTACCTACCTACCTACCTACCTACCTACCTACCTACCTACCTTGTAACTACTACCTACCTGCCTGCGTACCTGCTTACTGGGCTGCCTGCCTGCCGCACGTTCATCAAACACTGCCAGCACTGTTGGACGACGACGCCAATGTCATTGGATGACAGTGCGTCGTTTAACGGATCAGGTCAGTGCTGTAAAGGAGTACTGCGACGCGCCGAGTGGAGCCATCGCCCCCCTCATGTCGAGTAAGACCGCAATCCGCAAAAAAAAAGTCACGAAAAGGATCCGGTCCCCACCCCGCCCGCGCAACTCAAAGAGGGTTTTGGCCCGGGCGGGATCGGAAAAGGAAGCACGATACAGGGGCCTCTCCTTCGCCGCCCGGACGAGCCCGTCATCCCCGCGCTCGCGCCGCGCGTCGTTCGATTTGGTGGTCGGGCATACCAACACCGGAAAGCCGTCCGCGTGCAATGCCAGCACCACGGCTGAGTGGCCCCGATGACGCCTTGCCGATGGTGCAGCCTCCAATATGCGTTATACGTCTGAAACCAATAACGGCAAGATGCGTTGAGATCACGCCCGGCTATGCCCGGTCACCCTCAGAACCCGCCACGCATCGCCTCGCCGCCCACGATACGGTTGTTTCCATTCCGTGATCCATCCCCCAGTATAGCAGTATGTCAAATTCCCCATGATGTCAATCAAGCCAGCCAAACCGCAGAAGATTAAGTACACAGTGATTGTTGCCTGGGCTGACGACGACGGCGACAATGCTGCCAACCCTTTCCATCTCATCCCACCCCGCTGCCTACTTGCTGCTGACAAACGCATAGCGCCTGAAGTCCGTTATCCGCTGCTGCTGCTGTTGCGACTGCTGCTGCTGCTGTGACTGCGATTGCTGACGCCGAGCGTCCCTGCCGAGCCCCACCGAACCTCTGCCCCTGCCGCCAGCCGCCCCGCCGGTGCCGCCGCCGCCGCCGGCCGCGGGCTGAGCGCCCGCGTTGCACCGCGGCGCTTGGAAGGGACGACGGAGCATCAGCTCGGCGAGCGCGCGGCGGTCCTGCGCGCCCGCGCCACCGACGGGCCCCCCACGCCCCGCCACCGCCCCCATCCCCTGCGTCGTCGCGGCCGCCTCCCGCACGATCACGACATCGTCGCTGCCGTCGCTGTCTGCGGGACTCGCCTCCGGGTCCCCATGGAAATCGACACCAGCATCATGATCATCACCCTCGCCGCGGGAGTTGACCGCGGCGGCGGCGGCGCTGCCGCCGCCGCAGCTTGCTAATGACCCGTGGGTCGCTCCGAATGCACCGCGTGCAGGGGTATCCGCGGCAGCCCCCACGTCCGCGTCCGCGTCGCCATCGGCGTCGTCGGGTTGCACGAAGACGCTGCGGCGGGCGAGCAGCCCGCCGCCGTCCGGCAACAGCCTGGTGCCGCCGCCGCCGCCGCTGCCGCCGCCGCCGCTGCTGACACGGCCCGCCAGCACGCCGGCGGCTCCGCCGGCGCCACCGCCGCCGCTGACACGGCCCGCCGAGGCGCGGCGCTTCGGCGCGGTCCTCAGGAAGGCGAAGTCGGACAGGGGCTTCGGCGTCGCGGCCGCCGGGCGCTTGCCGCCGCCCTCCAGGGAGGCCCTGCGCTGGGGCTGCAGAGCTGTCGGTCCGAGCCCGAGCGCGGCCCGGGGGGCTACACCTCCAGGTGGCTGCTGCTGCTGCTGCTGCTGCTGCACGCGCGCCTGCGGCAGCCCCTGCGCCTGCGGCGGCGGCCCCTGGAGGCGTAGCCCTCCGTGTGGCCCCTTCAGGCAGCGCTCTACCCGGTCGAGGGTCCGTTTGGCCATGTGGGCGAATCGCGGCACGTGCTGGAGCGAGTGGATGCCAGCGGGGGCGGCGGCGGCGCCTCCGACTGTCACCTCCGCCGTGATGAAGACGCCCTCATCATCGTCGTCGTCGCCGTCGTTGTCCTGGGCACCGCCGCCTCCGCCGTCGCTTTCGATGCTGATGTTGATGTTGTCGCCGGTCTCATTGCCCGCGACAGCGGCGGCGGGCACGGCGGCCCCGCCGTGCCCATTTGCGCCACCGTCCAGCGCCGCGGGATGCACTGCCCGGTTCGTCCCCTGCACCCGGTTCGGGTCGGGGTCCGGGTCGGGGTCCTGGTTCAGCTGCGCAGGCCGCGGCCCACAAGGCGGCTCAGGCCGGTCGGCGGCTTGGAGACGCGACTCGGGCTGCGGCTGTCCAAGAAAATCGACGCGGTCCGCCGACGGCTCGACCTCAGCGGCGCCCGCCTCCCCCATGTGCCCGTGTGCAGCCCCCCGGACCCCGACCTCGATCGCGTCCCCGCCCCCTTCCGCGGGCAGGCCATGCGGCCCTCCCCCAGCCGGGTCATGCAGCCGGAGCCGGGCGCTCCTGCCCTCGCTGACTCGCCGCCTGCTCCTGTGCCACTGCTGCTGCCTCTGTTGGCGCCGCTGGCGTCTTTGCTCCTCCTCCTCCTCCTCCTCGTCGTCGTCCCGCTGCTCCAGCGCCCGTTCAAACGCGCGCACATCGGCGTCGGAGGCGTCGCTGCCGCCGTTGTTCCCCACGGCGACGTCAGCCACGGCCGCATGAGCCCCGGCAACGGCGACGGCAGCGGTGGCCTCGGCTCCAACGAACCCGAAGTCGACGACGACGTCCTCCAGGACCCCCATCGTGTCGTCACCCATGAACCCGCCGCGGGAGCCGCGGCGAGGGCACCGCAAGGGGGTGCCACCTCCGCCGCCGAGCAGCTCCCTCAAGATATCCCCCGAGCTCGATTTATGAAGGTCAATATCCCCTCCGACGTCTTGGCTCGGCCCCGCAGCCGACGCCGCCCTTCCGACGGCCGCATCAGCACCGCCACCGGACCCCTCCCCCCGCCTCCTCCTGATCCCGCCAATCTGCAGCACATCGGGACCACACGGCTCCCTTATGTCGGGGTGCTGGATGCACGGCGCGCGCCGCCAGTCCCCGCACGGCACAGACGTTCCGTCCGGCGTCGTCGGGCGCCGCCGCCTCGCCAGGACCGAAGGCGCAACGGCCACGTCCTCGCGGTGCGGTTGCGGCTCGCTGAGCCGTCGCCGCGCGGACGGGTGCAGCAGCCGGGGCAGCGCCTGACCGTCCGACGCGCCGCCCCCACCCCCACCCCCGCCCCCGCCGCCGTCCCCGTCCCCAGCCTCCGCCTGGACGTCCGCGCCCTGGAAGCGCTTCAAGAGGGTGGCCAGGCCCAGGCCGGACGGCCGCATCTGCGGCGGCGGCTCCTGGACTTGACCGGGCGAGCGCTGCGCCCTTGGCACCGCTGCGTGCAGCGTCTTCTGCTTCTTCAGGGGGCTGGTCACCTCGGCCTCACCGCCGTCATCATCCTCGCCGTCCGTGACCCCGCCGCCGGGGCCAGCGCCAGCGGCCGCCGCCGGGCAGCTCCGCTGCCGCCAAAGCTGCCGCCGCCCACTGCCCCGCGCGCGGGGGCTCCTGGGCGATGCGGGTGAGCCTCGGCCGTCGCCGCCGCCAGCTCCTGCCAGGCGCCCGGCGGCGCCGACGCCGCGCATCTCTGGATCCAGACCCGAGCCGCGGCTGAGATCCGGAACCGAATCTAGAGGTCCGTCCAGATCCGGACACAAGTCGTCCTCGAGGTCATAGATGCTGAACTGCGGAGGAGGCCGGCAGGAGCGGAGCGCGGCAGCGGCGGCGCCGTGGCCGCCAACGGAGCCTGCCGGCGCTGCGCCGGCGCGGGACCCGGGCGGGCCGTCGGACAGGCCGGGTGCGCCATGGGTATCTCGCGCCAGGGGTGCGCTGCAACCGGCATCGGCGTCCTCGAGCAACTCAACGCCCTGACGGATTCGGGTTTGGGGTGAAGACAACGGGTCAGCTTTCATCCTTTGCAAGCAAATGTCATATGCTTGGGTACATCGGACCTGCACTTCATCCTCTACAGCCCTCCCGGGGGCAACGCGCCGAACCACACAGCGGCAATAATAGGTCACTGAAAACCCCACCGCGTCCCGCCAGCAGCTCGCCACCATTCATTCCCGCCCCGCGCCTCTCACCGCTCTGGACCCGCAAGGATCCTGCGTGCAGCCACCGGCGGCACCGGCTGTCGCCACCGCGCCCATCGCCACCGACCCGGCGACCTGCCGCCAGCTGTGCAGCGTCGCCAGTGCGCCGCGGACCTGTCGGCCGACGGGCGCCGGGCCGGCGCGGATTCCACCGCCGGCTGCGGCCGCGTGCGCAGCGCCGCCGCCGCCGCCATCTCCGTCGCCGCCTCCACTGAAGCCACCGACGTCAGACCCAGCGGCTGTGTGCGCGCCCGGCTGTGACGGAGGGGCCGAGCCGCCGCATGACGGCTCCGAGAAAAGCGCCTGGAGACCGAGACAAGCGTCAGAGCGTTAGCGCACCGCCGCCACCTTGAAGCGCGGCGGCCCACGGCAGGATAAAACACACACAGCAGACGGGAGTTGGTACAGCTCTACAGCTCCGGGCGATGCGGGTGGGCCCGTTGTCGAGCGTGGATACCGTGTGATGGCCTGAGTGGATACTGAGACCGCCTGGGATGAGGAGTTGTGGACGCACACAGGCCCTGCTATCGGCGACCCGCCGAGGAAGGAGACGAGGGCCGCGCTGAGGACAGGGTCGAGGGGTACGGGACGCGCCTCACGGCACCACCGACCCACCGGCCCTCTCCCCGGGCGGGGCGCCGATCTCACCTCCATGGCCAGGTGCGCGGGCGCACGTGACCGTCCGCCCGCCAGGACCCCCGCCACGGCGCCGCCGCCGCCGCCAGCACCACCCCGCCAGGCCGCCGGCTGCCAGCTGCCGCCTTCGCACCCCGACGTGAGCTGGCTGTCGTACTGGCTGTCGTACTGACTATCGTACATGGCCCCTAGACCGGAAGCTGACGGTCGTCGGGAGCCCGGGCGCGAGCCGAGGCCCAACCCGTCGGACTCCGTGCCAGAAGACCAAGGGCCGCGGGAGAGGCCCTGCGGAAGCGGAAGCGGCAGCAGCCGACCCACGGGCCTCACGACGTGCGCGACACGGACCGATCGAATTCGCCGTGCCAGCCCTGCAGCCGATTGCTGCTGTGTTCGTTTTTCCACTTTAGCCCGATGCTACGGTAGTGCCAGACTCAAAACAGGGAAGATACTGCAGTAGCTTCGGGTTCAGGTCAAGGCCCAGTTCAGGCAGGGGTTCCGAGCTCCTGTGATGAGAGATCCCGGGAACCACAGGACCACACGCTGGATCATGTAGATGTCAGGCAAGGAAGGCGCCCCTCCCTCCCTCCTTCCCGTCCCTTCCCCCCTCACTCCCTCCCTCTTTCCCTCCTGATCTCCTGATACGGAGTGCAAAGTCCGCACCTGACTCTGGCTCTGCAGGTCCTCGCCTCTGCTGCCCACCGGCACCCAGCCCATGGCCCTGTCGCCGGCAGCCAACCCGCGCCGCCCCTCCGCGTCGCTGTCCGCCCCGACGGCCTCGCCTGGCCCGTCCTGACAGCTGCCACCGCCGCCGCCGCCGCCGCACCGGTCTTCGACTGGCCTGCCCGCCTCGCAGCCGTCCGCAGCCCCCAGCGGGCCGTCGGACTGAGGTGTGGGGAACAGGGTTTGGGCGCCATTGCGTTCAGCGCCCACGCGCCTTCTCAGCTCATCCTGTCTCCCTCTCTCTCGCGCGCGCACACACACGCACGACTGTTACGCTGGACTTCGCTTCTCGCGGCTCGGTCTTCTTTTACACACACACACACACACCTTGCTGCCTTGTGCAAACCATAGCCCCCATCATGGAACGCCCGACTGCATACCCGGACCCAACAAGGCCTGACGCGTGCGAGACGCCCCGCTGGGACTCAGCTGGGCGGGCAGGCCTGCCGGAGGATGCAACCCTAGCTAGCAAGATTAGGTTGGGACGCGAGACCAGGCTAGTTTTACCGCACCGGGCAGGGGCGCGCCTCCGAATTGCTGAGGAACGCGCCCTGGGTGCTGCAAGGACTTGAGGAGGTTGAACAGCGGACTGCGAGGCGCAGACCGCCCGGGATGGGCTTCCGCCCAATCCCTTGAGGCGGCACAGCTGTCACCGATCCTCAGGGATCGGGCGCGCGCCCTTGGTTGAGAGCGAGGGGACAGAGGCCCCTTACGCCCCTTTCCCCCGTATCCGGGGGAGAGTGCTTCGGCGGTCTCCCGTATGAGGCGGGTTAGCGCCCCCGGCCAGCGTCGGCCCGGCAGATATGTAACGATTTACACACACACACACACGCACACACACGCACTGACGCAAGCATTGCATGCCGGTCCGCCCGACGGCACGGCACAATTCCAGCACCTATTTCCATGGAGGCCGGGCCCGGGGCCGGGGGGATGCCACCTCTCCGGGTTCTCACCCACCGTTTAGCACCCCCCCTTCCCGCCAATATCGAGCCCCACCTCACCTGCGTTGGCCGCTCCACGGGATCCCCCGGTGCGCCGTCTGCCGGCGGCAAGCTCTGACTCCCCGCCGCCGACCCTGCTGCCACTGACCGGCGGCGAAACCTCGCGAACAGGGACCCGCCGTCGGCCCTGCCGACACCCAGCTCGCCGGTAGCGCCCGCGGCTCCGCCGTGCTCGCTGGCCTCCCGATGCCCGCCCAGCCTTCGCCGCTTGGCGCTGGGAGACGCGCACTCTGCTTCCTGTGGGAGCGAGGACGGCCATGGCGGCCCATGGGTCAATGCGTCCCACGGGTCGATCGTGGGGCTGGGAGAAGGCCCCTGAAAGGCCGGGGCATTAGCCGCAATCGCACTCCTCGCCCTCCTCCTTGGACGGCGCTTTTGCAGCTCCCACGGCGTGTTAAGTACCGTAATCCCCAATCCTCCATCGTGGGCGGTGTTGGTCCGCATTTCGTTCTGAGCTGGTGTTTCTCCTTTGACCTTCCCCGCCCTCCATTGCTGCGCACCTACCCATTAGCTGAATCCCCGCCCGACCCGTGTCCAGCGACTCCGTCCCAGCCCGCTGTGCACGCCCCGACTCACCTGCGCCACAGCGACGCCCTCCCCGCCGGCCTCCTCGTGCTCGCCGCCTCCATGGCCACCCCCGCCTCCACTGCCTCCCCCCGCCGCTGCAGCTGTCGCGCCCGCGCCCGCTGACGCGCCCTCACCGCGGACCACCGTCTCCACGGGCAGGCCCCGCAGCGTCACCACTTGGCTGCCTGCCCCGCCGGGCTGCTGGCTTGCCGCCGCCGCCTGTTCCCCCGCCGTCGGGCCCTGCCTCCCTGCTCCTCCCTGGAGCATTCGGTGCTGCCGAAAGGGCTGGCTGGCGGCGGGGTTGGACGTGAAGTACCGGTCGATGCGGCCGTGCTGCGGCAGCGGCGCTGCCGGTGGCTTGCCGCCGCCCGGTCGCAAGTAGCCGGGACGGCCGCCTGACGGCTGTGACGATGGATGGTGGTGGTGGTGGTGGTGGTGGTGCTGATTTGGGTGGTGGTGATGGTGGTGGACAGATCCCCCGTGAGGCTGGCTCTGGCTGGGGCCTGTCCCCCCCCAGGAGTGCCGGCGCTGGCTGCCGCTGTCGGCCCCCTGAGACAGCGAGCCGTGCGGCTGCTGCTGCTGGGAGCCCTGGCCCTGGGACGAGGCCGGCAGCGGCAGCAGCGCCCGCAGGTGGCGCGGCGGGTAGGGACAGCCCCGGTAGATGGCGGGCAGGTCGAAGGGCTTGAGGGTGCTGGGGTCCAGGTCGCCTGCGGTTCCGGAGCGCCGCACACAACAGAGCGGGACACGGGGACATCGTACAAATGCGGCCAGTGTTTGTGCCCAATACCCATATGCTTCATTGTCAGTGCATCAATCAGAGACGCGACCAGGGGCACGGGTCATTCAAAGCGGCTTCCGCCCACTCGCCTGTCGCAATGCCCGCCGCCACCTCCGTCTCCATCGGCGGCCCCAGGAACGGCAGAGCCTCCCGCTCGGGGCCCTCCGGCGGCAGCGCCGCCAGCACCAGCACGTCCGCCGCGCCCAGGCCGCCCGGCGGCAGCGGCCGCAGGTGGGACAGCTCGCGCCGCGTGGGGCAGAAGATGCGCTGGTGGCGGAAGAGCCAGACGGTGCGCTGGAAGCGGACGTCGTAGCCCGGCGGCAGTGAGGTGCCGTTAAAGCGGAGGTGACGGATGACCTGTCGTCGGGCGGATCAACCGGGGTGGGTGGATGGGTGGGTGTCTGTATCGAGCGGATCAACCGGGGTGGGTGGATGTCTGTATCGGCCAGGAGGTTGTTGACCAGCGGTCTGGCAGCTGTGCTGGTGAGACGTGTGAGGGTGAGGAGGCCTTGGGAGGCCTTGGGGGCCCGTGAGGATAAGTATAGATGTGAGGATGACCAGGAGAATTGCAAGTCGGCGAAACCGGAGGTGGATTGGGGGCGCTGACCCCGGCCCCCAGCCAACTGGCGCAAGTCTTACCCGCGCTGGGGTACAGCCCCCCTGGCCGCGGCCTCCGCCACCTCCGCCTCTACCTCCGCCGGCGGCTCCGTCTAGCGTAAAGCATGTCCAAGCAGGCCTAGCCGCTCATCCCCCGCCCTCGCCCCTCGCCCCTCGACGGACCTTGACAAAGTCGCGGTGTTTCCGGATCAGCGCGTGCGCCTTCTTGATTCCCACTCCCGTCAGGTTGGGCAGGAAGTCGCACCCGGCTAGGATGCACATCTGCAGCGCGCAGGAGAGGGTATAGGAAATTGGTGAGCATAATGAAGCGAGGTGCAGGAGGGGGGGAAGGGGTGGCATGGTAGAAGGGCCGGTTGGGCCAGTTGGGTCGGTTGGGGAAAGAGAAAAAGGGTGGCGCCGCGAGCAGGGGAGCATGCCAATTGCGGCTGGAGAGCTGGCTGACCTTATCTTGGCTGGCCTTCCTGCCTCAGTTGGCATCAGGTGGCGGTGCACGGAGGGTAAGGCACCGCCGGGGCGGGGTAGCTTACGGATACGGATGGATGCGGCTACGGTCGTCGAGGCTACCGCCTGGCCGACGGCGTGGCTAGTGCAGGCGGGGCGGTGCGAGGCGTTTGCGTGCGCAGTTACGGTCTCCGTTCGGTCATACATCTCCATGCCGCCTCCTCTACCATCCCCTCCCCACGCGTCAGCCGCCTTACAAGCGCGCGGGAAGCCGCTGGTATACCGCACTTGGCTGCGCTCAAGCCGAATCTCTCCGAACAAACAGCCAGAGGACCTAACGCCAACCCACTCGCACATTACACCATCGGCCTTTGCCGGACGCATCTCATGTCCAGACCCGCTTTACCCGGCCGCTCCCTTCGCCCCGACCCGCCTTGCCCGCCCGCATCCAAACCCCCGACCCGCAGTTTGAACATGTCTACCGATTTCCTATAAACCCCCGACCCGTCCTTTCCCGGGCCCCAGCCACCGCCAGCCACAGCCTCCCCCGCCGCCGTACCTGCAGCAGCATGTCGTGATCGAAGGCCGCCATGTTGAGCTCCCGTACCAACGGCAGGTCACTCAGCAGCACCTCCTCCCCCGCGCCCCCGCGGTCCATTTTGTACAGCACCCGCGGGCAGCCGTACGCCAGCATGTCGCTGTCCTCCGTCAGCACCGCGTGGACCTCCCCGCGGATCGCCAGGTACGACATCTGCGCGTCCGCCTCGTACGGTGCCACCAGGCAGGTGACGCCGCGCTCCCGGAGGGCCTTTCGGAAGGGGTGGGGTGGGGTATAGGAAGTTTATATTAGACATATTTATACTGCGCTGCTGCCCCAGGGGGGGTTTGGGGTATGCACGGCGAGGGGGGAGCCGAGCGCTTGAGCTCGGATGCGGGGGAAATGCGGGGCGCTTGCTGCGTAGGGCGGGCACGCCTCCACTGCGGGATGCTGGGAATCCTCACACAAAATACACACATGCACAATGTATCTCCACGGAAAGCACACGCACATGTACATGCACACCCGGTGAGCGGTCTTCTTTATGACAAACAAACCTTCAAGTAACGGCGGACCCCATCGGGTAATCGGTGACAGCCGTGGCCTAATGACACCGCAAACCCGCGCGACCAGCGCACCTTTGCACAGAGTCATGTTCCTGTGGCCCAGTTCTGTCTGCAAATACACACGCACACACGCACCCCCACACGCGCACACCCCACACACCTCCATGACCACTTTGGCCATCCAGGGCGCCACATCCACCGCCCGCTGGTAGCACTCATTCGCCGCCGCCAGGTTGCCCGACTCGGCATGCGTCCGAGCCCGCTCCAGCGCTTCCCGCCGCGACCTGTCCTCGCAACAGGCCATGAACAGACACGCAGTCAGGGTGGTATGTATATTTTTAACTGGTTTAGGTCGGGCGGGCTTCCTCACTAAACAGACACTTGCAGCAGAGTCTGGAGTCCACTGTAACCGCTACTACTATACGCGCAGAAGGGCGATGAGCAGCTATCCCTCGGTGACGAAAACACCCAGACTCGGGTCCACCTTACAAGGATTTACTTCAAGCTTGACGACACCGTGCGGCACAGTGTGCCGCATACTTTGGGGGCTGAGGTGCGGCCCAAATAGCTTTAAACCCACATCGCAAAGCGGGCCGATGCTTCGCAATCGGAGAGGATTCGGGCAAGCTACGTTGCGCGCCGTGGTTATACGGTGACCAGGAGAGGAGAGCGGTGTCGGTTTAAAGCAGGAACTACTGATGCTACGTGAGGGCAACGGGTGGGGTCCGGACGCAGTTTTGGGTTGGACACGCACCGCCGCCGGCTCTCCTCCTCATCAGCTTTCATGGGGAGGCGGCAGCCGTCAAAGACGACGACGGGGATGACCCCGTTCCCGACCAGCATCTCAACCCGGGAGACGAAGTAGCGGACGTACCTGCGGGCACGGTGTTATGCGAAGTTGCACCAGGGGCGTTGGTGTTTCGAGGTGCAGCGTCGCTGGTGTCCCAGAGCTGGACAACGCGGGAGATGCTCGCAAACCCCACTAGGGATGACCAACAGGGACTTGGCCCGGTAAGAGGTGCATATTCCCCGGGCTGGACAGTCCGGATGTTGGCCAGGATCCACAATACCGTAACACAATACTTCTCACGCGGTCCCTGTCCTTCACACTTGTCTGGAAGCGCTGGCGCACTGGAGCTCAGGTGCGCGCAGCCTTATTCACTACATATGGCCACCACGTTCCCACCATGAATGAACCCCATGGCCAGCACCTACCCATCCGCCCAAATGCCCTCGCAGAGCTCTCGGCTGCAGCTGTAAGCGCCTTTGTGGAGCCATGAGTACCCGTCGATGGCGACCTTCTGTCCACGGTATGAGCTGACGTGCGTGGGCCGTGAAATGCTCTTGAGCTGTTGCAAGAGGCCATTTATGCCCATCTTGGCCTACGCAGCATCGTGGCCTACGCAGGTTGTTCCCGCGGGTGAAGCCATTACCAGCTTGGAAGTCACAACATAAAAGGCTGTGACAGCTGCAACTTCCTAGAAGTCTAAAACTTGAACTTCAACCAGTATAAATGGAATGTTTGTTAAAAACAGAATTGTCATTCAAGTTTTGAAAAGGGGTGTGTGTTTGCATGTGCCTGACTGCCGCGCGGGGGTCAGTATTGAAGCCAGCATAAGATTGACTAAGAAATACACTGTCAAGCTCCATGCGGGGCATGGTCCGCTATATGTTATGTACGGACTCGTCCAAGAAGGTCCACAGACGTAGGACACCGCAACTGCAGAATCAAATGGAATTGAATATAGAAATTGCCGTCCTGAAGAAGGTCATGGGGCTACAGGAGAAAAGATGGCCCGCGCAGCATGCTAATTAACAACACAACGAACTTTGGAATGCCAGGATTCAAGCTTCTCCGGGAAACCGCACCAGACCCGCCTGATCACCCAGCGGAAAGGGTAAAGAACCGAGAATCCCTGGACAGCATGCCGGTGTGTTTCCCATTACGCTTCTCCCAACCGTCCCAACAGGGGTTTGGCAACGTGGGTTCGGACTGTCAGGGCCACCCGGGATCTGAGGCCCCACTGCAAACCTCCATATCTCACCATTGAGATGTTAATACATCTCCACTCAAACCCACTGTACAATCCAAGTACGCTGCCTAGAAATTTGTTCTGGTAGGGCGACCCGCAGGGTGTCGCGGCCAGCTGGCATGTATCTTCCCAAGTCCGCCGCGTGCAAGCAACCCACTGTGATATCAGAGAGACGCTTCCTCCTCCTCCTTCGCGATATTACAAAATTCTTTTTGCAATGTGTGGTGAGGAGGCTGCGGCTGTCACCGATGACCCGCAGTCGTACTTGACCCGTAGAACGAAATTCGCTTCACACTACCGGTGGCCGAGAGAAAAGCTGCGCAAACGATTGTTGTGCCGGTGGATGTCTTTCTCGGGTCCGCAGCAAACTTCACACTCGGCCGACGGAACGGAGCCACGGACCTGCCCTGGCATCCGCCCAAGCGCCAAGCTAAGGCCTTATGCCGCTCCTGCAAGACATATAATGGACACATATATGTGCCGTGCCGCAGAGGTAATCTGCTGGTAATCAATTTTGTGTAGTCTACATCCGCACGGCCCGTTGACCGCAACCGAAACAGAGGCGTGTTAAGCCCAACCTGGAAAGCTGGCATGCTTATAAAGACGCCTTGAAGAATAAATCCTCAAAATATTTCGGTGTGAGTGTTGGAATAAGTCGAATTCAGGAGCAGTCAGGAGCTTGCGCCCTCGTCGACACGGTCGACATCGTGTCAGGCCCGCAGGTAACAACACGTAACAACACGGTAACAACACGTAAACACGATGAACTCATAACAAAGCTTGAAACAATGGAAACAGTCGCACAAACGCGCCCACCTTGCCTCTGCCCGTTTCTGCCCGCCACACGCCGCCACTGAGAAGTACAGACTACGGTAAACCGGTAAAGCAAAGTACGATCCGCAGCCTTCGTTTACAGTCGCATCACATACGGTAGGTCATTTTTGGGCGGGGCCCCAGCGCGAAGCGCGTTCGGGGGGCCCCGCCCCCTAGGATTGCCCCTGTCCGTGTGTCCGTCCGTGGGTAACGGCAAAACGTTCATTATCCGCTAAACTAATTCGCGATGTTTGCCATATTACTTGTCCTCTACTGCATGGTATCCTTGGTTTGGCTGAAAAAAATTCTTTGCGCAGAAACGGTCAAAGTAAAGCTCTGCGGTCTCCATGGACCCGGGTCAACGTCCACTCAACGCCTCTCGCGCTCATATTTGTTTCAACGGGTGCCGCGTGATGCATACTTGGATTAAGAATGGGCGGCGTGTGCTAAATTGAACTTCCACAGTGTTCTGATGTTTGAACATCAAGATGCCACCAACATCAAAATTTGCCTTTCTGTCTTGCCAGATGAATACAATTCAACAATATATATTGAATCAAAGTTTCAAAATGCAAAGGGATAGCATACCGAGTACCAACAAGTTCTCCAGTTCCGATGGCCGAAGTCCGGGTCTCACCGCGGCTTTTTCGCACCCTGGTTTTGCCTTATATTTGCTATGTAACTATTGATGGCAAACTTTAGAGGTTCACGTCTGCTGCGGGCGTGCAACTGAAGGGCTGAATGCATGCCGACGGACCAAACAACTACAGCTTCACGGAAAAACAAGAATGCTTCAAGCTTCCTTTTTTACATCTGCTTGACAGACGGATGTGGTAGTGCAGAGGCGTCTAGCGTTACGATAATAATGCAGATGCGATGAGGCGGCGCGTAGGATTCGGGGCTACCCTACCTGCTTGAGCTTGCTCAATCTATGCACGCCGATCCACCTTCAACATCAACAACACCCTCAATGGCACCCTTTCACTGTCTCACACTCTTGCGCGGTAACAGAGTTTCCGTTGTGAAGCAAGCGGCCTGTACGGATTGTAGGGGGCCCCGCCCTTTTTCCGGCTTCAAGGAAGCCAACCCCTACTTGTTCTTTTCCAAATTATCACACTATCTCGATGCTGTGGTGTTACATGAGGTGCTGCGCCCGCCGTTGTTCGCGTTGTTGCGTTCACGTTTACGAGCATTTATCATCAGCCCGAGAAAATCAGCAGGCCAGGATGATGACGCCTAAGATAAAAATGTCAGTAGTTTGTACATAAAATTACTAATTTTCAGTAGTTGGGTGGCACCGAACTGCGCGCAGCTGGCGCCACGTAGGTCACGTGTACCTCCATCGAGGCGCTTCTGAGGGCGGGGAGTACGCATACGCGTCTTAATTATCGTCACTTGCTAGCCATTGCAGTACCGGATGTAGCTGTCTGTTGTGGGGCTGCCATGAAGACAGATTCGCGCTACGTACGTCCCCCTGAGTTGCCTGTTTAGGCTTGCTTGCCTTGCTGACCGTGCTGACTCACAAGCGGCTCACAGCATCTTTCCGGGGGCATCACGCATCGCCAGCATCGACGCCTTTACATTTGATATAGGAGGAGGGCTTTCCCCAGTTCATTACGGACCACGTTGTTGGTGCCGAGCTGCTTCAGGGTCTTGTGGTTTTCGCCCTTCTCGCTCGCGCATGCCGGGTACCGATCGTTCTCCTTGTAGCCCTTCTTATCCTGCGGGCATTTAGTTCTGACGTTGTAGTAGTAGGTGCCGAAACTGTTGTCCAAGCCATACAGCAACTTGCTGCGGTACGACACGTACGGCATGTACGGCAACAGGTGCGGCATGGTTTGCATGCAGCGTCGCCGCCGTATCGTTCAGGGGTTTGCGTGGCGGATGCATAACAGTTGCGGCGTGCAGCAACGCATTCCTGTGCGCAAGCTGTCGGTCCATCCTCCTTCCTTCCTTACATGCCCGACGGGAAATGCTGTTTTGGCCTCTTCCGAAGAACTGTTCCGGGTTGGTGCTAGGTCTATCAGGAGGGCCATGAGTTGCGCTGAGTGATGTCCGCACACGTCCCCTGCTAGCACACGTAAAGGTTTGGGTCGGGCGGGTCTCTTCTCTTAAGACGTAAAGCGGCCGCGCTTCCTACCCGTTCTGCAGCAGTGACCTACGACCGAGGGGTGACGGGGAAGCGTCGTCAGATTAAAAAATAGTATATTGTATGTTCTGGGACAGCTTCAACTAACCCCCAACTAACTCGTGTACGGCACCCCAAACCCCCTCAGCCGTACAGGAGGTTGCGTGGTAGTCGGCAGTTGCGCGAGTGTGAGCAGGTAGTTGTACGGCGGCCCGGCTCGGAAGCTACCTGACTGTAGTGACGCACACTGGCAGTTGGTGCTAGTCGGCAGGCGCGCGAGTGGGAGCTGGCAGTTGAGCGCGCACGCGTTTGGGAAGCTGCGTCTGAGCACGGTGGAGCACGGCGGGTGTGGCGGTTGGCGCGGCGCGCGAGTGGGAGTGCATAGTCGTGCGCGCGCCGTCTGAGAAGCTGCGCGTGTGAGCTGCGTGTAAACTCAGAGAGACGCATGGGCTGACCCGGTTTCCACAAGATGCCTGTGGGCGCACACGGTTCCACACGCTTGGCAGTTGGGCTGCAGCGCGGGCGGGACTCGCTGGAGTGCATGATAGTCGCTGGTGGGCACGCGCGGGCGGGGCACGGGCGGAACATGGCGGAAACTCGGAAAAAACTGGCGGGGAATTCGCGCAAAACTCGCGCAAAACTTGGGCGAAATTCCGGCAAAACTCGAGAGTCGCACCAGGCTGCCACAGCGTGAAAATAATTGCAGAATTTGATATGTTTTGTGAGATATATGAACATGGATGCATCAGGTTGCGTTCATCGCCTTGCGCAGCGCGCGATAGGCGTCGGGGCTCAGGTCCTCCTGCAGCTGCTTCGCAGGCAGCCATTCCGCTTTAGGGAGCCCTTTGAATTTTAGTAAAAACTATAGCTTGCCACCAACGTAATTGGTGGTCGCCTCGAAGCGTGATACCTCGAAGTGTGTTTCACCACGCACCTGCTCGCGCTTGCCCTTCCTGTTACTGCCGCGCTTGCCCCCCGCAGGTTTCTTCGCGGGCGCCGGTGTGGCGGGTGGCTCTTGTGCTTCAATTGTGCGGCGATGCGGCTCGGCGGCGGGCCGTCGTGGGGCTAAGTTGCATCCCAGCGGGGGAGCATGGGATCAGGCTGGGACGTGCGATGTGCCCCAAGGCCCGCCCCATCGCCGTGCCTGATCGGATCTCCGTTCTGACACGTCCCAGTGGTCCGCATAGTCATTACACAGCCCTGGGATGGCGGGTGCGGCGATGCGGCTCGGCGGCGGTCCGTCGTGGGGCTAAGTTGCATCCCAGCTGGGGGGCATGGGATCAGGCTGGGACGTGCGATGTGGCCCAAGACCAATGGTTATCAGTGTTTTGATAGTTGCCCTTCCACCGCCCGGGGGAGCTGCCCTGAGCTACTTTTCGATGCTAGGCATGTTGGCTGTTCGAATCTCCCTTTGCAACGATCTGTATAACGAGATCCAATATTATCACTGCCCTTGATTTACTTGAATTAAAAGGATTTGAAGAGAACGGGGCGTTGCGTTGGAGCAAACTGGAACGAACGTAGTCAACGCAGTCTTCTCTCTCCGTATGTCCAGCCAGAAAGCTGTTACAGTGCACAATATTCACAGGCGTTAAGGCATTCCAGACCCGTCCAAACAAGGAAACGTTCTCGTTGAGGTCGACATAAGCTGAGCGTGAACCGACATATGCGTCCTTTTAAGTAGTCTAGGTTTTCTTAATTATTATTATTAATTTATTAAACTGATTCACGCATGCTTGCTTAGCGGTTGTGGAGAGAAGAAAACATTGTCCATCAATTGGCAACTTTCAAGCTGACGTATATTGCTGGAGTAGTTCACGAACAGTTCTGTCCTACGTATATTGGGATACAATGGATGTAGCCGTCTCCGTTGGAAATTTCTGACACAGTGCATGGGCTCGGTGCGCGCACGGGTCGGTGCGCGCACCGAGCCGTACTTTGCGGCCGCTGCCCAGCGGTCGTTTCCCTCCCAGCAACATCTGCAGGGAGGATCCTGAGAGTCCATTATTAATGCCAATAATACATTTATGAATCTTGAAGACAAGCGCGGACATGAGGCAGATCCGTGAAACTGGGCTCGGTGCGCGCACGGATCGGTGCGCGCACCGAGCCGTGCTTTGTGACCTCCCGCCCCCAACGGCCGGATCCCGGTGCCTGTTGGGAGGCACCTGTGGAATCTTCATTCTTTGTGCCAACATTACATTTATTGATCTATAGAGACTAGTGCGGGCACGACGCACATCCGTGAAACTTGGCTCGGTGCACGCACCGATCGGTGCGAGCACCGAGCCCAGAAACCGCGTCATTTTTCGGTGCGCGCACCGAGCCCACTTCTGGGGCCGTTTCCTTACTCGAAACCGACCGACGTTTGCCCCGTTGTAGTGTGTAGAGGTTCGCCCCTGCTCGCCATGTTGGTGCCTATCGCCGGCCAGAGCTCAGGTGCAGGTCAGCTGGGATGCCGTCCCATCCGGATGCCATGCCTTGGCTGGCTCTTCACCAGCCAGTGCCACTCGCCGTTCGTCCGCGGTGGCTGGTCTTGATGCCAAGCTGCGCGTCGTCTTCCTCCTTCCGCCGGAAGCGAATCGGTTGTTGCTGGCGGCCAACAGGTCTGGGACTGCCTGGTGAGCCGTGGGGCAAAGGGGACCTGGCTTGCGGCGCACATCAGCCCACACGTCAGCGACGACCTGGGGTAGCTGGGGTAGCTGGAGTAGCTGGGGTAGCTGGAGTAGCTGGAGTAGCTGGAGTACCTGGAGTAGCTGGTGTAGCTGGATGGTGTAGCTGGGGTAGCGGGGGTACTGGTCGTACAGTGATCCGAGATCGGTAGCATCACCTTTTCATTTAGGCGGGTCACAACAAATGGTACCGAGACCGAGGAGTTTCCGAATCGAACCGCAATGAATGCCTGAGTTGGGTCCGTGTCTGTGGTCATGAGCGAATCACGTGCTAATTGAAGTGGGTCGCCCTACAGGCGGGTGTCAGTGGTGCGAATGACAATTGATCATTCGGCTGAACCTGGCTCGATACTCCACGTCGACGTCCGTGTCTCCGCGACGAGCCCAGGAAGGGGGCGGGGGATACTAGTAGTAGTGGTCCTGGAGTGATCCGAGATAGGTAGCGAGCATCAGCTTGCAAGCGCTTTTCGTTAAGGCGGGTCACAACAGCTGGGCGGAGTTGCGGCTGGAGAGCGCCTATTGGGCAACGGGGGCAGGTACGGAACACGGCATCGCCGGTACCCATCAGGAAGGGAAACCGAGACGGCAAGACGGCAGCGAGCCGGCGGTGGCAGGTGACGTGTCCGGCCGGCTGACGTCACCGCGGCCTGCTGACATCGTAGGTGCTGCATGGTGCGGCAGCCGTACTGGCTGAGTGGCCGCGACCGTTGGGCCGGAGGGTGGACTTGGTCCCGGCGCTGTGGGGGCTCGGCGTGCAATCAAGCGCGACGGAAACGTGGCTGCTGCTGGCGCTACAGGGAAGGGGGCAAGGGGCCCGGTGAGCGCGCAGGGCGCAGCAGCTGGGGGTGGTGTGTATGTGGACCTTCGGTTGGTTCGCCCCACCCATGCATCCAGACATGAACGAACCCTATTGTGGCTCCAGCAGCAGCGTCATAGTCAACAGCAGCACCAACAGCACGCACAGCCTGCACCAACCCATAGCCTGCACCGACCCACAGCCTGCACCGACCCACAGCTTGCACCGACCCACAGCCTGCACCGACCCACAGCCTGCACCGATCCACAGCCGCGCAGATCAAGGCAACAAAAGGGATGGGCATTCACAGACAGCAATTATGGCTGCCCCTCCCCGCCACGGGGGTGCAATAGCGCGTGTGTGTGACATTATTATTCAGGATGTTATTACAGCGGATGGTGGGACATTGTCGTTTTGGCGGCAACAACTGCCATGGAAACGGGCCGACGTGCGATGGGGGCAGCTCGGTCGAGGGCCACGGACGATATCCTGCCGCGGGAACGGAAGTTGCAGCGCAGATGGCCGCCTGGCAGGCGGCGGCGGATTATTGGAGCCGGCCCGTCGAATCTATTTCTTAAGAAAATCACTGGACGACGCACGCACGCACCCCGTCTTGAAGGCACACGCACACGCAGTCCTATGTCAGGAGGTTATCGATGCACTCACCGACCCTGAACGGGGCGGTTGGGGAGCCTCGTTCTTGCGTTTAATGTCGTACTTAGAGTGTGATATTTGGAGCGGGCTACCTCACGATGCAGAAGGTGTTGAACAGCGAGTTGAGTGGTTGCTGTCCAAACCTCTTCCCGAGGCTCAGATTGTGATGGCGATGAGGGAACGACTAATGAGCGGTTGGGAACATGTGCGCCTCGATGTCGCGCCAGACAATTACCCATCAGACGGGAAGCAGCCGGGGATCCATATGTCGAAGTACAAGCATTGGATGGGCCTGTCGTTTATGGGTGCGGCGGCCGTTATGTGGCAACCGCACGCTACAGTTTTTATCCCTCGTTCTGCGCACCGGAAGTTAATGCAATTCAGGCTTTGTTGTTGGGCACTTGAGTCTAACAGGGCGCGGAGGGGTAGGCACCATGTCCCTAGAGGACAACGGGTCTGCCGTTGCTGCCGCTCTGAAGACCAGATCGAAGATGAGAAGCATGTTCTACTCGACTGCCCGGCTTACGATGCGGCGGACAGCGCCCGGTCAGGGCCCGACTGCGTCGCCGGGACAAGAGTTGGCAGAGCAAGGGGAGCGGCGTGCGGTCGCCGATTTCTGGGGGCGCCTTCATGGGTTTGCCCAGTTGGGCCTCCCGCGACGTGGGTGGACCTCGGTGGGACCATTACACCCTTTTTGAGAGTGTCGGGAGGAGTCTTGCGGTGTGCAGGGCCTGCTCCTGAGGGCTGAGGCACGAGCGCACCGTCCTCTTTTTTTGCCACGATACAGGTTCACCTGCCCGTGGCCCAAGTCGGGGACCTAGCATGCCCTCAGCTGCTGTAGGCGGCCGGACCTCCGTTAGTATTTTGTTAATTGGCCATGGTGTTTCGTTTTAATGCGGGTTGCTCCACTAGGGGTCGCCGGGCACTGTCACGAGCCAGGCGTGGGTCTTACAAGACCTTGCGAGGGTGTAGCGCTGGGTGGTGCTACGGGGGTGGTGGTAGCTGGGTAATGGGGTGCCTGCGTGGGCGACCTTCCCCGTGCTTTGGCTTTATCCATTTGTGAGGATCCCGCCCTATGATGTGCCTATCCCTTCGGTAGTGTTGCCCCGCTGTCCGCCTCTGCTTGCTCCGGGGGTCATGGCCCGATGTGTTTTTATTCGCGGCGTTGAGGTGTGGAGGTGACTTCTGACTTGCCGCCTTGTCGGTAGGGCCTGCTGGGGCTTGCCATAGTATACACCGTTGGTCCCTTTGGGGTCCGCTGTAACGTTCATTCATTCGTCTTTCGGTACGGCGGTGCAGCCTGAGAGCGAAGCACACTTTCTGCACGGACCCCACTCGAATCCCGATATCCCCTCTGATGGTCTGAGTTTTGGTCTGAGTTTTGCCAGGGCAAGCGGCAGCTGGTTGCCTGGCATAGTTCTCCCAGGGTCCTATGGGTTTGCGCCCTTATGAGAGCTCGGACGCAGAGTAAGGTCCCACGGGAAGGGGAAGGGGGCATGCGGCACGGTGCAAGGCGGTCAGAGGTGCTCCGAAGGTTCCATAGGCAGGGCAATATGTGTGTGTGTGTGTGTGTGTGTGTGTGTGTGTGTGTGTGTGTGTGTGTGTGTGTGTGTGTGTGTGTGTGTGTGTGTGTGTGTGTGTGTGTGTGTGTGTGTGTGTGTGTGTGTGTGTGTGTGTGTGTTACATGGTTGGGGGTGCGTAACCCCATACCTGCACATACCCATACGAGCCGGAGGCCCAAGGGCAAACAAAACGCCCAAAAGCACTGGTTTGCAATACCGCATTAACAGGAGTCGACGAGACTAGCGCCCGAAGGGCACGATAGAATTACGGTGAGCCCACATGCGCTCCAACATCTTTGCCAAACGAGCCGGATCCCAGGCAATCGCCTCCCTCATCGTATTAGGGCGGTGAAACCCTTCCTCAGCGCGTATTGCATCGTAAGCCGGGCAGTCGAGTAGAACATGCTTCTCATCTTCGATCTGGTCTTCAGAGCGGCAGCAACGGCAGACCCGTTGTCCTCTAGGGACATGGTGCCTACCCCTCCGCGCCCTGTTAGACTCAAGTGCCCAACAACAAAGCCTGAATTGCATTAACTTCCGGTGCGCAGAACGAGGGATAAAAACTGTAGCGTGCGGTTGCCACATAACGGCCGCCGCACCCATAAACGACAGGCCCATCCAATGCTTGTACTTCGACATATGGATCCCCGGCTGCTTCCCGTCTGATGGGTAATTGTCTGGCGCGACATCGAGGCGCACATGTTCCCAACCGCTCATTAGTCGTTCCCTCATCGCCGTCACAATCTGAGCCTCGGGAAGAGGTTTGGACAGCAACCACTCAACTCGCTGTTCAACACCTTCTGCATCGTGAGGTAACCCGCTCCAAATATCACACTCTAAGTACGACATTAAACGCAAGAACGAGGCTCCCCAACCGCCCCGTTCAGGGTCGGTGAGTGCATCGATAACCTCCTGACATAGGACTGCGTGTGCGACCGTGCCCTTCTGCGTCTATCTGCAGGCGGTTCTAAAAGCGAACCACTTGCTTCACCAAAAAGTAATGCAGGGGAAGCTCGGCCAATTCTGCGAAAAGAAGGCGGTGGGCTGGGCGAGCAGCCCCCACAATTTGTCGCATGAACGCAATCTGCAGCTGGACTGCATCATCGTGTAGGCACGCTTTAAAAAGTCCTTCTGCTAGGGCAATGTAAAGCACTACTTCATATAGTTGAGTTGCACTTCAAGAGGGGCTTGACATGACAAGATTGAATGAATGAATGAACGTTACAGATGCAAGGTACAAGATGCAAGGTACGAAAATGATGCGACTGCTGCGTGGATCCGATGCGAAGTGCTTTGTAGCAATCGAATCACGACGGACCGACAACTCCACTCGTTACTCTATTTGTAAAACCAAATTTCAACAACAAAATATTAGGGATGGATTAGCTTTATGCAAACGGACTTTGGCGACTGCAGCTGCTTTCGGCGAGCCGCAATCTGTGCTAACCGCCAGGCATACACTGCGTGATCTCGCTGGCGTCACAAAAATGTGTGCTCATCGCATCATAACATTTATTAAATCATAATCATAATCCAAATCTAATTTTGTATCCGTAAGTATTGCAACACATGTGGTTAGGAAGCTCTCGCTTGAGTGAGTGCGAATGCGTACTGTTCGAGGGTACCGGTCGCGTTTCAACAACCCATCAGGAATGATACAAATACTTATATATAAATTTATAAATGTATTTTGTCGCCTGTTATGTAGATCGATAATTGGTTTTCAGCGAAGGTTGGTCACATTATGACGGATTACCGTATGTAATAAGGATCACGGCTAAAATGCCAATTAAAAAGAATTACCATCGTTCTAGAATAATAAAATATCCTTGAAACTATTGCAACTTTCCGGCTTTCTTGTGGCCGTGCGTGGGATGCGAGGTTTACAACCGATTAACTTCCAGGTAACCGGTAACCCACGCACCGGTGCTGTAAACTCAGATATCCGTGCAACTGGCCGGATAAATATATAAGCAAGGCTTCTATCAGTAATGATACGTCCTACTGCGATACACTCTCGGCCTGTAAACAAAATTGATTATTATTGCTGTTATCGTGCCTCGTTGTTGGCACGATGGCGGCACACTTCTCGGCTCTGATCGTCGGCCTTCTGTTGTTGCAAGCCGCTTCTGCATGTATCTTCAAGTATGGGACCGCGCCGGACTCTTTGGTGAGTATGAGCCTGCCAAAGTCCACGTCGCGTGCTGCTTGCATGTCGTTTATGGCGAACCGCGCGCTATGTGACTCGCGGTTATAAGTTGATTCCATGTATGCGCTATATTGCCACAAGCTTGATGCAGCGTGATGTCGTTCGGCATGTGCTCTGTTATGCTCACAAGCATTTGGACTTGCTGGTTGGTTGTGGAGGATCTCCACGCTCTTAAGACCAGATTGAAGATGAGAAGCATGTTCTACTCGACTGCCCGGCTTACGATGCAATACGCGCTGAGGAAGGGTTTCACCGCCCTAATACGATGAGGGAGGCGATTGCCTGGGATCCGGCTCGTTTGGCAAAGATGTTGGAGCGCATGTGGGCTCACCGTAATTCTATCGTGCCCTTTGGGCGCTAGTCTCGTCGACTCCTGTTAATGCGGTATTGCAAACCAGTGCTTTTGGGCGTTTTGTTTGCCCTTGGGCCTCCGGCTCGTATGGGTATGTGCAGGTATGGGGTTACGCACCCCCAACCATGTAACACACACACACACACACACACACATATGATCAGTGTCGGTCTTCCGCGTGTTCATGTAAACCTCATACTGTTATTGTAATGTAAATGTAGATTAAAACGACCAAAAGCAAATGGACGAACCAACTTAACAACATTAAGTCCCTCCTCAGCAACGCGCTCATTTTGCTTGTCCGTCGTCCCGCGTGATCTGCTACTGTGTGATTGTTCGCCCAACCCCCAGGCGCCGCCCAAGGGAGGCACCCCTTGGGACCATGGCTTCCACGGCGACGACTGGTGGGCGGGGGATCGAGGGGCGGATAACGGAGATTACGGGGTGGAAGGCGGGGAGGTTGCTTGCAGCGATGTACATGCCTTCACGGCCGCGGCTTCGCCACACCCTAGGTCCTTCGGTGCACATACCTTGCAGACTGATGTTCATAGTGGAAGTCAACCGCATGTGACATGCTTGCCCAACCAGGACCAACTCAGGGGCCGCTGCTGATGACACACGCGCTCTCACCCCTTGAGTGATAGGAGCATGCGTCTTCCTTACTCCTGCTTAGGCCCAATCAAGGTACTGACCACCGACCGGCCCTACCTGAGCCGCGGAGGAAACGTCGCGGTAGCACTGGCATGCGGAGGCAATAGCTAAGGGATAACAAAGCCAACATCATCGCAGTGATTGAATAGCATGTTTGCATGCTGTACGTACGATGGTACATCAACAGGACGACCCCGCCTCGCTCCTGGTGGTGTTGACAAGCTAGTTGCTGTTCCCGCTGATCCATCCCGTGGCAGGAGTGGTGTGGACGGCACCGGCAAGCCCTGGGTCTGCCTCAGCGGTATTCGTCAGAGTCCGATCATCGTTCCATCGGCTGCATCCCTACGTACGCACGAGGGGCCGGCTGGTTGAGGGGTGTAGGGTTTCCACACGGGGACTAAAATTCCCACACGCTGAGCAATAGTACACAGTAGCCAGCAAGCACTCTGCAGCATAATTCCTGTTTTGCTGTGTCCTGCGGCGGCGTGCGGCGTGCGGGAGGAACGCCCCTTTACGAGGTATCTGTGCATGCTTCGTATACGCAGTAGTGAACGCCCCGCTCCTTCGCCTTTTACTTCTTCAATTTGCAGAAAGCTCGGGCCAGGAAATTCCGTCCCAGCTCCGTACGACATGGAACTACCCGGCTCTGGTCTCCAACGGTAGCAACATCGAGGTGATCAACACCGGACACACCATCCAGGTCGAGTGGCTGTTCCCGTACAACCCCGACGTGTTCATCACCGTCCCCGCCAACCCCAGCAGCTTCACCCCGCTCACAGCCGTCCTGACCATGAGGTCCTTTGACGCCAAGTCCTCCGTGAGGGCGACGCCGCTCCAGTTCCACTTCCACACCACATCGGAGCACGCGCTGTCAGGTACATAAGGGGATGCCGTACTGTCGTACGATTTGTAAGCAACGCGGCGGTCACGATGCTTCGCAGCACGTAAGAAACCGTGCTCAAAACCTGTCGTACCGAAGGATCGCAAACCAGTCAGGACCGTCTACATGTTAATCCAAACGCTTCAATATGGGAAACGTCGTCTAGGCTTTATCTTACCCAAACGAAGAAGTACATCATGAGTAACAGCGCGTGTTGCCCATTATTCCGTCTCTCCCTCACCGCCCTCCGCCCCTGCTGGCAGGCACGTACTACCCGCTGGAACTCCACATCGTTCACAAGGTCACGGACCTTCCCTTCTGCGCCGCCATCGGGGGCTGCTTCACCGTCACGGGTATCCTGTTCGAGCTGGTGGAGGGCCCGGACAACCCGCTGCTGGCGTCCATCTGGGGGGCCATGCCCAGGGGGTGAGATGCGGTAGTTGCGGGGCAGGGCAGGGCAGGGCCAAACGATTGGGCCAGTTCAGTTGGCGAGGAAGCCTTCGTGTGCGGTGCTTGCAACGCCTTCACGCGCTTCATCATGTATCACATCGATGTATCCCCACACCTGCACCGCACTCCCCTCTCCAGGCCGTCAACACTCTGCCCGCCGGCGCCAGCATCCAGCTGAACAGCCTGCTGCCGCCCACCGACGCCCGTGACTACGTCACCTACGAGGGCAGCCTCACCACCCCGCCCTGCAGCGAGGGACTGCTGTGGCACGTGTTCCTCAAGCCGCAGACCATCAGCCGGGCGCAGGTAGGGTTCAGGTCGATGCGCGAGGGCGGGCGGGGCTGTACTACAGTGGAACTGGGTGGGTTAGTTGCGGATAGGTCCGCGCGCGCGAACAAGGGAAGGGAGGGGAGTCTTGGCGTGGTAAAGATCCTTCTCTCCTCCGCTGCCCGCCGCCCGCCCAGCCATGTCGCGCTCCTTCGTGCGATACTCTCCCTGGCCGGTGTTCAGCTTGGCATGCCCCTAACCACCCGGTTGCCACTGGCTGCCCTCCGCGCGCGCAGTGGACCCAGTACAAGCGCGCGGTGGGCTTCAAGGAGTGCACCTTCGCTGCCAACGGCACCGCCGTGGGCGGTCATCACCGCCACAGCCACCGCCGCCTGTTGGCTTCGCAGCTCGGGGGCAACCCGAACGACTGTGAGTAGCGGGCTCGTGCATGGAGCGGATGCGGCTGCCAACAGCTCTGCAAACATATATGCGTGATGATCATTGATAAGTGTTGTTATATATAGTTCGTTTAGGCAGTGTATGGTGAGGAAGCCTCGGCTGTCGCCGTGGGATGTCACCGATGACACGCGGGGTCCGCTGTAACATCCTAATAATAATAATAATAATAATAATAATAACATACATTTCTCACACGTCTCTTCCTGCGATGACCCTGCCTTCACCTACCCAACGCCGTGCAGACGTGTGCAATGTGGAGGCGTACGGCAGCAACTTCAGGTCGCCGCAGGGCATTAACGGTCGGGTTGTCAAGCTCGCACCGCAGCCCTCACCGCTGCTATCGGTGGGCATCACTCTCGGCCGCCGGTAGCTGGCTGGGCTCATCAGCGGCACCGACATGGAGCTAGACTGAGCCTCAGTCCGAAATGTGGGGGCAGAGACAGACAGATACGGTGATGAAGAATATTGCAAGTACCGTCTGTAAATGAGAGCCGCGGGTATGTAAGTATGTATGTAATAGGCGGATGTGCCTGCAGCGCGCCACGTTATGAGGTTGGAAGTATCGAGTCGGAAGAGAGCCAGGAGAGGAAACGCGAGGACAGATTGCAATGAGAGGCAATTCGAAGAAATTGAACAATCGTGTTACATGGTGCTGATACCCGCAAGCGGTTTGGCTGGATCGCTTCATTTCAAATTTAATTATGTTGCATTTCATGAACAGCGTATTAAGACTTGGCGCCGCTGAATGTGTTTGTGCCGTACAGGAGCGCCGTGCCATTCTCAGGATCGATCGGGTAGTGATAGGGGAGCATGTGCATATTGTTGTTGTTGTTGTGTTACATGGTTGGGGGTGCGTAACCCCATACCTGCACATACCCATACGAGCCGGAGGCCCAAGGGCAAACAAAACGCCCAAAAGCACTGGTTTGCAATACCGCATTAACAGGAGTCGACGAGACTAGCGCCCAAAGGGCACGATAGAATTACGGTGAGCCCACATGCGCTCCAACATCTTTGCCAAACGAGCCGGATCCCAGGCAATCGCCTCCCTCATCGTATTAGGGCGGTGAAACCCTTCCTCAGCGCGTATTGCATCGTAAGCCGGGCAGTCGAGTAGAACATGCTTCTCATCTTCAATCTGGTCTTCAGAGCGGCAGCAACGGCAGACCCGTTGTCCTCTAGGGACATGGTGCCTACCCCTCCGCGCCCTGTTAGACTCAAGTGCCCAACAACAAAGCCTGAATTGCATTAGCTTCCGGTGCGCAGAACGGGGGATAAAAACTGTAGCGTGCGGTTGCCACATAACGGCCGCCGCACCCATAAACGACAGGCCCATCCAATGCTTGTACTTCGACATATGGATCCCCGGTTGTTTCCCGTCTGATGGGTAATTGTCTGTGCATATGGTTGGCGCAGCCTCCATGTCAGCACCGGAATGTGTCGGGTGCGTCGGATTAGTTCTTCAAGGAACTCAGAGCTGAACGGTTGGCCCTGATGTGGCCTGCGGTGTGTCGCGCGGACCCGAGGCGGTGTTGTTTTCTTCCGGCGGATGCTCGAATAATGTGATGTCACCGCTCGAATGTGATGCTGGCCAGATGAGCCTTGGGGCGGCAGCGTATGGTGTGCCAGGAGACTTACCCCGGCTGGCAGACAGGAGTGCGGTCGGCTGTAACCTGATGACTCAGTGCTCATCCCTTATTATTTCTCCATATCGGAGTAATATCGGAGTAACCATGGCTAGCTATCGTTCTTACACACCTACCGGTCCGAGCTATCGCCGGTCCGATCCGCGCTACCGGTCAGCGCTGTCAGAAATCCGCCAGGCTCGGCAGTAAAGTCGCGACAGTTACCTTTCACACGTCCTCCAGTTTCTTGACAAAAGCTTGTCAAGCAAAGCTGCACAAGCATGATGACGTAGATAGAATACCTTCGCGGCGTGGAAGTAGAAGAGACGTTCCATAACTTGCACTTGCAATGGAGAACGACAGCTGAGTTTTACTAGTAAATTGAGTAGTTGAGTCAAAAGCGACTGGATACATGATTGATGTGATCCGAGAAGAAATAATTTGCAGCGATCGAAACACGACAACCCGGCAACGACAAAGGCCCGCTGCTCTATTTGCAAAATGAATGACATTATGTATATTTTATTATATTTAAATGATTCATTTTGTTATTGGTGAGTGCAATTGCGGTCGGCAAGTTTTGTAATGCATGCGCGTGCGTGCGTAATTAATAGGGACTAACAGCCAGGCACGCTTTCGGCGGCGTCGCACACCGCGACACTCTTTACTTGGATAATTTAATGTATAACAGTATATTACGCAATTATAAGCAATAAAAATGTCAGGGCATCTTTTTCTTAAGTGGCGCGAAGGCGCGCTGTTCGAGAGTGCGAGTTGCGTAGGGTTGCGTGGGCTTCAACTTCCCTTCAGATATGCTCAATACAACGAATACATGAAAAAGAACATTATGTAAATATTGAACAGCTGGTTGATAAATGACAGAAAGGAACAGACTGTATTCTCAGGCATTTTCTTACTTAAGTAGGTACAGAATCTCTAACTTTCATAGAAACTATGACATCGATGAAACTATTGCAACACCCCGTCTTTCTTGTGGTCGTGCGTGGGATGCGAGGTCTACAACCGATTAACTTCCAGGAAACCGGTAACCCACGCACCGCCGGTGCTGTAAACTCAAATGTCCGTGCAAAAACGACTGCCCAGGTGATATATAAGCAAGAGTCTACATTTTCATATAAAATATAACGGTTCACTGTATCTACAACATTTACATACTTGTGTATATCCTAGTGTTTATCTATCTGTACAGGCACAATGTCTGTGTTCCGCGGACGTGCCCAGGCCTCGGCCGTAGTCGTCGGTCTTCTGTTGTGCCAAATCGCATCTGCTTGTATCTTCAAGTATGGAACTTCACCGGACTCGCTGGTAAGCAAGATGTCTTGACGGCATTACGAATCGTCTTGCAAGCTCATCATACATGTGCACGCACGTACTCAAACTTGACCATATGGACACATCGGAAGACATATACATCCCAACGAATCACCAATCAACAATCCGCGGTCTAACTATCCGCACACAATGCGCGGATCGGTGCTTCGTCCGATCGAACCCTTCATCAGCGATCAACGCGCCCATCCATGCCATGACCTGCTGCGACGGCATGCGGGGCTCTCTACCACCCTTCCCCAACAGGCGCCGCCAAAGGGAGGCACCCCTTGGGACCATGGCTTCCACGGCGACGACTGGTGAGCGGAGGATTGAGGGGCGGAGAGCGGGGATGGGAGGGAGGGAGCCGGTAGCTTAGCCAGCTAACTTGCGGCGATAGATGGGCATGCGTGCACGGCTACGGTTCCCACTACATCCAGGAATTTGGATATCTGGCAATGACCATCCACCTAGCTACCTCCGCCTCAGCCATCAGGTCCCTGGTGCTTTATGCTCACATAAACGTACTTCCCGCGCTCACACAGCACGAAAACGGCCCCGCCTTGCTCCTGGTGGTGTTGACAAGCTTGCCGCCGTTCTCGCTGATCCATCCCGTGGCAGGAGCGGTGTGGACGGCACCGGCAAGCCCTGGGTCTGCCTCAGCGGTATTCGACAGAGTCCGATCATCGTTCCATCGGCTGCATCCCTACGTACGCACGAGGGGCCGGCTGGTTGAGGGGTGTAGGGTTTCCACACGGGGACTAAAATTCCCACACGCAGTACACAGTAGCCAGCAAGCACTCTGCAGCATAATTCCTGCTGCGTTGGTGTGTCCTGCGGCTGCGCGCGGGAGGAACGCCCCTGCCCGGGCCCCTTCTGTGCATGTTCCATATGATGCAGTGATGAACGCTCCTTTGCCTTTTACTACTTTTTGAATTTGCAGAAAGCTCGGGCCAGGAAATTCCGTCCCAGCTCCGTACGACGTGGAATTACCCGGCTCTGGTCTCCAACGGCAGCAACATCGAGGTGATCAACACCGGGCACACCATCCAGGTCGAGTGGCTGTTCCCGTACAACCCCGACGTGTTCATCACCGTCCCCGCCAACCCCAGCAGCTTCACCCCGCTCACAGCCGTCCTGACCATGAGGTCCTTTGACGCCAAGTCCTCCGTGAGGGCGACGCCGCTCCAGTTCCACTTCCACACCACGTCGGAGCACGCGCTGTCAGGTACATAAGGAGATGCCGTACTGTCGTACGATGTGTGGGCAACGCGGCGGTCACGATGCTTCGCAGCAGCACGTAAGAAACCGTGCTCAACCTGTCGGACCAAGGGTTGCAATCCAGTCAGGACCGTCTACATGTTAATCCAAACGCTTCAATATGGGAAACGTCGTCTAGGCTTTATCTTACCCAAACGAAGAAGTACATCATGAGTAACAGCGCGTGTTGCCCATTATTCCGTCTCTCCCTCACCGCCCTCCGCCCCTGGCAGGCACGTACTACCCGCTGGAGCTCCACATCGTTCACAAGGTCACGGACCTGCCCTTCTGCGCCGCCATCGGGGGCTGCTTCACCGTCACGGGTATCCTGTTCGAGCTGGTGGAGGGTCCGGACAACCCGCTGCTGGCGTCCATATGGGGGGCCATGCCCACGCGCGAGGGGGTGAGATGCGGTAGTTGCGGGGCAGGGCAGGGCAGGGCCAAACGATTGGGCCAGTTCAGTTGGCGAGGAAGCCTTCGTGTGCGGTGCTTGCAACGCCTCCACGCGCTTCATCATGTATCACATCGATGTATCCCCACACCTGCACCGCACTCCCCTCTCCAGGCCGTCAACACTCTGCCCGCCGGCGCCAGCATCCAGCTGAACAGCCTGCTGCCGCCCACCGACGCCCGTGACTACGTCACCTACGAGGGCAGCCTCACCACCCCGCCCTGCAGCGAGGGACTGCTGTGGCACGTGTTCCTCAAGCCGCAGACCATCAGCCGGGCGCAGGTAGGGGTCAGGTCGATGCGCGAGGGCGGGCGGGGCTGAACTACAGTGGAACTGGGTGGGTTAGTTGCGGATAGGTCCGCGCGCGCGAACAAGGGAAGGGAGGGGAGTCTTGGCGTGGTAAAGATCCTTCTCTCCTCCGCTGCCCGCCGCCCGCCCAGCCATGTCGCGCTCCTTCGTGCGATACTCTCCCTGGCCGGTGTTCAGTTTGGCATGCCCCTAACCACCCTGTTGCCACTGGCTGCCCTCCGCGCGCGCAGTGGACCCAGTACAAGCGCGCTGTGGGCTTCAAGGAGTGCACCTTCGCTGCCAACGGCACCGCCGTGGGCGGTCATCACCGCCACAGCCACCGCCGCCTGTTGGCTTCGCAGCTCGGGGGCAACCCGAACGACTGTGAGTAGCGGGCTCGTGCATGGAGCGGATGCGGCTGCCAACAGCCCTGCAAACATATATGCGTGATGACCATTGATAAGTGTTGTTATATATAGTTCGTTTAGGCAGTGTATGGTGAGGAAGCCTCGGCTGTCGCCGTGGGATGTCACCGATGACCCGCGGGGTCCGCTGTAACATCCTAATAATAATAATAATAATAATAATAACATACATTTCTCACACGTCTCTTCCTGCGATGACCCTGCCTTCACCTACCCAACGCCGTGCAGACGTGTGCAATGTGGAGGCGTACGGCAGCAACTTCAGGTCGCCGCAGGGCATCAACGGTCGGGTTGTCAAGCTCGCACCGCAGCCCTCACCGCTGCTATCGGTGGGCATCACTCTCGGCCGCCGGTAGCTGGCTGGGCTCATCAGCGGCACCGACATGGAGCTAGACTGAGCCTCAGTCCGAAATGTGGGGGCAGAGACAGATAGATACGGTGATGAAGAATATTGCAAGTACCGTCTGTAAATGAGAGCCGCGGGTATGTAAGTATGTATGTAATAGGCGGATGTGCCTGCAGCGCGCCACGTTATGAGGTTGGAAGTATCGAGTCGGAAGAGAGTCAGGAGAGGACACGCGAGGACAGATTGCAATGAGAGGCAATTCGAAGAAATTGAACAATCGTGTTACATGGTGCTGATACCCGCAAGCGGTTTGGCTGGATCGCTTCATTTCAAATTTAATTCTGTTGCATTTCATGAACAGCGTATTAAGACTTGGCGCCGCTGAATGTGTTTGTGCCGTACAGGAGCGCCGTGCGATTCTCAGGATCGATCGGGTAGTGATAGGGGAGCATGTGCATATGGTTGGCGCAGCCTCCATGTCAGCACCGGAATGTGTCGGGTGCGTCGGATTAGTTCTTCAAGGAACTCAGAGCTGAACGGTTGGCCCTGATGTGGCCTGCGGTGTGTCGCGCGGACCCGAGGCGGTGTTGTTTTCTTCCGGCGGATGCTCGAATAATGTGATGTCACCGCTCGAATGTGATGCTGGCCAGATGAGCCTTGGGGCGGCAGCGTATGGTGTGCCAGGAGACTTACCCCGGCTGGCAGACAGGAGTGCGGTCGGCTGTAACCTGATGACTCAGTGCTCATCCCTTATTATTTCTCCATATCGGAGTAATATCGGAGTAACCATGGCTAGCTATCGTTCTTACACACCTACCGGTCCGAGCTATCGCCGGTCCGATCCGCGCTACCGGTCAGCGCTGTCAGAAATCCGCCAGGCTCGGCAGTAAAGTCGCGACAGTTACCTTTCACACGTCCTCCAGTTTCTTGACAAAAGCTTGTCAAGCAAAGCTGCACAAGCATGATGACGTAGATAGAATACCTTCGCGGCGTGGAAGTAGAAGAGACGTTCCATAACTTGCACTTGCAATGGAGAACGACAGCTGAGTTTTACTAGTAAATTGAGTAGTTGAGTCAAAAGCGACTGGATACATGATTGATGTGATCCGAGAAGAAATAATTTGCAGCGATCGAAACACGACAACCCGGCAACGACAAAGGCCCGCTGCTCTATTTGCAAAATGAATGACATTATGTATATTTTATTATATTTAAATGATTCATTTTGTTATTGGTGAGTGCAATTGCGGTCGGCAAGTTTTGTAATGCATGCGCGTGCGTGCGTAATTAATAGGGACTAACAGCCAGGCACGCTTTCGGCGGCGTCGCACACCGCGACACTCTTTACTTGGATAATTTAATGTATAACAGTATATTACGCAATTATAAGCAATAAAAATGTCAGGGCATCTTTTTCTTAAGTGGCGCGAAGGCGCGCTGTTCGAGAGTGCGAGTTGCGTAGGGTTGCGTGGGCTTCAACTTCCCTTCAGATATGCTCAATACAACGAATACATGAAAAAGAACATTATGTAAATATTGAACAGCTGGTTGATAAATGACAGAAAGGAACAGACTGTATTCTCAGGCATTTTCTTACTTAAGTAGGTACAGAATCTCTAACTTTCATAGAAACTATGACATCGATGAAACTATTGCAACACCCCGTCTTTCTTGTGGTCGTGCGTGGGATGCGAGGTCTACAACCGATTAACTTCCAGGAAACCGGTAACCCACGCACCGCCGGTGCTGTAAACTCAGATGTCCGTGCAAAAACGACTGCCCAGGTGATATATAAGCAAGAGTCTACATTTGCATATAAAATATAACGGTTCACTGTATCTACAACATTTACATACTTGTGTATATCCTAGTGTTTATCTATCTGTACAGGCACAATGTCTGTGTTCCGCGGACGTGCCCAGGCCTCGGCCGTAGTCGTCGGTCTTCTGTTGTGCCAAATCGCATCTGCTTGTATCTTCAAGTATGGAACTTCACCGGACTCGCTGGTAAGCAAGATGTCTTGACGGCATTACGAATCGTCTTGCAAGCTCATCATACATGTGCACGCACGTACTCAAACTTGACCATATGGACACATCGGAAGACATATACATCCCAACGAATCACCAATCAACAATCCGCGGTCTAACTATCCGCACACAATGCGCGGATCGGTGCTTCGTCCGATCGAACCCTTCATCAGCGATCAACGCGCCCATCCATGCCATGACCTGCTGCGACGGCATGCGGGGCTCTCTACCACCCTTCCCCAACAGGCGCCGCCAAAGGGAGGCACCCCTTGGGACCATGGCTTCCACGGCGACGACTGGTGAGCGGAGGATTGAGGGGCGGAGAGCGGGGATGAGCCGGTAGCTTAGCCAGCTAGCTTGCGGCGATAGATGGGCATGCGTGCACGGCTACGGTTCCCACTACATCCAGGAATTTGGATATCTGGCAATGACCATCCACCTAGCTAGCTACCTCCGCCTCAGCCATCAGGTCCCTGGTGCTTTATGCTCACACAAACGTACCTCCCGCGCTCACACAGCACGAAAACGGCCCCGCCTTGCTCCTGGTGGTGTTGACAAGCTTGCCGCCGTTCTCGCTGATCCATCCCGTGGCAGGAGCGGTGTGGACGGCACCGGCAAGCCCTGGGTCTGCCTCAGCGGTATTCGACAGAGTCCGATCATCGTTCCATCGGCTGCATCCCTACGTACGCACGAGGGGCCGGCTGGTTGAGGGGTGTAGGGTTTCCACACGGGGACTAAAATTCCCACACGCAGTACACAGTAGCCAGCAAGCACTCTGCAGCATAATTCCTGCTGCGTTGGTGTGTCCTGCGGCTGCGCGCGGGAGGAACGCCCCTGCCCGGGCCCCTTCTGTGCATGTTCCATATGATGCAGTGATGAACGCTCCTTTGCCTTTTACTACTTTTTGAATTTGCAGAAAGCTCGGGCCAGGAAATTCCGTCCCAGCTCCGTACGACGTGGAATTACCCGGCTCTGGTCTCCAACGGCAGCAACATCGAGGTGATCAACACCGGGCACACCATCCAGGTCGAGTGGCTGTTCCCGTACAACCCCGACGTGTTCATCACCGTCCCCGCCAACCCCAGCAGCTTCACCCCGCTCACAGCCGTCCTGACCATGAGGTCCTTTGACGCCAAGTCCTCCGTAAGGGCGACGCCGCTCCAGTTCCACTTCCACACCACGTCGGAGCACGCGCTGTCAGGTACATAAGGAGATGCCGTACTGTCGTACGATGTGTGGGCAACGCGGCGGTCACGATGCTTCGCAGCACGTAAGAAACCGTGCTCAACCTGTCGTGCAATCCAGTCAGGACCGTCTACATGTAAATCCAAACTCTTCAATATGGGAAACGTCGTCTAGGCTTTATCTTACCCAAACGAAGAAGTACATCATGAGTAACCCCCCTGAGCGGGCTTTATCCCTTGCCATGGTTGGTTCTCAGGAACGGGGTGGTTCCCTGGTAGTGTGGGCCCGGGGAGTGTTTCGGTGCACTTGGGGAGCCTGTCCGGAGCGCCATGGTGGCATTAGTTCATTTACGTAGGCAGTGTATGGTGAGGAAGCCTCGGCTGTCGCCGGGGCTGTCACCGATGACCCGCGGGGTCCGCTGTAACATCCTAATAATTATGAGTAACAGCGCGTGTTGCCCATTATTCCGTCTCTCCCTCACCGCGCGCCCTCCGCCCGCGGCAGGCAAGTACTACCCGCTGGAGCTCCACATCGTTCACAAGGTCACGGACCTTCCCTTCTGCGCCGCCATCGGGGGCTGCTTCACCGTCACGGGTATCTTGTTCGAGCTGGTGGAGGGCCCGGACAACCCGCTGCTGGCGTCCATCTGGGGGGCCATGCCCACGCGCGAGGGGGTGAGATGCGGTAGTTGCGGGGCAGGGCAGGGCAGGGCCGAGCGGTTGGGCAAATTCAGTTGGCGAGGAAGCCTTTGTGTGCGGTGCTTGCAACGCCTCCACGCGCTTCATAATGTATCACATCTAGAGGACAACGGGTCTGCCGTTGCTGCCGCTCTGAAGACCAGATTGAAGATGAGAAGCATGTTCTACTCGACTGCCCGGCTTACGATGCAATACGCGCTGAGGAAGGGTTTCATCGCCCTAATACGATGAGGGATGCGATTGCCTGGGATCCGGCTCGTTTGGCAAAGATGTTGGAGCGCATGTGGGCTCACCGTAATTCTATCGATCGTGCCCTTTGGGCGCTAGTCTCGTCAACTCCTGTTAATGCGGTATTGCAAACCAGTGCTTTCGGGCGTTTTGTTTGCCCTTGGGCCTCGGGCTCGTATGGGTATGTGCAGGTATGGGGTTACGCACCCCCAACCATGTAACACACACACACACATCTATGTATCCCCACACCTGCACCGCACTCCCCTCTCCAGGCCGTCAACACTCTGCCCGCCGGCGCCAGCATCCAGCTGAACAGCCTGCTGCCGCCCACCGACGCCCGTGACTACGTCACCTACGAGGGCAGCCTCACCACCCCGCCCTGCAGCGAGGGACTGCTGTGGCACGTGTTCCTCAAGCCGCAGACCATCAGCCGGGCGCAGGTAGGGGTCAGGTCGATGCGCGAGGGCGGGCGGGGCTGTACTACAGTGGAACTGGGTGGGTTAGTTGCGGATAGGTCCGCGCGCGCGAACAAGGGAAGGGAGGGGAGTCTTGGCGTGGTAAAGATCCTTCTCTCCTCCGCTGCCCGCCGCCCGCCCAGCCATGTCGCGCTCCTTCGTGACGTGAGACACGTTCCCTGGCCGGTGTTCAGTTTGGCATGCCCCTAACCACCCTGTTGCCACTGGCTGCCCTCCGCGCGCGCAGTGGACCCAGTACAAGCGCGCTGTGGGCTTCAAGGAGTGCACCTTCGCTGCCAACGGCACCGCCGTGGGCGGTCATCACCGCCACAGCCACCGCCGCCTGTTGGCTTCGCAGCTCGGGGGCAACCCGAACGACTGTGAGTAGCGGGCTCGTGCATGGAGCGGATGCGGCTGCCAACAGCCCTGCAAACATATATGCGTGATGACCTTGATAAGTGTTGTTATATATAGTTCGTTTAGGCAGTGTATGGTGAGGAAGCCTCGGCTGTCGCCGTGGGATGTCACCGATGACCCGCGGGGTCCGCTGTAACATCCTAATAATAATAATAACATACATTTCTCACACGTCTCTTCCTGCGATGACCCTGCCTTCACCTACCCAACGCCGTGCAGACGTGTGCAATGTGGAGGCGTACGGCAGCAACTTCAGGTCGCCGCAGGGCATCAACGGTCGGGTTGTCAAGCTCGCACCGCAGCCCTCACCGCTGCTATCGGTGGGCATCACTCTCGGCCGCCGGTAGCTGGCTGGGCTCATCAGCGGCACCGACTGTTGTTTTGGAGCTGCATGTAAACCATCGGGCACAAAGAGACAAGTCCAGAAGTCTCTACCAGGCCATGACGTTACAATAGAAGCAACTGATGAAGACAACAAACACTCACGGATTTATTGTCTCAGACAGGATAACTAGGATAATGCCGTACAGATAAAGCTCCACCAACACCCGGAAGACACACGCCAAAAGTACTTTCACATAGCTCCGGGCCCCTTAGGTAACATATACGGACATAACGTAACCGTTTGTGTCATACCGCGACATATTGTAACGGTACGGAACGTAACCGGGCACATGAACGGGTACGGAAGACTGGCCGAAAACAACACTCCCACGCGGTCAGACTTCCGTACGAACCAAGTACGGCACTACCGAATAAACAAGACACGCAGCAACGGCGGCACATAACACTACGCAAAAGCCGCAGATAGACCAGCTCCCACGCAGTGACAGAACGCACGCAAGCAAAGGCAATGGAGTGTCTTGGAAGCGAACAGACAGATAACTGCAGTAAGCTCCCACGCACTCGGCAAGAAAAACAGCGAGTAGCAAACGCAGCGCCACAGGGTGTCCTGCAGTGGACGAGAACGTTCACCTGAACGGAGTCACCTCAAACGCGCATACACCTTCTCATCAGGATAGTCACTTCAGACCCATCCCGTCCATGCAGAACTTCAGCTTGGCCGCCGGCAGGGCCTTCGTAAAGATGTCGGCCAACTGCTCCGCGGTCTTGCAGTACACAACCCGGATCTCACCACGCTCAACCCTCTCGCGCGCGAAGTGATGGCAGATATCTATGTGCTTAGTGCGCGACGTAGACACCGGGCTCTCCAGCATCGCAATGCAGGCGTTGTTGTCGCACTTCAGCGGCACCGTCTGCACGTTCACTCCCAGATCATGCAATAGATGCCTCAGCCACAACGCCTCCTTGATCGCCGCAGCCGCAGCCATGTACTCCGCCTCCGCCGTTGAGGTCGCCACAGTTGGCTGCAACTTGCTGGCCCACGAAACCGCACCACCACCGTACAAGAACACGTAGCCACCAGTTGAGCGACGACCCTTGGCACCCGCCAGATCCGAATCACAATAGCCAAGAACACCGGAACCGCCAGAGTACACGATCCCGATCTCCTTGGTGCCAGCCAGATACCTCAGAACGCCCTTCGCGACATTCCAATGCTCCACCGTGGGCTTGGACATGTGACGGGCCAGAGCTCCCACGGCAAAAGCAATATCAGGACGAGAACAAACCGACAGGTACAGCAAGCTACCGACTAGCTCACTGTACGGAAACTTGCCCACATCCAACGGCGCACCATCAGAAGACAAAACGAGGTTGGCATCCATGGGGGTGCTACGCGCATTTGCACCCTCCAAGCCAAACTTCGACAGCAATTCAGCCACATAGCGCTTCTGCGTGAGATGCAGGGTGCGCGCGCTCCTATCCCTCACAATCTCAAAGCCCAGATAGAAGCTCGCCTCGCCAAGATCGCGCATATCGAAAATGCTTTGCAACTGACCCTTCACCTGCTTGACCACGTTAGCAGACTTGCAGGCGATGAGCAGGTCATCCACATAAACCAAGATATAGACCCGCTCTCCCTTCTCCTCCTTAAAGAACAAACCAGGATCAGCTGCGGACGGCTTAAACCCCATCTTCTCCAGCTCAGAGCGCAGGCGCACATACCACGCACGCGGGGCCTGACGAAGGCCGTACAGGGAACGATGCAACCGGCAAGCAATATGCGGCCCTCCCTGCTCGTATCCAGGGGGTTGCTCCGTAAACACCTCCTCCTTCAGCACACCATTCAGGAATGCCGTCTTAATGTCCAGCTGATGCAGCTCATAATCGCCAGCAGCCACGACAGACAGCAACGCGCGCAGGGTAGCATACTTCCCAACAGGCGCGAACACTTCACCGAAATCAACGCCCTCCTGCTGGGTGTAGCCCTTGGCCACCAGACGCGCCTTATACCGCTCAACATTTCCTTGCGCATCCCGCTTGATCTTAAACACCCACTTCAAACCGACCTTCTTAGCTCCCTTCGGTAGCTCAATGAGCTCCCACGTACCATTGCTCAACAGAGACTGCATCTCCTCATCCATCGCAGCCTTCCACTGGGGCCAATCGGGGCGGGATTTTGCTTCCGCCAGCGACCGAGGCTCAGAAATTCCCACAGCAACAAGAGCGGCACCATTCAAATACTTCTTATTTGGCTTAACCTTCCGACCAGAGCGCGTGACAGGAAGATCACCATCGGAGCTAGACGAATCACTCTCCGCATCAGACGAGCCAGAGCCAGAGGGATCAGACGCCTCTGTGCCAGAGCCAGACGACCCATCATCATCACCCTCAAACTCTTCTTCACCTTCCTCCTCCTCCTCCTCCTCGTCCTCTTCCACCTCCAAATTGTCGACAAGGGGAGGGGGGACGTCATCATCCGCACCAACAGCAGCAGCGCCGCCAGCGATAGCACCACCATCAGCAGCACCACCCGCGGCAGCATCATTATTAGCGGCGTGACGCGAAGGCACGTTCACACCAGCACCGAACGCCCACTCATCATCATCATTTTCATCTGAACGATAGGCAGGGTTAACCGTCCTTCCGGCCATAGCAGCAAAACCCCACCTGGACTCATCAAACACGACATTGCGAGACTGCACGATGCGCCCGTTGATCAGAACACGGTACCCCTTGCTGTTGAGAGCATACCCCATAAACACACCCATGCGACCGCGAGGATCCAGCTTATCGCCAGTCCTTTTGGTGTCGTGTACGTACGCCACGCAGCCATGCACGCGCAGATGCGACACATCAGGAACGGTGCCAGTGAACAGCTCATACGGGGTCTTGGATTTACCCGCAACAGGTGAACGATTGCGCACGTAGCAAGCAGCGCTCAACAGCTCAGGCCAGTACTCCTTCGGCACATCCGACTCAGCACGCATAGCACGAATCTTATCCAGCAACGTGCGATTCAAACGCTCAGCCTTGCCGTTCTGCTGCGGAGTGTTCGGCAAAGACAGCTGATGCCTCACACCGCGACCCTCACAGTACGCCTTCACCAGATTATTGACGAACTCACCACCATTGTCCGATCGAATGCACTTCAACTTCCTCCCGCTCTGGGTCTCCAACAGCGACACAGCCTTAGGGATGAAGCTGGCCACATCAGACTTGTGAGCAATGGGAGCGACGACAGCAAGACTGGACATATCATCGAGCATCGTGACAAAATAGCGGTGTCCCATGTACGAATCAGGTAGGGGACCGCACACATCCATATGCAGCAGATCAAGCAGATCAGACGCGACGGACTCAGAGTTCGGGAAAGGACCCCGACACTGCTTCCCACGAGTGCACCCGTCGCAAAACCTGCCCTCAGCGTCCTTCAACTGCGAATTGGACAGCTCGAGACCCTTCACCATCCCTTCATGCACCAACCGCTTCATATTGGCAACGCTCAGGTGGCCCAGCCGACGATGCCACAGGTCGACCTTGTTACCACCGGAGGACACACTAGACAGAGCGGGGGCAGCGCGCAGAGGCTCGGGAGGGGCAGGGTTAACATTGCTCAAAATGCGCCAAAGACCCTCACGGCACCGAAGCGCCTCGATACGCAACGGGCCCCTCCTGATGAATGCCTTGCTCCCTTCAAACGTAACCCGGAAACCCTTGTCCGTCAGCACACCCACCGAGATAAGGTTGTGCTTAAAGCCCGGGACGTACAGCACATTTTCGATTTTGACACCGCGAACGCTGGACGGGTACACAGATCCATATCCCGCAGCCGGCAGGACATGCCCAGTGCCCACCTCAATGGAAATTGCAACCGACTCAGCAAGCGGGGTGAAGTCATGCAGAACACTCCGATCCCCGGTGATATGATATTTGCTCCCTGAGTCCAGCCACCACGAAGGCCCTCTCTCCCACTTGGACGGGGCAACTGAGAAACCGCTGCCCCTAATTAGTGACCTAGTGTACGTAAAAGAGTCAACTGACTCGTACCCGTTCAGCTCTCCCTCGCTATCCACGGCCACGAAACCCGGCTTGAATTCCCTCTCACGGGCCACCAAGGTCAACGCAACGACCTCTGGCTGTTGAACGCGCGGCTTTCCCTCCTTCTTACGGAAACACCGCGACTCAACGTGCCCTTCCTTCCCGCACCATCCACACCTCAACTCAACTGAGCCGGCCGCCTGCCTTGGCGCGCCGGAAGAAGAACCGAAGCCCGAGGACGCCGAACCGCCGCGCTTCTCCTTGGGGCAGTTCCGAGCGAGATGACCGGGGTTGCCGCAAGAGTAGCAAACCACCGACGATGACTTGGGCCCGCGGTCCGCAATGAACGCAGCCGCTGGCTCGGACTCCGTCTTCTTGGCCGAAACGTCCGCCTCCGACTTGATGGCGAGCAGACGAGCCCTCAGATCCTCGAACGTCTTAGGGTAACCGGAGGCACGGAACACACGCTTCTCAGTGTCGAACTCGGCACCCTTCAGCCCACGGACAGTGCGCAAAATGCCCAAAGCAAGGGACATGTTATAATCAGGGTGCCTAATGACCTTCTCGTAATGAGATTGCGCCCTCGTAACATACTCATCAACGGCCTCCCCATCCTTCCGCGAAATATTATCAAATGCTTCGGCGACCGACGCGGCCTCAGCATCACTCAGGACATCATACATACGCTTCAGGCTGTCCCAAAGCTCCTTCGCCGATGTACTCTTCTCGATGATGGTCTTGTGAACTTGATGGTCGAGCAGCAGCACCATCTTGTTCATGGCCACATTGTCCTTCTTCTTGGCCTCCGCATAACCAGCTGCAGCAGGCTCAGGCAACGGGTTTTCAATCGCTTCCCGGCAACCAAACTCGCCAAGATGATATGGCAACTTGAGGAACCACTCGTCGGCCGTATCCTTGCTCAGCTTGATCTTGAACGACGAATGTGACGACGCCATACCCAGAGCTGGTCACACAACAACGCCGTAAAATCTACTTACAAAAAAACGATCGCCACCGTCTAACAACCGGGGCTCATAACCTGTTGTTTTGGAGCTGCATGTAAACCATCGGGCACAAAGAGACAAGTCCAGAAGTCTCTACCAGGCCATGACGTTACAATAGAAGCAACTGATGAAGACAACAAACACTCACGGATTTATTGTCTCAGACAGGATAACTAGGATAATGCCGTACAGATAAAGCTCCACCAACACCCGGAAGACACACGCCAAAAGTACTTTCACATAGCTCCGGGCCCCTTAGGTAACATATACGGACATAACGTAACCGTTTGTGTCATACCGCGACATATTGTAACGGTACGGAACGTAACCGGGCACATGAACGGGTACGGAAGACTGGCCGAAAACAACACCGACATGGAGCTAGACTGAGCCTCAGTCCGAAATGTGGGGGCAGAGACAGATAGATACGGTGATGAAGAATATTGCAAGTACCGTCTGTAAATGAGAGCCGCGGGTATGTAAGTATGTATGTAATAGGCGGATGTGCCTGCAGCGCGCCACGTTATGAGGTTGGAAGTATCGAGTCGGAAGAAAGTCAGGAGAGGAAACGCGAGGACAGATTGCAATGAGAGGCAATTCGAAGAAATTGAACAATCGGGTTACATGGTGCTGATACCCGCAAGCGGTTTGGCTGGATCGCTTCATTTTAAATTTAATTATGTTGCATTTCATGAACAGCGTATTAAGACTTGGCGCCGCTGAATGTGTTTGTGCCATACAGGAGCGCCGTGCGATTCTCAGGATCGATTGGGTAGTGATAGGGGAGCATGTGCATATGGTTGGCGCAGCCTCCATGTCAGCACCGGAATGTGTCGGGTGCGTCGGATTAGTTCTTCAAGGAACGCAGAGCTGAACGGTTGGCCCTGATGTGGCCTGCGGTGTGTCGCGCGGACCCGAGGCGGTGTTGTTTTCTTCCGGCGGATGCTCGAATAATGTGATGTCACCGCTCGAATGTGATGCTGGCTAGATGAGCCTTGGGGCGGCAACGTATGGTGTGCCAGGAGACTTACCCCGGCTGGCAGACAGGAGTGCGGTCGGCTGTAACCTGATGACTCAGTGCTTATCCCATATTATTTCTCCATATCGGAGTAATATCGGAGTAACCATGGCTAGCTATCGTTCTTACACACCTACCGGTCCGAGCTATCGCCGGTCCGATCCGCGCTACCGGTCAGCGCTGTCAGAAATCCGCCAGGCTCGGCAGTAAAGTCGCGACAGTTACCTTTCACACGTCCTCCAGTTTCTTGACAAAAGCTTGTCAAGCAAAGCTGCACAAGCATGATGACGTAGATAGAATACCTTCGCGGCGTGGAAGTAGAAGAGACGTTCCATAACTTGCACTTGCAATGGAGAACGACAGCTGAGTTTTACTAGTAAATTGAGTAGTTGAGTCAAAAGCGACTGGATACATGATTGATGTGATCCGAGAAGAAATAATTTGCAGCGATCGAAACACGACAACCCGGCAACGACAAAGGCCCGCTGCTCTATTTGCAAAATGAATGACATTGTGTATATTTTATTATATTTAAATGATTCATTTTGTTATTGGTGAGTGCAATTGCGGTCGGCAAGTTTTGTAATGCATGCGCGTGCGTGCGTAATTAATAGGGACTAACAGCCAGGCACGCTTTCGGCGGCGTCGCACACCGCGACACTCTTTACTTGGATAATTTAATGTATAACAGTATATTACGCAATAATAAGCAATAAAAATGTCAGGGCATCTTTTTCTTAAGTGGCGCGAAGGCGCGCTGTTCGAGAGTGCGAGTTGCGTAGGGTTGCGTGGGCTTCAACTTCCCTTCAGATATGCTCAATACAACGAATACATGAAAAAGAACATTATGTAAATATTGAACAGCTGGTTGATAAATGACAGAAAGGAACAGACTGTATTCTCAGGCATTTTCTTAAGTAGATACAGAATCTCTAACTGTCATAGAAACTATGACATCGATGAAACTATTGCAACACCCCGTCTTTCTTGTGGTCGTGCGTGGGATGCGAGGTCTACAACCGATTAACTTCCAGGAAACCGGTAACCCACGCACCGGTGCTGTAAACTCAGATGTCCGTGCAAAAACGACTGCCCAGGTGATATATAAGCAAGAGTCTACATTTGCATATAAAATATAACGGTTCACTGTATCTACAGCATTTACATACTTGTGTATATTCTAGTGTTTATCTATCTGTACAGGCACAATGTCTGTGTTCCGCGGACGTGCCCAGGCCTCGGCCGTAGTCGTCGGTCTTCTGTTGTGCCAAATCGCATCTGCTTGTATCTTCAAGTATGGAACTTCACCGGACTCGCTGGTAAGCAAGATGTCTTCACGGCATTACGAATCGTCTTGCAAGCTCATACATGTGCACGCACGTACTCAAACTTGACCATATGGACACATCGGAAGACATATACATCCCAACGAATCACCAATCAACAATCCGCGGTCTAACTATCCGCACACAATGCGCGGACGAAGCACCGATCGAACCCTTCATCAGCGATCAACGCGCCCATCCATGCCATGACCTGCTGCGACGGCATGCGGGGCTCTCTACCACCCTTCCCCAACAGGCGCCGCCAAAGGGAGGCACCCCTTGGGACCATGGCTTCCACGGCGACGACTGGTGAGCGGAGGATTGAGGGGCGGAGAGCGGGGATGGGAGGGAGGGAGCCGGTAGCTTAGCCAGCTAGCTTGCGGCGATAGATGGACATGCGTGCACGGCTACGGTTCCCACTACATCCAGGAATTTGGATATCTGGCAATGACCATCCACCTAGCTAGCTACCTCCGCCTCAGCCATCAGGTCCCTGGTGCTTTATGCTCACACAAACGTACCTCCCGCGCTCACACAGCACGAAAACGGCCCCGCCTTGCTCCTGGTGGTGTTGACAAGCTTGCCGCCGTTCTCGCTGATCCATCCCGTGGCAGGAGCGGTGTGGACGGCACCGGCAAGCCCTGGGTCTGCCTCAGCGGTATTCGACAGAGTCCGATCATCGTTCCATCGGCTGCATCCCTACGTACGCACGAGGGGCCGGCTGGTTGAGGGGTGTAGGGTTTCCACACGGGGACTAAAATTCCCACACGCAGTACACAGTAGCCAGCAAGCACTCTGCAGCATAATTCCTGCTGCGTTGGTGTGTCCTGCGGCTGCGCGCGGGAGGAACGCCCCTGCCCGGGCCCCTTCTGTGCATGTTCCATATGATGCAGTGATGAACGCTCCTTTGCCTTTTACTACTTTTTGAATTTGCAGAAAGCTCGGGCCAGGAAATTCCGTCCCAGCTCCGTACGACGTGGAATTACCCGGCTCTGGTCTCCAACGGCAGCAACATCGAGGTGATCAACACCGGGCACACCATCCAGGTCGAGTGGCTGTTCCCGTACAACCCCGACGTGTTCATCACCGTCCCCGCCAACCCCAGCAGCTTCACCCCGCTCACAGCCGTCCTGACCATGAGGTCCTTTGACGCCAAGTCCTCCGTGAGGGCGACGCCGCTCCAGTTCCACTTCCACACCACGTCGGAGCACGCGCTGTCAGGTACATAAGGAGATGCCGTACTGTCGTACGATGTGTGGGCAACGCGGCGGTCACGATGCTTCGCAGCAGCACGTAAGAAACCGTGCTCAACCTGTCGGACCAAGGGTTGCAATCCAGTCAGGACCGTCTACATGTTAATCCAAACGCTTCAATATGGGAAACGTCGTCTAGGCTTTATCTTACCCAAACGAAGAAGTACATCATGAGTAACAGCGCGTGTTGCCCATTATTCCGTCTCTCCCTCACCGCCCTCCGCCCCTGGCAGGCAAGTACTACCCGCTGGAGCTCCACATCGTTCACAAGGTCACGGACCTTCCCTTCTGCGCCGCCATCGGGGGCTGCTTCACCGTCACGGGTATCCTGTTCGAGCTGGTGGAGGGCCCGGACAACCCGCTGCTGGCGTCCATCTGGGGGGCCATGCCCACGCGCGAGGGGGTGAGATGCGGTAGTTGCGGGGCAGGGCAGGGCAGGGCCAAACGATTGGGCCAATTCAGTTGGCGAGGAAGCCTTCGTGTGCGGTGCTTGCAACGCCTCCACGCGCTTCATCATGTATCACATCGATGTATCCCCACACCTGCACCGCACTCCCCTCTCCAGGCCGTCAACACTCTGCCCGCCGGCGCCAGCATCCAGCTGAACAGCCTGCTGCCGCCCACCGACGCCCGTGACTACGTCACCTACGAGGGCAGCCTCACCACCCCGCCCTGCAGCGAGGGACTGCTGTGGCACGTGTTCCTCAAGCCGCAGACCATCAGCCGGGCGCAGGTAGGGGTCAGGTCGATGCGCGAGGGCGGGCGGGGCTGTACTACAGTGGAACTGGGTGGGTTAGTTGCGGATCGGTCCGCGCGCGCGAACAAGGGAAGGGAGGGGAGTCTTGGCGTGGAAAGGATCCTTCTCTCCTCCGCTGCCCGCCGCCCGCCCAGCCATGTCGCGCTCCTTCGTGCGATACTCTCCCTGGCCGGTGTTCAGCTTGGCATGCCCCGAACCACCCTGTTGCCACTGGCTGCCCTCCGCGCGCGCAGTGGACCCAGTACAAGCGCGCGGTGGGCTTCAAGGAGTGCACCTTTGCTGCCAACGGCACCGCCGTGGGCGGTCATCACCGCCACAGCCACCGCCGCCTGTTGGCTTCGCAGCTCGGGGGCAACCCGAACGACTGTGAGTAGCGGGCTCGTGCATGGAGCGGATGCGGCTGCCAACAGCCCTGCAGACATATATGCGTGATGTCGTTGATAAGTGTTGTTATATATAGTTCGTTTAGGCAGTGTATGGTGAGGAAGCTTCGGCTGTCGCCGTGGGATGTCACCGATGACCCGCGGGGTCCGCTGTAACATCCTAATAATAATAAAATAACATACATTTCTCACACGTCTCTTCCTGCGATGACCCTGCCTTCACCTACCCAACGCCGTGCAGACGTGTGCAATGTGGAGGCGTACGGCAGCAACTTCAGGTCGCCGCAGGGCATCAACGGTCGGGTTGTCAAGCTCGCACCGCAGCCCTCACCGCTGCTATCGGTGGGCATCACTCTCGGCCGCCGGTAGCTGGCTGGGCTCATCAGCGGCACCGACATGGAGCTAGACTGAGCCTCAGTCCGAAATGTGGGGGCAGAGACAGATAGATACGGTGATGAAGAATATTGCAAGTACCGTCTGTAAATGAGAGCCGCGGGTATGTAAGTATGTATGTAATAGGCGGATGTGCCTGCAGCGCGCCACGTTATGAGGTTGGAAGTATCGAGTCGGAAGAGAGTCAGGAGAGGAAACGCGAGGACAGATTGCAATGAGAGGCAATTCGAAGAAATTGAACACTCGTGTTACATGGTGCTGATACCCGCAAGCGGTTTGGCTGGATCGCTTCATTTCAAATTTAATTATGCTGCATTTCATGAACAGCGTATTAAGACTTGGCGCCGCTGAATGTGTTTGTGCCGTACAGGAGCGCCGTGCGATTGTCAGGATCGATCGGGTAGTGATAGGGGAGCATGTGCATATGGTTGGCGCAGCCTCCATGTCAGCACCGGAATGTTGTTGTTGTTGTTGTGTTACATGGTTGGGGGTGCGTAACCCCATACCTGCACATACCCATACGAGCCGGAGGCCCAAGGGCAAACAAAACGCCCAAAAGCACTGGTTTGCAATACCGCATTAACAGGAGTCGACGAGACTAGCGCCCAAAGGGCACGATAGAATTACGGTGAGCCCACATGCGCTCCAACATCTTTGCCAAACGAGCCGGATCCCAGGCAATCGCCTCCCTCATCGTATTAGGGCGGTGAAACCCTTCCTCAGCGCGTATTGCATCGTAAGCCGGGCAGTCGAGTAGAACATGCTTCTCATCTTCAATCTGGTCTTCAGAGCAGCAGCAACGGCAGACCCGTTGTCCTCTAGGGACATGGTGCCTACCCCTCCGCGCCCTGTTAGACTCAAGTGCCCAACAACAAAGCCTGAATTGCATTAGATTCCGGTGCGCAGAACGGGGGATAAAAACTGTAGCGTGCGGTTGCCACATAACGGCCGCCGCACCCATAAACGACAGGCCCATCCAATGCTTGTACTTCGACATATGGATCCCCGGCTGCTTCCCGGAAGCACCGGAATGTGTCGGGTGCGTCGGATTAGTTCTTCAAGGAACTCAGAGCTGAACGGTTGGCCCTGATGTGGCCTGCGGTGTGTCGCGCGGACCCGAGGCGGTGTTGTTTTCTTCCGGCGGATGCTCGAATAATGTGATGTCACCGCTCGAATGTGATGCTGGCCAGATGAGCCTTGGGGCGGCAACGTATGGTGTGCCAGGAGACTTACCCCGGCTGGCAGACAGGAGTGCGGTCGGCTGTAACCTGATGACTCAGTGCTTATCCCATATTATTTCTCCATATCGGAGTAATATCGGAGTAACCATGGCTAGCTATCGTTCTTACACACCTATCTACCGGTCCGAGCTATCGCCGGTCCGATCCGCGCTACCGGTCAGCGCTGTCAGAAATCCGCCAGGCTCGGCAGTAAAGTCGCGACAGTTACCTTTCACACGTCCTCCAGTTTCTTGACAAAAGCTTGTCAAGCAAAGCTGCACAAGCATGATGACGTAGATAGAATACCTTCGCGGCGTGGAAGTAGAAGAGACGTTCCATAACTTGCACTTGCAATGGAGAACGACAGCTGAGTTTTACTAGTAAATTGAGTAGTTGAGTCGAAAGCGACTGGATGCATGATTGATGTGATCCGAGAAGAAATAATTTGCAGCGATCGAAACACGACAACCCGGCAACGACAAAGGCCCGCTGCTCTATTTGCAAAATGAATGACAATGTGTATAGTTTATTATATTTAAATGATTCATTTTGTTATTGGTGAGTGCAATTGCGGTCGGCAAGTTTTGTAATGCATGCGCGTGCGTGCGTAATTAATAGGGACTAACAGCCAGGCACGCTTTCGGCGGCGTCGCACACCGCGACACTCTTTACTTGGATAATTTTATGTATAACAGTATAATACGCAATAATAAGCAATAAAATGTCAGGGCATCTTTTTCTTAAGTGGCGCGAAGGCGCGCTGTTCGAGAGTGCGAGTTGCGTACCAGGGTTGCGTGGGCTTCAACTTCCCTTCAGATATGCTCAATACAACGAATACATGAAAAAGAACATTATGTAAATATTGAACAGCTGGTTGATAAATGACAGAAAGGAACAGACTGTATTCTCAGGCATTTTCTTACTTAAGTAGATACAGAATCTCTAACTTTCATAGAAACTATGACATCGATGAAACTATTGCAACACCCCGTCTTTCTTGTGGTCGTGCGTGGGATGCGAGGTCTACAACCGATTAACTTCCAGGAAACCGGTAACCCACGCACCGGTGCTGTAAACTCAGATGTCCGTGCAAAAACGTCTGCCCAGGTGATATATAAGCAAGAGTCTACATTCGCATATAAAATATAACGGTTCACTGTATCTACAACATTTACATACTTGTGTTTATTCTAGTGTTTATCTATCTGTACAGGCACAATGTCTGTGTTCCGCGGACGTGCCCAGGCCTCGGCCGTAGTCGTCGGTCTTCTGTTGTGCCAAATCGCATCTGCTTGTATCTTCAAGTATGGAACTTCACCGGACTCGCTGGTAAGCAAGATGTCTTCACGGCATTACGAATCGTCTTGCAAGCTCATACATGTGCACGCACGTACTCAAACTTGACCATATGGACACATCGGAAGACATATACATCCGAACGAATCACCAATCAACAATCCGCGGTCTAACTATCCGCACACAATGCGCGGACGAAGCACCGATCGAACCCTTCATCAGCGATCAACGGCGCCCATCCATGCCATGACCTGCTGCGACGGCATGCGGGGCTCTCTACCACCCTTCCCCAACAGGCGCCGCCAAAGGGAGGCACCCCTTGGGACCATGGCTTCCACGGCGACGACTGGTGAGCGGAGGATTGAGGGGCGGAGAGCGGGGATGGGAGGGAGGGAGCCGGTAGCTTAGCCAGCTAGCTTGCGGCGATAGATGGGCATGCGTGCACGGCTACGTACGGTTCCCACTACATCCAGGAATTTGGATATCTGGCAATGACCATCCACCTAGCTAGTTACCTCCGCCTCAGCCATCAGGTCCCTGGTGCTTTATGCTCACACAAACGTACCTCCCGCGCTCACACAGCACGAAAACGGCCCCGCCTTGCTCCTGGTGGTGTTGACAAGCTTGCCGCCGTTCTCGCTGATCCATCCCGTGGCAGGAGCGGTGTGGACGGCACCGGCAAGCCCTGGGTCTGCCTCAGCGGTATTCGACAGAGTCCGATCATCGTTCCATCGGCTGCATCCCTACGTACGCACGAGGGGCCGGCTGGTTGAGGGGTGTAGGGTTTCCACACGGGGACTAAAATTCCCACACGCAGTACACAGTAGCCAGCAAGCACTCTGCAGCATAATTCCTGCTGCGTTGGTGTGTCCTGCGGCTGCGCGCGGGAGGAACGCCCCTGCCCGGGCCCCTTCTGTGCATGTTCCATATGATGCAGTGATGAACGCTCCTTTGCCTTTTACTACTTTTTGAATTTGCAGAAAGCTCGGGCCAGGAAATTCCGTCCCAGCTCCGTACGACGTGGAATTACCCGGCTCTGGTCTCCAACGGCAGCAACATCGAGGTGATCAACACCGGGCACACCATCCAGGTCGAGTGGCTGTTCCCGTACAACCCCGACGTGTTCATCACCGTCCCCGCCAACCCCAGCAGCTTCACCCCGCTCACAGCCGTCCTGACCATGAGGTCCTTTGACGCCAAGTCCTCCGTGAGGGCGACGCCGCTCCAGTTCCACTTCCACACCACGTCGGAGCACGCGCTGTCAGGTACATAAGGAGATGCCGTACTGTCGTACGATGTGTGGGCAACGCGGCGGTCACGATGCTTCGCAGCAGCACGTAAGAAACCGTGCTCAACCTGTCGGACCAAGGGTTGCAATCCAGTCAGGACCGTCTACATGTTAATCCAAACGCTTCAATATGGGAAACGTCGTATAGGCTTTATCTTACCCAAACGAAGAAGTACATCATGAGTAACAGCGCGTGTTGCCCATTATTCCGTCTCTCCCTCACCGCCCTCCGCCCCTGGCAGGCAAGTACTACCCGCTGGAGCTCCACATCGTTCACAAGGTCACGGACCTTCCCTTCTGCGCCGCCATCGGGGGCTGCTTCACCGTCACGGGTATCCTGTTCGAGCTGGTGGAGGGCCCGGACAACCCGCTGCTGGCGTCCATCTGGGGGGCCATGCCCACGCGCGAGGGGGTGAGATGCGGTAGTTGCGGGGCAGGGCAGGGCAGGGCCAAACGATTGGGCCAGTTCAGTTGGCGAGGAAGCCTTTGTGTGCGGTGCTTGCAACGCCTCCACGCGCTTCATCATGTATCACATCGATGTATCCCCACACCTGCACCGCACTCCCCTCTCCAGGCCGTCAACACTCTGCCCGCCGGCGCCAGCATCCAGCTGAACAGCCTGCTGCCGCCCACCGACGCCCGTGACTACGTCACCTACGAGGGCAGCCTCACCACCCCGCCCTGCAGCGAGGGACTGCTGTGGCACGTGTTCCTCAAGCCGCAGACCATCAGCCGGGCGCAGGTAGGGGTCAGGTCGATGCGCGAGGGCGGGCGGGGCTGTACTACAGTGGAACTGGGTGGGTTAGTTGCGGATAGGTCCGCGCGCGCGAACAAGGGAAGGGAGGGGAGTCTTGGCGTGGTAAAGATCCTTCTCTCCTCCGCTGCCCGCCGCCCGCCCAGCCATGTCGCGCTCCTTCGTGCGATACTCTCCCTGGCCGGTGTTCAGTTTGGCATGCCCCTAACCACCCGGTTGCCACTGGCTGCCCTCCGCGCGCGCAGTGGACCCAGTACAAGCGCGCTGTGGGCTTCAAGGAGTGCACCTTCGCTGCCAACGGCACCGCCGTGGGCGATCATCACCGCCACAGCCACCGCCGCCTGTTGGCTTCGCAGCTCGGGGGCAACCCGAACGACTGTGAGTAGCGGGCTCGTGCATGGAGCGGATGCGGCTGCCAACAGCCCTGCAAACATATATGCGTGATGACCTTGATAAGTGTTGTTATATATAGTTCGTTTAGGCAGTGTATGGTGAGGAAGCCTCGGCTGTCGCCGTGGGATGTCACCGATGACCCGCGGGGTCCGCTGTAACATCCTAATAATAATAATAACATACATTTCTCACACGTCTCTTCCTGCGATGACCCTGCCTTCACCTACCCAACGCCGTGCAGACGTGTGCAATGTGGAGGCGTACGGCAGCAACTTCAGGTCGCCGCAGGGCATCAACGGTCGGGTTGTCAAGCTCGCACCGCAGCCCTCACCGCTGCTATCGGTGGGCATCACTCTCGGCCGCCGGTAGCTGGCTGGGCTCATCAGCGGCACCGACATGGAGCTAGACTGACCCTCAGTCCGAAATGTGGGGGCAGAGACAGATAGATACGGTGATGAAGAATATTGCAAGTACCGTCTGTAAATGAGAGCCGCGGGTATGTAAGTATGTATGTAATAGGCGGATGTGCCTGCAGCGCGCCACGTTATGAGGTTGGAAGTATCGAGTCGGAAGAGAGTCAGGAGAGGACACGCGAGGACAGATTGCAATGAGAGGCAATTCGAAGAAATTGAACAATCGTGTTACATGGTGCTGATACCCGCAAGCGGTTTGGCTGGATCGCTTCGTTTCAAATTTAATTTTGTTGCATTTCATGAACAGCGTATTAAGACTTGGCGCCGCTGAATGTGTTTGTGCCGTACAGGAGCGCCGTGCGATTCTCAGGATCGATCGGGTAGTGATAGGGGAGCATGTGCATATGGTTGGCGCAGCCTCCATGTCAGCACCGGAATGTGTCGGGTGCGTCGGATTAGTTCTTCAAGGAACTCAGAGCTGAACGGTTGGCCCTGATGTGGCCTGCGGTGTGTCGCGCGGACCCGAGGCGGTGTTGTTTTCTTCCGGCGGATGCTCGAATAATGTGATGTCACCGCTCGAATGTGATGCTGGCCAGATGAGCCTTGGGGCGGCAACGTATGGTGTGCCAGGAGACTTACCCCGGCTGGCAGACAGGAGTGCGGTCGGCTGTAACCTGATGACTCAGTGCTTATCCCATATTATTTCTCCATATCGGAGTAATATCGGAGTAACCATGGCTAGCTATCGTTCTTACACACCTATCTACCGGTCCGAGCTATCGCCGGTCCGATCCGCGCTACCGGTCAGCGCTGTCAGAAATCCGCCAGGCTCGGCAGTAAAGTCGCGACAGTTACCTTTCACACGTCCTCCAGTTTCTTGACAAAAGCTTGTCAAGCAAAGCTGCACAAGCATGATGACGTAGATAGAATACCTTCGCGGCGTGGAAGTAGAAGAGACGTTCCATAACTTGCACTTGCAATGGAGAACGACAGCTGAGTTTTACTAGTAAATTGAGTAGTTGAGTCAAAAGCGACTGGATACATGATTGATGTGATCCGAGAAGAAATAATTTGCAGCGATCGAAACACGACAACCCGGCAACGACAAAGGCCCGCTGCTCTATTTGCAAAATGAATGACATTGTGTATATTTTATTATATTTAAATGATTCATTTTGTTATTGGTGAGTGCAATTGCGGTCGGCAAGTTTTGTAATGCATGCGCGTGCGTGCGTAATTAATAGGGACTAACAGCCAGGCACGCTTTCGGCGGCGTCGCACACTGCGACACTCTTTACTTGGATAATTTTATGTATAACAGTATAATACGCAATAATAAGCAATAAAAATGTCAGGGCATCTTTTTCTTAAGTGGCGCGAAGGCGCGCTGTTCGAGAGTGCGAGTTGCGTAGGGTTGCGTGGGCTTCAACTTCCCTTCAGATATGCTCAATACAACGAATACATGAAAAAGAACGTTATGTAAATATTGAACAGCTGGTTGATAAATGGCAGAAAGGAACAGACTGTATTCTCAGGCATTTTCTTACTTAAGTAGATACAGAATCTCTAACTGTCATAGAAACTATGACATCGATGAAACTATTGCAACACCCCGTCTTTCTTGTGGTCGTGCGTGGGATGCGAGGTCTACAACCGATTAACTTCCAGGAAACCGGTAACCCACGCACCGGTGCTGTAAACTCAGATGTCCGTGCAAAAACGACTGCCCAGGTGATATATAAGCAAGAGTCTACATTTGCATATAAAATATAACGGTTCACTGTATCTACAACATTTACATACTTGTGTATATTCGAGTGTTTATCTATCTGTACAGGCACAATGTCTGTGTTCCGCGGACGTGCCCAGGCCTCGGCCGTAGTCGTCGGTCTTCTGTTGTGCCAAATCGCATCTGCTTGTATCTTCAAGTATGGAACTTCACCGGACTCGCTGGTAAGCAAGATGTCTTCACGGCATTACGAATCGTCTTGCAAGCTCGTACATGTGCACGCACGTACTCAAACTTGACCATATGGACACATCGGAAGACATATACATCCCAACGAATCACCAATCAACAATCCGCGGTCTAACTATCCGCACACAATGCGCGGACGAAGCACCGATCGAACCCTTCATCAGCGATCAACGCCCCCATCCATGCCATGACCTGCTGCGACGGCATGCGGGGCTCTCTACCACCCTTCCCCAACAGGCGCCGCCAAAGGGAGGCACCCCTTGGGACCATGGCTTCCACGGCGACGACTGGTGAGCGGAGGATTGAGGGGCGGAGAGCGGGGATGGGAGGGAGGGAGCCGGTAGCTTAGCCAGCTAGCTTGCGGCGATAGATGGGCATGCGTGCACGGCTACGGTTCCCACTACATCCAGGAATTTGGATATCTGGCAATGACCATCCACCTAGCTACCTCCGCCTCAGCCATCAGGTCCCTGGTGCTTTATGCTCACACAAACGTACCTCCCGCGCTCACACAGCACGAAAACGGCCCCGCCTTGCTCCTGGTGGTGTTGACAAGCTTGCCGCCGTCCTCGCTGATCCATCCCGTGGCAGGAGCGGTGTGGACGGCACCGGCAAGCCCTGGGTCTGCCTCAGCGGTATTCGACAGAGTCCGATCATCGTTCCATCGGCTGCATCCCTACGTACGCACGAGGGGCCGGCTGGTTGAGGGGTGTAGGGTTTCCACACGGGGACTAAAATTCCCACACGCAGTACACAGTAGCCAGCAAGCACTCTGCAGCATAATTCCTGCTGCGTTGGTGTGTCCTGCGGCTGCGCGCGGGAGGAACGCCCCTGCCCGGGCCCCTTCTGTGCATGTTCCATATGATGCAGTGATGAACGCTCCTTTGCCTTTTACTACTTTTTGAATTTGCAGAAAGCTCGGGCCAGGAAATTCCGTCCCAGCTCCGTACGACGTGGAATTACCCGGCTCTGGTCTCCAACGGCAGCAACATCGAGGTGATCAACACCGGGCACACCATCCAGGTCGAGTGGCTGTTCCCGTACAACCCCGACGTGTTCATCACCGTCCCCGCCAACCCCAGCAGCTTCACCCCGCTCACAGCCGTCCTGACCATGAGGTCCTTTGACGCCAAGTCCTCCGTGAGGGCGACGCCGCTCCAGTTCCACTTCCACACCACGTCGGAGCACGCGCTGTCAGGTACATAAGGAGATGCCGTACTGTCGTACGGTGTGTGGGCAACGCGGCGGTCACGATGCTTCGCAGCAGCACGTAAGAAACCGTGCTCAACCTGTCGGACCAAGGGTTGCAATCCAGTCAGGACCGTCTACATGTTAATCCAAACGCTTCAATATGGGAAACGTCGTCTAGGCTTTATCTTACCCAAACGAAGAAGTACATCATGAGTAACAGCGCGTGTTGCCCATTATTCCGTCTCTCCCTCACCGCCCTCCGCCCCTGGCAGGCAAGTACTACCCGCTGGAGCTCCACATCGTTCACAAGGTCACGGACCTTCCCTTCTGCGCCGCCATCGGGGGCTGCTTCACCGTCACGGGTATCCTGTTCGAGCTGGTGGAGGGTCCGGACAACCCGCTGCTGGCGTCCATCTGGGGGGCCATGCCCACGCGCGAGGGGGTGAGATGCGGTAGTTGCGGGGCAGGGCACGCAGGGCAGAGCCAAACGATTGGGCCAATTCAGTTGGCGAGGAAGCCTTCGTGTGCGGTGCTTGCAACGCCTCCACGCGCTTCATCATGTATCACATCTATGTATCCCCACACCGCACCGCACTCCCCTCTCCAGGCCGTCAACACTCTGCCCGCCGGCGCCAGCATCCAGCTGAACAGCCTGCTGCCGCCCACCGACGCCCGTGACTACGTCACCTACGAGGGCAGCCTCACCACCCCGCCCTGCAGCGAGGGACTGCTGTGGCACGTGTTCCTCAAGCCGCAGACCATCAGCCGGGCGCAGGTAGGGTTCAGGTCGATGCGCGAGGGCGGGCGGGGCTGTACTACAGTGGAACTGGGTGGGTTAGTTGCGGATCGGTCCGCGCGCGCGGACAAGGGAAGGGAGGGGAGTCTTGGCGTGGAAAGGATCCTTCTCTCCTCCGCTGCCCGCCGCCCGCCCAGCCATGTCACGCTCCTTCGTGAGACACGTTCCCTGGCCGGTGGTCAGCTTCGCATGCCCCGAACCACCCTGCTGCCACTGGCTGCGCCCCGCGCGCGCAGTGGACTCAGTACAAGCGCGCGGTGGGCTTCAAGGAGTGCACCTTTGCTGCCAACGGCACCGCCGTGGGCGGTCATCACCGCCACAGCCACCGCCGCCTGTTGGCTTCGCAGCTCGGGGGCAATCCGAACGACTGTGAGTAGCGGGCTCGTGCATGGGGCGAATGCAAACATATACGCGTGATGACCATTGATAAGCTTTAATATTTATAACAATTCACTTAGTTTGCGCATGGCTTCCGTTTCGTTTCAGTTGTCACTAGTCAATTACAGCAATATTTGCCCTAAGTTGAGGTGATAGGAAGTAACTCATTTGCATTAGTACGAGAACAATCAGCAACACTGTTTGCGTTCTGGCCGCCATGATGGAGCGAAATTGTACAACTTGGACTGTTGGACAGTCAAACGAATTGGCCTTCAGCGCAAACAGTTCGCCACCTCCTTCTACAACAGATGAAGGACTAGGCGACCATGGGCTTCACGCACATAAATGAACAGATTTTACATGTGAGGAATTACCGTGGGGTTACCCTGGGATACGTTTACCCACCCAGCCCCGTAGGGAGGTACCCGGGGGTTACCCCCCGTTTACCCTGGGTATGAATGCCATAGGGCGTTGTTATATATAGTTCGTTTAGGCAGTGTATGGTGAGGGTAAAACCTCGGCTGTCGCCGTGGGCTGTCACCGATGACCCGCGGGGTCCGCTGTAACATCCTAATAATAATAACATACATTTCTCACACGTCGCTTCCTGCGATGACCCGGCCTGCACCTACCCAACGCCGTGCAGACGTGTGCAATGTGGAGGCGTACGGCAGCAACTTCAGGTCGCCGCAGGGCATCAACGGTCGGGTTGTCAAGCTCGCACCGCAGCCCTCACCGCTACTATCGGTGGGCATCACTCTCGGCCGCCGGTAGCTGGCTGGGCTCATCAGCGGCACCGACATGGAGCTAGACTGAGCCTCAGTCCGAAATGTGGGGGCAGAGATAGATAGATACGGTGATGAAGAATATTGCAAGTACCGTCTGTAAATGAGAGCCGCGGGTATGTAAGTATGTATGTAATAGGCGGATGTGCCTGCAGCGCGCCACGTTATGAGGTTGGAAGTATCGAGTCGGAAGAAAGCCAGGAGACACGATCGAAACACGACAACCCGGCAACGACAAAGGCCCGCTGCCCTACCGTATTTGCAAAACGAATGGCACTATGTTAAAATTTTCATATTTAAATGATGTAATTGGTGAGAGCAATTGCGGTCGGCAAGTTTTGTAATGCATGAGCGTGCGTGCGTAATTAATGGGATTACTTGTTTTCGCTTCATGGTATCGCCGTACTGACGGTTGTAGGTCGCAAGCGTTTCGCATCGGCAGCAGGCGGCTTCAACAGACGCCAGTATCCGCTCTAGGCCTGGAAGCCTGGAACACAGTGATCCAGTCGTCGGTTTTTTGGAGGCGTACTTATAACGTATCCAATCTTTTCCATTCTTTCCAATCTTCCAACAGCCCAACCGCCACAGACTCCCACCATGTCGACCGCGCGCATGCAACGGAGGAGATGCAATAAAATATTAGCCTGGGAATGCTATTGCAAGAGACAACGAGAACAGTACAAAAATTGTTTGCTCGTTCGACATTGGTTGTATCGTAAGGTTCTAGCTTTGATAGGGGACATGCAACATGCTACGCGGCGCGTTAGGGTCTGGATAAGGAAATCGTAGCTGGGCAACGCTTGCTGGCATCACCCTGTTTACCGCCTTGTTAAGCCTTTGAGGGGGATGCCGCACACTAGGCTTCACACTGGGACAATCGATAGATGGGCGCGGGACGGGGCCTGTGGATGCCTTGCGGGTTCATATTTGGCGGTGATGAATCGCGCGGGGCTTCATAATTTAAATTCAAGGGGCAAGGGGATAGCCATGTGGCTGGGATTTGTGGGCGGCGTGCTGGTTGACTTGGTATGATTACACAAGGGATACAAGGTGCTGTCCTTCAGCCTTAACGACTGCCTGTCCCTTTTTGCCATTCACAGGGCACAGCGGCGCAGCGTTCTGAACTTGACAAATTGGCGATGGAGGGGGCAGCTGCAGCAACGGTACAGGTAGCACTGGTCATACTGACAGCAGGTAAACGACTGGGTGCGGGGCGGGCTTGTGGATACCAGGCATATTGCCTTCGACTGGGAACATGCAACATGCTACGCGGAACTAAAGGGTTACGGAATGCAGCTGCGCAACGCTTGCTGGCATTACCCTGTTTACCGCCTTGTTTAGCTTTTGACGGGGATGTTGTGCAGTAGGCTTCACGCTTGGGCAATCGACAGAAGGCCACGGGGCGGGGCCTGTGGATGCCTTGCGAATCTATGTTCGGCGGCGATGAGTCACGGCAGGCTTGCTGACCTAATCGTCAGGCTCGCAGCTGTTGCATCGAATTTATGCGCGAGATCCAGTTACGGATTCCACGTGCTGGTGTTACTGGATGGCCAGGATCTGTGGGTTCAACTCCCGCAAGCACCATATCCGCCTGCCAAAGCCGGCGATGCCCATGTCACGTAACCTGACTGCTGTTTTTTACCGTGCTCTTGAGGGAAGAGTCGGCTAAAGTAGTTTTGGATTATGATTGCGTACGAACTTTTGTCATTTCATGAATGAATAAACGTTACAGCGGACCCCAACGGGATCATCGGTGTATACCAGGGCAACGCCCCAGCAGGCCCCACCGCCAAGGCGGCAGGACACCACAACGCCGCACCCAAACAAATACCGGGCCATGACCCCACCCAGCCAGACACCGAAACCCATCCGGAACAGCCTTGCAGCACCGTTTTCGATCGCAACCCAAACGAATCTGGACGTGCCGCCGCACCATGAGACTCCCATCAAGGGTAGCATCCATCAGGGAAAAGGGCAGCCCGGGATTCGGTGAACACGGAGTCGCGCACGGCCCGAATCGCATTCCTGGAATCGGCCCAGGGGTGAAACCCATGCGGAACAGCCTTGCAGCACCGTTCCGATAGGACCCAAACGAATCTGGACGTGCCGCCGCACCATGAGACTCCCATCAAGGGTAGCATCCATCAGGGAAAAGGGCAGCCCGGGATTCGGTGAACACGGAGTCGCGCACGGCCCGAATCGCATTCCTGGAATCGGCCCAGGGGTGATGAAACCCATGCGGAACAGCCTTGCAGCACCGTTCCGATAGGACCCAAACGAATCTGGACGTGCCGCCGCACCATGAGACTCCCATCAAGGGTAGCATCCATCAGGGAAAAGGGCAGCCCGGGATTCGGTGAACAGGGAGTCGCGCACGGCCCGAATCGCATTCCTGGAATCGGCCCAGGGGTGATGAAACCCATGCGGAACAGCCTTGCAGCACGGTTCCGATAGGACCCAAACGAATCTGGACGTGCCGCCGCACCATGAGACTCCCATCAAGGGTAGCATCCATCAGGGAAAAGGGCAGCCCGGGATTCGGTGAACACGGAGTCGCGCACGGCCCGAATCGCATTCCTGGAATCGGCCCAGGGGTGAAACCCATGCGGAACAGCCTTGCAGCACCGTTCCGATAGGACCCAAACGAATCTGGACGTGCCGCCGCACCATGAGACTCCCATCAAGGGTACCATCCGTCAGGGAAAAGGGCAGCCCGAGATTCGGTGAACAGGGAGTCGTGCACGGCCCGAATCGCATTCCTGGAATCGGCCCAGGGGTGATGAAACCCATGCGGAACAGCCTTGCAGCACCGTTCCGATAGGACCCAAACGAATCTGGACGTGCCGCCGCACCATGAGACTCCCATCAAGGGTACCATCCGTCAGGGAAAAGGGCAGCCCGAGATTCGGTGAACAGGGAGTCGCGCACGGCCCGAATCGCATTCCTGGAATCGGCCCAGGGGTGATGAAACCCATGCGGAACAGCCTTGCAGCACCGTTCCGATAGGACCCAAACGAATCTGGACGTGCCGCCGCACCATGAGACTCCCATCAAGGGTAGCATCCATCAGGGAAAAGGGCAGCCCGGGATTCGGTGAACACGGAGTCGCGCACGGCCCGAATCGCATTCCTGGAATCGGCCCAGGGGTGAAACCCATGCGGAACAGCCTTGCAGCACCGTTCCGATAGGACCCAAACGAATCTGGACGTGCCGCCGCACCATGAGACTCCCATCATGGGTACCATCCGTCAGGGAAAAGTGCAGCCCGGGATTCGGTGAACAGGGAGTCGCGCACGGCCCGAATCGCATTCCTGGAATCGGCCCAGGGGTGATGAAACCCATGCGGAACAGCCTTGCAGCACCGTTCCGATAGGACCCAAACGAATCTGGACGTGCCGCCGCACCATGAGACTCCCATCATGGGTACCATCCGTCAGGGAAAAGGGCAGCCCGGGATTCGGTGAACAGGGAGTCGCGCACGGCCCGAATCGCATTCCTGGAATCGGCCCAGGGGTGATGAAACCCATGCGGAACAGCCTTGCAGCACCGTTTTCGATCGCAACCCAAACGAATCTGGACGTGCCGCCGCACCATGAGACTCCCATCAAGGGTACCATCCGTCAGGCGAGAGAGCCCAGTACGGAAGCACGTTTGCTGCGTGCTGCTGATTATTGCTCAACCGTCATTGACCATTGCTCTATATTTTTATACTTACATACCATACATTACTGCTGTCACATACTTTTGCCATCATGCAGAATGCTGCTTTACAGCTTGACCAAGTTGACCCTGTTTTGTACGTATCATACGTTCATCCCATGGACGCTCGCGAGAACTGTACAAGATTTTTGATGTAAAAATGCTGTCCAGTTGCCTTGTCTCTTAGCGTTCTGGCAGCTTTCGGGGCTGGCTTCGCAAGCGACAGACGGCGACAGACCGATGACATGGCTTTCATATTGGGCCGTGAGTACGCATGCTGCTGAGAAGACAATGATGTTGGTGTGTTATTTTGCAGCCCTGGGTTCGCATTTCTTCTGCTGTTCTGCCGACGGCATCGACGGTTGACTTTCCCCAATCTTAATAGGTCACTGAAACGACGTTGTACATATCACATAAATTTTGCGATGTATATATTCCGCGAGGCTACCAGACAGGGAGCAAGTGCGCGGAAAACTAAATGGAGAACGACAGGGCTGAGTTACAACCATCTGTATTCCCATTACAGGAGAAACGTGGTTAACGAGGGACTGACTGAAGTGCCTGCTGAGGCACCTACGCTGGAGCCGGTGGAGCACAGCAGCTGTGGGGCGAGCGGCTAAGCAAAGCGGCTAGTTGTTGCAAAGCCGTGATCGCTTCGGGGGGCGCGGGGGCAGGGCGGCTGGGGCCAAGGCGGCTGGGGGCGGACAGTCCGGGCGAGGGAAGTCCACGTAGTGCGGGAAGGAACATCGAAGAAGGCACCCAAGCGCAGCCGGCGGTAGCTGAATCATCTTACTTGGATCAGAACAATGAAATAGGGCAGGGGTTGTACGGGGCTCGTGCGTGCACATGACCGATAACTGACTGACCAAGGAGGTTTGCTGAAAAAAAGAGGAAGTGTTACCTGTCGTGGTTTCATTTCGCAATAAGCGCATTGGGGAATGTCGTACAGTGACTGCCAGTCCGGTGTGCTTTGGGTGTGGTCGTGTTTCTGCTTGCGGGCCATTAAGGTTGCATTCAGCCTCTGTGTTGCAACATCCCGGACTGTGTTCGGGCACATAACCAGGACGATCTGTTGTTACAGACCAGACGCGCCCCCCAGCGTCCTGGTCCTAGGCGCGGGAGCAGCAGCCAGCGAGCACCGACGATCGGCCTGCCCAATTTCCTGCGGTACCGAATTAAGCTCGCCGGATACATCTATCCATATTATGTGTCGTAGGCTATAGCCGCGGCCGCATTGCTGTCTCCCGGTGTACAGCGAGGGAGCAGCACTTGCATTGCCAGCGAGCACCGACGACCGGCCCGCCCAATTTCCCGCGGTACCGAATTAAGCTCGCCGGATACATCTATTCATATTATGTGTCGTAGGCTATAGCCCCGGGCGCAATGCTGTCTCCCGGTGTAAAGCGAGGGAGCAGCACTTCCATGGCTGGCGAGCACCAACGACCGGCCTGCCCAATTTCCTGCGATAACGCATACAGCTCGCCGGATACATCTATTCAAATTATGTATTGTTGACTATAGCCCCGGGCGCAATGCTATCTCTCGGTGTTAGGTGCGGGAACAGCACTTGCATTGCCAGCGAGCACCGACGACCAGCCCTTCCCATTTCCTGCGGTAACGCAGACAGCTCGCCGGATACATCTGTTCGAATTATGTATGGTATACGATAGCCCCGGGCGCATGATGACCTACTGGTCTTAGAAGCGGGAGCAGCACTTGCATTGCCAGCGAGCACCGACGACCGGCCTGCCCAAGAGTCTGCGGTACCGAGTTAAGCTCGCCGGATACATCTATTCAAAATATGTATCGTAGGCTATAGCCGCGGCCGCATTGCTGTCTCCCGGTGTTAGGTGCGGGAGCAGCACTTCCATGGCTGGCGAGCACCGACGACCAGCCCTCCCCATTTCCTGCGGTAACGCAGACAGCTCGCCGGATACATCTGTTTAAAGTATTCATTTGAGAGTATGGAAACGCGCGCATTGTGACTTCCCTGTGTTATGCTCGCGAGCGCGGCTTCCATGGCCAGCGAGCAGCGACGACCGGTCCGGCCGATTTCCTGCAGTAACGCATAAAGCCGCCGGATACATCTTTATAGAATAAGCAAACAAACCTTCTTCGGCGGGCGCATTTCGGAGGCACAGTCATATTCTGGATTACTTGTACGCAATGCTCGGCAAGCTTCTTTCCGAATTCTACGGCGAATTAAGACGCTCCTCGACTTTATGAAAACATGGAGTAATTAGCTTTTCAACAAATTCATTTATTTCCGCTAGCACCGTGTGGTTCGGAAGCGTACTAAAGTGCAGTGCATGGCCTTGCATCGACGGAAGATCGCCATGCTCGCTACTTGATTCAATAGAACATAATTAACTACATATATTGGCGCCATGAGCATGGAGATCTGCTGTCTGATGCTCGCTACCGGCTAGTCCGGTAATTAGCGAGCATGCTCGGAGCACGGTTCGCTTACTGTTCTAGCTATCGGAACAATCAACGGCCACGGCATGCAATGGCGCTGCCTAAAACGTTTCGCAATAAATCATGATAAAGGTATTGATAGACGTTAAGCAAATACGAAATACCAGACTTTCCAAATGTTTGGAGACCGTCCCGGCAGTAACTTTCGCTGTTGCGAAATGTTGATTATGAAAGTTAATTGGTGATTGCAAACGCGGCTCGTTGGCAAACCTGTATTCGTGCAACCTTAGCATACATGGTCCCCCATCCAATCCGAGTCGGCGCTTCATGATCGTCAGGAACGAACACCCCGGGTAGATGTGGCTTATTGCGCGAGGGGGCATTGATTGTGTTCCGTCACGGGTCTGGGTGGGTGAGGCCGGGAGGGCCGGAGGGGCAGGGATGGCCTGCTGGCGGGCATTGAAGTAAGGTTGAAGCGGCTGGAAAGGGGCCCCTTGGACGGGTAGCCTGGAGGGCTGGGAAGGCCAGGTAGGAGTAAATTTCAAAGCCCCAAAAGCCCCCTTGCCCGGCCAGCTTGCACGCGGGGTGAGGGGTAGGGGGACGGGAAGACAGCAGCTGCGGTTTCGGGGAAGGCCCAACTCAGGCCAACCGTTCCAGACCTACGTTCATGACAGTGCGGACTGTGCGGGATACATTGGAAATCATTATAATACTTCCAGTTGTCCAACCCTCTCTCATCTCCTATGTACCCCTGTCACCCGATACTTGGACAGCAGGCAAATGCCATACCTATGCCGGTGCCGGTTTACAAAAGAGAGGACAACGGGTCTGCATGCCGTTGCTGCCGCTCTGAAGACCAGATTGAAGATGAGAAGCATGTTCTACTCGACTGCCCGGCTTACGATGCAATACGCGCTGAGGAAGGGTTTCACCGCCCTTATACGATGAGGGAGGCGATTGCCTGGGATCCGGCTCGTTTGGCAAAGATGTTGGAGCGCATGTGGGCTCACCGTAATTCTATCGTGCCCTTTGGGCGCTAGTCTCGTCGACTCCTGTTAATGCGGTATTGCAAACCAGTGCTTTTGGGCGTTTTGTTTGCCCTTGGGCCTCCGGCTCGTATGGGTATGTGCAGGTATGGGGTTACGCACCCCCAACCATGTAACACACACACACACACACACACACACAAAAGAGAGGCGGGCAGTTGAGTACCCGCGCCAGGGAAGGCGAGTCGTTTCGTACATGACAGGCAGTGACCTCATCGAGCCCACCTCACGCAAAGCGGCTCATTCGCGCGGCAAAAGTCAGGGAGGGGAGGACAGGAGAGCAGGGAGGGGATGACATGAAAGGAGTGAAGGCAGGAGAGCAGGGAGGGGAGGACAGGAGAGCAAGGAGGGACAGGGACAAGCGCGGCCTTGCATCGTGCGGCCTAGGCACGCTGGGCCGCCAGAATGGAGGGCAGGGCTGGGCAGGCAGGCGCCTGCGGACCAACATGTAACAACGAGTCATCCATTCACAAGGTAGTTGTGTCACGAACTGTCTGGTGTGCGGGGTTTGGGTCGCTTGTCGAGGGCTCCGGAGCCGACCGGCCGTTGGACACAAAAGGAACGAAGTTAAACCACCTAAGGCCGGAGCACACGACGTCTCCGCCGTTGGGCAATTCCCATATGCGACACGCGAGGGTGGCGCGGTGTGGATGCAGTTATATCCCAGTGGAAGGCGGGGGGGCAGACACACCCCGCCAACACCACTTCTGGTCGTGCCGGGTTCGCCCAGGCAGTGGTGGGTCAGATGGAATCGCGCCTAGGGGCGCGGCTACGGAGGACGACGCATGTCTGGCTGGCGGAACCCCCGCCACCCGCGGAGCAATGTGTCTGGTATGTGGTGGTGTTGGCCGCGATCACGGCCGTGGAGACTGGCCGCCGATTCATGGCGGCCGCCCTGCGGCGGTCAGCACCTGGCCAGGGCCCGACTGTATCACCAGGGGCGCGGCGTGCAATCGCTGATTTTTGGGTGCGCCTTCATGGATTTGCCCAGTTGGGTCTCCCGAGACGTGGGTGGACCTCGGTGGGCCCTTTCCACCCTTTCTTGAGAGTGCGGGGGGAGTCTTGCGGTGTGCGGTACCTGCCCCTGACGAGGGCTGAGGCACGGGTCCCCGTCCTCTATCTGTTTGAATACATGATCCCCCACCTGGGGCCCAAGGTTGGGGACCTGGCATACCCTCTGCTGGGGGAGGAGGCCGGGCTTCCGTGGGTATTTTGTTGCCTTGCCACGTGTCTGTTTTGATGCTGGCTACTCCACTAGCGGTCGCTGGGCAGTGTCATGAGCCAGGCGTGGGTCTTCCAAGACCTCGAGAGGGTGCAGCGCTGAGTGTTTCAGGGGTGGTGGTAGCTGGGTAATGGGGTGCCTGTGTGGGCGACCTTCCCTGTGCTTGGCTTTATCCAATTCAGGGGATTCCGCCCGCTTCTGTGCCCTTTGGTAGTGTTGCCCCGCTTGCTTCAGGGTCTGTCTGGGTGGGGTCATGGCCCGATGTGTTTTTTATTGCGGCGTTGAGGTGTGGAGGTGTCTTGCCGCCTTTGGCGGTGGGGCCTGCTGGGGCGGGCTTGCCCTGGTATACACCGTCGACCCCTTTGGGGTCCGCTGTAACGTTCATTCATCGTCTCCGCCGTGCATAGGACTGGCATAATTGTCCACTACTAATGACTACTTATGTTACAGTGGACCCCGTGGGTCATCGGTGACAACCGTAGCTTCCTCACCACACATTGCAAACAAAACCGCGCCATTCGCCGCGGCGGAGCCTGTCCGGTGTGGTGTGCACAAGCAAGGTTGCGGGCAGCAGGTGCTACGCCCATTCGGACTGGGATGGATCCAGCCGACATTCGGTCCTTCGGGGCGCAGTTCCCCGCCGCTGCAATGCTGTGTGTGGTGAGTTGTCTGATGGACTGTGGACGTTCGTTCGGCTGCCATCATCCCCGCGGGGTCCACTGTCGCATGCCTCGAGTGCTCAAGAACAGCAGCCACCCCGGGCGGGTGAGCCCGGCCCAATTAACTCAGACGCGGCACTGGCCCAACAATTACGGCTGAGTGGCCAACAGAAGAAGACATGGATACCAGCAAGGCGTTGAGAATCCAGCCGCAGCCCTGCCGGCCTCCCCGCCGGTTGCAAGCTTACCGACGCACATGTACAACAGTGTTGCTATCTTCCAAAACGGGGAAATAGAATTCCGCAGGTTTCCGGCCTGTCGCCAGTAGCCAAAAAACCTTTGGCAGGGCAGATTTTGGGGGGCTTCCTAGGTGCCAGGAAATAAAAACCTCCGAGGCAGGCCGGAAATATTTCTGCGTGTTTCGACAGCAGGGCCACTGTTACCACAGCGACGACAGGGATTCTAAGTCCATGGAGGTCTGAAGTGCGCTTTCCCTGCGTCGCGGATGCATATGGGAGGGTAACCAGGAGTTGGTGACACGGCATTCGAGTGTGTTTTGGCGGTAGACAGGTGTACGATGCAGGAATTTTCCCTGCGCCTGAAAATAGTTGGCAGGGCAGATTTCCGGCTCTCCACAGCGTCAAATAAATGAAATCTCGCAGGTTTCTTGGGGGTCCGGGAAATAGAAAATTTCCGGTTTTTTTGTTTTTTTATTTAAGATAGCAACACTGAATGAATTCATGAACGTTACAGCGGACCCCAAAGGGATCACCGGTGTATACCAGGGCAAGCCCCAGCAGGCCCCACCGCCAAGGCGGCAGGACACCTCCACACCTCAACGCCGCACCCAAAGACACACCGGGCCATGACCCCACCCAGCCAGACACCGAAGCAAGCAGAGACGCGCAGCGGGGCAACACTACCAAAGAGATAGGCACAGCAAAGGGCAGAAACCCCAGAAGTGGGTAAAGCCAAACACAGGGGAGGTCGCCCACACAGGCACCCCATCACCCAGCTACCACCACCCCTGAGGCACCCAACACTGCACCCTCTCGAGGTCTTGGAAGACCCACGCCTGGCTCGTGACACTGCCCAGCGACCGCTAGTGGAGTAGCCCGCATCAAAAGAAATATCTAGGCCAAGCAATAACACACCAACGGGAGCCCTGCCACCTACCCAATCTGGGGCCAGGCCAGGTCCCCAACTTGAGCCCCGGGTCGGACAACCCGAATACAAACAGGTTGAGGGCGGGGAACCCGTGCCTCATCCCTCATCAGGAGCAGGCCCCGCACACCGCAAGACTCCCCCCGACACTTTCAAGAAAGGGTGGAAGGGGCCCACCGAGGTCCATCCACGTCTCGGGAGGCCCAACTGGGCAAACCCGTGAAGGCGCCCCCAAAAGTCAGCGATTGTGCGCCGCTCCCCTTGCTCTGCCAATTCCGGTCCCGGCCGTACAGTCGCACCCTGACCAGGTGCTGACCGCCGCAGGGCGGCCGCCATGAAGCAACACTGATGTACAAGGATCCACCCTCGCTCAACCCTATCTACTGCTCACTCAACCTTCATGGTACCGACCTTCACTACCAACCCTAGAGGCACCGAGCGACAGAGACGGAGGGTTACTACCCCCTCGCACTCATCAGGCGTCTGCCTGCTGTTACATAAGAATCATGAATCGGCCACCCATTCGCTGCTGGGCAGTCCAAGCCACGCGGCTGGATACACGGCAGCAGCGGGCGCACGGCTGCAGCCACGCACATGAGCAGCGGGGCTCAATCATTGCGGCAGCCGCCGGCTCTAGAAAGAGGCCCCGCATGCATTCTCTGTCATCGTCCGATCGCTCTCGCCACAAGCAATCCCCAGAGCAAGTCAGTGACCGCAGTGTGCAGCCCGACTGCTGCCCGCGGCGCGACAAACCGAATGTCTTCAATGACCACACACGTGAATGGGTCGGTGCTGGTGGGGACGGACGTACCCCGCCGCCAGGACCCGGGCACTCACGCACTGATCAAGATCACTTCTGTACGGCGATCGTTTATACTGCATGAATGATCTCCTTTCCGACTGCAAGTGCACGGCATGCGACAACAACGAATAACGCGAGCATTCATCCATCATTATCACCAACAACCAAACGTCGCAAGCGACGAAAGAAGCGGCGGGTTGACGGATCGATAACGCCAGGGCGCCAAACCAGGTGGGGCGCCAACCAACCGCCATGATGACCCGCAATGGCACGCGCGGACGTCAGGCAAACGCACGGTGCCATAATGGGCTTGAAGGGTCATGCGTACTGGAGTGACGTAATCGATTCAACGAAGCCCCATTCGCATTGGTTCGGCAAGGGGTAAGCGAGGCGACCTACCTAGTCCTGCTGCAATCACGTTGTCCCCCAGTCCGGTCTCTCAGCCCTCTAGCCCAAACCGGAACCGGTCGTCCACCGGCTTACCATACCCGAAAAGATGGCTTCCCTTATCCGAAAAAATCGCTAAGTGATCCTGCTTCTGCCAACTTCAAATAAATTAGTCGCTCGAAAAGATGGCTGTGACTGTCCCGATGACCCATCACGCCGTGCCTGGCTAAGCGGGAGCCCCGCCGCCTTGCCACATTACCAAACATGGCACGTAGGCGAAGATGCGGATGCATGATTTATTGATTTTCTCAACACCTGGGTGAGACTTAGACATTCGCGGAGACCCGGACTGCAACCGACACGTGTCACATGTGTTGTGTGTATGTACCGCAACCAACACCGATGACCCGCGGGGTCCACTGTCACATGATTATCCAACATCCAACAATTATGACCATGCATGCATCCATCCAATGTCTTCTTGCTCTGACGTATCTCACTTCCTTCGCCCATCCAACCAAAGCGCGCCCAGTCACGCCGCCGTTGCAACACGCACGCACCCGCACATGGCTTCATGGAACTGCGATGCTGATGCCATCGCCCTAACCTCCAATCTATCTAAATCTATTTTCGTGTGCCAATCTATCTAATTATACCAATACCTAAAAATGCGGCTTTCGGTTGTGCGCAGTATTGCTCCGTACTGCAGGTGCCGTACTAAGGACTGTACGGCTGCACCACCTCGTCGACCACTACCCACGAGATGCACGGAACCTTGTCGACGCTGCAGGCGGCGTTGCCGTACGCGTTCTTCAGCGCGCTGACGCTGACGTCGATGCCGCCCGGCGGCGCATTGCAGGCGACGCAGCTGTCCCAGACGAAGAAGTCGCCGCCGTCGGGCGCCGCGACCTGTGTGCCGTTGTAGAAGACGAGCACCTTCTTGCCGCAGAGCTGCGTCTTGAAGCGCGCCAGGAGGCTGGGGTCGATCGCCACAACGTTGTTGGAGCCCAGCTTGCGCAGCGACTGCTTGGCGGGCCCCTTCTGCTTCGAGCACGCCGGGGTGTTGTCCAGGACCTTGTACCCGTTCTTGCTGTCCTGGGGGCAGACCAGCTTCTGGTCGTAGTAGTACGTGCCGACACCCGTACCGCTGTGCAGAACCTTGGGACTGCGGCACAAGGATACATACCGAGGCGGGAGGCGGGACGGAGACACAGAAGTGTCAGGAGTGAGGGGGCTGAACTTTCGGATTCCGCTTGGCCTGCATCTGTGACGCCGCCAACGTAGCTGTAGTGGCGGCCGCCTGATGACACGTATTTGTTCTTCTCGTTTGTGGCAGCACAGCAGGAATTCCAACAGAAAGCGCATGCGGAGCAGAACGAGGAGAACACTGAGGATTCGCAGGGTCGGTGAAGTCGCCCCGTCCGAAGACATGGGCAGGGCGCAGCCAAACCCTGCCCTGCCCTGCCGGTGGTGCGGGCTATCTTCGATCACCTACCTAGCGGCTGCCAGCGCGCGCCTTGCGGACAGAGCCGGAGCCACGTTGTAGGGCGGAGGGATGGTTGCGGCACAGGTAGGGGCCGGGGGCGGGTACGTTCCGACGGCGGCAGACTTGGTCATGAACCGCCGAATCATGTCGCCGCGGGAGTCGCCCATCTCGGAAACGTCCTCCAGGAGGGACTCCAGGGGGCCATCCACCTGGGACGCGTCGAACTCATCGTCCTCAGCGCCCTCGGCGGCAGCGGCGGCTTCACCGAGGGGCGAGACGGTTCCTGCGAACGAAGGAAGGGCGCCGGCCAGCGGGATTAGTAGGCGGTGTGAACAGCTTTAGTGGCTGGCACTAGTGGCTGCATGTGACCGGTGGGCTATGTGGCCGGAGTGCCAGTTACTCAAAACCTGCAGCACGGATGTTGGCCTTTGGCCGTAAATGCCGTTGGATCATTCGGTTGTACTAGTCCCGCCGTTCCGCTGTGACATCCCGTTGCAATATGTAACACGACAACTTCGTATCAATCGTTCATGAAACGAAGCAACCAGCAGTGGTGCCGTTTCGTACTACACAGCACATACATACGTACTCTGCCGTACACTTACTGAGTGCGAACTCCTGGATGACGGCCGCCAGCAGTGAGCCCCAGGCGGGCTGGGGGCCGCTGCGCCAGGTGTAGCCCAGCCACAGCAGCGCACCGGGCATGCCAGCCTTGCCGAAAGCCTGCGACGGGCAACGCACACAAGCCAGTGAATGACCAGCCGGAATGCAGCAGCTGCTCGGAAGCAAACGAAACAAACGAGCGTTCATCGATATGCCTCCACCCGGGAAACAATCGAACTGATGACTGCCTACGCCAACGAAACAAAATAGTCGGCTGCCCACGTAACGTAACGTAGGCATCTGCCTCCTACCAGGGTTGGCATCGCATCAGCATAGTCGCTCGAGCACATTGCAAAGAATCTGCGGGCCGTACCCACCTGCGCCACGACCTTGGACCTGTCGGGCTGGGCGGTGTAGAGCGGCCAGGAGGTGAAGCTGGGGTCCTCGTGCATACACCTGCCAAGTGTGTACGAACACACGGCGGATGGACCCGTCAGTACGGCATCTACCTGCACATTCCCAGTGCATCGGGTGAGTTTCGTTCACACACCCCTTTCCCCGGCAGCCGCTCACCCACCAGCTGTGCGCCACCACGGTGTCCACGTCCTCCAGATCCGGAACCCAGATGGACTTGGGGGAGTACGGCAGGAACTGGGACGTGAAGCGGGTGGAGCGCTCCAGGGACCCCATGGAGCCGTCGCGGTTGGAGCCCAGTTGGCGACAGGTCATCCAGTTGCCTGATTAGGATTGTATGAATCAGCACCGACAAGGGTTTCACAGACGTGCATCATGTCGTACTAGAATCGTGACGCACTTTGACAGCAACCCTCCTCGCTCGGCCACAACCGAAGTCCTTTGCACCCAGTATTGGTAGGTGGTTGCTGTCAAACCGTGACTGGTTCTTCACCTGTTCCGTAGCTCAGGTTCCTGGTTGTATGTGCAGCCGCAAGCTCCACCTAACCCGGCAAATAGACAAGTATACTACACAAAACCCAGCCCCCACCTACCCACCCAGCCACCCACCCAGAACCCCTTCTCACCGGTGTAGCCCATGGCCTGGGTGATGAACGCCTTGGAGGCCTCCACTCCCTGGTTGCCCTCCACCAGCACCACCAGACCGCCAGCCGAGATGAAGGAGGACACCGCCGACATGTCCTCAACGGCCGCGTACAGGGCGGGGCCGTTGGCGGGGGGCACCACGTAGACGTGGATGCCGTCCTTCTCACTGCCCGGCTGGGGCATCAGTTGCGCAGCGCCCGGCGAAGTGATAAGCGCGACATCGAATCCGGAATCCTCCAGCTGCTTGCGCAGCCCCTGGGGCCCCTGGTCCCACTTGAAGTCCATGACGGCCTGGTCCGCGGGGGCGTCCTCGCGGTAGTACAGCCCCACGCGGCCGAAGGCGAACGTAGGAGCGGCTGTCTGCTGCTCGCCGTGCTTGGAATCAGCCGCGGCGGCGGTTGCGACGAGGGCGATGGGGGCCGCCAGCAGTGCCGACAGCAGGAGGAGCATCGGAAGCAGCATCGGAGAGCGCCTCGACATGGCTCCGATGACAGCAATCGCCACTGTAAAGTCCGAGCGGTGCGATAGGGTACCTGCAGATGCACGGCAGGACACAACAAACAGCAAGTTACAAAAAAGCGATTATCACGATGATTGGAACATTTTCATGTTGGATATGGTATGCGTTCCGCTAGAGCGTACGGTATACAGTGTCGGCGCGATTGTTGCGATATCTTACACATGGAACCTTTATAGCTTTTTCTGTACCAAATATAGTCATGAGCGCTTTGACGTCGCGAGACACAGGTTTCTGATCGGCGGACGCATAAAGCCGGGAGCGTCAACATTCGAAGCTCGAATGTCCCACTGCCAATCAAGCAACGTGATCATGAAAAGTTCACAGAACGATAAGCCCCGGCTCTTACCTTGGGAGTCAAAGCTCGATCTTCAATCGTGTGGACGGCAGAACACAGCTGAATTACGCGACGTTTAAAGCGTGAAGGATAGAGATCGTGACGGAAAGCAAGGAAAGAATAAAGATTGTCCGAACAGCGACAAATATGGCATTAAACTTGTGACAGCATAAGAGGAGCCTCAGCTTTTATGCGCATGGAGTGAGGAGTAAGCCCCTACAGAAGTACATCAGAAGTACAATGGCATCAAACGGACACGACGCCGGCGAGAAGGTAGCGGGTGCTAGACAGGAGCATCCTGCAACACGGAATCTCGGCGACCGGAGCATATTAAGTCGTCATATTTTACATATTTTGTATGAAATTATTGTACATACACGGTACATCAGAGGCAGAGGGCAGACGGGCACAGGTCTCTTGTTCGCTAAAGCGGTTGTTTGTCAACGAGTCGGACCGGTCGGACCTGTCGGATTCACCGCATTCATGGCCGCGGCCGGTCGTGGCTCACAGCTGCGTCAAGCATAAGCTTATGGTATAAAAAAATGCGCATATTTTGCTAACATAAACTATCGTCGCACCGATTTCATGAAGTACCGGTACATTTCGCAACAGCGAGATTTACTGCCTGGACGGTCTCCAAACATTTAAAAAATGTGGTATTTCATATTTACTTCAAGTTTATCAATACGTTTATTATGATTGATTGCCGAACGTTTTAGGCAGCGCCATTGCATGTCGTGGCTGTTGTCCGATAGCTAGAACCTTACGATATACGGTAAGGTAATAACAAAGTGAAACCGTCGAACGGGCAAACATGTTTTGTACTGTTCTCGTTGTGCCTTGCACTAGCATTCGCAGGTTAATATTTTATTGCATCTGCTCCCTTGCATGCGCGCGGTCGACATGGTGCGAGTCTGTGCCTTATATGGCGGTTGAGCTGTTGGGAGATTGGGAAGAATGGAAAGGATTGGATACGTTATAAAGTACGCCTCCACAAAACCGACGACTGGATCACTGTGTTCCAAGCTTCCAGGCCTAGAGCGGATACTGGCGTCTGTTGAAGCCGCCTGCTGCCGATGCGAAACGCTTGCGACCTATAACCGTCAGTGTTGCGATACCATGAAGCGCAAACAAGTAATGTTGATTATCAAAGTGGATTCGGTGAATGCAAACGCGGCTCGTTGGCAAACCTGTATCCATGCAACCTTGCACTTCATCCTCGTCAGGAACGGACACCCCGGGTAGATGTCGCTTATTGCGCGCGGGACCTTTGCATTCCGTCACGGGGCTGGTTGGGTGAGCCCGAGAGGGCCGGAGGGGCAGGGATGGCCTGCTGGCGGGCATTGAAGGCTGAAGCGGCTGGAAGGGGCCCCCTGGACAGGTATCCTGGAGGGCTGGGAAGGCCAGGAGGAAAATTCCAAAAGCCCCCCAAAGGCCCCTGCCTTTGCCCAGCCAGCTTGCAGGGTGAGGTATGTAGAGGGGACGGGAAGACAGCAGCTGCGGTTTCGGGGAAGGCCCCCAACTCAGGCCAACCGTTCCAGACCTACGTTCATGACAGTGCGGAAAATTAGATTTTAGGTTAATCCGAAAATATGGTTTGCAGACGAGTTAACAGCCGTGCTTTGGTACGGGTACGGCAGAGGATGGGCCGTACTGTGACCACCGCTTGCGAGCCGCGCTGGGTTGAGCGGTAAATTGTTGCCGGTTTAGACGTCGCGCCTTGCACTTCACGTGAGGAGCCTTGGCGCTACAAATTAGCGAGATTAACGTACTCTGACCTCTAGAGCAGTGTGGACAGACAGACGTGCTCGCGTTATTCGGAGGCCTTTGTTTTGCTGTTATCGTATCTTCATTACGGATTAAATTAGCAGCTTGAGTGCCCGACGAGCGTTTGCGTCGCCACGATGGCGTTTGACCACTGTAAGACCTTTTCAGACTGCGACAGGGAACTCGCGAAGTACCCTCCTCTCAGCGACCTTGAGTTTCAGCACCTGAACAGGCCTTAGAAAAGCTCACGGATATTAATAGCGAGGAGCAGGATAAATTGGGGACGCTGGAGGTCCCGCGGGCGACAGCTAGCAAAGCCGCGAAGGACTCGTATGCCGCGAAAATTGACCTCGTTCGGTCCCAATATGAACAAAAGCGCCGACTTCTCGGGCGTCAGGAGCCATCGTACCGAGACCTGCAGCTGCGGGAGCAGGCGCGGGAAGCAATCTTCGCTCGGAAGACAGCACTTCTCCAGGGCCCCGCGGCGCCCCCACCTGCCGAAATACCAGGTGAGACTGCGGGGGCTGCAGGCCCGAGCCTTGGTGCGGGAACCCGCCGGGCAGGCGAGCGGGTCCGGGGGCCAGCGGCAGCAACAGCAGCAACAGCGGCAGCAGGGACGACAGCGGCAACAGCAGCCCCGCAGATCGGTGGTACAGCGGCGGGCACCCGTGACGACCATGTGGAGGCAGACCAGGCCGATATCGAGGACGCCATCGATGCGGGCGACTTCGGCCGGCTGACACAAGAAGTGCTTGTCGACCCAGAGGTGGTGGGCCTCCGTGGGCTGGCCACACGTACAGGCCGCCATGCAGCCTCACCGCGGCCACAACCCCCCATCCGGCAGCAACCCACCGCGGTGGTACCTCGACCCAGCGGCAACCCTCTTGGACCCACAGCGCCGCCGCCGCTCATGCCGGTGGGGTTGTACGGCCACACAGGCCCGGTTTTCCGACCCGGGGCTCTCACGAGCGGCATGGTTCCCGTCTTCGGCGGCCTCGGGGCCGCCGGATTAAGCTACTCGTCAGTTGGCGCCGGCGGACTAGGTCCGTTCGCCGGCATGCTGGGAGCGTCGGCAGACTTGAAGGACGCTGCCGCTCAGCTGCCCGACATCGGGGGCTGGCTCAAAGCGGCGGGCATCCAGCAAACCGCGTCCAACCAGGCGGCGTTCAACTGCCAGGCGAATCGCTTGATTAACAGCAACATGGTGGCGGCTCAAGCCGCGGCCCTGGAGGCCGAACGCGCAGATTCGCTGGCCGTGCAGGCTCAGCTATATGCCCAGGCTACCAGCGCGTTCCGGAAAGTGGCTGAGGCGCACGCCGCGCGTAAGGAGCTGAACGACATGGCCCCTTTCGTGAGGCGGTCCGCCTCGCAAAAGGCGGCGACCAGTGCGGCGCCGGCCTCGTCAGCAGCCTGGCCTCACTGTCGTCCGAACAGCTGGGTCATGTGGCCAATACGCTGCTCGGCAACCGCACCACATCGGCGCGCGCCGACCCTCCGCCTAAGCGGCCTCGAGCTGTGTTCACTGCCAACGGCAGCGACAGCGAGGACAGCGACGGCGGGGTGGGCAAGTGCTACATCTGCAAGGGCGCCGGGCACCAGTTCCGCGACTGCCCGAAGCTGCAGGAGATGTCCGCTCAGGAGAAGGTCGACGCCATGGCGAAGGCCAGGCGGATGGTCGCCCAGGGCCGCCGCCGGGGGCCTCGCTAGGGCGTGGCCGCGCCGGCGACCGCCGCAAAACCCCCCTGCGCCGGGCGGTCAGTAGCGGCGGTCGCCGGCGCACAGACGGGTGGGGACCTTGCCCCACCAGGTGAGAAACGAGTCCTAGGCGGGACCGTGGGGGTGTGATTGCCTTCGTGTGGTTGAGAAGGCCCCTTTTGTAATCCGCCCGGTTGGAGGGCAGCCCTGACTCCGGGTTAAGAGGAGCTGCTCGCTCACCGGCGTGGTGGGTACGCCGCCTGGCGTGATCAGGCCCCCTCCTCGGGGTTAAGGAGCGTTTGTTTTGTATTTGGGTTGTGGCCTTGGCCGACCCCGACCTGGACTTGGTGAGGGGGGAGTTTGCGGGAGCGGAGGCAGCAACCATCTTCACCGACGCCAGTGGCGCCGGCTTTGGAGCTGCTTGGGACAGAGCCGAAATGCAGGGGGTATGGGCCCCAGCCGAGCGCAGCCTACACATCGCGTGGCTAGAGCTGTCCGCCGTTCTCCGCGCCCTCGAGACCTGGGCGCCCCGACTGGCTGGCCGCCGCATCCTCGTCCGTTGTGACAACACCCAGGCGGTGGCCGCCATCAATCACGGGTCGACGCGGGTCAAGGACGGCCGGCAGATCACTCGGAGCCTGGCGGAGCTGGCCATCCGCTACCAGTTTGAAGTGCGGGCTGAGCACATCGCCGGGGTGGACAATGTGCGTGCGGACCGCCTCAGCCGGCAGCTGGAGCAGGCGCGGGCCCTGAACCTGCGGCTCAAGCCGCGTACGTTCCGGTCACTGGTGGGTGGCGTCTACGCACCCTCGGTCGACTGCTGCTGCGATGTGCTGGGGCTGAACGCCCAGGCGGGCTGCACTACCTTCTTCAGCCCGGACAACTCAGTCTTGGGGCAGGCGGCGCAACTTGCCGGCAAGGTGCTGTGGGCCTTCCCACCAAAGACCTTGATCGGCGAGGTGCTCGGCGAGTTGGAGGCAGCTTACCGGCTAAATCGCAGCACGCGGGCGACAGTCGTGGTCCCACACTGGCCGGAGCGGACGTGGTTCAGGCAGTTTGTGCGGGGCAGTGGTCATGGGGGTGGCTCGTTCCGCGTGCTGACCGTGTTAGAGAAGGGGCGGTCGCACTGCCTGTGGCCCTGGGGTGCTGAGGCGGACCCGGCGGCCTACGATCTGCTGGTGCTTCGTCTGAACTGACGATGCCATGCCCCGCCCAGTGGCGACAGGATCTGGCGAGGGTGGGCCCGACACGTGTGTGGGCTGCGGCCGGCGTTGCCGAGCTACGGACGTCCGCTGTGAGGGCTGTCTGGCGGCGGCTCACCGCCGATGCCTCGATTTAAGCCCGGGGGCCTACCCGGGGGGCTGGTTTCGGTGCCCGGCCTGCGTACTTCGGGCAGCAGGCGTCACACGGTCGGCGGTGACGGCTGGGGCCTGCGACATCGCGGGTCGCCTCGTCTCGCTCGCCAGTAGCGCTGTGGCTGAGAGCTCGGCCGCGACATACGAGTCAGCCCGCAGGCGCTTCACCCGGTTTTGTTTGGAGTCACTGGGGGTGCCGGAGGATGAGGCACTGCCCCGGGGGCCAGGCGTGAATCTGAACGTGGAGCGGGTGCGGCTGTTTGTGGCGGACGCGGTAGGTAAACTGGCGCCCTCAACGGTGGAGGGGACCATCAGCGCGCTGGCTGATTGGCAGAGGTTTAAGGGTGTGGCGCCGGAGCTGTTCGTTAGCCGGGACGCAGTCCTGAGGCGTGTGCTGGGGCAGGCACTACGGAGGGCCGCCGTGGAGGGCAGAGCGACGCACCCACAGCAAAAGGCGCCGTTGCCCCTGGCGCTGTTGCAGTTGCTGGTGGGCTGGCTCCGGCAGCGGGGGAACGAGGTGCCGGGCCGGGAGGCGGAATTCACGCAGGATGCCTGCTGGCTCGTGGTGGGCTTCTTTGGGATGTTGCGGCGGAGCGAGCTCGCAGCGCTGACCGTGGGTAGCGTCCAGGAGCTTGCGGGTGGGGGCATCGGGGTGCAAGTGGCCCGAAGCAAGACGGACCAGCAGGGCGCCGGGGCCTTTATTTGCCTAGCGGAGCGGACCGCTAGTGGTGTGCCTATCGGGAAGATCGTGCGCAGGCATCTGGGGTTCGTCGGGAACAGGGCAACGAAGCCCCGCTGTTCACCCGGAAGGTGCGAGGGGCGTGCCTCGTGGCCTGGGACCGGGCGGGTTTCACTAACAGGCTGCGCCTCCTGGTCAAGGAGCTGCAGCAGGCGGTGCCGGATCTCTCGGTCGACCTCACCGCCCTCTCGGCCCACAGTTTGCGGCGAGGCGGGGCGACGGCAGCGGCCAATGCCGGGGTCAGTACGGAGGCTATCAAGGAGCACGGGAGATGGAAGTCGGAGGCCGTGCAGCTATACATGAAGAAGTCGGTGGCGGTGCGCCGGGCAGTAGTGGAGAAGATGTGAAGACTTGATGAGGGGGGTGTATGCGCTTAGGACATCGCCGGTGCGGCGGCCTACGCGCGTGTGCAGGTGCTCGCCTTGTGTTAGTGTGGTGCGGGACAGCGCCCGTGGCGAGCCCGGGCGAGTGCCCGGCAGTTTTTCCCCCCTTTCCTTATTTGCACTTCCCTTCCTGGGAAACTGTGACGTGGGTTTTTCAGTTATTTCGGTAATGGTGTGAATTGGTTTGCGTCTGATTGCATGGCGAACTCGACTCAAAATTTGATTTTAGGTTAATCCGAAAATATGGTTTGCAGACGAGTTAACAGCCGTGCTTTGGTACGGGTACGGCAGAGGATGGGCCGTACTGTGACCACCGCTTGCGAGCCGCGCTGGGTTGAGCGGTAAATTGTTGCCGGTTTAGACGTCGCGCCTTGCACTTCACGTGAGGAGCCTTGGCGCTACAAATTAGCGAGATTAACGTACTCTGACCTCTAGAGCAGTGTGGACAGACAGACGTGCTCGCGTTATTCGGAGGCCTTTGTTTTCCCGCCCGCCCTCCCCTCGTCTTAATGTCGTTCTTTCCGCCGTTCGTAGGCGATTTGGTCAATAGTTCGTTTCCCAGGTTCTGGGGGGTGTATGCGCTTAGGACATCGCCGGTGCGGCGGCCTACGCGCGTGTGCAGGTGCTCGCCTTGTGTTAGTGTGGTGCGGGACAGCGCCCGTGGCGAGCCCGGGCGAGTGCCCGGCAGTTTTTCCCCCCTTTCCTTATTTGCACTTCCCTTCCTGGGAAACTGTGACGTGGGTTTTTCAGTTATTTCGGTAATGGTGTGAATTGGTTTGCGTCTGATTGCATGGCGAACTCGACTCAAAGGATACATTGGAAATCATGATACTTCCAGTAGTTGTCCAGCCCTCTCTCATCTCCTACCCCCATTGCCCGTTACTTGAACAGCAGGCATATGCTAAGCCTATGCCGGTGCCGGTTTACAAAAGAAAGGCGGGCAGCTGAGCACCCGCGCCAGGAAAGGCGAGTCGTGCGTTTCGTACATGACAAGCGGTGAACTCATCGAGCCCACCTCACGCGCAGCTGTCCATTCGCGCGGCAAAAGCCAGGGAGGGGAGGACAGAAAAGGAGTGAAGAAGCACAGGGACAAGCGCGGCCTTGCATCGTGCGGTCTGGGCCCGCTGGGCCGCCGGAGTGGAGGGCAGGGCTGGGCGGGCGCCTGCAGTCCACCATGTAAATACGAGTCATCCATTCACAAGATATTTGCGTCACAAATTGTCTGGTGTGCGGGGTTTGGGTCACTTGTCGAGGGCTCCGTCGATCGGCCGTTGAACACAAAAGGAACGAAGTCAATCCACCCAAGGCCGGAGCACACGGCGTCTCCGCCTTGCATAGGACTGCCACAATTGTAAATTTATGTTACAGTGGATCTCGCGGGTCATCGGTGACACCCGCAGTTTCCTCACCACACATTGCAGAACCGCGTCATTTGCCGTACGTGGCGGAGCCTGTCCAGTGTGCACAAGGTTGCGGGCAGCAGGTGCACGCCCATTCGGACAGGGATGGCTCCAGCGAATGCACCTTCGGGGCGCACGCAGTTCCCGCTGCAATGCTGTGTATGTGTGGTGAGTTGTCTGACTGACAGCTAGCGGACTTTCGTTCGACTGGCTGCCATCAACCCGCGGGGTCCACCGTCGCATGCCTCGAGTAATCAAGGACAGCAGCCACCCCGAGCGACCTAACCAAGGGCGAGCTAACCAACTCCGACGCGGCAATGACCCAACAATTACGATTGAGTGGCCAACAGAAGAAGATATGTAAACCAGCAAGCGGTGAGAATACAGCCGCCGCCCTGCCGGCCTCCGGTTGCAAGCCTACCGCCGGCACACGTGTACAAGATTCCCCCCGCGCTCTACTGCTCACACAACCTTCATAGTACCGACCCTACTACCAACCCTAGCGGCACCGGCGGAGATGGAGGGTTACTACCCCCTCGCACTAGTAAGGCGCCTGCCCGCTGATACACAAGAATCATGAATCGGCCACTCATTCGCTGCGGGGCAGGCAGGCAAAGCTACGCGGCTGGGAACACGGCAGCAGCGGGCGCACGACTGCAGCCACGCACGTGAGCAGCGGGGCTCAATAATGGCGGCAACTGCCGGCTCTAGAATGAGGCCCCTCATGCACTTTCCGTTCACGATGTACGTCATCGTCCGTTCGCTCTCGCCCCAATCCCTAAAGCAAGTCAATAACCGCAGTGTGCAGCCCAACTGCTGCCCGTCGCGCGAGAAATCGAATGGCTTCATACGTAGATAAGTCGGTGCTGGTGGGGACGCACGTACCCCGCCGCCGGGACCCGGGCACACACGCGCGCACTGATCAAGATCACTTTTTACGGTGACCGTATGTACTGCATGAATGCTCTCCTTTCCGACTGCAAGTTCAAGGTTTGCGACAACAACAGCACGAGCATTCATCCATCATTATCACCAACAACCAAACGTCGCAAGCGACGAAAGAAGCGGCGGGTGGACGGATCGATAACGCCAGGGAGCCAAACCAGGTGGGGCGCCAACCAACCGCCATGATGATCCGCAATGGCACGCGCGGACGTCAGGCAAACGCACGGTGCCATAATGGGCTAGAAGGGTCATGCGTACTGGAGTGACGTAATCGATTCAACGAAGCCCCATTTCGCATTGGTTCGGCAAGGGGTAAGCGAGGCGCCCTACCTAGTCCTGCTGCAATCACGTTGTCCCCCAGTCCGGCGGTCTCTCAGTTCTATAGCCCAAACCGGAACCGGTCGTCCACCGGCTTACCATACCCGAAAAAATGGCTTCCCTTATCCGAAAAAATCGCTAAGTGATCCTGCTTCTGCCAACTTCAAATAAATTAGTCGCTCGAAAAGATGGCGGTGACTGTCCCGATGACCCATCACGCCGTGCCTGGCTAAGCGGGAGCCCCGCCGCCTTGCCACATTACCAAACATGGCACGCAGACACAGATGCGGTTGCATGATTTATTGATTTTCTCAACACCTGGGTGAGACTTAGACATTCGCGGAGACCCGGACTGCAACCGACACGTGTCACGTGCGTTGTGTGTATGTACCGCAACCAACACCGATGACCCGCGGGGTCCACTGTCACGTGATCATAAGACATCCAACAATAATGACCATGCATGCACCCATCCAATGTCTTCGTGCTCTGCCATGTCTTACTTTTTCCGCCCATCTAACCAAACCGCGCCCGGCCACGCCGCCGCTGCAACACGCACACACCCGCACATGGCGTCATGGAACTGCGCTGCTGATGCCATCGCCCTTATGTATCTAAATCTATTTGCGTGTGCCAATCTATCTAAATCTATCAATACCTAAATATGCGGCTTTCGGTTTAACATTACTGCTCCGTACTGCAGGTGCCGTACTAAGGACTGTACGGCTGCACCACCTCGTCGACCACTACCCACGAGATGCACGGAACCTTGTCAACGCTGCAGGCGGCGTTGCCGTACGCGTTCTTCAGCGCGCTGACGCTGACGTCGATGCCGCCCGGCGGCGCATTGCAGGCGACGCAGCTGTCCCAGACGAAGAAGTCGCCGCCGTCGGGCGCCGCGACCTGTGTGCCGTTGTAGAAGACGAGCACCTTCTTGCCGCAGAGCTGCGTCTTGAAGCGCGCCAGGAGGCTGGGGTCGATCGCCACAACGTTGTTGGAGCCCAGCTTGCGCAGCGACTGCTTGGCGGGCCCCTTCTGCTTCGAGCACGCCGGGGTGTTGTCCAGGACCTTGTACCCGTTCTTGCTGTCCTGGGGGCAGACCAGCTTCTGGTCGTAGTAGTACGTGCCGACACCCGTACCGCTGTGCAGAACCTTGGGACTGCGGCACAAGGATACATACCGAGGCGGGAGGCGGGACGGAGACACAGAAGTGTCAGGAGTGAGGGGGCTGAACTTTCGGATTCCGCTTGGCCTGCATCTGTGACGCCGCCAACGTAGCTGTAGTGGCGGCCGCCTGATGACACGTATTTATTCTTCTCGTTTGTGGCAGCACAGCAGGAATTCCAACAGAAAGCGCATGCGGAGCAGAACGAGGAGAACACTGAGGATTCGCAGGGTCGGTGAAGTCGCCCCGTCCGAAGACATGGGCAGGGCGCAGCCAAACCCTGCCCTGCCCTGCCGGTGGTGCGGGCTATCTTCGATCACCTACCTAGCGGCTGCCAGCGCGCGCCTTGCGGACAGAGCCGGAGCCACGTTGTAGGGCGCAGGGATGGTTGCGGCACAGGTAGGGGCCGGGGGCGGGTACGTTCCGACGGCGGCAGACTTGGTCATGAACCGCCGAATCATGTCGCCGCGGGAGTCGCCCATCTCGGAGACGTCCTCCAGGAGGGACTCCAGGGGGCCATCCACCTGGGACGCGTCAAACTCATCGTCCTCAGCGCCCTCGGCGGCAGCGGCGGCTTCACCGAGGGGCGAGACGGTCCCTGCGAGCGAAGGAATGGAGCCGGTGAAATTGTTAGAAGGCGGTGTGAACAGCGCTAGTGGCTGGCGCTAGTGGCTAGATGCGAAGGGGCCCACATTACTCATAAGCAGCACCGCTGTACATACGGCCGTACACACCATCCCCGCCGTTCCGCTGTGGCATCCCACTGTGAAATACCGCTATCATAACATCAATCGCTCATGAATACAAGCAACTAGCAGTGGTTTCGTACTACACAGGACAGATACGTATTCCGTCGTACACTTACTGAGTGCGAACTCCTGGATGACGGCCGCCAGCAGTGAGCCCCAGGCGGGCTGGGGGCCGCTGCGCCAGGTGTAGCCCAGCCACAGCAGCGCACCGGGCATGCCAGCCTTGCCGAAAGCCTGCGACGGGCAACGCACACAAGCCAGTGAAGGACGGAACGCAGCAGCTGCTCGGAAACAAACGAAACAAACGAGTCGGATGCCCCACATAACGTTGGCATCTGCCTCCACCCAGGGGTGGCTTCAGCATCAGGGTTCAGCATAGTCGCTCGAGCACATTGCAAAGAATCTGCGGGCCGTACCCACCTGCGCCACGACCTTGGACCTGTCGGGCTGGGCGGTGTAGAGCGGCCAGGAGGTGAAGGTGGGGTCCTCGTGCATGCACCTGCCAAGTGTGTACGAACACACGGCGGATGGACCCGTCAGTAACGGCATCTACCTGCACGCATTCCACTTACAATACATTGGGTTTCGTTCAAACCCACCAGCTGTGCGCCACCACCGTGTCCACGTCCTCCAGCTCCGGAACCCAGATGGACTTTGGGGAGTACGGCAGGAACTGGGACGTGAAGCGGGTGGAGCGCTCCAGGGACCCCATGGTGCCGTCGCGGTTGGAGCCCAGTTCGCGGCAGGTCATCCAGTTGCCTGATTAGGATTAATGAATCAGCACCGACAAGGTTTTCACAGACGTGCATATGGTCATCCGAGATTCAGCAACCCTCCTCCCAGGCTGGGGGCCGCTGCGCCAGGTGCAGCCCAGCCACACCACATTCTTTCGCACACCCAGTATTGGTAGCTGTTTGCTGTCAAATCGTTACCGGCTTTTCACCTGTTCCGCGTCTCAGGTTCCTAGATCAAATGGTTTGTTACTATTAAGGATGAATGTGCAGCTGCGAGCTCCATCCAACCCGGCAGATTGAACAAAGTTTGCTACGCAACCCAGCCGCCCCCACCACAACACCTAGCCACCCCCCCCACCCAGCCATCCACCCAGAGCCCTTTCGCACCGTTGTAGCCCATGGCCTGGGTGATGAATGCCTTGGAGGCCTCCACTCCCTGGTTGCCCTCCACCAGCACCACCAGACCACCAGCCGAGATGAAGGAGGACACCGCCGACATGTCCTCAACGGCCGCGTACAGGGCGGGGCCGTTGGCGGGGGGCACCACGTAGACGTGGATGCCGTCCTTCTCACTGCCCGGCTGGGGCATCAGTTGCGCAGCGCCCGGCGAAGTGATAAGCGCGACATCGAATCCGGAATCCTCCAGCTGCTTGCGCAGCCCCTGGGGCCCCTGGTCCCACTTGAAGTCCATGACGGCCTGGTCCGCGGGGGCGTCCTCGCGGTAGTACAGCCCCACGCGGCCGAAGGCGAACGTAGGAGCGGTTGTCTGCTGCTCGCCGTGCTTGGAATCAGCCGCGGCGGTGGCGGCGAGGGCGATGGGGGCCGCCCGCAGTGCCGACAGCAGGAGGAGCATCGGAAGCAGCATCGGAGAGCGCCTCGACATGGCTCCGATGACAGCAATCGCCACTGTAAAGTCCGAGCGGTGCGATAGGGTACCTGCAGATGCACGGCAGGACACAACAAACAGCAAGTTACAAAAAAGCGATTATCACGATGATTGGAACATGTTCATGTTGGATATGGTATGTGTTCCGCTAGAGCGTACGGTATACAGTGTCGGCGCGATTGTTGCCTCGATATCTTACACATGGAACCTTTATAGCTTTTTCTGTACCAAATATGGTCATGAGCGCTTTGACGTCGCGAGACACAGGTTTCTGATCGGCGGACGCATAAAGCCGGGAGCGTCAACATTCGAAGCTCGAATGTCCCACTGCCAATCAAGCAACGTGATCATGAAAAGTTCACAGAACGATAAGCCCCGGCTCTTACCTTGGGAGTCAAAGCTCGATCTTCAATCGTGTGGACGGCAGAACACAGCTGAATTACGCGACGTTTAAAGCGTGAAGGATAGAGATCGTGACGGAAAGCAAGGAAAGAATAAAGATTGTCCGAACAGCGACAAATATGGCATTAAACTTGTGACAGCATAAGAGGAGCCTCAGCTTTTATGCGCAGGGAGTGAAGAGTAAGCCCCTACAGAAGTACATCAGAAGTACAATGGCATCAAACGGACACGACGCCGGCGAGAAGGTAGCGGGTGCTAGACAGGAGCATCCTGCAACACGGAATCTCGGCGACCGGAGCATATTACGTCGTCATATTTTACATATTTTGTATGAAATTATTGCACATACACGGTACATCAGAGGCAGAGGGCAGACGGGCACAGGTCTCTTGTTCGTTAAAGCGGTTGTTTGTCAACGAGTCGGACCGGTCGGACCTGTCGGATTCACCGCATTCATGGCCGCGGCCGGCAGTGGCTCACAGCTGCGTCAAGCATAAGCTTATGATATAAAAAAACTGCGCATATTTGCTAACATAAACTATCGTCGCACCGATTTCATGAAGTACCGGTACATTTCGCAACAGCGAGATTTACTGCCTGGACGGTCTCCAAACATTTAAAAAATGTGGTATTTCATATTTACTTCAAGTTTATCAATACGTTTATTATGATTGATTGCCGAACGTTTTAGGCAGCGCCATTGCATGTCGTGGCTGTTGTTCCGATAGCTAGAACCTTACGATATACGGTAATAACAAAGTGAAACCGTCGAACGGGCAAACATGTTTTGTACTGTTCTCGTTGTGCCTTGCACTAGCATTCGCAGGTTAATATTTTATTGCATCTGCTCTCTTGCATGCGCGCGGTCGACATGGTGCGAGTCTGTGCCTTATATGGCGGTTGGGCTGTTGGGAGATTGGGAAGAATGGAAAGGATTGGATACGTTATAAAGTACGCCTCCACAAAACTGACGAAGGGATCACTATGTTCCAAGCTTCCAGGCCTAGAGCGGATACTGGCGTCTGTTGAAGCCGCCTGCTGCCGATGCGAAACGCTTGCGACCTATAACCGTCAGTGTTGCGATACCATGAAGCGCAAACAAGTAATGTTGATTATCAAAGTGGATTCGGTGAATGCAAACGCGGCTCGTTGGCAAACCTGTATTCATGCAACCTTGCGCTTCATCGTCGTCAGGAACGGACACCCCGGGTAGATGTCGCTTATTGCGCGCGGGACCTTTGTATTCCGTCACGGGGCTGGTTGGGTGAGCCCGAGAGGGCCGGAGGGGCAGGGATGGCCTGCTGGCGGGCATTGAAGGCTGAAGCGGCTGGAAGGGGCCCCCTGGACAGGTATCCTGGAGGGCTGGGAAGGCCAGGAGGAAAATTCCAAAAGCCCCCAAAGGCCCCTGCCTTTGCCCAGCCAGCTTGCAGGGTGAGGTATGTAGAGGGGACGGGACGACAGCAGCTGCGGTTTCGGGGAAGACCCAACTCAGGCCAACCGTTCCAGACCTACGTTCATGACAGTGCGGAAAGGATACATTGGAAATCATGATACTTCCAGTAGTTGTCCAGCCCTCTCTCATCTCCAACCCCCATTGCCCGTTACTTGAACAGCAGGCATATGCTAAGCCTATGCCGGTGCCGGTTTACAAAAGAAAGGCGGGCAGCTGAGCACCCGCGCCAGGAAAGGCGAGTCGTGCGTTTCGTACATGACAAGCGGTGAACTCATCGAGCCCACCTCACGCGCAGCTGTCCATTCGCGCGGCAAAAGCCAGGGAGGGGAGGACAGAAAAGGAGTGAAGAAGCACAGGGACAAGCGCGGCCTTGCATCGTGCGGTCTGGGCCCGCTGGGCCGCCGGAGTGGAGGGCAGGGCTGGGCGGGCGCCTGCAGTCCACCATGTAAACACGAGTCATCCATTCACAAGATATTTGCGTCACAAAATGTCTGGTGTGCGGGGTTTGGGTCACTTGCCGAGGGCTCCGGAGTCGATCGGCCGTTGGACACAAAAGGAACGAAGTCAATCCACCCAAGGCCGGAGCACACGGCGTCTCCGCCTTGCATAGGACTGCCACAATTGTAAATTTATGTTACAGTGGATCTCGCGGGTCATCGGTGACACCCGCAGTTTCCTCACCACACATTGCAGAACCGCGTCATTTGCCGTACGTGGCGGAGCCTGTCCAGTGTGCACAAGGTTGCGGGCAGCAGGTGCACGCCCATTCGGACAGGGATGGCTCCAGCGAATGCACCTTCGGGGCGCACGCAGTTCCCGCTGCAATGCTGTGTATGTGTGGTGAGTTGTCTGACTGACAGCTAGCGGACTTTCGTTCGACTGGCTGCCATCAACCCGCGGGGTCCACCGTCGCATGCCTCGAGTAATCAAGGACAGCAGCCACCCCGAGCGACCTAACCAAGGGCGAGCTAACCAACTCCGACGCGGCAATGACCCAACAATTACGATTGAGTGGCCAACAGAAGAAGATATGTAAACCAGCAAGCGGTGAGAATACAGCCGCCGCCCTGCCGGCCTCCGGTTGCAAGCCTACCGCCGGCACACGTGTACAAGATTCCCCCCGCGCTCTACTGCTCACACAACCTTCATAGTACCGACCCTACTACCAACCCTAGCGGCACCGGCGGAGATGGAGGGTTACTACCCCCTCGCACTAGTAAGGCGCCTGCCCGCTGATACACAAGAATCATGAATCGGCCACTCATTCGCTGCGGGGCAGGCAGGCAAAGCTACGCGGCTGGGAACACGGCAGCAGCGGGCGCACGACTGCAGCCACGCACGTGAGCAGCGGGGCTCAATAATGGCGGCAACTGCCGGCTCTAGAATGAGGCCCCTCATGCACTTTCCGTTCACGATGTACGTCATCGTCCGTTCGCTCTCGCCCCAATCCCTAAAGCAAGTCAATAACCGCAGTGTGCAGCCCAACTGCTGCCCGTCGCGCGAGAAATCGAATGGCTTCATACGTAGATAAGTCGGTGCTGGTGGGGACGCACGTACCCCGCCGCCGGGACCCGGGCACACACGCGCGCACTGATCAAGATCACTTTTTACGGTGACCGTATGTACTGCATGAATGCTCTCCTTTCCGACTGCAAGTTCAAGGTTTGCGACAACAACAGCACGAGCATTCATCCATCATTATCACCAACAACCAAACGTCGCAAGCGACGAAAGAAGCGGCGGGTGGACGGATCGATAACGCCAGGGAGCCAAACCAGGTGGGGCGCCAACCAACCGCCATGATGATCCGCAATGGCACGCGCGGACGTCAGGCAAACGCACGGTGCCATAATGGGCTAGAAGGGTCATGCGTACTGGAGTGACGTAATCGATTCAACGAAGCCCCATTTCGCATTGGTTCGGCAAGGGGTAAGCGAGGCGCCCTACCTAGTCCTGCTGCAATCACGTTGTCCCCCAGTCCGGCGGTCTCTCAGTTCTATAGCCCAAACCGGAACCGGTCGTCCACCGGCTTACCATACCCGAAAAAATGGCTTCCCTTATCCGAAAAAATCGCTAAGTGATCCTGCTTCTGCCAACTTCAAATAAATTAGTCGCTCGAAAAGATGGCGGTGACTGTCCCGATGACCCATCACGCCGTGCCTGGCTAAGCGGGAGCCCCGCCGCCTTGCCACATTACCAAACATGGCACGCAGACACAGATGCGGTTGCATGATTTATTGATTTTCTCAACACCTGGGTGAGACTTAGACATTCGCGGAGACCCGGACTGCAACCGACACGTGTCACGTGCGTTGTGTGTATGTACCGCAACCAACACCGATGACCCGCGGGGTCCACTGTCACGTGATCATAAGACATCCAACAATAATGACCATGCATGCACCCATCCAATGTCTTCGTGCTCTGCCATGTCTTACTTTTTCCGCCCATCTAACCAAACCGCGCCCGGCCACGCCGCCGCTGCAACACGCACACACCCGCACATGGCGTCATGGAACTGCGCTGCTGATGCCATCGCCCTTATGTATCTAAATCTATTTGCGTGTGCCAATCTATCTAAATCTATCAATACCTAAATATGCGGCTTTCGGTTTAACATTACTGCTCCGTACTGCAGGTGCCGTACTAAGGACTGTACGGCTGCACCACCTCGTCGACCACTACCCACGAGATGCACGGAACCTTGTCAACGCTGCAGGCGGCGTTGCCGTACGCGTTCTTCAGCGCGCTGACGCTGACGTCGATGCCGCCCGGCGGCGCATTGCAGGCGACGCAGCTGTCCCAGACGAAGAAGTCGCCGCCGTCGGGCGCCGCGACCTGTGTGCCGTTGTAGAAGACGAGCACCTTCTTGCCGCAGAGCTGCGTCTTGAAGCGCGCCAGGAGGCTGGGGTCGATCGCCACAACGTTGTTGGAGCCCAGCTTGCGCAGCGACTGCTTGGCGGGCCCCTTCTGCTTCGAGCACGCCGGGGTGTTGTCCAGGACCTTGTACCCGTTCTTGCTGTCCTGGGGGCAGACCAGCTTCTGGTCGTAGTAGTACGTGCCGACACCCGTACCGCTGTGCAGAACCTTGGGACTGCGGCACAAGGATACATACCGAGGCGGGAGGCGGGACGGAGACACAGAAGTGTCAGGAGTGAGGGGGCTGAACTTTCGGATTCCGCTTGGCCTGCATCTGTGACGCCGCCAACGTAGCTGTAGTGGCGGCCGCCTGATGACACGTATTTATTCTTCTCGTTTGTGGCAGCACAGCAGGAATTCCAACAGAAAGCGCATGCGGAGCAGAACGAGGAGAACACTGAGGATTCGCAGGGTCGGTGAAGTCGCCCCGTCCGAAGACATGGGCAGGGCGCAGCCAAACCCTGCCCTGCCCTGCCGGTGGTGCGGGCTATCTTCGATCACCTACCTAGCGGCTGCCAGCGCGCGCCTTGCGGACAGAGCCGGAGCCACGTTGTAGGGCGCAGGGATGGTTGCGGCACAGGTAGGGGCCGGGGCGGGTACGTTCCGACGGCGGCAGACTTGGTCATGAACCGCCGAATCATGTCGCCGCGGGAGTCGCCCATCTCGGAGACGTCCTCCAGGAGGGACTCCAGGGGGCCATCCACCTGGGACGCGTCAAACTCATCGTCCTCAGCGCCCTCGGCGGCAGCGGCGGCTTCACCGAGGGGCGAGACGGTCCCTGCGAGCGAAGGAATGGAGCCGGTGAAATTGTTAGAAGGCGGTGTGAACAGCGCTAGTGGCTGGCGCTAGTGGCTAGATGCGAAGGGGCCCACATTACTCATAAGCAGCACCGCTGTACATACGGCCGTACACACCATCCCCGCCGTTCCGCTGTGGCATCCCACTGTGAAATACCGCTATCATAACATCAATCGCTCATGAATACAAGCAACTAGCAGTGGTTTCGTACTACACAGGACAGATACGTATTCCGTCGTACACTTACTGAGTGCGAACTCCTGGATGACGGCCGCCAGCAGTGAGCCCCAGGCGGGCTGGGGGCCGCTGCGCCAGGTGTAGCCCAGCCACAGCAGCGCACCGGGCATGCCAGCCTTGCCGAAAGCCTGCGACGGGCAACGCACACAAGCCAGTGAAGGACGGAACGCAGCAGCTGCTCGGAAACAAACGAAACAAACGAGTCGGATGCCCCACATAACGTTGGCATCTGCCTCCACCCAGGGGTGGCTTCAGCATCAGGGTTCAGCATAGTCGCTCGAGCACATTGCAAAGAATCTGCGGGCCGTACCCACCTGCGCCACGACCTTGGACCTGTCGGGCTGGGCGGTGTAGAGCGGCCAGGAGGTGAAGGTGGGGTCCTCGTGCATGCACCTGCCAAGTGTGTACGAACACACGCCGGATGGATCCGTCAGTAACGGCATCTACCTGCACGCATTCCACTTACAATACATTGGGTTTCGTTCAAACCCACCAGCTGTGCGCCACCACCGTGTCCACGTCCTCCAGCTCCGGAACCCAGATGGACTTTGGGGAGTACGGCAGGAACTGGGACGTGAAGCGGGTGGAGCGCTCCAGGGACCCCATGGTGCCGTCGCGGTTGGAGCCCAGTTCGCGGCAGGTCATCCAGTTGCCTGATTAGGATTAATGAATCAGCACCGACAAGGTTTTCACAGACGTGCATATGGTCATCCGAGATTCAGCAACCTTCCTCCCAGGCTGGGGGCCGCTGCGCCAGGTGCAGCCCAGCCACACCACATTCTTTCGCACACCCAGTATTGGTAGCTGTTTGCTGTCAAATCGTTACCGGCTTTTCACCTGTTCCGCGTCTCAGGTTCCTAGATCAAATGGTTTGTTACTATTATGGATGAATGTGCAGCTGCGAGCTCCATCCAACCCGGCAGATTGAACAAAGTTTGCTACGCAACCCAGCCGCCCCCACCACAACACCTAGCCAACCCCCCACCCAGCCACCCACCCAGAGCCCTTTCGCACCGTTGTAGCCCATGGCCTGGGTGATGAACGCCTTGGAGGCCTCCACTCCCTGGTTGCCCTCCACCAGCACCACCAGACCGCCAGCCGAGATGAAGGAGGACACCGCCGACATGTCCTCAACGGCCGCGTACAGGGCGGGGCCGTTGGCGGGGGGCACCACGTAGACGTGGATGCCGTCCTTCTCACTGCCCGGCTGAGGCATCAGTTGCGCAGCGCCCGGCGAAGTGATAAGCGCGACATCGAATCCGGAATCCTCCAGCTGCTTGCGCAGCCCCTGGGGCCCCTGGTCCCACTTGAAGTCCATGACGGCCTGGTCCGCGGGGGCGTCCTCGCGATAGTACAGCCCCACGCGGCCGAAGGCGAATGTTGGAGCGGTTGTCTGCTGCTCGCCGTGCTTGGAATCAGCCGCGGCGGCGGTTGCGACGAGGGCGATGGGAGCCGCCAGCAGTGCCGCCAGGAAGAGCATCGGAAGCAGCATCGGAGTGCGCCTCGACATGGCTCCGATGCCAGCAATCGCCACTATAAAAATTTCCTGTAGTATAGACTTAATAAAGCTGTATAATTGTCCTCTGAAAGGGGGGCTGGGCACCAGCCGAGCGGTGCGATGGGGTTACCTGCTGATGCAGAAGTGAGCGACAGGTGACCACGGCAGGACCACAACAAACGGGAAGTTAAAAATCATAACGGCAATTATGTTATGTTCATGTTGGATGTTGTATGCATTCCGCTGCGACTACCGATGTGCGAGCATACGGTATTCAGTGTCGGCATTTGCGCGATTGCTACAAAATTGAAAACATGGAGATTCTGTCGTTATTTCTGTAGTAACTGTGATCATGCGCGGTTTGTTGTCGCTAGACAGAGGTTTTTGATCGGTGGACACATAAAGCCGGGCGCGTCAACATTCTGAAGTTAGAATATCCTACTACCAATCAATCAGCATGATACTCATGAAACATCCCCAGATCGATGAACCTCTACGCTTACCTTGTGAAGACGGAAACTTGCGGACGGCGTGACACTGGTGATTACGCGACGTAATAAGCGTGCAGGATAGAGATCGTGACGGGAAGTAAAGATTACCTAAGCAGCGACAAACATGGAATTAAACTTGTGATAGCATGAGAGGAGCCTCTGCTTTTATGCGCATGGAGTGAAGGGGTGGCCCCTACAGAAGTACATCAGAAGTACATGTGCATCAGAAGTACACGGCGTCGACGAGAAGGTAGCCGGTGCTAGACAGCAGCATCCAGCAGCATCACCTGCACGGAATCTCGGCGACCATAGGCTACTTCCGCCATATATTTGATAATATTATGTGTAATTGCACATTCATGGTTCATCAGCGCCAGAAGGCAGACGGGCAGAGGTCTCTTGTTCGTTAAGACGGTTGTTTGTCATCGAGTCGGACCAGTTCCGTCGGACCTGTCGGAGCATGGCCGCGGCCGGCCGCGGCCCGCAGATGCGTCAAGCATGCGCTTATGATATTTTTAAATTCCTGACATATTTTGCAAACGTAACCTGTTGTCGCAAGGCCGTAACAGGCCGGAACCGATTACATGAAGTACATTTTGCAACAGCGAATATTAATGCCGGGACGGACGCCAAACATTATGAAAGTGTGGCATTTAATAGATTTCAGTATTTTCTTACACCAACCATTTTGTACTTATAATTATGTTCCGGCAGGTCATTGCATGCCGTGGCTGTTGTTCCGATAGCTAGAACCTTACGATATAACAAACCGTGTGAAACCGTCGCACGGGCAACATTTTAGATTGTTCTTAGTGAGACTTGTGATAGCAACCTGATGTTAATATTTTTCTGTATCTCCTCCGTTACATGCGTGCTGTCGACATGGTTCCAGGAGTGTAACACATATGTGTGGCGGTTGGGCTGCTAGGGGCTGCTGGAAGTTTCGAGAAAATGGAAAGGTATGGAACCGTTAGGAAATACGCCTCCACAAAACCGACGACTGAATCACTATGTTCCAGGCTTCCAGGGCTTGGTGGATGGACTGGATCGCAACATCGGGAGGTCTGCCTGTCTGTCAGTTGACATTTGTTGCGAAGCGCGGCTCGAATCTGTTGAAGCCGATTGCTGATGCGAAACGCTTGCGACCTACACCCGACAGTACTTCGATACTATGCAGCGCAAACATGTAATGTTCTGAACTATAGCCTTCATCTCGGCTGTCTCCAAACGGCTCGGGGTGGCAGTGCTGGCTCTGGAAAGGGGACGGTGACGAGGCAGCAGCTTGGGATTGGGCCTTACACGGGGATTGGGCCTTTCACTGCAGGGGGTTAAATTGAGAAAAATGCAGGGCCTTTCACTGCAGGGGGAGCTCGCTCGCTCACAGCACGCGCGACAGCGGCAGGCGCACACACCACCCTAGGCCCAGACCACGCCGGGCCGACGGGCTCCAACCACGACAACCGAACCACACGCACGACGCACCAACAACACCCACACGGACGCAGCTGAAAGGCACACGGCCGCACCCGCACCCGCGACGACACAACCCCGACGAACTAACGCCTGGGAGAAGTTGGCGGCTCGCTTAATCGATAGAGGACTCGGCCCCGACGACACAGAACGGAGGGCAACAGGGGTTCCCAAATCGCTGTTGGCAGGGCACCCGACGGGAGGAGGGTTTGGGGCCCTACCCCTGCTGGAGCACGCGCGGGCCAGATGGGCCGGGTGGGCGGTCCGCTTCGTCCTGGGACCCAAGGGCGGGGCAGACGCCCCGTGGCGGCGAATTCTGCTTGAGTTCCTACGTGGAGCGATACCGGGCTTCGAACCCATCATGGCCTTGACGGCGCCCCATGCAGGACCATGGCTGGACTGCCCCGGACTACCGGAGGGAGTGAATCGGATAGCAAGGGCACTGAGTGCACTCCCGCCCGTGATCGATGTTGAGGCGGAGCCCCTGACCCCAGGGGGCTGGTGCTGGAATGCACCGCTGTGGGGCAACCCGCTATTACCACACGGGCTGCAACTAGGCGAGCGACCGGGGCTCGAACATAGGCATGCCGCCCTTGCCAAATGCCTGTCGCTGAGGACCGTTGGGCATGCGGTTCGAGTGATATCCCGGCTCCGGGACACGACGGACGGATGGGAGAGGAACTTGGACGCGAACCCCCCGACCGCCCGCACACAGCGCCAGCGTCGCCGGGGATGGGCAATGTTTGTTAGGGAATGCTTGGGGGTAGGAGCCGACGGGTGGCAGGAGTGGGACCGGTGGAGGGAGTGTGAGGCGGCCCTAGAAGCGCTCCGACAAGACATCCCACCAGGGTGGTGGGAAGCCGCCGAGGGGTCCCTGGGGCCCACCGAGGCGACCCCCCCAGGGAGAGAGGAAGTCACGGAAATGCTGGTGAGGCGCATGGGGTGGAGGCTGCAAAACGGCCTCAAGGTAAAACGGCCTCCACGAGTACACCGTGCGGTATGGCACGACACTGCAGCTGCAAAGCCTGGGGGAGGCGAGGCGTGCGGCGCATACACGCTTTGTTTGCGAAGCGCTTGGGGTAGAGGATACTGCGCCAGAAGTGTCGAGGATGGTTTCCAAGGTAATAGAGAACATGCAGCGGATGTGGACGGAGACCAAGTGGGAAAACTCCAATAAGGAGGCGTATTGGCGACTGGCGGTTGATGGCATCCCAATGCTTGGTAACTCCCACATGAGGGGGGCGGCGGTGGCCCCTTGTGGATGCGGGACGTACCCCGGCGCCGGGGCGATACGGCCAACACCCAGGCAACACCATTTTTGGGGCTGTGGGGTGGCACAAGCGGTTGTCGCACAGATCGAGGCAAGGCTAGGGGTGAGCCTCCAAAGGCAGCAGGTGTGGCTCGCAACGCCCCCCGTGGGTGTGCAACAGTGTGTCTGGGACGTTGTCGTCTTGGCGGCAACCAGTGCCATGGAAACGGGCCTGAGGGCCGACAGGTCCAGGAACGCGGGCGGGATCCCGGGGTCCTTAGGGGACGCTGAAGGGCTAGCCGCCCGGCGGGCAGTGGCAGACTTTTGGAGCCGGCTCTACGACTTCGCTGAGCTGGGAGTCCCAGTGAAAGGGTGGTCAGCGGTGGGGGCTACACACCCGATCCTGAAAGTGCAGGACGGTCGTCTTGTGTGCCGAGGCCCGGTTCCGTCAGGCCAGGATTCTTAAGCCCTGTAGGTACTCTGTCGTAATAGACCGCGGGTGGTCAGGGCACTGACGCCCAGTGGAGCTATCGCTAGGTGTGGGCAGTTTTTTCGGCCCGGTGGGACCGTACGGGCAGGCCCCTGAATGGTGACTCGCGAGCCCCCGTGGCCTTCCAAGACTACGGGCCACCGCTGGAGAAGTGACCCCGCCTTGGTGGGGGTGGTGGTTCGCTAATAGGGGCGCCATGGTGGCTAACTCCCCCTGAGCGGGCTTTATCCCTTGCCATGGTTGGTTCTCAGGAACGGGGTGGTTCCCTGGTAGTGTGGGCCCGGGGAGTGTTTCGGTGCACTTGGGGAGCCTGTCCGGAGCGCCATGGTGGCGTTAGTTCATTTAGGCAGTGTATGGTGAGGAAGCCTCGGCTGTCGCCGGGGCTGTCACCGATGACCCGCGGGGTCCGCTGTAACATCCTAATAATAAAAAAAAAACCGACCTCGCACAGCCCTCAGAAAGGCCACAGGCACCCCAGGAGACAACCGATGACCCACGGGGTCCGCTGTAACATCCTTAATAATAAACCCCGCCCCTAGGCAAACAAGAGCGCCTGCTGCTGTCGCGCCCGCTGCTAATGCGCCGCATCCAGCTCGGGCCTCGCGCGAAACAGGGAGGGCGGGCGGGAATATCGAGCAATAAGCTCCTAGTACCGTGTTGATAGTGAAGGCAGAACGCCGAACAACAGGAGCTTCCAAGAATATAACAGAGTACGACAGCCCCGGTGACCCAGGTCACCGGGACATAACTAACAACCGACAGCCGAAAGGCTGCCGTTCAGAACCTTGCTTAGAAACTATAGTCGCTTCGCTCCTGCCGTGTCTAAGCCGCAATTGGTTGTCAAAGTGGGTTCGGTGAATGCAAACGCGGCTCGCTGGCAAAACTGTTATCATTCAACCATGCGCTTCATCAACAGGAGTAACGGCCGTAGCGCAGTGACAGCACAGTTCCGGCCACACCCCGGGAAGACGTCGCGTACGGCGTAAAAGGGGCGCTGTGTCCCGTTACGGGGGCTGGGTGGGTGATGCCATGAGGGCTAGAGGGGCAGGGATGGCCTGCTGGGGGGTATTGAAGGCTGAAGCGGCTGGAAGGGGGCTCCCTGGGTAGCCTGGGGGGCTGAAAAGGCCAGGCGGAAAACTTCAGAAGCTCCCTTCGCCCAGTCAGGGTACGCGGGGCCGGGGGCCCGGGGCGTCAGCAGCCGCGGTTTCGGGGAAGACCCTCCGCAGGTCAACCGTTCCAGACCATTCACCCTCGTTCATGACAGCTCGGACTGGATACAGTGGAAACTGTCACACTTCCAGTCGTCCAACCCTCTCTCATCCCCTACCCCCGTTGCCCGATACTTGGACAGCCGGGGCATGCTTAGTCTCGGCCTATGCCGGTGCCGGTTTATAAAAGAGAGTGGGCTCACCGTAATTCTATCGTGCCCTTTGGGCGCTAGTCTCGTCGACTCCTGTTAATGCGGTATTGCAAACCAGTGCTTTTGGGCGTTTTGTTTGCCCTTGGGCCTCCGGCTCGTATGGGTATGTGCAGGTATGGGTTACGCACCCCCAACCATGTAACACACACACACACACACACACACACACATAAAAGAGAGGCGGGCAGCTGAGCACCCGCGCCAGGGAAGGCGAGTCGTTTCGTACATGACAGGCAGTGACCTCATCGAGCCCACCTCACGCGCAGCGGCTCACTGGCGCGGCAAAAGCCAGAGAGGGGAGGACAGGAGAGCAGGGAGGGGAGGACAGGAGGGAGGGACAGGGACAAGCGCGGCCTCGCATCGCGCGGTCTGGGCCCGCTGGGCCGCCCGAGTGCCTAGAGGGCAGGGCAGGGCAGGCGCCAGCGGACCACCATCGCACCATGCACGTAACGAGTCATCCATTCACAAGATGTTTGCGTTACAAGACATTTGCGTCACAAGATACCGTGTTTGCGTCACAAGATGCCGTGTTTGCGTCACAAGATACCGTGTTTGCGTCACAAACTGTCTTACGGCTTGTTGAGGCCTCCGGAGTCGACCGGCCGTCAACTAGGGTTGGACACAAAGGGAACAAAGTCAAAACACCCAAGGCAGGCGCACACGGCGTCTCTACGTGCAGTACATAGGACTGGCATAATTGTACATTTTTAATACTGTTACAGTTGACCCCGCGGGTCATCGGTGACAGCCGTAGCCTCCTCACCACACACTGGACAGCCGAAATCGCGCCACTTGTGCGAACCGGGCAGGCTCCGCCACCGTGTGGTAGTTGCGCAACAAACTCACAACCGACTAACCACCTGTTCCCTACTCCCAGCGCTGCTGCGCAGACACGCAATGTGCTGTGCACATCTGCGGACAAATTTCCGTAATAAACTGACCCATGGGTCTTTCGGACTTGTGACTCAGAACTCCTCCACCATCGCGCCGTCGTCATCCACAGTCCCCGCGCCCGCCGCCCCGCCCGCCCCTGTCCCCGGTAACCCTCCCTGTATAATTGCCGTACCGCCGTACATACCCGCCGATGACCCCATGCCGCCAAAGATGCCCCCGGCGCCGCCAAACCCATTCACGACAGGAGGCAGCTGCGTTAGCGGCAGCCCGCCGGTGCCGTAATCGCCGAAGGCCGCCCCCAGCGCCGCATCCTCACCCATCCCGGGCGAGCTGGCCATGCCCATGCCTGGCGTGGTATCCTCTCGGTCCTCTGTTTCCGTTGTGGAGTCGTCCTCTGCGTCCATCATCAAATCATTGGCTGGCGGCGCCGCCGCCGCCGCCGCCGCTGCCGCGCCGCCAATCATCAACCCGGCCGCGTCAGCGCCGAACGCCCCTGGTGCCATCGGTGCGCCGTAGGGCAAAGCGGAGTACGGCATGCCCGTGGCGGCCATGGGAACGGGCGCGCCGAAGGGCGCCGTCAGGCCGCCGGCTGATGGCGGCGGCGGCGGCGCAGGCGCGCCCTCTCCTGAACTGCCGTACAATGTCCCGGGTGCTCCGGGGGCCATCGGTGGCGCCGCCAGGCCGGCATTGGCGGCAAACAGCAGTGACATCTCTTCGCCAACCCCCGCGACGGATCCCAGCAGGGCTCCGCCCATCGGCGGCGCCGCCATGGCGGCGCCGCCGGCCTCCGCCGCCGCCGCCGCCGAAGCTGCTGCCATGGCGGCCCGCCGCTGCGCGTCCAACGCCTCCAGATCCTCAGGATCCAGCTGTCGTACAGGTTCCAAACCCACGAAGCACTCCGCATAGTCCTCCGGCAGCTGTCCCACCCGCACACGCCCGCCGTACACTCGCGCCAGGCTGCTGGCCCCCGCACCGCCGCCGCGGCGGGCGAGGTGACACCCGAGCTGGGCGGCCGCCGCCGACGTCGGCGGCAGGGGCGTCCCCATCGGCGGCTGCACCGCTATGCGTTTCACAGCCACCGACGTCGCCGCGGCGGCGGACGCCGACTTGGGGCGCGGCGGTGCCGGGGCCGCCGCCGCCGCCGCGGCGGCGGCGGCGGCGTCAGCATCCTCCTCGGCCTTCCGCTTGGAGACGCCCTGTCGTAGCTTGGAGACGGAGCTCAGGCCGCTGTGAGCGCGATTGCCGGTCGCCGCGCGGCCGTGTACGACGACCGCGCCGTTGTGTCTGTGTACGACATACCCAGGGCGTCGTTGGCATCGTGGGAGGGAGGTCATTCCATCTTGCCATGCCAAGTGACGTGTTTAGGGCGCGTGTAATGATTTATGGTCCTGGAGTAACGAACAGACGGTATCGGGCGGCATGATGATACAACGTGCGGCATAACGAAGTAGGTCGCCTCAGGAGCGCGGCCGTGGAGTGCAGGGTGGTGGATCCAGGATGGATCCAACAATGGATCCAAGATGGATCCAGGATGGCGGGTGGCTGGGAAGGAAGGGGAGAGGGGGTATGGGGGAGGAGCGGCCCGCATCCGGCGGGAGGGATGCAAGCCATGAAGGGGTACTCCACACGACCCCGGCGGGATGGGTGGAGGGCGCCAGGAGGTGAGTCGCGCTTCGCAGCGTCGCACCCATTTCCCTTTTACTGCTACTACGATTACCCGATCAGGTGACATCGTCTTAGGAGGGGGATCGTCAGGGGCCACGTGGCATCTGTCAGGGTCCGGGAATGTGTGTAGAAACTGCGTTGTTATTACAGGTGGTAGTGGTTCTGTAGAGATGCGGCTCGCTGGGCGCGTGCGGGCCCGCAGCTGGTTACTTATACTCCGCAGGGGGGGGACAGGAATGTTGGCGGGGCAGCGCGTCGCAGGTCCAACCTGGTTCGCCGAGTGGACCCCGTCCGCAGGGCCTTGGCCCGGAGCTCCGCCAAGGCGAGCAGCTGCGAGACGGTAAACGCCGCTGCGGCTTTCTTCTGTCGCGACGACAGCGACGGGCCCACATCAAGTCGTAGAACTCCTGTTTGGGGCCCGTAGTCGTCATTTTGTATTGACGACATTGTTTGTCCTCAGAAGAAGAACTCCCCTTTGTGCATAACAAACTGTAGATGAATTGGATGGAGGTTTACACAAGAGTCTCCTTCCCCGTCGCAAATACTTAACCGTGGGGCGTACGGAAACGCACAGGAGGACTGCTCTTCATGGACTGCCTGATGCTGATTATCAATCAGTGGAGCCGAAAGGATGTACATGGCATGTACATAACATCTGAGCTGACTCCGGACAAGCCCGGAGGTTAGGAGTTTGGTCTACACGGAGTTTGCTTGTCACCACCCGCCACCACAAAAAATTCATTCAAAAAATATTTGAATTGTAGAAAAGTAAATTTTACGTTAATCCTGTACTTTTCCGCTTGGCCGGCGCTGCTGCTGCGCTGCGATGGTGGCGCCGGAGGCTGACGCTGGCAAGTCCGACCACAACAGGTAAAACTCAAGTTGTTGACTGCGACTGTCAATATGCGTGTGATCCACAGGCGTGGACTCGGCGCGGCACTGTGTCGTACAAAGAGGTTGTATGTTTGACCGCCGGGTTCGCTTCCCACCGGACCGCAAGTGGCAACGTCATGACTCATGCACGGACCTTCCTCTCCCCCGCCGGGCTGGAGCCGAGCCCACACGAAGCCTCAGGGCGCTCGCGTCTTGTACTATTCCACGCTCACCGCTCGGACGGCCGCCCCCCGCGCACCTAGTGACGCGCCTCCACCCCGCCGCGGTTGGCCTCACGCAGGGCGGGACAGCCATTCATGGCTGCGGGGCCAGGAACCGGCGGCGGCGGCGCCTCGGCGGCGCTGATGCCCGGTGGCGGGGGCAGCACCCCCGCCGCGGTCGCGTCCATGAGCCCCGACGAGGCGCGCGTCCGTGCCATCGCCGAGCTGGTGTCTCTCCTGGTGGCGGGGGTACGGGAGGGCCGCGACGTGGACCTCAACCAGCTCAAGTGCGAGGTGGGTGCCTGGGTGGGCGGTGGGTGCCTGGGTGGGGTGGGCGGTGGGTGCCTGGGTGGGCGCGTGGTTGCGCAGGCGAGGCAGGAGTGCGCGTCGTGCAAGGCGCATAGCCAAGCCCGGTCAATGCCCCGTACGCCCGCAACTGCCACACACAACTGCCCCTGCCCCAGCGAGGTGTGTAGGTGTATGGGCGCATCAATCACCTGCCGCGAACCTGTGTTGGGTTTCGGGGCGAAGGGGACCCCCACCTCGTGGGCCGCCCTCCTCCCATACCCAGTTGGGAGCCCCTGCCATCCCAGCCCTCCCAGCACTCCCAGCACTCCCTGCCCTCCCAGCCCTCCCAGAACTCCCTGCTCCTCCCAGCCCTCCCAGAACTCCCTGCCTCTCCCAGCCCTCCCTGCACTCCCTGCCGCAGCTGCGGGGCCCCTTTGCGTGGCTCCTCCGCATCCACCCCAGGGGGGACCCTCCCCCGCCCCCCTGCGCCCCGCTCCTGCTGATCCCCTTCGTCGTCCCTCTTCCCTCGTCAACCCCCACTCCCCCCTCCAGGTCAGCCGGCGCTACCGCCTCGCCAGGTCCCCCAAGCTGGTGGAGATTATCGCCGCCCTTCCGGAGGTGGGGAGCGGGGTACTGGGGGGTTACTTGGCTGGGTACTGGGGGGTACTTCGACTGGGTACTGGGGGGTACTTCGGCTGGGCCGGGTGAACGGTTGGGGAGGGGAATCGTGTGGGTAAAGGGTGAGGAGGTGGACGGGGGGCTGTTCGGACAAGGTATGCGGAGGCAGGGTTGCTGCGGGCGCGGGGCCGAGGCTGCGTGTGACGGTGCGGCGGCATGTTGGCTTGCCCTTACTGTCTTACACCTCCTCGTTTCCCTGTCGTGCTGTATCCCCCCATTATTCCCATTTCCTATACCCCCCGTTACCCCCACCATTACCGGACCTTTGCTCTGGCAGCAGCGCATTCTGAATATGTCTACCAACTTCCTATACCCACCATTACCTCGGTCCCCGGTCCACCCGCCTACCCGCTCCGTGCGCAGGAGCACCGGGCGGTGCTGCTGCCGCGGCTGCGAGCCAAGCCCGTCCGAACCGCTTCAGGTACCTACATCCGCAGAGGGCTTGGGGGGGTGAGGGGCCGCGGGCGGAGGGGTTGGGGGAGTGAAGGACTGCGGAGGGACTGGGGAAGGAGGGACTTGGAGATCCACACGGTGCAGCGCGCCGCGGTCCCACCGCCGCGGTCCCACCGGTCCCATCCGGCTTACCTCCGCTTCTTGATTCTTATGTGCTTAGAGTTGGCGCGAAGTTGCGGCTGTCGCAGAGCTGCCCCGCCCTCTCATTGATCTCCGAGTCCTGATCCTGATCCAGATCCTGATTCTGATCCCAATCCTGGCCCATATAGCCATATTATTGATCCCAATTTTGGCCCCGATCCTGATCCAGATCCTAATCCCCGTACTGATCTTGATCCGAATCCATGTCGTGACCCCGTTCCTAAATCCAATCCTGATCCTGGGTCCTGATCCCGACACTGTGCCGAACCCCTCCGCCCCCGCTATGGGGGCCTGGGTGCGCCGGGGGCCTCCTCAACCACCCACCCCTTTTGGCGCAGTATGAACACGTCTACCAATTCCTGCACCCCCTTGGGTTATAGGAACCTAACCCCCTTGGGTTGGTTTTTCCCTTCTCGTTAACCTCCCAGTCGCCTGCGGTCCCCAGGTATCGCGGTGGTGGCCGTCATGTCCAAGCCGCACCGCTGCCCCCATATCGCCACCACCGGCAACATCTGCATCTACTGTCCCGGGGGACCCGACAGCGACTTCGAGTACTCGACCCAGAGCTACACTGGGTACGAGCCGACGTCCATGAGGGCCATCCGGGCGCGGTACGACCCGTACGTCCAGGTGCGCGGGGGGTTACAGGGCGGTACGACCCGTACGTCCAGGTGTTCAAGGGGGTTCCAAGGCTGACACGGCCGGGGTTGCCGTGGGGGCGGAGGCCTGGAGCCTGACATGGTGGACAGAAGACATTGGGGGCCGCCCACCGTACCCGCTTCACACCGCCAGGGAAGAGCTGCCAAGCGAATCCAACAACCGAACCAACAACCAACCGATTCCAGCAACCGAAACCAACAGCCAGCCGTCGCCGCCTGCATGTGCTCGTGAAGTACCCAAAGGCCCAAACTGGAGTGCACCTCTACGGGCTTTCGGCAGCCCCCTCTATCCCCTGTGTATCCACCCCCGGCACCCGGACGCGGCACCCCGCTGATACCGGTTACACCCCACCGCAACGCGGTAACGGTGAGCGCATAATTCAGGTATGTATGGTAAGTAACTTGGGTCGCGTATTGACTCCTGTGCCACGCATCGGTTCCCCAATCCTTACCCACCGCACCACCCCTCCCATTATCAACATCCCCATCTCGCCACCCTGACTTAGTTCAGTACTGCACTTGCCCCACCCTGCCCCACCCCATCCCTTAATATGTCTACCAACTTCCTACATACCCAGGATATACCCCATCCCTACCCCCCCCCCCGCCGCCGTCAGGCTCGCGGCCGTGTGGACCAGCTGCGAAAGTTGGGGCACGTCGTGGACAAGGTACGGCAAGCATCAGTTTTGACGGTTGGCCGGTTTGACTCATCGCCGGCGCACATCGGTTTCCCGCAGTTCCGAGGGTCCGTCCCTTCATGAAGGGACCCTCATAACTGGGACCCTCGAACCATTTCTCGTTCGCTACCCCCTTCCATGCCTCACCGATCCCTCCTTCCACCCCAGCCACCCACCCCAGCCACCCACCCCAGCTACCCACCCCAGCCACCCACCCCAGCCACCCACCCCAGCCACCCACCCCAGGCACCGCCTAACATGGCACCCGCCCACTCGGACACGGCAGGGTTTAGTTTTGGTAGGGTTTTAGTCCAGCTCTACCCAGACCCAACCCCCAACCCAACCCCCAAACCCAAACCCTAAACCCTAAAACCCAAACCCCCCACCCCAACCCCGCACCCCTAACCCCAACCCCTAACCCCAACCACCCAACCCCAACCACCCAACCCTAAACCCTAAAACCCTAACCCGAACCCCAACCACCCCCCACATCTTGTCTCTCCCCCCAGGTGGAGTACATCCTGATGGGCGGCACCTTCATGTCGTTGCCCTCCGACTACCGGGACTTCTTCATCCGCAACCTGCACGACGCGCTGTCCGGCCACGCGAGCAGCTGCGTCAAGGAGGTGGGCGGGCGGCAGGGCGGGCGGGGTGGTCGGGCGGCCGTGGCGGCAGGGCGGGCGGGCGGCAGGGCGGGCGAGCGGCAGGGCGGGCGGGGATGCAGGGCCGTTTGTGGTTACACAAATCAAGAGAGCGGTCCAAGAAGAGTGACACCTGTTTCCGTGCGTGCGTTGGTACCGTACTCGCCGTATTCGCTGTACATGACGCGCGGCGTACTCACGACGGGTCACGGCCCGACGTCTCCTAGTCCTACGCTCCCGCGGTCCGCTCCCGCCCGCAGGCCGTCCGCTACAGCGAGGAGAGCCGCACCAAGTGCATCGGCCTCACCATCGAGACGCGCCCCGACTACTGCGCCCGAAGCCACCTGACGGACATGTTGTCGTACGGCTGTACGAGGCTGGAGATCGGGCTGCAGTCCATCTATGAGGACGTGGCGCGGGACACGAACCGGTGCGGGCTGTGGGGATTCGTAACCGGCCAGACCGGCGCAATGCAGAGACGGCGCAGGGGCAGTGCAGAGAAGGCGCAGGGATACGGGCGGGCTGGGTTGTGGCCCGGGTGTTCGATCAAACCCAACCCATTCCGTATCAACCGAACCGAACCCAACCCCATCATGTGCCGTACCCCAACCCATTATTGTGCCGTACCCCGGTCCCATCCACCCAGGGGTCACACCGTGGAGGCGGTGAAGAAGTGCTTCGTGGGGGCCAAGGACGCCGGCTTCAAGATTGTCGTACATATGATGCCCGACCTGCCGGGGGTGGGCTGGGAGCGGGACCTGGAGTGCTTCCGGGAGTTCTTCGAGAACCCGGACTTCCGTACGGACGGCCTCAAGCTGTACCCCACGCTCGTCATCCGAGGTACGGCACCAGGTTCCGACATGTATCGTATCGAGGGGAGGGCCGTCCAGCTGCACAACCGAGTGTCGACCCCTGTGGCTTGGCGGGGGCCCATCAAGTGCATATTTGTGGTATATATATATGTACTATATATATAGTACATATTTGTGATATATATATACATATATATACATATATATACATACATATATATACATACATACATCAGTGCCGCCATTCCATTATAGCGCCCGTCCCCGTTTTTTTTATTCATGGTGTCACGGTGGACCCCGCGGGTCATCGGTGACAGCCATAGCTTCCTCACCAAACACTGCATAACCCCTTGTTTTGTGTTTATGGGCTTAAGGGTGTGTGTGGGTTTGTGGGTATACTATATCAAGGATGTTACAGCGGACCCCGCTAGGGTCATCGGTGACAGCCAACGGCTACAGCGGCGGGTATGTGCGGGCACACGGAGTTCCACGAGATGGCTTGACGCGGTCTTCTTGACGGGGTCTCGCGGACTCGCCGTGCGTGCATGCGGGTACATGACGTCCTGACCTGACACCCTCCCACGTGACGCGCTGCGCGCCGCCACGTCACGTCACGTGGAGCACTGTACGACAGGTACCGGTCTGTACGAGCTGTGGAAGCGGGGAATGTACCGCAACTACGCGCCGGACAAGCTGGTGGACCTGGTGGCGCGGGTGCTGGCGCTGGTGCCCCCCTGGGTGCGTCATTCATCATGCGAATACCTATATAATATGTATATATGTATATGTATGATAACATATATATCATCATTTTATTATTAAGGATGTTACAGCGGACCCCGCTAGGGTCATCGGTGACAGCCAACGGCGACAGCCGAGGCTTCCTCACCATGCATACACTGCCTAAACGAACTGGCGCCACCATGGCGCTCCGGACAGGCTCCACAAGTGCACCGAAACATACATATATATATATATATATTATATATTGGCGGATTGAGTGGGGGATCCGATGTGGTGGTTTTCGAACGTCAGGGAGGACAGACAAGGAAGACGGGGTCCTTATAGAAGAGACGGGCCCCTGGGGTGAAACGGGAGATACGGGGGTACGGACGAGGATACAAACCCTGAACGGATGGGGGGATGCCTGCCTGCCTGCCTGCGTGCCTGCCCATCGAGGCCTCTCCCCACTCCGCACCTAGCTCCGTCGCAGCCGGGCAGCCGCACCCCCATCAGTGCACTCCCCAGCCGCCATGTACTCCTTCCACCGGACCAACCCGGCCCCTCGCTCAGCACCCCTACGTCCCATGTGTCACGGACTCCCCTACCCCCACACCCCGCCCCCCCACACACACCCTCTCACACCCTTCCCCCCACGCACCTCTCTCTCTCTCTCTCTCTCACACACACACACACACACACACACACACACACCTCAAACACACACACACACACACACACACCTCAAACACACACACACACACACCTCAAACACACACACACGGGAGGGTTGGGTTTAGCGGGGCAGTGGACGCATGTGTTGACCTAGGACGTTCTAAGTAAGCAGGGTTATGGCAGCCTGGTTCATGGTGCTTTTATGCGTACTTTACCTGCCAGATTGCCCAGCCCTGTGCACCGTAAGAACGCACTGGTTGGACCGCGTGGCCGCGACTGCTTTCCCAGGAGGATCGGAGCCGTGCCACCTGCATAGTGCTCGCTCCGTTGCGTGGTCTGCTTTTGCCGTGTGTGCCTGGCCTTCGGCTGGTTGCGCTGAACGTGTAGGGGTTTTGTTTGAGTTGGCCCCGTGATCGGCTTTATAAAGGCAGGCTGGCTTGGTGCCTGACCTCGTGGAGCGTTTTAGATGGGGCTAGAGGCCCCGGGTGCACGGCACCCTTGTTGTCCCGTGCTGTGTCTCCTCGCCCCTCTCCCAGTTCTCTGGGAGAGTGCTTCGGCGGTCTCCCGTATGGGGCGGGTTAGCGCCCCCGGCCAGCGTCGGCCCGGCAGATATGTAATGATACACACACCCCTCTCAAACACACACACACACACACACATACACCTGGGATCGGGCGGGCGGGCGGGTTTCATTCCTAAACACACATACACACACGGCTCACTTTCGTTTTACACACACACCCCTGCCCCAGGTCCGCGTGTACCGCATCCAGCGCGACATCCCCATGCCACTGGTGACCGCCGGCGTGGAGAAGGGCAACCTGCGCGAGCTGGCCCTGGCGCGCATGGCTGCGCTGGGGCTGCGCTGCCGCGACGTGCGCACCCGCGAGGTGGGCATCCAGGAGCTGCACAGCGACGCGGCGGTGCGGCCCGACCAGGTCGAGCTGCTGCGGAGGGACTACGCGGCCAACGGCGGTTGGGAGACGTTCCTGGCGTACGAGGACCCGCGGCAGGTGGGCCGGTGTGGGGGCGTGGGTGTGGGGGCGTGGACGGGATGGGTGTTAAAGAGAACTGACGGGATGGGTGTGGGGGCGTGGGCGGGATGGGTGTGGGGGCGTGGGCGGGGTGTGTGTGTGGGGGCGTGGGCGGGATGGGTGTGGGGGCGTGGACGGGATGGGTGTGGGGGCGTGGACGGGATGGGTGTGGGAGCGTGGACAGGATGGGTGTGGGGGCGTGGGCGGGATGGGTGTGGGGGCGCCGACCGTGGGGGGTTGAGACCGGGGCGCCGACTCGGCTGCCACTCCGCGCGCCCACCTCCCGTTTGTCTCATTCACGCGATATGGGTCCCGGGCATCCCTGGGGAGTCCGTCCGTCCGTGCGGGCCCGTCCCGCGTTGGGGCTCCTGCCCCAGCTTCCTGCACCTTCGCGCACCTTGCGCCACAGGTCCGGGTTCGACCTTGCTCTACTTGCTGCATTCGTCTCGTGTATGTTTAGAATTGCAACCCGCCCGCCCGCCCGATCCCAGGTAGCAATATACTTACCATAGAACGTCTCGTGTATGTGATCAAGACGGACGCACCACACCCCGCGCGGCATGGGGCCAAGGGGAAGGGTATGACGGGTATGCCACTGTGTCGCACTTGTCCGGCAGCAGTGCCATGACGGTGTCGTCCATTCGTTCATCTCGTGCACCTTGTGGTTACAACCTACGATGCCGCCGTCCTCAGGATATCCTGGTGGGCCTCCTGCGGCTCCGCAAGCTGGCGGGTGAGTGCGGGGGTGGGGGGTGGGAAAGGGGGGTGTCGGTGAGTGCGGGAGGAGGAGGGAGGTGTGGGGAGGGGGTTGGGGGTGAGTGCGGGGGAGGTCTGGGGGCCGAGGGGTTACCACGCTCTCCTACTCCTTTTTCTCCTTATCCTCTCCCCCTGCTGTACCATCCTCCCCAAACACACACCCACACACACCCATACACACACACCGGCCGGGTTCCTGACACACCCCTCAGGCTCCGACGCCACGCGCCAGCCGGAGCTGCTCGGCCGCGTGTCCATGGTCCGGGAGCTCCACGTGTACGGCACAGCGGTCGCCGTACACGCGCGCGACACGACCAACTTCCAGCACCAGGGGTACGGCAGCCTGTTGATGGCGGAGGCGGAGCGCATCGCGCGGCTCGAGCACCGGTCGACCAAGATCGCGGTCATCAGCGGCGTGGGCACGCGCCACTACTACCGGAAGCTGGGGTACGAGCTGGAGGGACACTACATGGTCAAGCACCTGCTACCGCCGCCGCCGCCGGAGGGGACGGTGGGGGCGACGGCGACGGCACCAGGGGGGGCGAAGGCGGGGGCCGCGGTGCCGCGGGCGGCCGCGCCGGTGAACCGGCGGCGGCGGACGGTGGCGCGGAGCACGGCGGCGGTAACGGGAGCTGCGGCCGTGGAGGGCTCATGAGGGGAGCTGCGGCCGTGGAGGGGTAGCCAGGCGGGGGAGGAGGATTGGGGGGTTTTACGCTCTGCGGCCGGGGCGCGGCGGCTAGATGAGCGTCAAAGTCGGGTTGTGGGCCCCAGATCCTCCCTATCTGACGGGGAGCCGGCACAACCTGCCGAAACACGGCACGACACTGCACGGCACGGCGCCGGGAGGTCGGATCTCCCCGGGCCCCGGGCAGTAGCGCGTCAGGGGCTGCCGCCCTCACGCCACCTCCCGCATTGCGAGGTGACCATCTTCCTCGGGGTGTGTAATGTGTGTGTAATGTGTGTGTGTGTGTGTGTGTGTAAAAGAGAACTGAGCCACACACTATGTGTGTGTGTGTGTGTCTGCGTGTGCGAGTTTGTTAAGGGAGGTAAGGTGAAGGAGAGTTGAGGGGTGGCGAGGGGCGGGTCGACCGGCGGGCGGGCGGGGAAGGGCGGACTGCACCGGGTGTCGTGCCATGCCGTCGCGCCGTCCTGCGGGGTGGGGCGGAGTGGGACAGAGATTGCAGGACGGCAATCTCCTGCGAGGTTGCACGGATGGAGTTGGTTGCCTCGAGGTTGCACTGGTACCGCAGGGCGCGCATTCGGCTGTACCGGGATCCATCTGTGTATGTGAATCTGGGGGTGTCGAGCGAGGGAGACCGATGTACGGCATCATGGGACCGTCGAGGCCGCAACACTTGCGGCCAGAGCGACCAAGGCCGGCCGGCAAGGCAGCGCGATAAGCGACTAGCGGTACCATCCGGAGCAGTTCACCACTTACTGCTGCGGCGGTGCTTTGGACCGACGTCGTTGCGGGTCGGGCGTCCTTAGTCTCACGCGGGGGCCGAGTCGCGCGGGCCCTGAGTCATGCATGCGCTGTACGGTATGTCCGAAACCTTTCCATACGCGCCTGCTCCACAGCCTACAACTTGGGCCGCAAGAGCGGAGGCAGCGACGTGGACCCCGCCGTGTCATGCAAAACGGGTGTTCAAAGGCGCTACCAGCAGGCCGTCATCTGGGCCGTCCATCAAACAGCTGACCATTGAGCGCCCCAGTCAAGGGCTTGTTCATTTCCAAGTTGACCGCGAATTCGCGATGCATGTATGGTAATGGGGCTATGGCAATCAGCTGCGTCATGATTTCGTATTCTTAAGGACCCGTACCGTACCCTTCCGTACTTTTCCGTACCATACACCGCACAGGCGGTGAGGAGGTGGGGCCGTAAGCGGGCGGGCGCGGTCGGCTTTGTTCGTCGGGTGGCAGCCCAACATATGCCACTCGCCAACCTCCTCACGAAGCTTCAGGGACGGCCGAGCGCATCCATCTGGTCATCAGCCGGCTCATGCGCTCTCGTATTGCCCGTGTTGCCGTGTACAGGCCAGGACCCGGAGCATCGTCTCTCCCTGAGCCCGATTTCCTTGCGCACCTCGCGAATCGCCCTTGCGCAGCAATCCGCTACGAGCCAGCAGATAGAGCCGCACGGGCCCGTCCGGGGTGTGAACCGCACCCAAGCCGCACCGAACACAGGGCCCCCTTGTTGCACCCGCAGTCCGCTGCACGCACCGAGCACCTGACGTCGCTGCACTGGTGGCAGGTCCCTGCTGTTTTATTCTCAACAAGATTTGCCCATGTTTATGTGGTAGCAAGAACTACCGTTTAATGACACCTAGCTAAGCACCTGGCACAGGCTGGCACTGGCACTGGCTGACCTCGATGGCTCCCGCGACTCACCCGCGCTCTTGTCTAGGTGCCTCCGGGCCGCTTGCCCGCTCCTCCCAGCGCCGTCTGCCACAGCGTCGCCATTTCTTCGGGGAACCTCGCGTCGGTTGCGGCACGCCCACAGCGTATAGCGTCACCAACAGCACGAATCCAGGGCATCCAGCTTCCCAACAGGTAACTTCACATCGCGGCAGCAGATAAGAGCAAGTGTCGGTTCCACGCCAAACGCCAAATGCCGAGTAATTATTAAGGATGTTGCAGTGGATCCCGCGGGCCATCGGTGACAACCATAGCTTCCTCACCATACACCGTATAAATGAGTGATATGGAACCCCTATGCGCCGAGCGGCGGCGGCAGTGGCGGCCCCGGCGGCGGTGTAAGCCACACGAAAGCGTCTGCCCAACATCCCTTCGCTACGCGTGCGAAATGTTTTTGTAATCGGGTGGAAGTCGCGGCGTCGTCGAAACTGTCCGCGCCCCGAACAGCCCCTCACCAGCAAGGCGGTTGCCGTCGGCTGTGCGCCCGGCCTGGCCCCGGCAGCCCCAGCGGCCGCGCAAGCTGGCACCGGCTGCATTGATGAGCTCTATTTCATGGTATGTTTCCGCAGAGGGATATGTGTACCGTATATACGGGTAGCAGTCGACTGCGTGGGGATAGCCCAATCAGGTCATGCCGGGTCATGCCTCGACCTCCCGGGGAGGAGGGGGCAGCAAGAGTCACCTCAAACGAAGTCACCTCAAACAAAGTGATGTAACCTTGCCGCCCGCGATACAAGACTCACACCCTCAGTCCGATTTCTGGGCGGGGAAACTTGAGCCGCAGGTCGGCGTAGGACGGTGTAGGTTGGGCAGCCCTCGGCTCCAGACACCTGTTGGCCAATGTCAGGATCGGCCAAATAAAATTTTGTGTTTCAAAGCCAATTTGTATTTTATGGCTGTCTTCGTTCTGAGTGTTGCCGTCATGTCACTCTTAGTCATGGCCGATTTGTTGTCAAGTCGGCCTGATTCCAAGCCTCGGTCATCCAACGATTGACTGACATAGCTTAGTGCCCAACACAAGTGTCTTTAGTCTAAACCTTTTGGTAGTTGCCTGGGGACACTGACACAGCTGTCGAGCTTTGAATCCTGACGAGGTGACGAACTGCATGCCATTCCCCCGGCATAGAAAAAATTAAGCAATATTCTGTACTATTGTTTAATACATCCGTGCGTTGCATCTGGGAGTCACAATCAAAGTCGCGCACCATCGGTTCAAGATGGCGACAGCCACAACCCGGACGCAGAGCGGGGCCACCGCATGCCATGCTCGAGCGAGCCTCAAGCCATTACAGCAAAATGTAGGGCTAACTGCTCACGCGCCAGCCCGGCCCGCAGCCAACCCCCCAACCGACTTGCAGCCTGCACCGCCCGCGGCGCCGCGGCCACAATCCCGCCCAGCGAGGCCCCAGCTCGAAATTCGACGCACGGCCAGCCAGGACAGCATCTGGTATGATGATGAGACCCCTTGCCTTCAATGCTTCCATTTTTGCTTGCCCTCCTTCCGCACCCTTCACACAAGACCTGCAGCCTGCGCGGCCTCGCGTCGGCTGCGCATCTCACCTGACCTCCTTCGCCGCGCGTCATCCAACCGACCCAACCATGCCGGTGCTATCGGCATATCAGCCCTCACCAGTTCATACGCACGTGTGCACCCTTTGTGAGACATACAGCCCTGGGTGCCGCATGCTGGCTACTCCGGGTGCCCTGGTTTGTTTCTGGGTTCGGTTCTTCTTTCCGTTTTAACCCGATTCTCCCTGGACGAGATCACATTACAAAGGACCGCCGCGGGTCGTCGGTGCGCCCAACCCGCCCACAGCCGGAGGCAGGCTTGGCCCCCTGTCATGTGGCCCTAAGCCTAACCTACCTACCCCCGTGCCCCGTGCTGCTGCTGCCCCACTGCTGCTGCCCCACCGCCGCAGCTCCCTGGATATCGTCACCCCCAAGGACCAGCTGATGCGCACAGAGGCCTCCCTGGAGGGAGGGCCGCCGCCCATACTCCGGCTGGCCCCCAGCAGGCCGCCGCAGCCGCCGCCGCCACCACCGCACAAAGCGCATGCTGCTGCTGGTACGTCGGTTCCCGTGCAGTCGAGACCTACCGTAATCGCTCGCGCGGCAATCGGGATGTACCGTACTGTCGGAACGTACCGTAATCGCTCACGAGGCAGCACCCACCTCGCGGTGGCCGACAGCCCCGCGGTGCGAAACGCTGTCAGCCCAACACCGCACGCGTGCGAGGAGTGTAGGAGCCGGCATGACAGGTTCCCGTGGCCCGGGGGACTCGGGACTCGGGACAGACAGGCAGGGAACGCTGGAGGGCCTGCAGTGCTCCGTGCTGCAGGGCCTGGGGAGGGTGTGAGTGTGGTGCAGCCCCGCCCCACTCGTTGGGCCCGCGGGCCCGCTTGGCCATGGCCGACGGTGCCTCTGCGAACTCGGGGCCCTGTGCTAAGCCATGCCCAAGGGGTGTCAATGGCGCATTCGCATGTTGCAGGCGCTGGCGAGGAGGACGAGCTCCAGCTCCGAGACCAATCCATCAGCGGCGCCCCGCCCTGCGGCCAGGGCAACGCCGCTGCGGCCCAACCTGCAGGTGGGTGCGCGGCGCATCCATCCATGCTCCAAGCGCGCGGTCCGCTCTCGCCGGAACAGCAATAATAATAACAACGACTGTCCTGTGTCGTACTGGTGCCGTACCGTTGTGTGCGCTCATGACAGGCCGGCCTCCGAAGCCCAAGGTCAGGCTGGTCGAGCCCCCCATGCCCGTCAACCCGTACACGACCCACGGGTCACGTGACGGCCGCCAGTCCTTCCAGACCGCCGACTCCTGCCACAGGCCCGAGGGCTACAGCCGATTCCTGTGAGTGTGCCGTACCGACTGCTGCCTGCATGACTCATGCCAGGACATTTCGCCGGAGGAACTGCATGGCGCCGCACGGAAGATGCCGGGGGTCTGTCATTCAACTTACAGACGAGAACGAATGGTTCGTGTTACAGATGGGACCCCGCGGGTCATCGGGGGGGGGGGGCAGGAGCCTGCTCGCTCTCCACACGGCTGCAACTCGCCCAACCATGCAATGGCAGCAGCAGGGGTTTGTACACGCCCAGCACGCTCGCACCCCTTGACGCCAATGTCTTACTCCTTGGTGGCGACCTCTTACCCCTTGACGCCAATCTCACAACACGACGCAGGGAGTGCGGGCACGCCCATCCTACCGGCAGCAGCTTCTAACACTGCTGACCACGGCGAGCGTGATGGCCACCAACACAGGAGGGGCCACACGTAGACTTACATGTGCTTTGCCCTGGTATACGCCGTTGATCCCTTTCTAATGTTGATTCATTTGTTCATGTGCACCCTTTCCCTGCTTGTGCCTCTTTGCCTGCTGTGTGCGCGGGCCCCCCTCCTGCTGCTGCTGCTGCTGCCCAGGTGGGACTACCACCAGGAGTCGGAGCTGGGCCAGGGCAACTTCAGCAGGGTGTACCGGGCGGTGCACCGGCTGACCGGCACAGCCTTCGCCGTCAAGACCAACCGGCTGCCCATCTCGTGTCTCCAGGCGCGGAACATGTGGCTCAATGTGAGGCGGCCGCGGGCATCGAGGGGCAACCGACGGGGGTTGTATTGAAGAAAGGAAAATACAATAATCGAACCGGGGCACGACCGAGGGGGTCTGGGCAGGGGGCTGCGATATGGTTCAGGGGGTCCGGGAAAGAAGATCAGCTCCCATGGGCGATGGTGGTGGTGGCTACCCCGATGCGGTAAGTGTGAAAACGTTTTCGGATGGCCATATGTAGACGTGACTGCGATTGGGCGTGTGTGTGTATGCAGCGGGCATTCCCACGCGCGCATCCGCCGTGCATCCCCCCTGGCCCCCCGCCCACAGGAGATGCAGGCCCTGGCGGCGGTGCAGGGCCACCCCCACATAGTGGCGCTGCACGACGCCTGGTTCGAGGCGGACTCGCGGCCCGGCGGTGGGGGCGGTGGCGGTGGGGGCAGCGCCGCCGCCGCGGGCCCCGAGCCGCCCGCCTGCGAGCGGGTGTACATCAAGATGGAGCTGTGCGGGGAGAGCCTGGGCGGGCTGGTGCGACGGCGGATGCAGCTGTCGGAGCTGGCGGCCGTGGACCTGCTGCGGCAGGTGGGCACTGGGGCTGGCGCCTGAGGGACCCAAGGAGGGGGTGCGGGTTTGTGAGCTGGGCAAGGGGTTCGTTTCTGGGTTTGGTTTTTGTTTTTGTAACCCCTTTCCTCTCTCCTGCATGGTCCCCCCGCTTCTCCTCCATCCTTCCTCCCCATTGCTCTCCCCTCCTTCCGCCCTCCTGCCTCCCTTCTGTTTTCCTCCCTCCTCCTTCCTGACTCCTCCCTCCTTCCTCCTGCGTCCTTCCTCCCTCCTGCACTCGACTCCCTCTTCCACTCCCTCTCGTCTCCGTGTGTCCGCTGTCTCTCAGATGGCCTCCGCGCTCAAGCGCATCCACGAGCTGGGCATGCTGCACATGGACGTCAAGCCCGACAACATCTACACCGCGGCGGGGAGGGGCTCGCTGCGCTCCTTCACCGCCGCCGCCGCCGCCGCGGTGGCCGCCTGGTCCACCGGCTGCGGCACCGGCGGCGGCTACGGCTCCGGAGCCGTGTACAAGCTCGGCGACTTTGGCCTGGCGATGATGGAGGGCGGCCGCCGGGCGGGCGTCTCCGAGGGCGACTGCAGGTACGGCACCTGCACGACAGTCGTATCTATCTACGGCACCATGACGCATATGGATGCGGTACCCGGTGACATGCAAGGCACAACATACAGTTCCGCCCCGGATTCTGGCGGGAAAGCAGGTGGACGGCCCCTAACACCGAGAATAGATCGCACTACAGCGAACCCGATCAGAAAACCAAAGCCGGAAGGGTGAATCTGATAGCCTGCCGGAGCAAATTGGGTCAGGTCGGGACACGGCCTTACGGTTTTGTCTGTTAGCACAGCCCGCTGCGTGCGCACGGCCCCCACCGCGTCAGCACGCGTGGCCGCCGTCTCGTCGCCCTCCCCCGCAGGTACCTGGCCCCCGAGGCGCTCCGCACGCGCGGCTTCCTGGACAGCGGGCTGGCGGACAGGCTGGACATCTTCGCGTTGGGCGCCACCGTGTACGAGCTGCTGCGGGGCGTGGAGCTGCCGCGCAACGGCCAGGAGTACCTGGACGTCCGGGCGGGCAGGATCGTGCTGCCGGGGGTCGACACGCGGCTGCAGTCGCTGCTCAAGGTGCGGGGCGGCGGCGGAGATGTCCGGCCCGGGGCCTTGGGCAACCGGGGGAGGGGAGTTGGGCAATCGGGGGGAGCTGCAACAGAGGTTGCGAGGCCAGGCAGCCTCCAAGGGGGGAGGCGCGGCCAAACACCTGCGAGCACCCAGACCCTGAGGCGGCTTCCTGGGGGAAAGGGCGGAAGCAATGGTAACGGGTTGGCGGACTTGAGTACTTCTTGAGGGCGGACCCCAACGGAGCGGCAGCAGCCGCAAGTCCATTGGCCGGGGGGCGGCCGCGGAGGGGGCCGCGGAGCACTGTGGGGGCCACGTCCTTTGCAACACCATAACATCCCGCGTGCTAAATGTTGATACATTCATATATACATATTTATATATATCCTGTTTACATGCAGTAGTGGTTTATGTACACATGTAAGCACTTGAGCAAGTCACTCCACGGCCCCACATCAGGGCGCGCAATCTCTGCCATGATGCATGGTGCACACAGTCACATCCCCAATCACTGCCATGACGCGCACAGTCACATCCCCAACGGCTGTCCCTCGCCCCTCGGGGCGCCTTCTCCTCCTCCCCGGGGCAGAAAATGATGTCGGCGGACCCGACACAGCGTCCCACGGCGGAGCAGCTGCTCAAAATGCCGGTGCTGGCGCCAGGCGGCGGCGGCAGCGGTAGCGGCATCTACCAGATGATACGCCGCCAGTCATCGCCGGTGGTGCAGTCGCCGCCGCCAGCGCTGTCGTCCATCGCCCGGCGCAGCGTCGGCGCGCCACCGAACTTGGTGCCTCGACCGTCGGGACCGCCGGCGGCGCCGTACTATTCTCTCGCGCCTTACCAGCTGGGGGCCCAACCGTTGGCAGTTGGGCGACGCAGCGTGTCGTGCACGCGGTAACGGCTGCCGCCGCCGCCACCCGCCGTCACCGCGAACCCGGAGCTCCTTCGCACGCTTCCTGCCGTACATGGCCCCCGTTTGCACGGGCCCTATGGGATAATAGACTATGAATCCCACGCGGTGCGCGCTCCTTGAAGTACGAATTCAAATAATGAAATCCAATCTGGGACGACGCCACGCGTCTCAACGGCAGGCCGCAGCTCTTGGGAAGAGCAGCCGGGAGCAGTCAAGAAACCCTTCGACGACCATACCCGCTCACGTCCGCTCAACAACGCAGGCCCTACGCACCGTCTTCCTCCTCCTCCAACGGTGGAGGCGCCCTGCAGATGAGATGCGAGTTCGTGTCCGGGTGCCGGGAGGCGGCGGATGTCAGCAGCGGGGGCGCGCCAGCTTGCACGCTGTACGGGGTACGAGGTACGGCACTGTGGGAGGTGTTGCTCGTCGGACTGCGGGCAGTCCTGGCCGGGGTGCAGTGTGGTCAGATGCAGATGCAGATCCTTTAGATCCGGTAGGTCCATGACAGGCGGGACGACTTGGGTAACGAGCTCGCGTCTTTTTCTTTGCCGGCAGAGGAGGTGCAGAGGCCGCCGGTGCTCAGTGTTCGGCCAGGTACGGGAGTGGAAATGCCGCGGTCAGTCAGCACCGCGCAGTGTGCATTCATCGCTACATTTTTGGATCAACTTTATAATGAGGCCCGGAATAGAATAGGCAAAGAAAGCATTCTGGGAAATGGTGCCCTGCTTAACATTTATTCATTGTTGGTGCGCCGACGCGGGAGGGGTTTTTAACAAGGGGAGCGGTGCGCAAGAGCTGTCGTGCGCCACGTGCCGCGTCTGCGCCGTGGGGGCCCGGTCGAAAGTCTCCGCTGGCCTGTATCCGGAATTTCGGGAATGGCTTGATGAATGGTGCCGATGATGCGGCTGACTTAGCGCGCGGGGCTGCGCTGCGCGGCATCAGCAGAATGATGTTGTGCAAAACCATGTTCTTTGGGGGGGAGGGGCAGGTTGTGAAGGCTGTGCTCAGGGTGGGCGTTTTACAAAAGAGAATAGAAAAACCAAACCCAGGGTGGGGGCGATGGATGGGGAATAAGGGGTCGGTGGTGCCCGTGTTGCAGGCCGGGGTCGCATTGCGCTCCGGAATCACAGAGGCGAAGGGCCAAGCGGGGGGACGTGTCTGGCAGGGCGGCAGGACAAGCGGGCGACCAGTGATGGCTTTCACGATGTTGCGCTTTGGGCATTTTCTTCACGGGTTCCTTTGCAGCGGCCCTCATCGCTTGCGGAAAGGTGGCGAGGCCGAATGGAAAGGGGTCGGAGGGGAACGGTTCGGCAAGATGAAGGTCGGCGAACCATCATTCGTCAGCGGCAGCCCTAAAGCATACAGATATGAGAATTCAGAGCTGGTCATCGGCATTTATACGTTGGCAGACATACGGGCATTTACCAGGCACAGCTATGCCGGCTGCTCGCAAGCATGACACGCATTCTCGACATGCTTCAAACTAACACACGCACGCACGCCTCCAAGAGGGCTGGCCGTATTTGACAATCTTAAGAGGTCTTCACCGCCACTTCAATTAATCTTGCCCGCCGCCTTTAGCAAAAGCTAGTCCAGCCGTCGATACATCACCAAGAGAAATATTTCGCGCGCCATCCAACAAATTAAATGCATATTAATATGTGCGTAACAAATGTTTCCTAACAATTATTGTGAAAGCTAGCTAGAAAAAGTTATACGGTCCCGGACAGGGACGAAGCAACAAGGGACTAGCGGACGAAGAACTCTGTTCCTGGTCTCCCTCAGCGGATACCCTAATTCCCTCTTAAGGGATTCCCTGGAGGGGAAGAGACGACGGGCGACAGTTCACCGGTACGGGTAGCTACGCCCAATATGAGACACTTTGTCTTTGAACCGACCTAACAAATTTTTACAGTGCACGATAAATGCCGAGAAAATTCTGAGGTGTCCGCATATATGTTAGGTGTGCCTCGCTCGCATCCGAGCTCACAGTTTGCATGTTAGCATGATATAACCCACGGAAAAACGGGGTAGGGTACGCTCACCCCAATATGAGACAGGCACCCTATTATGAGACACACAGAAAATCCGTACGGAAAGGCGGTTAAGGTGCCGGGAACACCTCCTCCTGCATCCTAGTCTCAAGAAGTAGCATATAGGCATCCTGCCGGGCGACCGTGACCTTATTCGCCTACGCTATCATGTATGCTACGGCTTGCCCATGCACATCTTTCACTCCATGGGCCCCACAGCGCACGCGGTACATAACCCAACAACAACCTGACCACACGTTATAAATAGGTTAATGACATACGTTTATCGCACGACTACTCGCTGTCACTGCTCCCGGCCCCGGACGCCTCGCTGGCGGTCGTGTCCTGCTGCTCCGCGGCGCTGTCCTCGTCACCGTTGAGGCGTCTACTCCTTGATCCATCTTACTAGAATGTTTGTATGTATGATATAAGCACTCGGAAAAATGATAACCGGTAGTTTGGGTGCGGCAGTTGCTCCCGATGCAGTGCTTCTGGCAACAAATGTGAGGCTAGAAACACTAATGGTGCTGTGTAGGGTACAAGCTTCGCAATTTCGCGCATGGAAAATTACTGCATGTCAACCGTACAATTGTACATCTCCCATGATTTTCTGGGGATTTGTGAATGCAACATTACTGCAGATATAAATTCTGTCTCATAATAGGGGGTGTCTCATATTGGGCGTAGCTACCCGTATTGTGGTTGTCGCTTTTAGTTCCATGATCAACGCAGCGCCCGTCTTCATCGCTCGAAAATGAGCATTAATACAGTTACTTTGAGTGACCAACGAGCTGCTGAACCGTAGTTGCCTGGATAAGAGACATGATGTACGGCGTGCCATTGCTACTGCACTTTTCCAACCATCTGCGGCCACTTTCTAAGGCCCCAAACGAATACATATTTTTGTAATCATCTGCAAAATCGAACTTTGAACCTCTCTTGCGTTATCTTCATTCTAAATTGCCTCAGCAGCAATTGTTATCGATCAATACTGTACGTAATAATGTTCAGATTGCCATAAAGCTTAACACTCTTACCAAGTCTGTGTCGTGTAGCTCCCATAAGCGAAATTGCAGGCCGTCGTCTGGCTGGAGCGACCGGGAACGAGGCGCAGAAGTAAGCATTATGGAAGCGACTGTGTAACGCCACTTTGATAATCCACACACACACACACACGCACACACACGCTAACGTACATGAAAGCAATGCCGTCACGTTAGCTGCATGCGTGCTTAGCTTGTCCGTCCCAACGTTGTGTCCCTTGATACCGCCCGAACATGTCGGTTGTCACACAATTGTACCAGGGAAGCAAACAAATGGCCAGTAAGCGGCCGGAAAAACGCGACTTGAGGTTTCAGCTTGTGCATCAAGAGCACGGCTTCCACGCGACGAAGCTGTTGAGGTTGGGAGCGAAGAAGGAAGCCGCGAAGGAAATCTTGTCACGCTACAAAGCAGCAGATTCTGCTGGCTCCTCGCATTCCCTCAGTTCTGCGAAGGTCGCTGGCTTCCGCATTCTCGACGGTGCGTTGCGGCCGCCGCTAGCTACCGCCGCCGCCGGCGGGGAATGTCGGTAGCGCTGCGTGGGTTACAGTAGTACGTCCCACTCGGATCCCCTGCACAGCATCTCGAGAAGCCCTTGGCTGCGCCGTGTTACAGGCAACGACGACGGCTCCTTGACAATTCGTGTCCGCAATGGCGAAGCCACTGTCGACAACGACAGACCTTACGTGGCCAAGTACAATGGGAAGCCAGGTGGCTTGTCTCTGGTAAAGGCAAAGATTTCTTTCAAAGACGCGTACACCACTATCTCTGGCTGGCGGACACAAGACGATCCTGAAGTTTTCACCGACTGCTCCTTCTACAGATTGGAAGGGGGCGAGGCGATCCTTGTCGTCATCGGTGTGCAACCAGCGGCGGGGAGCTCGGTAAGGAACTAGCCAATTGATTGCACGCGCGCATGCATCTATATATCTACGTAGCACACTGATGGCATCGATGTATGCGTGCTGCTACTACTGCTACCGATGCGACGATCGCGACCTGCTGCACGACCACGCGCGCCGCACACATGATGAAAAGCGTCTTCGGCAAGCTCGATCGAAAAAGGATGCATCCCAGCAAGAACTTGTTAGCACCCACTGTGCCGCCGGTGGCGGTGGTGCGTGCGTGAGCGGTGTATGTGCAGGCCTCGCTCGTTCCCATAACACGCGTTACAGTTCTTGATTGATTAATCATCATATTATCATCTAGATTATCTTTGTATCAATTGACATTCTGTAAATTTATTATCATCATTATGTTATTACTAACATTGTTATTATTTATTACAATTATATTTTTAGCTTATATTATATAAACATTTATTATTATTATTATTATTTTGTTGGTATTATCCTATTTTTATTTATTTGCTGCTGCTGCTGCTGTTGTTGTTGTTGAATTTTATTATTATATTAACTTCAGTGTGACGTAGAAGACCAGCAAGGCGACCAGTAATAATGGAATCGCCGCACCCAATCTCGTATGTGGGCTGCCGGCTATCGTGCGACCTACAATGGCTGCCGGTTCAATGAGGCAGGTTGGTGAGGGGGACAAGGCGGCCGCTGCAGCGAAGCAAGCAACGGAGGAAGCTAACGCTGCTGCCGCTGCTGCAGCGAAGCAGAAAACGGAGGAAGCTAACGCTGCTGCCGCTGCAGCGAAGCAGGCAACGGAGGAAGCTAACGCTGCTGCCGCTGCAGCGAAGTTGGCAACGAAGGAAGCTAACGCTGCTGCCGCTGCAGCGAAGCAGGCAACGGAGGAAGCTAACGCTGCTGCCGCTGCAGCGAAGCAGGCAACGGAGGAAGCTAACGCTGCTGCCGCTGCCGCGAGGCAAGCAATGGAGGAAGCTAACGCTGCTGCCGCTGCCGCGAGGCAAGCAATGGAGGAAGCTAACGCTGCTGCCGCTGCCGCGAGGCAAGCAATGGAGGAAGCTAACGCTGCAGCGGCTGCAATCGCAGCAAAGCTGGCGGCTGACGACGTGGCTATTCCAACGCTTGATGAGGCGCTCCAAGCAGATAAAAAGGCCTATTGCAGTTGCAACTGCGTCGGCCGTCGATGTGTCATTATGTAACATATCCTCGCTATTGATGTTGGTGAGATAGATAGATGTATAGCTAGAGGGATGTACGTGCGTGTGTATGTGCATGCATATCACGGGCGGGCTAGGTGGCTGGGCGGGCAGGCGGGCGGGCGGGCGGGCGGGCAGCATATTGCAGGTGTGTGGGTGATTATGGCGAGCGAACGAATGCGATGACATCGCTATCTAGCAAGCCACATGCGTATGTCACAGAACGGAGGGCAACAGGGGTTCCTAATCGCTGTTGGCAGGGCACCCGACGGGAGGAGGGTTTGATTGGGGCCCTACCCCTGCTGGAGCACGCGCGGGCCAGATGGGCCGGGTGGGCGGTCCGCTTCGTCCTGGGACCCAAAGGCGGGGCAGACGCCCCGTGGCGGCGAATTCTGCTTGAGTATCTGCGGAGCGATACCGGGCTTCGAACCCATCATGGCCTTGACGGCGCCCCATGCAGGACCATGGCTGAACTGCCCCGGACTACCGGAGGGAGTGAATCGGATAGCAAGGGCACTGAGTGCCCTCCCGCCCGTGATCGATGTTGAGGCGGAGCCCCTGACCCCAGGGGGCTGGTGCTGGAATGCACCGCTGTGGGGCAACCCGCTATTACCACAAGGGCTGCAACTAGGCAAGCGACCGGGGCTCGAACATAGGCATGCCGCCCTTGCCAAATGCCTGTCGCTGAGGACCATTGGGCATGCGGTTCGAGTGATATCCCGGCTCCGGGACACGACGGACGGATGGGAGAGGAACTTGGACGCGAACCCCCCGACCGCCCGCACACAGCGCCAGCGTCGCCGGGGATGGGCAATGTTTGTTAGGGAGTGCTTGGGGGTAGGAGCCGACGGGTGGCAGGAGTGGGACCGGTGGAGGGAGTGTGAGGCGGCCCTTGAAGCGCTCCGACAAGACATCCCACCAGGGTGGTGGGAAGCCGCCGAGGGGACCCTGGGGCCCAACGAGGCGACCCCCCAGGGAGAGAGGAAGTCACGGAAATGCTGGTGAGGCGCATGGGGTGGAGGCTGCAAAACGGCCTCAAGGTGGCACTCCACGAGTACACCGTGCGGTATGGCACGACACTGCAGCTGCAAAGCCTAGGGGAGGCGAGGCGTGCGGCGCACACACGCTTTGTTTGCGAAGCGCTTGAGGTAGAGGATACTGCGCCAGAAGCGTCGAGGATGGTTTCCAAGGTAATAGAGAACATGCAGCGGATGTGGACGGAGGCCAAGTGGGAAAACTCCAATATATAAGGAGGCGTATTCGTGACTGGCGTTTGACGGCATCCCAATGCTTGGTAACTCCCACATGAGGGGGGTGGCGGTGGCCCCTTGTGGATGCGGGACGTACCCCGGCGCCGGCGGGACGATACGGCCAACACCCAGGCAACACCATTTTGGGGGCTGTGGGGTGGCACAAGCGGTTGTCGCGCAGATCGAGGCAAAGCTAGGGGTGAGCCTTCAAAGGCAGCAGGTGTGGCTCGCAACACCCCCCGTGGGTGTGCAACAGTGTGTCTGGGACATTGTCGTCTTGCTTGGCGGCAAACAGTGCCATGGAAACGGGCCGGCGAGCCCTGAGGGCCGACAGGTCCAGGAACGCGGGCGGGATCCCGCGGCCCTTAGATGGGGGACGCTGAAGGGCTAGCCGCCCGGCGGGCAGTGGCAGACTTTTGGAGCCGACTCTACGACTTCGCTGAGCTGGGAGTCCCAGTAGTGAAAGGGTGGTCAGCGGTGGGGGCTACACACCCCATCCTGAAAGTGCAGGACGGTCGTCTTGTGTGCCGAGGCGCGGTTCCGTCGTCAGGCCAGGATTCTTAAGCCCTGTAGGTATTCTGTCGTAATAGACCGCGGGTGGACAGGGCACGCACTGACTACACTGACGCCCAGCAGTGGAGCTATCGCTAGGTGTGGGCGGTTTTTTCGGCCCGGTTGGACCGTACGGGCAGGCCCCTGATGGTGACTCGCGAGCCCCCGTGGCCCTCCAAGACTACGGGCCACCGCTGGAGAAGTGACCCCGCCTTGGTGGGGGTGGTGGTTCGCTAATAGGGGCGCCCTGGTGGCTAACTCCCCCTGAGTGGGCTTTATCCCTTGCCATGGTTGGTTCTCAGGAACGGGGTGGTTCCCTGGTGTGGACCCGAGGAGTGTTTCGGTGCACTTGGGGAGCCCGCCCGGAGCGCCATTGTGGCGTTAGTTCATTTAGGTAGTGTATGGCGAGGAAGCCTCGGCTGTTGCCGGGGCTGTCACCGATGACCCGCGGGGTCCGCTGTAACATCCTTAATAATAATGCAGGGATGACTCGGGGCTGTAAACCTGGCTTACACCAGCACAAACAGCAGTGCTTCGTTCGTTGTCTGGCGGGGACGACAGCCATTCCATGCAGTTTGACTGTCACATCGGATCCAAGACTGCACTTGCCTTGGTTGACGGCGGGGCTAGGACTCACGGTACAGCCGACGGGTTCATTGACATGAAACGGGTCGATTCGATCGGGATGAAACCACAGCCTTGCAACACAGCCACCGTTAGCCTTGCGAACGGAAACCAGCAGCATCCATTGCTTGGATCCGTTTCGCTCCCCCTTTGGGTAGCCAGTGTGAAGTACTACTGTTGCGTTTACATGCATACGTAGCCAACAGCTAGCTCGCTCCAAGGACGGACAGCAGCTACATACATACGTACGATATATATGTACTATATGTATCATCCAGTCTCCGTCAACCCCAATGGAAGTAAGGAAGGTAAAACCAACCGGCCACGCACTACCGGCCACAGATACGTGAGTAGACACGCTCGGACAAGCATGGACGCACTAGCTAGACCGAGCCCCGCAGGAACGAAGGCGCGTGCGTCGCGTGTGTATGTATGTACATATGTGAAGGACGGGGCATCAAACGAAGATGCGTGCGTGATGACATGGAGTGGAGGCCGAGCCGCAGATGCCGCGCACGCACGCACCGGACATCGATATCGATGCACGAAGGAATATATGTATGTATGTATGCCGCTGATGAAAGGCCGAGCAGGTGCGTGCAGCGTCGGGGAATGAAGGAAAACGCACGAACCAAAGCAGCCTGCTGCTGCAAAGCAAGCAAAAATGTCCGGGCGCACGGCAGCGCGCGCGCGGCACTAAAAACGAAGGGGTCAAGCAAGCTGGCGGGACATACAGCAGCAGGGAATGAACTAAATCCCCGGAGTGCGTGCGTGGGGCGACGGCACGTACGGCAAGTACAGCATGTACAAAATGTATACATACATGGCGCGCGGCCGGGACAGATGGGTGGCGTGCGTGCGTGTCGAGGGTCGAGGATGGATTATTAGGATGTTACAGCGGACCCCGCGGGTTTATTTATTTTTCTCAATTTAACCCCGCGGGTCATCGGTGACAGCCCCGGCGACAGCCGAGGCTTCCTCACCATACACTGCCTAAATGAACTAACGCCACCATGGCGCTCCGGACAGGCTCCCCAAGTGCACCGAAACACTCCTCGGGTCCACACTACCAGGGAACCTGCTTGATCGGGGCCGCCCCGTCACGGATTACGTCGCCTCAGAACAGGAATTCAAAGCTCTGGACGTCCCGCATTTTAGCGAGTCGTACTGGAGTAACTGGAGCACGTTCGCGGGCTGGCAGCTCGCGGAAGCGCTCGACGCGGTGGCACAGGAGCACAGGTAGCTAGCATGAATCATCAAGACACTGGAAAGCGCGGGCATTTGTCCTACAGGCGAATTCCTCCGCAGACAATTTGTTTGTAACTCATCGGGGGGTTCGGGGGGGGGGGGGCGGAGTAGGCGGAGGCCCCCCAGCGGCTCCCAGATAAGGAATAAATAATTATCTCGAGGCCCAAACTCATTCCTTTGTACGGAATATACAATTCCCGGGCCAAAACGAAACAAGTAGGGGGTCGGCTTCCTCGAAGCCGGAAAAGGGCGGCCCTCTACATAAGTAGAATCCGTACAGGCCGTTTGCTTTACAACGAAAACTCTGTTACCGCGCAAGAGTGTGAGAGAGTGAAAGGGTGCCATTGCGGGTGTCGTTGATGTTGAAGGTGGATCGGTGTACATAGATTCAGCAAGCTCAAGCAGGTAGGTAGCCCCGAAACCAACCTGCAGTACACGCCGCCGGCAACGGCGGTCATAGCATCTGCATTATCATTATCGTAACGCTAGTCGCCTCTGCACTACCACATCCGCCTGTCAAGCAGATGATCACAAATCAAGCTTGAAGCATTCTGGCCGTGAAACTGTCGTTGTTTGGTCCGCACGGCGCACACACACACACACGGACATGGGCAATCCTAGGGGGCGGGGCCCCCCGAACGCGCTTCGCGCTGGGGCCCCGCCCAAAAAAATCACTGCGGACCCTGCCCGGTATCTGAACGCAGTTCAATGAACAGGATTCAGGCTCTGGTCAGGCGCAGACTTAGCTTGTTTAGGGCTGGGGTAGGTTAAGGGCGTGCATCCTTAACCCCAGCCGATGTGCACTGTGCAATGACCACGCCATGGCCATGCCGATAAATCATTTAATGCGATGCGGGAAGCCTGCGAGAACGTGCCATTATTGTCCGCTTCCGGTTGGGGGGGCGCGAGGGGGTATGGCAGCACTTACGACAAGTTACAATGGTTTTTTGTGCGTGCGTGCGCTCCCGACTTAATTGGGATAAATAGAAAGAAGCCAACATGCGTTTTTCTGGTTCAATTTGACGAAGATTTGAGGATGTACGACAGATGTTTTGCTCCGGAACCGTACGGCAGGGTCGGTCGGTCGGTTTCGTTGGGGGTCCAAAAACAACTTCACAGGATGTGTTCAGGAAATAAGTTCCCTACCCCACCGCCCCCCCTGCCCTGCATGCTGTATAGCCTTAAAGTTAAAAAACCAGCACGATTTGAGTCGCTCCACTAATGACAAGCACAAGCTAGCTATCTAGCTATTTAGCTACATATATCTAGCTTCGTTCGCTCGCCAGCTAGGTAGGTACCAGCTACGTAGCTCCGTTTGGCAACGGAGCTCGCTCGTCAGTTCCTAAGCTCATAACTGGGCATAAATGAGAATCCCATACTGCGGAGTTGGTGGGGCCGTTCGCTCGTTCAGTAGGACTACTTTCGGGCGTGGCTGCTAAGACCGTGCGTATGTAGAAGCAACCACGCAAATCGGGTATGTACGTGAGCCTTTCCGCCTGAGGTTCGTTCTAAACGACATTCAGGCCGTTGATCCCTTTGGTGTCCGCTGTAATCTACGTGGTTACCATTCAACGTGGTTCTAACGCGGTGTAACGTGGCTTCTGGCTAACGTAGGGCTAACGAACGTGTAGTGCGTGTTAACTCCTAACGCTATGTGTTAGATCAGACCGGGCCATGGCTGTCCGGAACACCTGAGAGGATATCGTGTTGCGTTAGGTTTATTTAGCGCAAGCCAGACTGGTTGTGAAACGAGTCACGTTACAGGACCACGTTAATGACGGTAAAGTGACCACGTTAGGACTATTGTAACGTACGTGAAACGGTGACCATGTCTCATGTTACAGGACCGCGCCGTTACCTGGACTTACCATCAGCAGTTCAATCCCTGCCACGCCTGGGGTTACAGCTTTGAGAACACCCTGAGAGCAACATTCTGTAGCAGGCGAGAGCTGCAAAGGCTTCTCGAGATGCTGGGCGAGTGTTCACACTATATTTATAGCCAGTGCCGTACTGTACGACGCCTGCTACATTCCCCTCCCTTAGAAGAGGACCATCCCGGGCCCTATTCGGTCCGAGCCAGCCGCCGTGCCACGCCTTCGCCAACCCAGAGCAGTGGTGCGCCACTCCACGTCGCGTCCTGCCCCGCCATATCATGCACCAAGCCCATTTTTAGAGATTTTCGGGCACGAAGTCACTCCGCTAATCATCATCACCTTCTATTAATCCAGATTTCCTAGACAGTCCATCCTATGGTGCGACAGTATTCTCGCGTCAATCGGGATCGAACTGGGGACTGTATACGTTCACAATTCTAGGCTGGTTTCGATACCATCTGTAGCAGGCGAGAGCTGCAAAGGCTTCTTGAGATGCTGGGAGAGTGTTCACACTCTATGTATAGCTGGTGCCGTACTGTACGACGCCTGCTACACATTCTTACAAACCAATTGTTTGATGCCATGCCAGCTGCTTCCGTCCGCTGTCAGTCCCCGAACGCCCCAGGGAAGCTGTTGGCTGCGTGGTTCGGTATAGCAAAACAAACATACGGCGCGAAACAGTCGTACACGCACGGCGCGGCTCCCAAAGCACGCCCAACAACACCGTCAACACGCCGTCCCGCGTGCCATGCGGGGGCCAAGACCAACGAGCGGCAAGGAATGAACTTCAGCAACTCGGCCTGCCCGGCCAACAATGGACGGCCATGCCGGCTGTGCCGCGTCTCGAAAGCTATGGCCGCGCCCTCGCTCGATGCCACGCACATAGAGCGCCCAACCCATGCCCCCTTCCCGAAACGAACGCCTCCAAAGGCGACGCAGCGCGGACAAACCGAGCGGGGTTGCATGCAGAACACCTGCACCGCAGCCCCAGGCGGGCTAGGGGCTCATCAAGGCCAATTCCCAGCACATGCACCCCAGGCCCCGCGCCCCACTCTGTCATTAACAGGGCGCCCTCGCGTGCCGCGCAATCGCACACGGGACGTGATGCGTCCCCGGAGGCTGGAACCCGGGTCTGCCCCATGCAGCAGTACTTGCGCATTGTCGGCGTCCTCGGGCATCCGCCAGTGGCAGTAAGCTGATTGGGCGCTCCGTCCGCCAACGCTGTGGACCGCGGGATTGACTGCAGCGAGCGAGGGCGTCAGCCGGGCGGCTCGTGCAAAGAAAAATAGTCCCTGAGTGCTCTTTTGTTGTGAAACGTTGACATTCGTGGAGCACGCACGCAGCGGTTGCTTTATCGACGATTGGAACGACGGGCAGGTGGCACGGATTCAGCTGCTCGATCCTATGCGCTACGCCTTATCCGCAATGCATTTCTCCCCACCAGCACCGTGACACCCATCGGCCCAACTCGTTCCACGCGCAGACCCTCTTCATGCAGCGGCACCTGCGGCGTGTTGTGCACTGCAGCCCTGCCTACCTACCTGCGCACGTAGCATAGACAGAGTCGCCCGAGGTTAACTCCATCTCCGGCAGTCGATACTTGCCCGACCGCAGCAGCACATACCACTCAGCCATCCGCTCCCGCGCTGTAGGCGGCACGATGGGCTTGACGCCGAGCATGAGTTCGTAATAAGGCAAAAAGCCTGAGGCGAGCAGCAGCGGTACGCCAGCGCCAACCACGCAGGCGAGCTGCAGGTCTAGATGTCCGTCCTCTGCATCTCCTCGTAGTGCTTTTGCCGTACCATCTGCTGCTGGAGCAAGCGCTCGGTTGTCCTGTCTGCCTGCTGGGTACGGCCGGCCGAGATTCGACGGTGGTTACAAAAACCAGATCATGGCGTGGGTGAAATCGTAGGGCTCAGTTTGGGTCAGCGGTCTCGCGACATCGATGCCCCAGCCAGCGCTCAAACATACACTTGCTTGGTGGCCAACACGGTGGATGTTACACTGTCATGGATGCCTGTGCAAACGCAGCCAGCCCCGAATACTCCGCAGGAACCCGGCTGCCTGCCTGGCTGCTGCCGAACACACCAGCGGAAGACCGGAAAAAAATGCGACCCGATCTACTCATCATTCACTAGCAGCCACTGAACGCACCGACCGCTACACTGGGCCACGAAATCCGTCGCGCAAGGCACACCGTCTTTATCCTGGAAGTCGGGTACACCGGTGACATCAGACACGAGGAGAAAAACGCGCAGAAAGGAGAGCAGCACGAACTCCTCGCAGAACACCTCCGCGGCAGTGGGTGGCAGGTCCGCTACACTGCAACAGAAGTCCATTACACTCGGGGTCGGTGGAACCATTCGCTCGGACCTCAAGCCCTTACTGATTGAACTTGGTATCGCACCTGACAAAGCGACACAATGCTGCGCCCGCCTACACGACCACGCCGTCCGCAGCCTAAACGACATACATCGACGACGGGTGCTGGAGCGAATCCCCGTACCCCCACACACCGCCAACGAACGCACCGGGGTGGGCTAGCAGGGAACTCTTTGACTCGCTCGGGGCCGGTGACGGCTGCGTATAGGCTGTAATGACGGAGCCTCATCGCCTCTGTCCCCTTAACACACGCCAGGGTGATGCCCGGCGTAATATTATTATTGTTATTATCGCTTGCTGGCCAACAGCTGCAGCTGGGCCGGACGCGCGCGACACACCCCTTGCTCATGTCGCACAGCTATCAGCTGCGCACCAATTCATTGACCGTCTTGCGAAGCCTGTACCACCAGTACCCCAGCTGCACCAGCGGCAGTGTCCGCCGGATGCCCAGCAGATGGGCTGCCGCATGCACCCGCTGCACGATGGCCTCCCACTGGTCGGGTGCGCGGTGGGCAGACCCGCGTCAGCCGTCCCGCATGGCCCTGATCCCCCACCCACGCACCGGGATTGCACGGCCCGCCTGAGCTCGCGTCGCACCGGCTGCCCTTGAGCCACTTCGCACCCCGCCGACGCGCCACCAAGGTACATCAGCGTCGATGCGTGTGACCATGCATATGTCCAAACTTGCTCCACCCGCCAACGCGCTCTCCTGCGCATAAGCCGCCGCTGCTAGGACGGCGGCCGCCAGCACCACCAACCCATCCATGACCATGCGCCCGTTCTTCCAACACGGCAGCAGGGCCCGAACCAGCGGGGTGAGCTGCTCTTCCGTCGCCAGGCCCACCGCCGACACCGAAGCAATAGCGAGCCTCTCTGTGCAATCGCAAGCCGGCGATCGATGGGACCCTTGATGTAGATAGCCGCCAGATGACCCGCCAGCTCGGCCGCCGCTGCCATGGCAGCAACCGTCAGTGCCGGCGAGCAAGGCAGCAGGTCGGCTCCCCCCCCTTTCGCGCGGCAAGGCCAAGTGCCGAGCCGCAGGGAGACTACATGTCGGTCATGCGGGGTGACGTAAGCGCGATGAAGCGCCAAGCAAAGCCTTTGCCCTTGAAGGGAAAGAGGGACCTGAAAAGCTGGCGGCGGAGATGATGCGCGTAGCTTCCCCAGCTCCAACTCCGAGTCCAGCTCCAGCGACCGCGCGCAGTGCAGCAGCCAGAAGCCAGCCGCCAAAACATAGTCGGCGGCAGCGACTGGGGCTCTGCACGCGGATGGGCCCCAGCCACCCGTAGCTCCCCAGTGACCTCAGGCACCAGCAGAGCCACCCAGGGTCGGCCGTGCGTTGACATCCAGCGCTGCGTACGGAGGAGGCAGGACCGTGCAGGCCGCCGCTGGTGTGCGGCCCCGGGACAACAGCTCGACGAGCGAGGTCGCACCCATGTCGAGGTAGGGCGCAGGTGATCGACGTAATGCCGCAAGTGCACTGTGCGCTCTCTTCGTTACTTCCGCCCTCTGCCTCCGTCCGCCGCCCCAACCCGCACCCGCTACTTCGCCTGATCCCCTGAACCGCTGAGCTCTCTCCATAACACCACAGTTGTGCAGGCAGCAGTACAGTCTCCACCGTGCGCGACATACGTGCTCCCCTAGCTGTCTACCACCTCGCACCAGGATTCGGTGTTGCGTCCCCACAGCGTCCAACTCACGGCGGAGGACACTAAGTATTACGAAAGGTCGCAGTATCACCCAGAGACTGAAGCACCGTATGACATCCTTGCGTGCCGCCGCCACCCGCGCTGCTGTTTCCACCACGCACCTTACGCACCTTAACGGTCCCGTTCCTTGGCGACGGCTGGCGCGTTGAGCACATCGATGTCGTCCATTATTTACGCTGCCGCGGTCGCTGCTGTTTTTGCGGCTGCAGCAAGTATAACACCGGCTGCTGTGGAATGTTGGAGATCCAGCTGCTGCTGTGGCCCGCGCCTGATTGCGCGGCGGCAGCACGGACCGCGCGGCCCACATATATATATAATAAATATATAATAAATATATAAATAGCAGAGAGCGCTGCCAGGGCGGTGAAGTCCTAAGGAGAATGCTCGCATCCTTGGGCGCGTGGAATAGACAGAGGTGCTGATGAATCCTGCAGCTGCCCGCCATTGCGGGCCGGGGCTGCAGATGCCGGTCGCTTTGTTCCAGCGGCCTGAGAGACAGGGTGCAGGCAGGGTCCGCCCGAGAAACGTTAGCGGCGCAACACACCCAGCCCGATAGCACGTGGGCCAAGGGCATCAAATGCCGCTTTCAGAAGTTTTAGGCAGGTGCTGATCGATGATGTCATGCGTGGTGGAAGTGTACCGTAGGAAAGGTCTGTTGACGGTTGACACTGTTCTGTACGTACGTAATGAACAGAGCCGAAAAGGATACATCTGCAAGATTTTCCCGAAATAGGGTAGTAACGCGTGCACGTTAAGGCTGCGTCAGCGTTCTTACGCACTCGCGACCTGGCCAGTTACCAGTATGCCATGGAAACGCTCTACTTCATGTATAGCAGCAAACAATGTCTGGAGGCGCTGTTTGGATGGGTAAATACGTCCCCACACAAGCCAACCCCCGCTCGGAAACAGCCAAGCCCCGCGGCCGGCCGCCGCCGAGCCCCATCCCCGCCCGCGCCCTGCCAGGAATGCATTATGAGTACACTGACCACAGGCACTTGTCAGACTAGCAATCCGATCTCGCATGGCGACGGCGCGGGCCTTGAACCGCACCACACTCCTCCTTGCCCGTCCCCACACAAGCCAACCCCCGCTCGGAAACAGCCAAGCCCCGCGGCCGGCCGCCGCCGAGCCCCATCCCCGCCCGCGCCCTGCCAGGAATGCATTATGAGTACACTGACCACAGGCACTTGTCAGACTAGCAATCCGATCTCGCATGGCGACGGCGCGGGCCTTGAACCGCACCACACTCCTCCTTGCCCGTCCCCACACAAGCCAACCCCCGCTCGGAAACAGCCAAGCCCCGCGGCCGGCCGCCGCCGAGCCCCATCCCCGCCCGCGCCCTGCCAGGAATGCATTATGAGTACACTGACCACAGGCACTTGTCAGACTAGCAATCCGATCTCGCATGGCGACGGCGCGGGCCTTGAACCGCACCACACTCCTCCTTGCCCGTCCCCACACAAGCCAACCCCCGCTCGGAAACAGCCAAACCCCGCGGCCGGCCGCCGCCGAGCCCCATCCCCACCCGCGTGGATGCATACACGGCGATGCTGCTACGTGCCGTTGCGTACATGATCGGGGACATATCGCACAGCTAGTATCGGCGAATGTGGCTGCTTGCACGACGGTGTTGTACGTTGCGTTGGTCGAAGTATCGTGGACGGTTCGCATTGCTGATATGGGCGCATGTGGATGCGCGCACGGCAGTGTTGCACCGTTCCGTTGCGCATCGGATCGCTCGGTGACGGTTCACTTTGCTGAGATGGGCGGGTGTGGCTGCGTGCACGACGGTGTTGCATCGTGCCGTTGCGTATCGGATCGAGGTCGGGTTTCATGGCTTCTATGGGCGAGTGTGGCAGCCTGCGCGGCGGTGTTGCATCGTTCCGTTGCGTTGTGGATCGAGGTCGGGTTCCATGTCTTACATGGGCGAGTGTGGCAGCCTGCACAGCGGTGTTGCACCGTCGAGGGATGGCACACAGAACCGCGGCGGACACACCTTTGTCCGCCCATTTGCCGTTTCAACCTATTCTTGTCATTTGGCATTCCCTGAGTGCAATTAGTGCAATTGCGACACACATCACAGGCCATGGCTGTCACAAGTCGACGACCATGTACGACCCAAGGCTGAAAAGTCAACTTGGAAGACGTCAACACACGCTGTAATACAGGTTATTAAACAGTAACAATTTCGTCTCGGAACGGTCTTGGTTCTCTTGGATCCAGCAAGGTGTGTCCGAGCACTATCCGCACAGAGCAGGTTCCACTTGATCAGACTAGAAAGTATTTAAAACATTTAGGAATACGTTATTGCGTTCACAAAAGGAGTCCTGGAACTCGTGTATACTCTTTGGGTCGCTCGCTCCGTCCACGGACGCGTAACCTGTGGAATTGCGGGTGATTCACGCCAGCCACCTGGTCTTCGGATAGAGTAATATATTTTAGATTAAGTTGTCGGGGTTATGCGTCCGTATGCAAGGGGTTCTGAGGGGTTATACCACCGTCCATAACATACTATATACAATGTAATACCGGAATTTCTGCTTTTGTATTTGGTGCTCTCTCACTGAATTTCAAAGCGGCTAATAGATGCAACGAATGTATGGGTCCTTCCCTATCAATCGACCCCCGTGAAACCTCTATTTGGTGAAACGTTGGGGACTAATACAGCAGTCATGCTTCAAGTTATGTTGTTCTTTATTATTGGGCCTTGCAAAATTACCTTGGACGTATGTACCTCGTTCCTGCTCGTACTCAGGTCGTCAGGTGCCTGGATAAGACACATGCATGCTGTACGGCTGGCTGATATGAAATAATATTAGGAACACATATATTAGTGTTCCAGCCCGTGCACATTGAGGTTCCACAGGGTTCCACCACCGTCCCTAACATACTATATACAATGTAATACCGGAATTTCTGCTTTTATATTTGGTGCTCTCTCACTGAATTTCAAAGCGGCTAATAGATGCAACGAATGTATGGGTCCTTCCCTATCAATCGACCCCCGTGAAACCTCTATTTGGTGAAACGTTGGGGACTAATACAGCAGTCATGCTTCAAGTTATGTTGTTCTTTATTATTGGGCCTTGCAAAATTACCTTGGACGTATGTACCTCGTTCCTGCTCGTACTCAGGTCGTCAGGTGCCTGGATAAGACACATGCATGCTGTACGGCTGGCACCGTGACAGTGAATGCGCTTTATGGCGCTTTTCCCGCACGTTTCATGCGTGGAGCTGAAAGCGCAAAGGTCTTACATGATAAAGTCATTTATCACAATTGGTAGTGCATACCGGGCTTCGTCCGTTCTACAAGAAAGAATACCTAGGTCGTGTAGTCCGCTTAAATGTCAAGCTATACGTCAATTCTAAGCGTGCGGGGCGTGCCGAGGTGAACTTGCAACTCGCTAGCGCTTGCCATACGTCTTCTTGTTCGCTTTGTGTGGCGCACAACGAAATGTATGTACGTCTACTTTTCTTGGGGGTTCGTTGTGCTTGCTTGATTGAACGGGACTGAGTGCTTGACAACAGCTCGCCAAGCGACTAAACCTTTGTGAATGCGCACTTGAATGTTTTGTAGCCAACCAAGCATTCATGGGCCGTGTTCCTTGGCGCGTGCGTATACATAGTTTCGTTTGTCCGACCTCAATGCATGGCCACCAAATAAGCATTATCGCCGCATGTCATCGGACACCTTTCACGTTTGATTGCTTGCTTTCTTGCGCACTTGCTTGCTTTGTCAAACGATTACATACTAAACCAACCAGTATTCGACCACACACGCAAGGCAACGAACAACACAAAAAAAATTGACAAATCACCAGCAGCGGCTTAATTGTATCTCATTGCTAACGTTATGTATTGGCTGGTTGCACTGTCGCATGTATGCGTGCTCTGCAGTGGCTCTACGTAACGGCGGGTAACGTATGTAATTAGCTATCATGCAACCGTATTTTTGGATGGGCGCCAATTGGCCACAGCCGCAGAACGCGCAGCAGAATTATTGGGCGGGTGGTAACTACTACAACGGTGAGGAGGCAGACTGGAGGGGCCATCGTGCACATTCGTCGTATGATGATGGCGGTGGCCGATATAGATATGATTACGGCAGCAACGGAGACCAGGCCGACGACGGCGGAACAGAGTATGACGGCGGTAGAGGAGACCAGGACTACTACTGGCACAACGGCCAAACACGGGATGACTCAGAGAATGACGGCGGTAGCGGAGACCAGGACTACTACTGGCACAACGGCCAAACACGGGATGACTCAGAGAATGACGGCGGTGGCGGAGACCAGGCCGACGACGGCAGATCACAGTATGACGGCAGTGGGGGTGGAGACCAGGCCGACGATGGTGGATCAGATTATGACGACGGAGGAGGCAGCGACCGCCGAGCCGACACGACAAGCACGGCGGCGGACCTGCGACTGATGACAGAGGAGAACGACGGTGGACCTGTGAGTGATGACGGTAGAAGCGACGAGGAGACACATGGGCGCAGCAGCCAACAAGCTGGCGATGACGGCAGCGGCGGCGAGGAGACAGACGGGCGCAGCAGCCAACAAGCTGGTGATGACGCCAGCGGCGGCGAAGAGACAGACGGGCGCAGCAGCCAACAAGCTGGCGATGACGGCAGCGGCGACGAGGAGACAGACGGGCGCAGCAGCCAACAAGCTGGTGATGGCGGCAGCAGCGACGAGGAGACACATAGGCGCAGCGGCCAACAAGCTGGTGATGACGGCAGCGGCGGCGAGGAGACAGACGGGCGCAGAAGCCGACAAGCTGGTGATGACGGCAGCGGTGGCGAGGAGAAAGACGGGCGCAGCAGCCGACAAGCTGGTGATGACGGCAGCAACGATGAGGAGACAGACGGGCGCAGCGGCCAACAAGCTGGTGATGACGGCAGCGGCGGCGAGGAGACAGACGGGCGCAGCAGCCAACAAGCTGGCGATGACGGCAGCGGCGACGAGGAGACAGACGGGCGCAGCAGCCAACAAGCTGGTGATGACGGCAGCGGTGGCGAGGAGAAAGACGGGCGCAGCAGCCGACAAGCTGGTGATGACGGCAGCAACGATGAGGAGACAGACGGGCGCAGCGGCCAACAAGCTGGTGATGACGGCAGCGGCGGCGAGGAGACAGACGGGCGCAGCAGCCAACAAGCTGGCGATGACGGCAGCGGCGACGAGGAGACAGACGGGCGCAGCAGCCAACAAGCTGGTGATGACGGAAGCGGCGACGAGGAGACAGACGGGCGCAGCAGCCAACAAGCTAGTGATGACGGCAGCGGCGGCGAGGAGACAGACGGGCGCAGCACCCAACAAGCTGGTGATGACGGCAGCGGCGGCGAGGAGACAGACGGGCGCAGAAGCCGACAAGCTGGTGATGACGGCAGAAACGATGAGGAGACAGACGGGCGCAGAAGCCGACAAGCTGGTGATGACGGCAGAAACGATGAGGAGACAGACGGGCGCAGCAGCCAACAAGCTGGTGATGACGGCAGCGGCGACGAGGAGACAGACGGGCGCAGCAGCCAACAAGCTGGTGATGACAGCAGCGGCGACGAGGAGACAGACGGGCGCAGCAGCCAACAAGCTGGTGATGACGGCAGCAACGACGAGGAGACAGACGGGCGCAGCAGCCAACAAGCTGGCGATGACGGCAGCGGCGGTGAGGAGACAGACGGGCGCAGCAGCCAACAAGCTGGTGATGACGGCAGCGGCGGTGAGGAGACAGACGGGCGCAGCAGCCAACAAGCTGGCGATGACGGCAGCGGCGGCGAGGAGACAGACGGGCGCAGCAGCCAACAAGCTGGTGATGACGGCAGCGGCGACGAGGAGACAGACGGGCGCAGCAGCCAACAAGCTGGTGATGACGGCAGCAACGACGAGGAGACAGACGGGCGCAGCAGCCAACAAGCTGGCGATGAAGGCAGCGGCGGCGAGGAGACAGACGGGCGCAGCAGCCAACAAGCTGGCGATGACGGCAGCGGCGGCGAGGAGACAGACGGGCGCAGCAGCCAACAAGCTGGCGATGACGGCAGCGGCGGCGAGGAGACAGACGGGCGCAGCAGCCATCAAGCTGGTGATGACGGCAGCGGCGGCGAGGATACAGACGGGCGCAGCAGCCAACAAGCTGGCGATGACGGCAGCGGCGGCGAGGAGACAGACGGGCGCAGCAGCCAACAAGTTGGTGATGACGGCAGCAGCGACGAGGACACACATAGGCGAAGCAGCCAACAAGCTGGTGATGACGGCAGCGGCGGCGAGGAGACAGACGGGCGCAGCAGCCAACAAGCTGGTGATGACGGCAGCGGCGGCGAGGAGGAGAGAGATCATAGTGGCTGTTACACTGATGAGGAGGCAGACAGCAGGTGCGACCATGCGTATTACAGCGGCAGGCAGCCGTCCACTGGCCACGATTTTGACGTTCTGGATACCGTACCCACTTGATATCATCGCTAATAAGTAATTAATTATCCCCCAAAAGGTGCAGATTCGCGCAAAAATAATAATTGTCTGACAGGCCTGCGCGACGGAAACAAATAATACCTCTGCGGGCGTGCGTGAATGTGTAAATAAACCGTACCCAGCCACCCGCGCCCTAGCTGCGAACCGAACTTCTGCTGTATTGTGGCACATGCATGCTACCTCATTATAGGTAGAACTAGGTAGGAGATGGCGGACCAGCCGACCCAAAAGAAGAAAGGCATCTTAGCTTTTTTAAAGCCTCTCTCAGTAGAACAGTTTGAAGAACAGAAACGACGAGATGTGGAGACAGCGCGCAAGCAAGCTGAAGAAGCAGCGGTGGCCAGGGAGCAGCAGGCGGCTGCGGCTAAGGCAGCCAAGCGACCCGTCGGCCCGTCTTTTGCACGTCTTTTGCACGTCTTTTACACGTCTTTACACTGCGCGAATTAAAAAGAAATACCCTACGGACTGCGCGAATCATAAAATAATATCCCGACCGGCCTGCGCGAACTGAAAAATAATTCGACATTTCTGCCTTGCGCGATGATCAGGCGTATCAGGCATGCCTACGTTAAGCCACCACAGCAGCTGCTGCACACCAAGATGGCCAGCAAGGCGGCCCCCCTAGCGAGACGAACAAGGAAGGCCAAAACAGAGACGTCTGCAAGGAGCCAGGCTAAGAGCGAGGCCAAAACTCAGCCGGCCGCAGCAGTGAGCCACATGACAGACAAAGGTGGTAAAGTTGTCGCTGCAGGTGGTCGGGCCCGGAAGCCCGCCAGTAAGGGGGGTACTGCAGCGAGGCAAGGAAGCGATGCAGCGAGGCAGGTCGCCGGCGGGAGGGCTGCTGAGAAGGAGGCCGATGTGGAAAGGCAGGTTAACATGGCCACTGCTGCAGCGGTCAAGGCGGCAAGGGAGGCCGTGAGGGGCGCTGCTGCAGCAGCCAAGGCAGCGGGGGCAGCTACGATGGATGCTGCAACAGCGGCCAAGGCAGCGGGGGCAGCTACGATGGATGCTGCAACAGCGGCCAAGGCAGCGGGGGCAGCTACGATGGATGCTGCAACAGCGGCCAAGGCAGCGGGGGCAGCTACGATGGATGCTGCAACAGTGGCCAAGGCAGCGGGGGCAGCTATGATGAATGCTGCTGCAGCAGCAGATTCAGCAAGGAAGGTTGTGAGGGACACAACTGCAGCGGCCGATGCAGCCAGGCAGGCAACGGAGAAGGCCACAACAGCAGCCGCTGCACTGAAGAGGGCCACGGAGGAAGCCCTCAGCAAGGTCGCATCGGTTCAACCGCTTGAAGCTGAAGGTCCCTACAAACCAACTGCACTTCCAATAATGACTTCTCCGCAGCAGAACGTCAGCACCCGCGCAGAGGTGATCGCGGGCGACACAGCCCAACAGGTGCCCATCGACAGGTGGGCGTATCCACGCCACGAGCAAGCGGTGAGCGGCGCAAGTGCCGAGCGAGTCGGCGACCCCAGGTCCCCCAACTGCGTGTTGATGTAACTACAGGCTTCAAGCAGCCCTATGGCGCACGTGTCCCGGTTTGACCAGCGGGTTCTGGGTCTGGTTGAGTCCGGTGTAATACTTCCCTTGCAAGTCTTAGTATGTATGCTGCGTGGTGATGCATTTGGTGAAAGCGTGCTGTTGGTGGAGTTACGTAAGTACATAGATGGGTGCATGTCACGGGCGGCGGGCAGGGGGCGGGTGCGGGGTGTGTATGTGTATTTAAATCATCTAGATAGGAGTTTGTTTAATAATGTTGTTGTGCGGTCTGGTGGCTCATTGCACAACTTCGTTCACTCGAGCCGCATCGCACGCTGTGAGTGTGATGACCCCTCGCACAGCAATGCATTTGACAAATAGATAGCGGGCCGCCCCTGGCAACAAGTCATTGACACGATTCTCTCGGATGCCTCCGAGGCATGGAGGCCGTGGATGGTGCTCACGGCGACGGGCGACAATTCATGGCGAGGGATTCGATGGTTAGAGTCAGAGGTACAGCGGGTCGTGACAGCCCTAGCCGCCCTGCCGAGGGTGATGGGCATTGCCAAACACCCGCTCTCCCCGGGGCCGTGCTGCTGGAACGCGCCGCTGTGCGTGAGGGAACCCCCTGCTCCCGGAGGATCTGCCCGAGGGGGCCGCCCCGCGCTAGAGCGTGTATTCCCAGCAGAGCTGATGGACTGCAGCGAGCTGCAAACGGTTGGGCAACTGATTCGAGCGGGGGATGGAGATGGTGATCGACGGATGGGCAGAGCAACATTCGACAGGTTCCACGCGCACGGTGCACTGCCTTGGCCCTTGCGCGGGGGCAGGGCACTGGGGGGATGGCGGTAATGGGCCGAGCTAGACCGGCGCCTGGTAGACCTTCGGGCAAGGATACCAGCGGCCTGGGTGACTGCAGCCCAAGAGATACATGTATACGGGCAGATGGGGCCCAGGGGGCACACGTGGCAACGGAAGAGGAGGTGTCGGCCATGCTGATTGATCGCATGGGTTTGAAGAATGGGCTGAAGGTGGCCCTGCTGGGAGAGTATTCGGTTCGGGTGGGTACGGCGATGCAACGGACTGAGGTGGCGGATCGACACAGTGCGGCTCACTTGCTGTGCCTGCGAGGCGTTAGGGCTGGGGGCCACCGACCCTCTCACTCAGGCGGCGGCGGCCCGGATCCGGCTAGCAGGGGCTGCTGAGCCGCCTCTGGCTTAATACCCGGTGGAAAAATGAGCATAAAGAGGCCTTTTGGCACCTTACGATCGACGGCATCCCGTTGTTGGGCAACTCCCATTTGCGGCACACGAGCGAGGGTGCCGTGGTGCGGTGTGGGTGCGGTGGGTTTGTTCCAAATGGAAGGCGGGAGGGAAGACACACCCCGCCAGCACCATTTCTGGTCGTGTCGGGTGGCCCAAGGCGGTGGTGGATCAGATGGAATCTCGTCTAGGGGCGCGGTTACATAGGGCGCATGTTTGGCTGGCGGAGCCCCCGCCGCCCGTGGAGCAATTATGTGTCTGGGATGTGGTGGTGTTGGCAGCGGTCGCGGCCATGGAGACTGGCTGGCCGCCGATTCATGGCGGCCGCCCTGCGGCGGACAACGCCCGGTCAGGATCCGGCTGTATGTGTCTCCGGGACAGGAGTTGGCAGAGCAAGAAGGCAAGGGGAGGGGCGTGCGATCGCCGACTTCTGGGGCCGCCTTCATGGGTTTGCCCAATTGGACCTCTCGCGCCGTGGGTGGATCTCGGTGGGACCATTCCACCCTTTTTTGAGAGTGTCGGGAGAAGTCTTGCGGTGTGCAGGGCCTGCTCCTGAGGGCTGAGGCACGGCAACCCATCCTCCATCCAGGTTTTATTTACTACGGGTTCACCTCCCCGTGGCCCAAGTCGGGGACCTGGCCTGCCTTCAGCTGCTGTAGGGGGCCGGACTTCCGTTAGTGTTTTACTGATTGGTCACGGTGTTTCGTTTATTACTGCGTGATTGCTTGGTCACTGTAGGTTTTCTGAATGAAACGAGTAATTTTGCGAGTTCATATTGTCAGTACGGACAGGTTGCCACTGCGACATCTGCCATACATACCGTCCCGCGGTGGTGCGGGCATACAGGGGTGACTACGCCACCCCTTAGTTCCCCACCCCCTTAATACACGCCAGGCTTCGGCCGGCGTACTATTATTATTATTATTATTACCGTCCCGCGGCAGATAGTCCAGTCGGTAACTAGGCTCGCCTCCTCCCAGGGAAGCAAGCACACTTTCCTGCTCGCGAGCTCGCAGGTACCCGACCCCATCTTCGCACTACAAGCGGTAAGGCAATTACTCATGAAACGGTGTTTCGTTTATTTGGATGCGGGTTGTTCCACTAGCGGTCGCTGGACACTGCCACGAGCCAGGCGTGGGTCTTTCAAGACTTTGAAAGGGTGCATCACTGGGTGCTCCAGTGGTGGTGGTAGCTGGGTAATGGGGTGCCTGTATGGGCGACCTTTCCCGTGCTTGGCTAGCTTGGCTTTATCCACTTCTGGGGATCCCGCCCGTTGCTGTGCCTATCCCTTTGGTAATGTTGCCCCGCTGTGTGCCTACCTCTGCTTGCTTCGGTGTCAGTCTGGATGCGGTCATGGCGCGATGTGTTTTTTATTCGCGGCATTGAATTGTGGAGGTGTCTTGCCGCCTTGTCCGTGGGGCCTGCTGGGGCTTGCCCTGGTATACACCGTTGATCCCGTTTGGGGCCGCTGTAATAACGTTCATTCCTTCAAAAAAATAGGTAGTGGGTTCTTTGCATGTTTGCTGTTCGAACTTCGCCAGTGTGCATGCATACGTACAGCATTTGCTAGCGTGGATGTGGACCAGCCTGCTGTCGAAACACGCATATTTCCTGGCCTGCCTCGGAGGTTTTTATTTCCTGGAACCTAGGAAGGCCCCAAAACCCTGCCCTGCCAAAGGTGTTTTGGCTACTGCATGGCGACAGGCCGGAAACCTGCGGAATTCTATTTCCCCGTTTTGGAAGTAAGATAGCAACACTGGGTCTGTGCAACCAAGCAAGGGTATGCAGCAGTACGGGCAGCACCTAGAGAAATGTGATGCATATGTTCTGGACCGGAGGCGCGCGAGAGCCGGTCTTGGATGTGGTGCGTGGTGTTTCACTAAATACTAGGGGGCGGCCCGGTGGCTATTTCCCCCTGAGCGGGCTTTATTTATCCTTGGCTATGACTGGACCTCAGGAGGAACGGGATGCATGTGTATGCATGGTTAACGTTCCCTGGTAGAGTTGGTGCGTGTAGTAGGTGTCGTACAATGTTCGGCCCTACTCCTCAAATGCAGTGCGAAGCACTATCCCAGCATCTCGAGAAGCCTTTGCCAGCTCTCACCTACTACAGTACGGGGTTTGTTTCGGTGCACTTGTGGAGCCGGTCTGGTGCGCTGCGGTGGTGCGGTTTCGTTTCTGCGGCAGTTGTGCGTGGCTGCTGGTGCGGAGGCTGTGGCTGTCACTGATGGCCTGCGGGGTCCACTGTAACATCATTCATAATAATACTGGGCGTGTGTGGATGGGTGCGCGGATGTTTGCCTAATGTTGCTTGCAGTTTCACGCATGCACCTGTTCCGTTTATTTGTTGTACCGTACCTCCGGGGTATCGCTCGTCCCGCAAAAGTAAACAATTATTTCGGAAAGTGATGAGTGAAGCAAGCCGCGCAAAATAGATGATTACAGTCGTAGCTGCGCGAGTTGCTGAAATAATTATATATGTAAGGACGGTTTCTGGAAAAGCCCTCAACGGATGCTGGGTACCAGCTTTCTATAGTATTTACACTATATGCGGCCTCTGTCTTTATTAGAGGGCCTGCGCAAGATTGCAGAAATTATTTCCCCCGCCCGCCCCCTCGTCCAATTGTATGTGCAAAATCAACGGCCGCCGCAATGCGTAACTTCTTACTGATCTGTTGTTGGCCCCCCGCATTTTTCATGAATTATAATTATTATTATTGTTACACCGGTGTCCGCTCAACCCGGCATGTGTAAAGGGGGGCGCGCTCTGAGGTCTGCACCATGTCAGCCCTAAACGCTAACGGTTGCTTAGTCTCGAAGGAGCAAAGCGAACGTAGAGACTGAGCATGGTTTGTTACGATGTCGTACAGCTGACCAGAGCCTTAACTCTGGCTCTCGCTTTGTTCAGGCATTCTGCCTTCACTTCACGACAGCACTCACTCGCCGTGAGTGACATACTTTCCCGCCCTGCCCGAGCCTCCCGGCTCGCGCCCCGCCCCCGCTTTCACCTATCAGGCTATGAGCTGGACCGCCTAGTGGCCAAGCGCAGCGGTGGAGGCTGCGCCGGCTGCGTCTCACTCGTGGAACGACCCCACTTCATATCCTCTTCGTATCATCTTCATATTAGCCCCCGTATGAACACTTCATGGCCACTTCGTAGGTAGTCCGACAAGCGCTTCATGGACCGCTTCATATGTTACTTCGTATCTTCTTACAAAGTGGCGTACGAAGATACACCAAAAGCACTTCGTAAGCACGATGAAGCTCTTCATCCGCATATGAAGTGCTTCGCACCGTCTACTTCGGGGGTTACTTCGGCATGATACGAACATCCTCCTAACCACTTCATACGAAGTGCTTCGCGCTGTCTACTTGGGGTATACTTCGGCACGATACGAACATCCTCCCAACCACTTCGTACGAAGTACTTCATACAACGGACGGGTTCACTGCCCCCGCATCCGAACGGCAAAAGAACTACAAAAAAGCAGGTGGCATCTACACAGAATCCGTCAGCAGGCATGCATTCGTCTCCGCAAAGCATGCATTTGCAAAGTAGCGATGTCATAAGTAGTGAAGTAGTTCAGCTATGTTAATAAGATTGCAGCCCTGCATCCCTTCTGTTGTCAGGTCAATGCATGCCAATGGCTAGCACAATATGAGCCCCCTACACAAGAATGCATCCTGCCCTACGCCCATCAGCCTAGTCAATTCTGCGGACGGTTTCGCTTGCGTCCCACCACTGCGGCCTCCTGCTTTGCTCCCCGGCCGGCTCCGGCCTCCTTCCCACCACGCCCCCGGCGCCCTCCTGCCCCGGCTGTACCGCCGCTGCGACCACCGCTGCGACCCCCTCGAGCACGCGGCTTGCGTGTTGATGGAGCCCTGCCCGCACCGTTTCCTCCATGCCCTCCGCTGCCCTGCTTCGTCTCGCCCGAGGTGGCCTCATCGGAAGTGTCCCCCGCCCCCTGAGCGCTGAGGTCAAGCAGTGGGTCCTCCGGATCCTCGTCATCGCTGCCAGCTTTACCCATTTGCCCCTCGCCGGCCCCTTGCATGGGTTCCGCATCGTCGGAGGGACCTCCGTACGCACCGGTATGCATCACCCGACCACCATCTCTTTTTGTGCTCCATCTTTCTTAAGACCTACATTATGTGGATTATTGTAAGTTACAGGTTCCTGGGGTCTGCATTGCAGGTGCCTTGCGACCTTAGGAACCTCCTTTGTGGATTTCCTTGGTTCCGTTCAAATGTGACAGACGCGGTGCTACAGACTCATGTAACAACAACATTAGGAGTGTTACGCAGCTTTCCTAACATCAATTACATGTTGTTTTATGTCCTCTTCATATGCCATTCCTCTTCGTAGGAAGAAGAATTATGAAGCGCTTTGCGGACGTATGAACTGCGCATGAACCACCGACGAAGATGCTAGCTACGAAGAGGATATGAAGATACGAAGTGGCTTATGAAGATAGGTCCGTTCCACGAGTGTCTGCGCCTCCGTGTGGGGGCGTTCTACGGGGGAAGGGGGGTTGTCGGGTGGCTGTTGTAGTTGACAGACGGCCGTGCTGGCGGGCCGGGATCAGCCCTCCGCCCCACGGGGCCGTAGGAGGTAAGGGGCCAGCCCTCCGCCAGGTGGGTTGGGGTGTTGTTCGGTTTTGCTGGCCGGGGCGGCGGTGGGGTTTTTTTGGCCTTGTGGCGCCCCTGTTCCCGTTTTTTTCCCGCTGCGTTTGCTCTGGCCGGCCTTTCGTTGCGGGAATCAGAGGGGTTGCGGTCGGGGTTTGTCGGCCCGTTTTTTGTGTTCAGGCGGGTTGCCTGCGCCCGGAGCTTGGGTTGCTGTTTGGTGCGCCGCGCGCGCTCGCGGTTGTTGTGCTTGGGGATTTCGTCCGCTTTCGTCGCGGGTGCCGGTTTTGCGGGCTTGTCAGCCTTTTTGGTGGCTCTGCCCTTCGCTTCTTTGCTCCGGGCTGGTGCGTCGCGCGTCGCGGCGTGGTGCTCTCGTGTGCAGTGTAAAGGTCCTCGTCAAGCTGCCCCTGTCGTCCCCTTCGGCGGGCCGTTAGCCCATTCATCAACAGCCCAGCAGCCGACTCTCCCAGTACAGTGAGGGGCAGCTACGTAGGAGGAACAAACGCCCACAGCGTCACCGCAACGGGCCCTTTCCACCCTAGATTGTCCACCTGTATATCGTTGGTGAGCACGCCACACTGTCACTGTGGGAAACGACCAGTTATTGCAACCTGTCGGAGAATGGTGCTCCTACCGTATTTCTCAAGATCACATGCGTGCTTCTCGATCGACAGTCTAGATCGCCGCCTTAAGCTGCAGCTGCAAATACCCTATCGTCGACAATTCTACATACAGGCCGCGCGAATATGAGGATAATCCTCAGACACGTAGGTGCAATACTGGTCGATATGATATCGCTGCATAACCCTCGACCCGAGTTGGATGGGCAACCTCTGGGTTAACAGTCCTTGATTGGTGTGAGTGCGCGTGATACTCGCCTGTTTGACTGGGTTCGCGAGAGCCCTACCTGACGGATGGTTATTACATGTCCTAGGCCGCGTGCGTGGCTAGCTACGTACGTACGCGCGCTTTTGTCGCAACCAGGCGCTGCCACTACTGCCACTCGAAGGCCGCGAGTTTCCCCTCAGGCTGGGCGGCACATTGCTTGTCGTACTCCACGCACGACAGCCATTCCACACGCGCCGTACTCTCTTACATGTCACGCCCTGTACCTTGCAGCACCGAAGGATTAAGGCTGCGGGTAGGAAGACGACGGGGAGGCAGGAGCTCAGAACGGAGCAGCCGACGACGCACCCGAGGGCCATACCTATATGACAGCGAGGCCACCGCCTGCTGTGGATCCATCCCAACCGACCGCTCCCAACCTTCCGATTGCGCCACCTTCTGAAGGTGGCGGCGCATCACTCTTCCCCCAGGCGCCGGTCGGACCATCCATCCATCCGTCGCTACGGCGTGCTGATGCGGCAAATCATTCAAGTTCCCTCGCTCATCGTCTCCGACCCCGGGGCTCTGTCTCCCCCTCCAAGCTCCAACCCCACCCTCCATAATCCGCCCGTCTCAGCGGCCCGGCAGCGGCGGCGGCATCCCCACTTGGACCACGCCTCCAGCAGCGCCCTCGCGAGCCCCCCGCCGCCCTCCACCCGCAGCACATCCCACAGGTGCCACCGGATCTCCCAGGCGCTCTGGACCACCGCCGTCTGCACCCAGGACGGTACGACAACCAGAAGCCGTCCGTACGGCTCATACGACAGCGCCGGCACCTTGGCGGCGGCGCTGGGCTGTTGCGCATCCGAGCCCCGGGACTCCTCCCCTCGCGCATTCCTCGCCGCCGCTTGCTTTCCACCCGTTCCGCCGCTACCGCCGGCGGCGGCGGCGGCGGCGGCGGTGCCAGGCGGCGGCGGCGGCGCCGCCGCCGCCACCGCCCTGGCGTCGCTCGGCCCGCCAGCCGCCGCCGCCAGGGACGCGGCGTCCCGCCGGGCCGCGAGCGTCGCCGCCACTCGCGGGGACGTCCATGCGTCGCAGGCCATACAGGTCGGTGGGCAGGTGAAGCCCTTGAGACATGTCGGACATGGCCCGCCGCATCGTCTCCTCCGCGCTGCGCGCCAGCCGCTCCTCCCACGGCGCCGCCACGTCCGTACATGCCGTACTCGCCGTGCCTCGGACGCCTCCGCCTAGACCGTCCGCCCCGTACGCAGCGGCCGACCGCGCCGCCGCCGCCGCCGCCTCGTCCGCGGCGTCGTGCGTCGCTCGCGCGAGCGCGTCGAAGCAGTCGTCGGCGACGAGCGCTCTGACCCATGTCAGTATACAGCACCAGCGCGGTCGTTGGCGCCCAGACGCGGCCCGGCAGCACGTCCTCCTTCTGGTCGAGCCGGAGCCCTTTGATCGCACTCGAAAAGATGGTCGTTAGTAATCGCCAACGGCAAGTCGACGGCGTGCCGGCGCCATCCGAACCGCGCGGCGGCGGCGGCGGCGGCCTGTGCGCCGCGCCCCCGTCCGGGAGCGTCGGCGACAGCACCCGTGCCGGCGAGTGCCTCGGTTCGGAGGATGACGGAGGCGAGCCGTACGAGGGCCGATAGGTAGCCCGAACTCCACAGGTACCTGCATTCCACGGTTGTGTCGTACGTACGACGCAGACAGTCGGGGCAAAATGGCAGCATGGGCGGGCGGTGATGACCTTCCTTTACCAGGCGGGGTCGGGGTCGGGGGCGGGGGTGGGCGGGGGAGGGAGGGGTCCAGGGAGGGCCGGGGAAGGCACCCTGGATCCTGATGTGCCCCCAGGTTCGCCAGCACTGCAAACTGATGTCGTCCGTCCCTCAGACGCCGCGTGTAAGAAACGTTACCCCATACCCTAGAGCTCCGCGTTAGCCCAGTGTTTTATTATTAAGGATGTTACAGCGGACCCCGCTAGGGTCATCGGTGACAGCCCCGGCGACAGCCGAGGCTTCCTCACCATGCATACACTGCCTAAATGAACTAACGCCAGCCAGCCCCCCGGTCCCCCGCCCTCTCTCTGCCAGACCCATTCGGCCGCCGTGGGCCCTACGTCCCCCCTCCAACCCCTCGGCGGCCCTACTCGCGTGTCACCCCCCTCCCTCTCCATACCCCCTGTCACATCGGAGTCCAACGCCGGCGTCCAGGCGCGGCTCCATGGGAAACCCACCAAACGTGCAGGGACGAGCACGTTCCGTACATGTGTACGACACATGCCGTACGGCATATTCGTACAACATTCCCACAAGCATCTCATGCTCCGCACGCAGACAACATGGGGCGAAATGCGGCCGCGTACCCGGCTGCACTCACCTTGCCACGGTCGGGAACTTGCCCTGGATGATACGCCGTATTTGGTCAATTTGGAACGGCAGCAGTACATTGCTGCTCAGCACCTCGTACGGCAGCTGCTGCTCTGAGGGCCATGCCGGCGGCTGCAGCAGTGCATCGCCACCTTGTGAAGAACTCGCGGCGGGCACGGCAGTAGCAGCAGCAGCGTTAAGTGTGGCAGTAGCAGTAGATTTATCTGTTGTGTCTGCAGAAGTAGCGGTTGCACCAGCAGTAGCATCGGCGGAAGCTGGCGCGCAGCCGCTACAGCTACTTTTACTGCTACTGCTGTCCGGGTCGAGGGCGCTGATGCCGCTAGCACCCGCGATGATGCCGGAGTCGGACCTTGTGCTACTGCCGGTGCCGTCGCTGGTGGTGCTACTGCTGGCGGCGGCTCCACAGCTACTGCCGGAAGCGCCCTCCCTGCCGCTGCCCTCGGGGCTGCTGCAGCCGGGGGAGGGGCCTCTGACCCGGACCCCGACCCCGACCTCGACCCGGACGTCCGGTCGAGGGAGGACCCGGCCGCCGCGCAGGCGGCGGTGGGGACGGGGTGCCGCACGGGGATGGGGACGGGGACGGCGACGCCGGGGCGGCGGCGGGTTCGGCCGTCGGGGCCGCCGCGGGGGAGAGGGCGGTGGTGGCGGTGGTGGCGGCGGCGTTGGTGGTGGTGGTGGTGGCGGCGGCCATGAGGCGGTCGGCGGGTGGGTCCAATCGGTCCGCCAGCGCCTGCGGAGCGGGACCGAGGGGGGGGTGGTGGTTTTGATCGGTCAGGAGCACGTGTGTGACGACAGTACGACTCAGTGCCGTACGACCCATGGGTCACCTGCAAGCAGCAGCAGCCTGCTGCAGTACAACAGTTGCCGTACACGCACCCAACCACGAACGCACCATGATGGGCGCCGGCAGCAGGCGCAGCAGCTTCGGCTCCATCACCACGAAGCGGAGGGCTTGCAGGAAGACCAACAAAAAGTACGGAATGTACGGATTGGCTGCAGCCAAGGTGGACGAGCACGAAAACAAAAAGAGTCAAGACGGCGGTGGCGCCAGGGAGGCAAGTCCTTTTGAGGGGCGGTCTACCGTCTACGTACGTATAAACGGAGACCGCGCGGCGCCCTCTGGGTCGGCCCCCGGGGCCCCATCGTCGACCCATCGCTGCTGCATCGGCAACCGGGTGAACCGTAACTGCCCATTGATGCAGTCCATGTACATCAATCATACCAGCAGGCGCAATCACAGCCAGCGGCAGAACACAGACTCGCCACGCGTACGGCACGGGCGAGGGAGTTCCGCGGCTCCTCAGGGACAGTCGGAGTACGGGACACTCCTCCACCCCTCCCTCGGGAGCCGGGACCATACGTACGCCGGGGCAAAGTACGCACCTTACAAAGCCGCGGGACATCCCCGACATCCGGAAATGCCGTCACCCGCCCACCCCCCCTTCCCCCAAGCCCCGAGGGCCTCCAGACCGCCCTACAACGACATCGTCGCTGGAGATCATCAAGGAGGCTGAACAATGCGCCTGCCGGGCCCTTGCCCTGGCAGTCAGAGCTGATTGAATGTGCCTACCAGTTACCTACCAGTTCCCCTAGACCCCACCCCACCTGGCAGCAGCGCAATATAAATATGTCTACCAATTTCCTATACCACCCACCGCACCAGCATTTTTCAAGGTGTGCCCGGGCTTGATCCTATTGCTTTCCACCCACCATCGAAATCAGCAGCTTCAGCGAACTGGTGTTGGGGCCGAAACCCGTGGACCCCGCGTACGGACCCGTCAGCAGCTCCAGAACCCGTACGGCAGTGACGTCCAACATCAGCAGCGCCACCGCCAGCTGTTCCGTCAACGGCTTGAAGAGGTAGTAGGGGCAGCCGCGGGCGGGTGGCCAGGTGCGGCGGCTGGAGAGGGGGAGGCGCCGCGGGCGCGGGGCATGGGGCGGGTGTAGGGTAATTCGTAGACATTTTCGAATTGCGCTGACTGCCAGAGCAAATGGCCGGTGAAGAATGGGGGCCGGGGCGGGATTTGGGGACGAATGCAATCAGTAGCGGACTATGGCAGCTTGGCTGCGAAGGTGACTGGCGGGGCGGTGTGGCGGCTTGGGGGGAAAGGGTTGCAATGCGCCCGGGGAGTGTATAGGACATTGGTGGACATGTTGCGCGCGGGGGTTGGGTCACTGGGGGAATGCGTCACGGAATGGGTGCGGGTTTGTTGCCGTACAACAAAGACGGATTGCGGGAGTAGGGGGGGGTTGCGTGGGATTGTGGGGAGGGTTTTCCGGCCCGGCTGCCACGAGAAGCCATTACGTGGAGTGGTGCGACCAGATCCAGATTCAGATCCAGATTCAGATCCAAATTTAGATCCCGAGCTAGGATTCCCTTGGCCCAGCGCCCCGAAACCACGACACCCACACGGAGCTCCGGGCGCTGGCGGTTCTCTGAATGTCCCCTCATTTGGTCCCTCCCGCGGTCCCTCTTCTGTACCTTTATTTCTTTGTTTCTTTCCCCCATATGCCATTTCCGTTGGGCCCCCTGACACAGATACCCACACACACATATTATATGCGCAACGGACATTTTTGTGGGCACTATTCTGCCCCTTGTATGTCACGCACACCTGTTCTGCCCGCCTGAGAACACATACACACACAAAACACACGCCTCACACCCGCGCAACCACGCCGTCCCTGTACGGCCCGTACATTCGTACCGGAGCAGTTCCTCCGGCAGCTCCAGCCCCTCCTGGACCTTCCGCTGGCACCGCGCCAGGACCGCCGCCGCGTTGCCCCCTCTGCCGCCTCTGCTGGCGGCGCCGCCACCGGCGCCCTCGCCCCGGCCCGTGGGTCCCCTTGCGGACCCACGCTCGGCCGCCGACCCCACTTTGCCCGCCCTGCTGGGCCCCCCGGCCGCCGTCCTTGACGCAATAAGGCCCAGCAGTGCGATGGCCCTCCGGGCCTTTTGCTGCTCATGCGCCATGGAGAGCAGGACGAGCGTGATGGCCTCCACCTTGGCGTCACGTCGTACGGCACCCCAGCGGTTGAAGCCGTACTCTGCAAGCATCTGCCGTCGCAGGGGCCAGGGCAGGCACAGGGGACAGGGTTCCAGGTTCGGTGACGAGTTGGTTGGTTGTTTGGTTGGTTAGTTGGTTGACTGGTCAGTTATTTAGTTTTTGTATTGGGTTGATCTCTAAGGACCGACCCGTTTCGGGTGCCGTACGTGACAGGGCTGAGTCAGCAGCCCTTGTCCCTTAGCGCCGGGACCGCAGCCGATGTGATGTTTTCATCGAGGCCCCAACGACAGCACCGACACCTTTCGGACAGGGCGGGGCGAAGAAAGGCGTGGAGGGCGGACCCCCTTTCGTTGAAGCGGAAGTCCAGGGGGTTCTCACGTGTCCACAGATCGCCCAACCGACCCGCCCACTCACCGACGCTTTTCGCCGCTCCGAACCGCGCAACGCCGCCCCCACATGCCACCCTGCTGCTTCTCAGCGCTGCTGCTTCTCAGCGCTGCTGTTTCTCAGCGCTGCTGCTTCTCAGCGCTGCTGCTTCTCAGCGCTGCCCCTCCTACCCACACGCGCAATTTGCGCATGCGGGTGGCATTCGTGGGGGCCAGCATCGGCCCTTTCAGTCCTGCAAGGCGGCCCCCGCGTGCGGCCCCATGCCCCCCGGTACTTGGCTGGAAGACTCCCGACAGGACGAGCGGTGCGCAAGAGCTGTCGTGCGCCACGTGCCGCGTCTGCGCCGTGGGGGCCCGGTCGAAAGTCTCCGCTGGCCTGTGTCCGGAATTCCGGGAATGGCTTGATGAATGGTGCCGATGATGCGGCTGACTTAGCGCGCGGGGCTGCGCTGCGCGGCATCAGCAGAATGATGTTGTGCAAAACCATGTTCTTTAGGGGCGAGAGGCAGGTTGTGAAGGCTGTGCTCAGGGTGGGCGTTTTACAAAAGAGAAGAGAAAAACCAAACCCAGGGTGGGGGCGAGCGATGGATGGGTAATAAGCAGGGTGGCTATCTTATTTTGCAGAGTATCTACGGCCGGAGATACTCCTTGCCCAATCGTTCTGAAAGTATCTGTCGGAGGGAGCTTTTGCCGGCATTTTATCTACTCAAAAGGGGCTTTTCCCCGTGCGAGAGGCCATGAGTATTAGTTGAGTATCTAAAACCCCATTTTCCCACCGAGGGAAAGTATCTATCAAAACGCAAGGTTTTCGGCCGAATATATATTTATATCCACCCTGGTAATAAGGGGTCGGTGGTGCCCGTGTTGCAGGCCGGGGTCGCATTGCGCTCCGGAATCACAGAGGCGAAGGGCCAAGCGGGGGGACGTGTCTGGCAGGGCGGCAGGACAAGCGGGCGACCAGTGATGGCTTTCACGATGTTGCGCTTTGGACATTTTCTTCACGGGTTCTTTGCAGCGACCCTGATCGCTTGCGGAAAGGTGGCGAGGCCGAAAGGAAAGGGGTCGGAGGGGAACGGTTCGGCAAGATGAAGGTCGGCGAGGGGCAGGTCGGCAAGATCCACGGCAGGTTTTCCCGCTGGTTTCCCCAATCAATCATGTCCGCAGTCGTGAACACGCGGGGCAGCAGTCGGTGGTAAGTTGCTGTTCTACTTCTACGGCTACGCGGGGCCCGGTCGAGGGCCTCCGCTGGTCGGTGGCTCCCAGAATGGATGAATGAATGAATGGATGACGCCGACGCTGCAACGGGCCCCAGTACGGAATCGTACTGCGTACAGCGCGCTGTACTGCGCCGCGCGGTATCGGTAGAAGGCTGTTGTGCAAGACCATTAATGATATTGTTGCAGTGGACCCCGCGGGTCATCGGTGACATCAGCAAAATCATGTTTTGGGGGGTGGAGCAGGTTGTGAAGGCTGTGCTTAGGGTGGGGGGCGATGGATGGGGGAAAGGGGTCGGTGTTGCCCGTGTTGCAAACTCTTCTGTGAGTTCCGGAACAACAGAGGCGAGCGGCCGCGCCGGGGCCATGGGACGTGTCCGGCAGGCGGCAGGATAAGCAGGCGAAGAGTAATGGCTTCTGCCATTTTGCGTTTGGGGCCTGTTGGGGCGTTTCTGTACGGGCTGCTTCGCAGCCGCAGGCGGTGGCGCTGGTCGCCTTCGGAAAGGGGGAGGAAGGGTCGCACGGGGAGGCTCGGCAAGGGGAAGGTCGGAGTTTGGGGGGAGGTCGGAGAGGGGCAGGCACGGCAGTGTTTCCGCAGCCAGAGGATGGTCCACACTCCACAGTCGTGAACACGCGGGGTTGCACGCGCACTCTGGCGAGCCCCCAGGTACGGCATCGTTCTACTCTGGCCCCCAACTTCTAGTTCTTCAGGACAGTCTTGTGCAGCTCGCCACTCGAAAGGATGGCCGGCGGCTGAGGCCCTGCGGACTCGCACCCTGAGACCACGAGCTGCTTGCTCTTGCTGCCTCCTGGTAGTTACAATGGACAGGGGTACAGGTTTTGGTAGGTCGCGCCACCGCGGTCAGTGCGGTCGATGTCCCATGATGGCGGACACCCGTTGACAGTGCCAAGCTCCTGATGTGCTGCTGGTGGTGGTGATGTCGATGTGCCCACCGGGGCGCTCCGAAGTCTGCACGGCAGGGCCCGGCCCAGCAACTGCGCGGGCGAGTCGTCCCGGTGGTTGTAACGCCGCAACAGTCCTTCCAATGTACACTGCACACACACACACACACACACAGCTCAGCTTTTCTCCTTGCTAACACACACACACACACACCTGCTCTGCCTACCTAAGCAACACACACACGCGCGCAGTGTTCACCCTGCCACTACATATGGTGAGTGCGTTCATGCAGGTTATACGGGTAAATATATCTGCACCTGGGCTGGGTTGCGCGGGTTCCTTTACTACTAAACACACACTGTGCCCGCGTGCCCAACTCTGCAACTCATGATCAGGGAGAGCCACCGACCCTTGGAGGCCGATGCCGCGAATGGGAACCCGATCGAGGCCGCACAGTGGTGGTGCTGCCGCTCGGACTTCGGAGCCGGCCCCTTGACACGCTGCCGCGCGCTTTTCGGATCCTGAAGTACATAGAATCACGTATTCCTCCATTACCTCGCCCCGCTGGACCGCCACGGCACACCGGAGGGGCCCACGAGATCACGACACCTAATAGTACGACCACCGTACATATTGAACCAATTGGAATTCACATCATACCTTGGCCCCCGGCTTCCACGTGGGCATGAGGGCCTCATGCTCCGAAACCATCCCGCGCGCGCCTCCTCCTACCCCGACCGTCTCGCGTGCCCCCCCCTCCGCCGTCACTGCGGCCCTCCCATCCAGCCCGCTCCTGCTGCCCCTGCAGCTGCCCCGGCCGCCCCTGCAGCTGCTGCTACCCCAGCCAACTGACGCCTCCACCGGATGTGACCCACCCCTACGGCCGCTCAGATGATTCTTGGCCCCGGGGTGGGTGCGCATCATGGCCCTTCTGCTCCCCCTCCTGACCCCCCTCCGGCTGCTGCTGCGTCTGCTCCTGCTGCGCTGGTGCCTGTGGCTGCGCTGCCAGCCCCTGCTGTTCGTGCTGCTCCTGCAGCTCCTGCTGTTGCAGCTGCTGGTTGCTCCGCGCGAACGGCGAGGCCGCCGGCGCCGGCTCGTGTGGGGAGACGCCTCGGTAGCGGTGCGACCCCGACGGCGACGCACAAGGACTGTCCGTACCGATGCCGCCGTACAGCGATGCGGCCGCCGCCGCCGGCACATCCAGGGGGTGCTGCGGGAGGTGGCGGTGGGTGTGATGCAGGTGGTGGGGGTAGTGCTGTTGGCGGAAGGAGACCGATCCGCCGCCGCCGCCGCCAGTGCCGCCGCCAGCGCCGTCTTGGCCGCTGCCGCTCGCACGGCCCCGCTCAAGGTCGGCGTCGTACTCGATGGACGTCGCGGAAGCCGCCGCGGCGGCGCCGCTCTCGCGGCCGAAACTCCGGCTGCCACTTCCGCCGCCGCCGCCGCCACCGCCGCTGCCGCTGACGCGGCCGAAGCTGCCCCCCAGCGGATGAATCATGTGGTGCAGCAAGTTGTTGATCATCGCGATGCCGCGGCCACTGTCGCCGTTGCTGCCGCCGCCGCCAAGGTGGTGCGCCCCGAGCTCATGCGCGTCGCTGCCGCCGCGAGCCAGCCCAACGCCGCCGCCGCCGCCGACGCTGCCTGAGCCGGGCGAGGTGACGGACCCCACGCCGTGGGCGGAGCCGCTGTGCGCCGGCGCGGAGGGGCGGCGCTGCAGGAGCGCCTGGGCCGCGGCGGTGAGGCGCGCGGGCGGCGGGATGTGGTGGAAGCGGTTGAGCGCGGCGGAGTCGGAGGGGCCGTCGGCGGGGCCGTCCTGGAAGGAGTCCAGGGAGGACTCGGAGGAGGCGGCGCGGGACAGACCCGCCGGGTCGGCCACCCATGAGCTGTAGTGCTCCTCGATCTTGTTGTGCTGCCGCTCCATCTCCCGCAGCGTCGCCTCGATGCCCCTGCGCACCACACCGCACCACGCCGCACCATTCCACGCCGCACGGTGCGCGTGTCGAACGAAGGAAAACCGCGCAATAAAGCGCCACGGTGCATCGGAGGGGGCAAGACGACGTGCGCGGGGCCGCGCGCGTGTCAGGACGCGTCTCAAGAGCCCCCGCGTTTAACACGAACGACCACAACAGTAGGTCCTCGATCCGAGCGCCCGCTACAGCGCACATCCCGTACCGGCGTGAATACCCTTCCCGTACGTCGTCCCGACACCGTATATGGTATACCTGCACATGTCGTCGAGCGGCAGCACGCGGAACGGCTCCTCGATCTGCAGGCGGGCAGCGGAGGGCGCGCGGGTGCGGGGGCGGGGGCGGATGCGCGGGGCCGCTGAGCGGGCCGATAAGAGAGGGCCACGGACCCCGCGGGGGTTGGGGGTTGGGCAGCGCCCCGGAACGGAACCCCCACTCGGAACACGCTGCTTTGCTGCAGCGGCCGCCCCCCCGCGAAGCGCGAACACACACACACACACACACACACACACACACACACACACGCACACACACACACACCGGGATGGGCTTCCGCCCAATCCCTTGAGGGGGCACAGCTGTCACCGATCCTCAGGGATCGGGCGCGCGCCCTTGGTTGAGAGCGAGGGGACAGAGGCCCCTTACGCCCCTTTCCCCCGTATCCGGGGGAGAGTGCTTCGGCGGTCTCCCGTATGGGGCAGGTTAGCGCCCCCGGCCAGCGTCGGCCCGGCAGATATGTAACGATACACACACACAAACCTGGGTTCGGTCGGTCGGTTGGGCGGGCGGACACACCCACCTGCACTCCGATGTTCTCAGTGCCCATGAGCAGGAAGGTGATCAGCACCGAAGCGATCAGGGTCCACCACCTGCGGGCGGTGTATGAGGGGCAGCGAAGGGGGGGGTCCGTTGGATGAACGTGTGGGGATCGGCCGAGGGGCCAATGGGCCAATGGGCCGAGGGGCCGACAGCCGGCGGAGATGAGGGATGGGGGGTGGCGCGCCGAGCGGAGCTGCTGTGTGGGCAGCTGCGGGCAGCTGCGCCGATCGAATCGGCATCACACGGTTGACTGGCCGAGCATTGAGAGGCGACGAAAAGACCCAGAACCGAACCAAACCCAACCCGGGCACACCCCAAATTACTAAAGAGAAAGTCAGAAGACCGGAGCGGGACCGGCTTGGTGGCTGGCCTGTTCGCGGTCCACCCGTTGGGGGGTCGTTCGCGCTCCCCTGCGTCCTTTGCACTATCGTGGTTCCTAGCTTGACCTGAGGGGGACTGCCACACGTCGCAAGAGCGCATCCTGCCATCAACACCGCCTCCCTCACTCGGAGCACTCTTCCTGCATTGGGTCCTTGCTCGAGCACAACGAGCAGTTAGTGTTGCTTCCCCCGCTCGGTCCACCCAATCGGCCGTACACCCTCACCCCTCCCCCGCTCACCCCAGGCTGGGCCACAGCACCACCGGGCAGGCGGTCAGGTAGATCATGAGGTAGCGCGAGGTGTGGCTGCGGGGCGGAGAGAGGGGGAGGTGGCACGGCGCGTGTACCGTGTCAGCGGACGCGTAGCGTGTATTGGCGGAAGAGAGCTCCAGGGGGGGGCAACGCAGGAATTTGGCAGACGCATTGAAGCTGCGCTGCTGCCGGAGCACAGGTCCGAGAGCCCGGGGAGGGGGCCGGGGACGAGGCATCGGGCTGCCAGGGAGTGCCGAGGCCCCGGGCGCGGCGCGCCTCGACTGGTGCTCGACCCGCCCCACCACCCGTGCTGCTGCTGCTCCGGCCTCCCAGGCGCTGTCCCCGTACCTTTCATCGCGTGGTAGTTAGTTAGTTAGTTAGTTACATGGTGGGAGCTCTCCACTGCGAGCCTTCACCCAGGCCATTCCATGTCAGGCCGCGCCGAACCCTGGCCCGGACGCCAAACCCTGGGGCCCCCTCCCCCAAACCCTGGCCCCCCTCCCCCTCACCCTCCCCCTCACCCTGCCCCTGAACCCTAGCCCTACCGCTTCACCCCCTAAGCCCTCACCGCGTGTAGGCCGCGGGGATGGGCGTCTTGAAGATCCGCTCGCACTTGCCCACGCAGTCGATGTACGTGTCCACCAGCTCCATCAGCAGCTTCTCCCGGATGGTGTCGATCCGGGCCTCACTCACGGCGGTGGACAGCACGTGCGCGGCGGCGTTGGGCCGGTGAGTCCAGCCCAGCACCCACTCCAGCTCCTGAGGGCGCCCGCCACCGCCACCGCCACCATCAGATGGCCGCCGCCACCGCCGAAGACACACCGCCGCCACCACCAGCGCCGAGGGGCACACACACATACACAGTTTTATTGACATACACACAGTTTCCATTTACTTTGGCAATCTCACCGACATCAGCTCAGCCCAAATCCAACAGCCCGCCGACATGTGCCGGCCCGCGCAACTCGGCATTCGTCCTCAGCCTCACTATGTTTCCTTCTACTTGCTTTATGCGGTGCGCGCCGGGGCGGTCTGGTGGCAAACAGGCATTTCCCGAGCTTAGCTATGCCCCCGTTGCATGCCACGCACCCCTGCCCTTCCTTCCTGAGGACACGGTTTCCTTTCACACACAGAGAGGCCTCGCGGCTCAGTCGTCCCACACCACAGGTCCGGACCCTGGCGTGGGTTTGAGAAGCGCGGATACGATTTCATGGGCCCCTGGGTTTGGAGGGCCTGCAGGGTTCACCCTAAACCCTCCCCGCACGAACCTCTGGTCACTCTCACCCCACTGTGTCTTGGTACATTGGTTTGGATCGGGCGGGTCTCTTCCCTAAAACACTATGCAGCGGGGCCGGCCCCACCCTACAGCAAAGCAGCAGCCGCAGCAGCAGCAGCAGCCGCAGCCACGACCGCACCTTGGGCAGCAGGATGTGCGACACGTTCTCGCGGACCGAGGCGTTGAATCGCAGGTGGCACTTGAGCAGGAAGGGCGCCGCCATCATCCACCGCACCGCCACCCGCGCCTGGCGCGAGGGCAGCCACAGCAGGCTCTGCGGCGGCCGCCCGGGGGCGAGGGGCCGTAAGAACAAGACAGGGCGCGGGGGAGGGGAGGGGGGTGCGGCCGTGGGACATGAAAATCCGAGGAGACCTGCCCCGACCCAAATGGCGAGGGCGGCTCGAGAAGGCGAGTGTGCGGCTGGCTTGCATGGGAGGGGTTCGACAGAAGGGCATCTGGGCGACGCGCGGGACCCGCTTCATGCGGCGGATGTATGCGGTGGATCAGGAGGCAGGTAGGAGGCAGGCCTAATGCATAGCGCGCGGCCATGGCAGGGCGGTGCCAGCGCGAGAGAGCGCGGACAGCCAACCCCCGATTCGCGGAGGAAGAGGCCCCGGAAGAGGGAAGCCGCCATCATTATTGCCATACCACCAGCAATACCGACACGAACAACACTAGAACATGTGTCATTCAAAAACAACAGACAACGGACAGGAGCAGCAGCTCGGGCAGTGGCGGCGGGCACACTGGCTCCAGGGGGGCCCGCCTCACCTGGCGGGCGAAGTTCCGCGACAGGTTGACCACCGCGCCCCACACCATGCGCGCCTCCCACCAGCGGCTGTAGCTGCTGTTGGTGCGAAACACCAGCAGCAGCGAGAGGGCAAAGGTGGTCAGGTTGAAGGGCACGGCGAGCATGGAGGAAGCCTGGGTGACATCCTGCGAGGGGAGACCCGGTCGGGGGCATTGGGGGCTAAAGCGAGATCAGATAAGGTCGGGGGCCAGGCGAGCGAGGGCGGGCGACAGGAACGGCGCGGCCTGAAGGCCGGTCAGAGCGGAGCAGGCCCGCGGTACCGGATTGTAATCGCCGCAGGACACCGGGAGCGTGGTCGCGGCGCGCTGAGATGCGGCTCACGCGCCTTATTGAACACCGCACTTCACGCACACGCGATGCCCGGTGCGCTGCTGCTTTTCGGTGCTGCTGCTTCTCAGCGCTGCTGCTTCTCAGCGCTGCCCCTCCTACCCACACGCGCAATTTGCGCATGCGGGTGGCATTCGTGGGGGCCAGCATCGGCCCTTTCAGTCCTGCAAGGCGGCCCCCGCGTGCGGCCCCATGCCCCCCGGTACTTGGCTGGAAGACTCCCGACAGGACGAGCCGGGGAGAGTTGAGTCCTGCCCTGCCCTGCCCTGTCGTGCCCTGTCCTGTCCTGCCCTGTCCTATGTGTGGCCTCACATGTACTTGATGGTGGTAAATGCCCACAGCCAGGGAGACGATGAAAATGTAGGTGAGCTGCCACCAGAAGCCGCCGGCCACGCGCATGCTGCGGAGGGGCAACAGGAGAGGCGCGCGAATGGAAGGCGTGGATGAAGGTGATGGCCTGACCGCGTCGTGGTAGAGATTCGAAGATTGCAAGCGACACGATGAGGGCATGACCAGGGCAGGAGGGTGCGCCTCCGGAGGGAAGGTTGACTCTGTGGCGATGGAAAGCACCGGGGCCGCTTACAAGAGGATCGGCTGAGGGCGGTGCCGCCACGCCGCATTGCGATGGCGCTTCCATTCCGCATGGTTGAACGGGATATCGGCATAAATGCTGACGGTTGACTTTGGGGGCTCCACCATAGCCATCTTGAATTTTTGCCATCTCGAGTTAGGGTTGTACGAGTAATGGTTCACCAGCGGTTGGACTTCCAAGTCGCGTCCATTTTCGAGGTCTCGTCCGTCACGGCAAGTATCAGGGTCGATAGGGACCCCGACCGGAGGTGTTCGCATCACTAACGTTGGGAGGGCGCCCCCGGAAAAATGCAGCCAAAGTTCTCTAAGCCTGAGTCATGCAGCGATTGTAAAAGTCTTTGTATTATGACTTCCGCTCTTCGGTCTTGCTGATGTTCTAGCTCTATGTCGCCGACAATCCGAAGCGGGGCCCCAGGGACCAGTGCCTGCGTAAAGTTATTAGCAACGGTAGTGCTAAGTAAGCCTCCAAATGACACTGGTGGACAAGCGATGCGTTGTTCGGTAATGTACGTATTCGGTCCGTCTGGCAGGACTGAGCATAACGTCGCGTCGGTCTGGCACACAAAGATATACATAACGCGTGTGCACATCCTAATAGAGATATGCGGATGCTTATCTTGTTACGTGTGGGTTGTCATGGGCGTTTCATGTGGCGAGTGATGTGCAACTACGAACGCGGCCCCGTCAAGCGCAGCACAGCGGAGATCGACTCCTCCCGCAATGAACCAATCACATCTTACATGGCCTTTTGGCAGGCCCAGATCGACCTTGCGCTGCATGGCAGGTTCCCCCGACTGCCCCGACGCAGCATGCACATCACAACGCTATGCTATGTTGGTGCCTTAAATCACTCCAATGCAACAGCATGAACGTAATATTTTTGTTATGAATTCCATCTTGTTGCCCCGTCTGCCCCCCGCCCCTGTCGGGACCGTACGCGCATGCTGCGTTGACCGCAGCACGGCCACTCTGTCCGGCAGGTTCAAAAAGCTTTGTCTGGCATCAGCGACCGTTTCACAATCCACAAGTCCTGCACAGTAACAAATCAATTCATTATACTTTTTACTTGAAAGGCCTCACTTTGGTTACACAGCTGTATGTTCGCGCGCTCGACCCCCTCTTGCGTAACATACACGTTCGTGGTAGTTGCTTGGAGTTGCGCAACAAGGCCAAAGACTTAATTTTCATATTCCCAGGCAATTGGTCGCGTTTTCCTGGACGGATTCTGGGGGAGGAGCCAGTCCTGACAAGCATCGCAGCGATATGGCCACTGCGTCCATGAAGCCACCAAGTGCAAACCTTTTCAATTATTACAGCAAACAAAAGTTAGCTCAGCAATGCTCGGAGAGCACCAACTCGCTGCAGTTGTCAATGCGGCATATGAATCTTCAGGACCAGCCGCAGGCGCTGTCACAGGAGCCGCGCCCTCACATGCGTTCCATACGGCCAAGAGCGCTTGACCTCAGCAGCCAGCCAAGCCAGGAGATCCAGTAGTGAGTAGGGGGTGTGGTTCAGCTGACGTCGGACTTGCGCAGGGGTTCTATCCGACAGCTGGCAAACATCCATATGTATTCATATGCAGCACTCCGGATTATCTCACTCCGCAAGAGCAGCTGTTTCGGATGGAGTACGAGCCATCGTCCATGCAGCTTGACGACGAGGTCAGTAGGTCACCCCTTCAGTCGCCGCGTGCACAGAAGCGGCCCCGGCCGCTCAAGGTTCTTCCGGCAGGTATGCCTGCCGCTTTGAAAGTTTCCGAATAGACGGCGACCCAGATTGCGCGACCTCCTGGGCTGGAGAGCAGTGGCATGATGCACCTTAACGAAGTATCCCAATGACATGTATGCAGGTGGCGCTGACGAGGAGTGCAGCAGCCAAAGCCTCAGCCAGAGTCGCTCGGCCGGCGAGCCCAGCACGTGCAGCAAGGCCCTTTCGGGTAAATGCACACGGCCACCTTGTAACGGCGTGTCTGCCTGTCTCACGGGGGACATACATAAACGGTCATTCCCCTGTCGTTCACAACCTTCTTTTACGTCGCCTTTTGTGCAGGGCGCCCACCTATCCCCAAGCTGCGTGAGATTCAGCCGCCGATGCCGCGCAACCCGTACCTGGTACGGGCCGATGATGACAGTCACGTCTTCCAGGCGTCCCAGTCTTGCCTCAACCGTGGCAGTTACAGTCGTTTCCTGTGAGTCCACTGGTGGTCGGTTGGGTCCTGGTCTGTTTTGTTTTCAAAGCAAGCATAGTTGCGCACCCAGTTCCTCGAACATGGTTTCGCAAAGATGATTTTGCGTTCATTACTCAGGTGGGACTACCACCAGGAAATGGAGCTCGGGCATGGCAACTTCAGCAAGGTGTATCGCGCCGTCCATCGCCTGACGGGCGTTGCGTTTGCGGTCAAGACAAATCGCAGCCCAATTACAACGCTGCAAGCACGCAACATGTGGCTAAACGTAAGGCGTAGGGGGAAAGCTGCCGCTCGGGCTCATGCATTCTGGAGCAGGACGGTAAAATGCTGTAATTTTTGAACGCAGGAGATGCAAGCGCTCGCGGCCGTCCAACACCACCCGCATATCGTTGGGTTGTACGACGCGTGGTTCGAGCCCGATGTCCGGGGTGATGCTGAGCAGGCGTACCTGAAACTGGAGCTCTGCGGAGAAAGCCTTGGCGCGGTGTTTAAGCGGCGGGTCCAGCTCAAGGAGCAGGACGTGCTGGACATGCTGCGGCAGGTGAGATTCCCCTATTCATCTGGTCCTTGAAGCGGGTGCAAGGTGGTCGCTAAGCTGGTCACCGCATCAGCCCAATGGGATTCTCTCTGATCAACCGCCTGTTTGTTGATGCATCCGAATTCCGCCAGATGGCGTCCGCATTGAAGCGCATCCATGAGCTGGGGATGGTGCACCTGGACATTAAGCCGGATAACATCTACACCGCGGTGGGCCAGACGCACGGAAACGGCGGTGCTCCCAGCAACTCCCATACCGGCAACGTCTTCAAGTTGGGCGACTTCGGGCTGGCCATCGTGCAGGGCGGGCAACGTGCTGGTACCTCCGAAGGGGACTCGAAGTGAGTTCACATGATCACGGGAACGCAATGCTGAAGACCTCACCAATCAGCCGCAAAGCGTAAATGAAGGATGTTGCACATGTTGAACACACAGCCTCAATGACATGAAGCTCGTTTGTTGCCGACCAGGTACCTGGCGCCCGAGGCGCTTAAAAGCCGCGATTTCCTGAACAGCGGGCTTGCGGACAGGCTGGACATCTTTGCGCTGGGCGCCTCGGCCTATGAGCTGCTGCGCGGCAGTGAGCTTCCAAAGAACGGACAGCCCTATCATGACATTCGCGCAGGAAAAATCTTCCTGCCCGGGAGTAACCAGCGCTTGGTCGGCCTGCTGAAGGTGAGATCGTGCGGCGTTTGCTTTCGCATGGGTGGTGGATGTAAAACGTAGTCACCATGTCCAGCCTACCGTCCGCCGCGCCTCTCAAGAAATGTTTCCGCCCCATGTGTCGCGACGTTTGTCTCATATGGTGGCGCAGAAAATGATGGCGGCGGACCCAGCTCAGCGCCCAACGGCCGAACAACTGCTGAGATCGTCGCTCCTCAACCCTGCTAGCGGAGGGAGCCAGTCGCACCCGCACCAATCGACGCCTGTTCAATTGTCGCAATAACTCGACGATGACGACACACGTTGCGGTCGCATGTACTTGACTGTTTGAGGTAGAGGCATGGGTGGGGCAGGCGGGGCTGGAGTGCCCCAAGAGGCAGATGCACTGACCTTGCATGTCGGCTGGCGGGCGCGGGTGTGACAGCCATCATCTATAATCCGCTCTTCGTAGGGTGGGGCAGTATGTTGTCGTCGTGTGCAGTGGGTTGAGCGAGCGTCATGGCCCCGGGAACATGACGATTCACTGGTTGAGATGAATTGTTGCTTTTGCTGCTATTCTCCAGAGCTGCAACGCTATATACAAGACAAAGCAGGTTCCGTGTCGCGGTATTGAGGGCAGGTGCTGAGTGTTGCCGTTACGGCACAGTACTGACCTTCGGATTAGCTACGCGCAAGCGGTGTAATGTCTCGTCTGCAAGAGTTCGCGCATGTCATGCGCCGTAGGTGGTGCCAATATGGCGAGGTAGGCTGTCGCACTTGAGGTAGGTTAGGAATGCAGGTGGTGGCTCTAGTCCCTGAGGGTTTTTTGTTATGGCAGACCGGCTTATCGCTCGGCTGGTTACATGCTCACCTTACGGCATCGTTTGCCTTCCCGTTTATGTGTTGGATAAGATCGTCTAATGGACGTTTGACTCAGAGGATCGCAGTGTGGACGCTTGGTCCGTCTTGGGCCACCGAAATGCGCGGCAGGAGCTGCTTGCACAAGCGAAGTTGCTTGTAATCATTGCTTGGTTTGAAACCTCATGTTGATCGTGAATCTCGTCCAGGGCGCAATCTGTCGGATTCGTCAGTGTCGTAAGGCAGGCGCCAAACACCGGTATTATCAACTGGCTAAAGTTAATAGCACAGTCAGATAGGAGAACCTTATCGAATTTTACTAGTCTTGGCGAAGTTTGCTTAGGATGTGTTACTGAAACCGCAGCAGACGCTGCCGTGCTTAAGGTGTAGCTAGACGTAATCGATTACCTGCCTGCTGATGTACTACCGGTGGCGAGATCCTCCTTCAAGTCGGCGCGTCCCGGCAACTCCTTACGACATCGCCCGTCATGGTGCAAGCACATTAAATTGCGCCCGTATTGACATTAATTTATATCCCATACTTGCACCTTCTCATACGCTACATACGATTTGAGAATGGCCGTCGTTGCAAGGCGGTGCTCGACACATGGCGAGTCCGCTCCCCACTGACATCGTCGTTCCGCCAGCGGAAGCCTTTCATGAGTGACCCCAAAGCCTTGAGAGTCTTACCTGAGCACGCCTGGACCGTGCATCTGGGTCGCCAGGATGCAGTCGGAGACAGTCAGGCTCACTGCAACGGCGGAAACGGGGCGGTAACATTGCCTGGGACCCAGTACGCAGTTTGCAACTTCGGACGGCCCTTCCAGGGAAGCAGAAGCCCATACGCGCCGGCTCGCCAGTCCGCATGGCGCACCAACTCCGGCAGCCACCAGCCAGGGCCATCCGCTGACCCTCATCCGTACCCAGCGCGGGAGCCTGGCGCGTCCCAGCCGACAGCGCAAGTCCAGCCACTCGGCGCCGAGCTCCGGCGCGCCGCCAGCCCACCAGCGCGCCAGCGGACCTTCCACGGCCTGCACGACTTCGCACAAGCCCCACCCGGCAGCGCAGGCAAGGATTGGGAGGGCGCGAGCACCCACCCGCAGCAACCGGACCGGCGCCAAGGCGCATCAGGCGCGATACGGCCAAGGTTTACCTTGTCGCTTGAGGCGCCTACCGGGATCTCGCAACCGCAGCAGCGAGTCTCGGAGCCGCCCGGCGCTCAGCACCTCCGGGCTGAACGTGTGCCCGTGACAGGACTCTGGGCAGCGCCGGCGGCGCCCCTGGCGGCGGCGGCGCCGCCGGCAAATCCTCAGCGGCCGTCCAGTGCACCGCCGCGGGTGGGGCAGCTCTCCGCGACGGATCCAGGCTGGCGAGCTGGGCAGTGGTCGGCGCGTCGTGACGCGTGCGATGTGACCCGTGGGTCAGTGGAGTGTGGCGACACCGGAGCGCTACAACGGCCGCTGGTGTCGGCTTCCCTTGACCCTCAGCAGGATCCGGCTCACCGTCGACAGGAGTGGCGTCTGAGCGATCCGCAGCTTCCTGGGCAGCAGGCACGGCCACAACAACCACAGCAGCAGTCGCAGCCGCGCCCACAATCGCTGCCGCCGCAGCCGCAGCCGCAGCCGTGGGGTCAGGTTTCGCGCTTGCAGACGCGGCCGCACGGCCGAGCCCCGCAACCGTCTTGCCCAAGACCTCCTAGCCGGCTCTCACGTACGACACTCGCGTCCAGCGGCCCCCCCTTGACTCAGGCTCAAGATTCGTGTGCGGCTGAGCAGCTCCAGATCCAAACGGCCACGCTTGCCGGTGCTCTGCGCGGCTGTGCCGGCCCCGACGGCGGGGCTGCGTATACCCTGGGGTGGTTGCAGGAGCAGCAGCCGCCAACTCCCTGGCAGCATCCACATAACACACACGGTCACGGCCAGCAGCTTGTACGGCATGTACAGCAGCACGCAGGTAACCCACATCACATGGACGAGCCAGGACAGCTGCTGTACGGACATCACGAGATGGACGGGGTGCGGGATGGGGGGTGTGACGGCGGGGCCGCGCGGAGCGGCCGTCATCCGCCGACGCCGCCGGTGTGGGATCTGTGCGGCGGGTCGCCGGAGGCGGGTCTCTCGAAGCGGTTCCGAGACCTGCTGGACCGGTCGCTGAGTGCTGCGGCTTCCGAGCTGCCGCCGCCGCAGCAGCAGCAGCAGCAGCCCCATCAGCAGCAGCAGCCGCAGCAGCCGCAGCAGCCTCAGCAGCCGCCGCCGCCTCAGCAGCAGCAGCAGCAGGCGCAGCAGCCGCAGCCCGTGCCCGGACATCTGCGCGACAGCTGGGCCTTATCCGACCCGTCAGACGTAGCGCGATACAGTGACCCCCCCGACGCGGAGCAGGATGGATCCAGTACGACAGCGCCTGGGTACGACAAGCAGACCTCCCGGCTGCGTATAAAGCTGCCGGTGCGGGTGGACGGCAGCCGCGCCGTGGCCCTGGCCGCGGGGCCGGGGCAACCCGCGGCAGCGCCGCAGGCCGCGACCGCGGCGCGCGGGCCGAGCGCCGACGTACACGGTCCCGGACAGTGCGATGGGGCGGCGCCGCAGGCCCTCCGCGGTATGCGGCTTGTGCTGCTCCAGCGAGTGGGGCCGGGGTCACTGGGGGAGGCCGTGGGGGATGGTGCCCGGCGTTCCAAGAGCTGTGGGCCCAGCTGCGGTGGGCGCCCGGGGGGACCAGGGGTCGCGGACCAGGGCGGTGGCCTTGGGGGGCAACGCGTTGGGGGCTTCGCGCTTGTCCCCCAGCCGTCAGCGGCACCCCGACATGGTTGGCGGGTCTTGATAGGGGCGCCGCCTGAGATGCAGCGCCGGCAGCAGCAGCAGGAGCAGCAACAGGAGCAGCAGCAGGAGCAGCCAAAGGAGCAGCTGCTGCAGGGAGGGTGCCCGTCCCCGTCACTGTCCAGGCATACACGGCGGGACGCCCGGCCGCCTCCTCCATTCCTCCCGGGACCGGGTCCGCGCTCGGATGAGTCGGCGTCGGCGGCTATCCAGCTGCCGCTGCCGCCGCCACCACCGCAGCCGCCGCAGCCGCGGGCTGCAGGCGGCTGTGACCCAGGCGCGGAACGAGCAGCTCCGGAACCAGAAGGAGTCCAGGTCATCCGCGGGCCAGACCGAGCTAGTCAATGGCCAGCGGCTGGCTCTAGGGGCACAACGACTGCGGACAGCACTGCCACGCCCGCCGCGGGTGCTGGTGCCGCCGCCGCCGCCGTGGCTCATTACGTCATCGGTAACCCCACCTGCTGCTGCCTGCCCATTCTGTCCACGCCAGCGACGGCGAGGGCTGCTGAGCTGGCAGGCGCTCTGCCTCCGTTGGAAAGCCGCGGGGACTTGTACGGCACCCCGAATCGGGGCCAGGCGTGCCTGGTGGCTGGTGGGAGCCTGCAGCTGCAGGAGGGATTGCGGCCTCCGTCGTCGGAGCCCGATCGGGGGCGCAGGGGCGGCGTTCGGGATGTGAAGGAGCCGCTACCGCCGCCGGTGCCGCTGCGACCGCCGGCGCCGCAGCGGCCGCCGACCGCAGCACACCCGACCCAATGGCCAGCAGGGGCGGTGGCAGCACCCGGGCCTTATGCTGACGCTGCCCGTCATGGGCAGCAGCAGCAGCAGCTGCTGCAGCTTGGAGCACGCGCTGGTTCTGGAGCCGAGGACGCCCGTCACCCAGGCTGCCCGCCGGACGGGCTCCGGTGGGTGCCGTACCGTTTCGTACCGTACCGTACGGGGATGTTTCTTTGGGCCGTTGGACGAGAAGGGCCATCCGGGTGGCACGTACCGTGTAGCCCTCGGTTGCTACCGCCCAATCGGGTCCGGTCCTGCCCTGCTGTGATGGCAAACCCACACGGCATCACACGCCGCTGCCGTGCGTTGACCGTTACCGCGGATGGTCCTTGAGAAATGATGTGCCGTTGACCGTTGACCTCCGCCGCAGGCGCGGCCGGCGCGCGCGGCGACGCGGCGCAGCGGCCGTGTCCCCCTGGAGCCAACCGGATGGGCCCCTGGCCACGGTCCTCGGAGCGCCGCCGCCGGGAAGTCCTGCGATCAGGCCACCAGGTGAGGGTTGAGCGGCGCGAGGGGGCGGGGGCCGGGTCCCTGCGCTGAACCCCCCTGGTGGGGTGCTACAAATGGATGGACGTGTAGAAACCGTACGGTATAAGTGCATCACTGACTGGGCCGCGAGAGTCATACGAGGAGGCAAGGGGGCCCCGCGTGTCCGTGTGTGTTTCGGTGTGTACGGCAACGGGCACGCGCGCGCGCGCGTGTTGCGGGCATGCGAAACCCGCCCGATCCAACCATCTAAAATGACTGAGCCGTGGGAGGCGGGAGGCGGGAGGCGGGAGGTTTGAGAGGGGTGAGGCGCATCCCGGCCCCGCCCTGCCGCCTGCACCGCGGCACAGGGCGGCCGGCATGCCCACCGGTGCCCCGCCTCTACCCCGTGCTGTCCGCCCAACTGCCCTACCTGTCCTGTCCTCGTGTATACTGTGTTGTTTGATCTCCAGAGAGCGGCAGTGGACGCCAGGAGCCTCCACGGCTGCGGCCACGGCTGCGGCTGCCAAACCCACCACCAGCACCATTGGAGCCAACGAAGTTACCGCAGCGTCGGCCTGGGCAGCTTCCGGCAGCCAGGCCCGCCGCCGCCGCCGCCGCCGCCGCCACCGGGCCCCCAGCAGCAGCAGTAGCAGTAGCAGCAGTAGCAGCAGTAGCAGCTGGTAAGAAGCCGCCCCGCAAACGCGCGCGAGTGCTCCGGGAGGGGCAGCTCAGTCTCATCGTGTACGGCTATGACGAGAAGGTGCTGTGGGCGCGTCGCGTGGGCTGGTTCATCCGCGCCATGCGCGGCGTGCTGGGCGACCGCAGCCTGCGGGGCAGGTACGGCGCAGAAAGTACGGTATGGCATTGAGACGGAGTGCTCGTGGGTCTTGCTTGTAGCACTTTTACGTTGACCGACCCGTGGGTCTCGCTCCGCAGGTGGGGCGGCTCAGTGGTCGACTCCGTGGTGGGCACCTTCCTCACGCAGGTACGGCGGCGTGTCAGGGAACACCCGTCGTACAGGTCTCGGCTCCACGGCGCCATACACGATTCAACGGTCGCGCGCATGAACCACCTTTGCCAGCGGCGCGACTGCTCGACCGCACAACTTCTCACAAAGCACACCTCATGTACTCTCACCGCTCAACCTGGCCGCACAACCTGGCCGTACAACCTGCATCTCGTCAAATCGTCATGCCGTACCCACGACTGGACGAGGCGCCAGCAAGCTTGCTGCACGCGCTCTTTAGGGCGGGCAGCAGGGTACCGTATCTGTATCGGCCGACCTGTCAGTCAGATAGCCCTTGCTAACCCTGTGCCTGCCCCTGCTCCTCACTCCACCCCAGCCCCCCGGGTAACCACTACCGTATTACGTTGGCCCCTCTCTCACACATTACACACCACACATCACACTTCTCACACACACCACACTTCCCTCGCACACCACGCTGGCGAGTTCCAGAATGCAGCCGACGTGTTGTCTTCCGCGGCATTCATGAATCTGGCGGCGGCGTTCCCGGGACCTCGATCCAGATCGTTCTTCCAGGCGAACAGATCTGCCGCCGCCGCCGCCGCCAGTGACGCTGCTGGCCTCCCGGGTGGGTCGGTCGTCGTCGCCGCCGCGGCGACAGCCGCGACGATGACAGCGACGGCGCGGACGCCGGCCGGGGCCGGCGCCGTGACCGCGCTGCCGTACTACTCGTCGTACTGGATTCCGGAGGGAGAGGACATCGTGGACTGGGAGGCGGTGCGTACGGCACCTGACGAGGTGGTCGCGGAGCTGATCCGGTGCAGGTGATCCGGTACAACTTGTACGACAGGCTGGGATGCGTACCTTCTGTACCGTGATCGCAACCAACAAGGTCTCGCCTGGGAGAGGGCAGAGGCCCGCGTCCCCGGATCGTGGCCCTGCCCCACACTCAAGGCGACTAGCCAGCAGCTGGGCCGACAGCGCGCAACACCGCGCTGCATCTTGTCACTGTGGCCCCAACGCTCCGTGTCGCTTGAGTTCCCCGCTACACAAATTACACAAACACATGCACACGGTCCATGGTCCTTGGTTTGGGTCAGGCGGGTCTCTTCTCGATACACAAACACATACACACGCACACACACCCGCAGGGGAATGCACGTGATGCTGGCAAGGCGCATCAAGGCCTTCCTGAACCAGCTCCGAGACCAGCCGCCCTCACCGGCGGCAGCGGCAGCGGCCGCGGACGCCGCCGCGGCGGTGGCTCCATTCGCTGGGGCAGCAGCGGCGGCGGCGGCAGCGGCGGTGCGGTCGGCAGCTGACGTCGCGACGGGCCCGCCCGCGGGGCCAACCGGTCCGAATCGAAGTACCCGCGCGGACGCAGCGGCGGTGGCGGCGACGGTGGCAACGGCGGACTCGCTCGATGGCGGCGGCGGTCCGGCCGGGACCGGACGGGGACCCACGGGTCGCCGCGAGAGCACTCGGCATCGCGGCCCTGGGGGCGGGGCTGCCGGCGGTACGAACGCACCTTCGGGAGCCACAGAGGCGACCGTTACCCCGCCGGCTGCAGCTGCCGGCACCGGCGCCAGGGCCGCCGTTCATGCGGCGCATGCTCGCCTTGCTGGGCCATCGGGCAGTAGCAACCGCAGCCGCAGCAGCAGCAGCGACAGCAGCACCGCAGCCGCCTTCATCACTCTGGAGTGGTTGCGGGACGTCAGCGCCGAGGAGGCGACAAAGTACGAACGTGTACGGCATGTGTACGAACATTGGGACCCGTGGCCCTCCGTATTTGAGGTCATGGCATATAGTCGCGCGTCTGTCTCTTTCTCGCGGTCCGTCCCGTCCGTACGGTCCCTGTCTCTCACGTACGGCACCGAGTGCCGGTTCGGTCTGCGGCAACCCACCAGGCTGGATCTTCTGCCTCGTGACGTGTGCCGCCATCGATCTCGGGTGCCGCCTCGTCCGTTGGTGTCTTTCCGATCTCGCTTCACCTCCTTTGACCTCCACTTCGGGCACTTGGGGCACTTGCCTTCTTTTGTTCGGGATCAGAGCTCCTCGGCGGCTCTCGCGGCGCGCGCACGCGCCGTCGTGCCCAATCCATAGATGCCCAAAGCCCAATCCATGCCTACGCGTGCCTCCGCCACCTCCGCCTCCGCAACCTCCGCCGCCTCCGCCTCCGCCACCTCCGCCGCAGGTACCTGTTGAGTGTAGGCGGACTCGGCCGCAAGAGCACTGCCTGCATCACGTTGCTGACCCTGCACAGGAAGGTGGGGGGCTGGGTGGCTGGCTGGCTGGGTGGCTGGGTTGTGGTGCTCTGCGGGGACCTTGAAAGAGCCCCGCCCCGCCCCCTGGCCCCCCGGGTCGCCCCATTCACTGCCTCTGCACAGCCTCTCCAACTCCCTCTCCCCCTCCTATCGCCTCCTATCGCCTTGTGTACTTCCGCCAACCGCCTCAAAAAGGAGTTCCCCGTGGACATCAACGTGGCGAGGGTGTTCGCACGGCTGGGCTGGATCCCAATCGAGGTACGGCAGTGTACGGCCGGATCTGGGGGCCTCCGTTTGACTGCATCCCGCGGCTACAGCTGCTGCGGCTGCTGCTGCTGCTGTGCGGGCCGTCAGCCACCCCATAGCCACGCGGTCTTGTCGGTCCAAGTCCCTCAGTCGCATTGGCCCTCAGCACTGGCCCTCGGCACTGGCCACCACAGCAGCATGGATCCGCACCCCCACCGACAAACGAAGACGGCATCAACTTGCAACGTTGGCATTGGCATTGGCAATTTGACATGCGCACCATCCTACCCCCTCGCGCATCAAGGCCAAGTACCGTAGCTCACGGCGGGGTATAAACTGTGAATCTCAACCTTTGGCACCTGAACACCCTCCACCGTATCTCCCACCCTATCGATTTCCTGTTCCCCTCTCCCACCGCGACGTCGTGTCCGCCTGCCCGCCCTCACGTGCCCCGCTGGCAGGCTGAGGCCACCCTGGAGCAGTTGGACTCGTACCCGCAAGAACCCGAGGTGAGGAGTCAGGCATGCCGTACCATTACGCCTTCCTAGCTGGAGTCCGATCCGCCGCGTGGAGACACGCCGCACCTTTTGACACGGTTATTCACTAGCTTTCCGACAGTGGACGCAGAGGAGAAGACATTCTTTGTTGTGTCTCCACCTGTCCCCGACTGTATGTATTACCCTCGTCGCCGTACTGTACGACATACACACAGGTGCACAAGGTTATGTCTTCACCTGTCCCCGACTGTATGTATTACCCTCGTCGCCGTACTGTACGACATACACACAGGTGCACAAGTACCTCCACAGCCGGCTGATGGCCTTTGACCTGGAGACGCTGTACGAACTGCACTACCAGTCCATCACGTTGGGCAAGGTACAGTACGACGGTAGTAATGTACGGGACGCCCGAACGAATTTATGAGCGCACTGCAGCAGCATCGAAACTGCGGCACTCCGGCAGCAACTCATTTCCGGTGCCGCCTGCTCACCGCGTTCCTTCGGCGCCCCGCCTGACGCCTCCCAGCGCCTCAAACTCCGCCCTTCACCCCTTCCTCCACTCCACGTGCGAAACCCAAACCACGCCGCATCCGAACTGTCAGCGTCCCCCTCCTCCTTTTCCTCCTCTTTCTTTTCCTCCTCCTCCTCCTCCTCCTCCTCCTCCTCCTCCTCCTTCCTCCTCCTTCCTCCTCCTTCCTCCTCCTTCCTCCTCCTTCCTCCTCCTTCCTCCTCCTCACCACCACCGCGCTCCCGCTCCCTCTCCCGGCCCCGGCCCCCAGGTGTTTTGTCAGAAGCGCGCCCCCAACTGCGGCTGCTGCCCGCTGGCGCCGCAATGCGACTACGCACTCCAGGGCGGCGAGCGCCTTCGGGTACGGAAACGTACGGATGTCCCGTACCGCCACCGCACCGACTGCCACCCCGCCCTGAGACTCACATGCCGCATACTCGATGGCCTCCCGACTGCCGCGAGGTCCGGGGTGGCCTGTACGGCACACCCATGTGGGCATGGGCGGTCGGCGACTGAGTTGTGGCGTCGTACACGAGTACGGCCATTACTCATGTTGCAGTGAGCCCCGCGGGTGATTGCCTGATACGCTCGTTATGACAGAAAACCCTGGTAGACCTCATGGATCATCTGCGGGTGGTGATGCGGTGGTGGGCATGTCTTAGAGCAGTCGCTGACCGGCCGACGGGGTGCGCTGACCGACCGACGCGGTGCGCTGACCGACCGACGCGGTGCGCTGACCGACAGACTGTCGTAGCCGGGTGGACGGGAGGGGGCCCAGCAGGGTGGATGGTTCCGGAGCCACCATTCGACCGGCGGCGGCCGGGCGGGCCGGTCGGCCGGGTCAGTCGTGGCAGTGCCGACAGCATCGCGGGGCACCCGGTCTGCTGGGCTCGCTGACTCGTTGGCCCGTTGACCAGCACGACCCGTGGAACATGAATGGCCCTTCGACTCCTTGACGATGACTACCGTCCTGACCTCGTTGTCCGTGACCTCTTTGACCCTGACCTCTTTGACCCTGACCTCTTTGACCCTGACCTCTTTGACCCCGCACCCGACGACTTGTGACCCCCACGACGATGCGGCGGCGTTACCTCTCCTTCACGTGACGTGACGTGACGTGGCGGTGACGTGACGTGACGTGACGTGACGCGGGCGGTGACGTGGCGGTGACGTGGCGTGGTGGCCGTTGAAGGCCCCACAGCCCGGACCTCTGGTGACACTGCGGCCGCCCGCCACCGCCACCCCGGCGACCCCGGCGCGGGACCCCGCCCCGCCACCGCCACCGCCACCGCCGTGGCCATCCTCGCGGGCGCTTCCGTCAACCGCTACTGCCCCAGCACCGCCGCAGGCAGTCGCCACGGCGGCGGCGGCAGCGGCTGCGCCTTCCCTGGAGCAGCAGGCGGAGGAGGAGGATGCGGCGGCGGCGGCGGCGGCGGCGGCGGCGGTGGCCCCGGGCGGCCCCCGGGCGGCTTCTGAGCAACTCGAGCGCAGGCCGCCGAAGCGATTCCGCCGCCGCGGCGTGGAGGCGGCTGCGGGCGGGGAAGCGGTGCCCGGAGCCCTCGGAGCGGTTCTGTCGGCGAAGGTCGGCGGTGGCGGCGCGGCCGGGGCCGGCGGCGGCGCAGTGCCGGAGGCGATGGGCCGTACGGAGGTAGTGCTGGGCGGCGCGAGGGTGCCGGCGGCCGCGCCCGGGGACGCGCGGGCGGCGACGGTCGGCCCCGGTGTGGAGATGGGCGAGGGGCCCGGGGGTGCGGCCATAGCCGGAGGCACGGCTGGCGCTGCGGCGTGTGTTGCGGCTGGCAGGAGCCCGGCTGGCCATCGGGGCTCGGTGGGCGCCCGGGGCGGTGGGGGCAGGGAGAGCGGCGGCGCGCGCGGACGGGGCGGCTCCGTGGGGTATGATGCGGAAAGGAGTTTAGCAGAGGGGGCTGGGGCAGCGCAGGCGGAACCGGCCCTGGAGCAGCAACAACAGGAGCAGCAACAGCAGCAGCAGCAAGAGCAGCAACAGGAGCAGCAACAGGAGCAGCAGCGCCGGCGACGGGAGGAGGTGGAAAGCTTGGTTGCCGGGCTCCGAGACCAACATGCCCGTCGGCAGAGCAGCGGTGCGGCGAGTGATGGCGGCGACGGCACGGGGCTGGCCGCCGCCGCCGCGGCCGCCGCCATGTCATTGGCGGCGGAGGCCTCCGTCGGGGTTGCCGTACTCGACATGTGCGCGTGTCTGCGGCCTCCGCCGTCACCTACCCCGGCGGCAGCCTGCAGCGTCATCCATCCCGTCGGGGCGGCGGCGGCGGCGGCGGCGGCGGCACTGGACGCAGCGGCGGAGCCGCGGGCGCAGGCGGAGGCTGCCGCTGCGCCCGTGGAACCGCCGTCAGTCCGGCCCCCGATCCCGGATGCATCTTCGGCGGCCATGGCGGCGGGATTGATAGCCGGGACGGCGGCCTCGACGGAGGCGGCAATGGCGGAGGCGGAGGCGTCAGTTGTCGCAGCCACAATGACGGCTGAAATGCCGCCCGAGACGCCGCGGGAGCCGCCAGCCGCCGAGGCCGTGACGTTCCCGTCACCGCCGTTGCCACCGTCGCCGGCGGCGCCGGCGGCACTGGCGCCGACCCTGGAGCCAACGGCAACGTCCGCACCTCGGGTCGCGGCGGACCCCGTGACGGGTGCGGGCGTCGCCGCCGCCGCTGCCGCCGCCTCCGAGGATCCTGCCGCCGCCGCCGCCGCCGCCGCGGCCGCTGCAGCCCTGCAGCCGCTTCCTCCAGCGGCACTGCCGGGCGGCCCATGTCCCCCGCCCGCCTCCGCCTCCGCCTCCGCTTCCTTCGAGTTCCTGGCAACGCCCGCACCACAGCCCGCCACACCACAGCCCGCCGTACCACAGCGAAAGCGCAAGAGGGCGTTGACGCTCGCTGCTGCATCCGCCGCCACCGCCACCGCCGCCGCCTCGACGGCCGTGGTTCCGACCACCCGCTCCGCGGCCCGCACGCCTGGCGCGGTCCTCCTGTGCCTCTGTCGGGCTCCTCCCCCCCGGGCGGCGGCCCTGCAGGCGAGTAAGGCCATTCGTGTCGTGATGGCGCCCCGGGGGAGCGTCAGATCCAGACCTGAATCTGGATCTGGATCTGGATCTGGATCTGGATCTGGATCAAGGCGCGGGTGCGGGCTCCAGCGTAAGGAGCCGGGGCCGCAGCAGCAGCGGGCGCGGACGTGGGGGCTGCGGGGGAGCGCGGGCGGCGGGGCACCGCAAGAGGAGGCCAGGAAGGCGCGGAAGGGGCGGAAGGGGCAGCACAAGCCGGAGGAGGAGGAAGGTACAGTTCATGACCGCGTCCAGGCACCTGAGGTAGCGGGCAGGAAAGACGAGGCGAGGCAGGCGGCGAAGGAGGGTAAGGAGGAAGATACGGAGGAAAAGGAAGCAAAGGAAGCAAAGGAAGCAAAGGAAGCAAAGGAGGGAACAAAGCCGCAGAGTCCGGGCAAGCCATCCCAGGACGTCGCTGGTGTGGCTGGCGCAGCAGCGGCGGCGGCGGCGGCGGCGGCGGGGGCGGGGCCGGCGGCGAAGGTTGAGGATGAATTGACGCAACTGCCGTCGCTGCCGGTGCCACCTGGGACGCTGCCGTCGGCTGGTACGGAAACGCGCACGAGGAGGGCAACCGTACGGCAGGACTGCGAGGCTGGAGTAGGGCAGGTGCCAGAGGGTGGCGGGGCCGATCCCGCGGCGTTGGTGCTGCCGCGGCGACAGCTACCGCCTCGCGCGGGCCGCGCGCGGTTTGGCTGTAGCAGACAGAGCGGTGCGCCTGAAGCGGCGGCCGTCGTACAAGCAAGTGCCAAGGAAGAGGAGGACAAGAAGGAGGCGGTGGCGGCGGAGGCCGCTGCCTGCCTTCGTGTAACCACCCGCTACCGGGCGGGGACGAGGGCCACAGACGGGGTTGCGGCGGCGACGCCACCGGCGGAGGAGAACAGCGCGGAGGAGGCCGTTCGGGTCACCGCCCGGGGTCCGTTGCCGGCCCCTCCCGCGACAAACCATTCCTGGCCCGCCGGCCAGGAGCCGGCGGCGCCGGCGCCGGCGGGCGGTGGGAGCAGCGGCACCGGCAGCTGCGGTGCCGCGGCTGTCGATGCGGCCGAGACCGCCGCCGCCGCCGCGGCGGCGGCGGCGGCGGCGGACCACGTCAGCCGCGGCGGCGCAAAGCGGCGCCGCGTTGACCGACCCATGGGCCTCCCGCCGAACCCTGCAGACCCCTGCGGTCCCCTCGAGCCGGCGCCGGCGTCGGCGTCGGCGTCGGGATCGGGATCGGGATCGGCGCCCGCGGCAGCAGCGCCGCCGGTGAGCCCGGCCGCGCGGCCTGTGCGACAACGCCGTACACCTGCACGGTTTTACGGGAGGGAGGTAGCGAACGGCAACAGTGACGGCCTAGGTGATCCATCCGGCGCGGCGCCGGCAGGCGGAGGCGGAGTAGGAGGATCAAGGAGCTGGGAGGGAGGAGAAAACATACCAAAACAAGCCCCAGCCCCAGCAGCCCCAGCCCTAGCAGCCCCAGCAGCTCCAGCAGCTCCAGCAGCTCCAGCAGCTCCAGCAGCCCCAGCCCCAGCAGCCCCAGCGCCAGCCCCAGCAGCCCCAGTCCCAGCAGCAGGAGGTGGAGTTGGAGGCGGGGTAGGCGGCGTTCGAAGGCCTCAGTCGCCCCGGCTGCGGATGGTGCTGCGGCCCCCGGGGACCGGCGCTGCAGCAGCCGTAGCACCAGCACCAGCACCAGCAGCTGCCGTTGGCTCCGCAGCTTCTGCAAGGACAGGAGCTGACGATGCCGCCGGTAGCGTTGGCGTGCTACGGAGCGCACGTGGAAAGGGTGGCGTTCCTTCTGTATGCCCGAGAGTGACGGCGACGGCGACGGCGACAGCGACGGCGACGGCGGGGGCGGCGGCGACGACGACAGAGGAGCCTTCTACGGCGCCGCTCAGCAGCGTTCCGCAGCCGCCCACGCCGGTCAAGGTCGACCGACGTGCCTGTACGACGATTCGCTCCGGAACCCGCTCCGGAACCCGCTCCGGAACGGACGCGACGGCGGCATCACCCGCGGCCGAACCGTCGCCGGAAATAGTCGAGCCTCTGCGTTTTGGAGAGCCGGGTGCGGCGGCGTTGAGTCATACCTTCGCCTCCGCTGCCTCCGCCGCCTCGGCCGCGTGCGCCGTCGCCGCCGTCGCCGCCGTCGCGGCAACTGGCGGGCCGACGCCCAGTGGCTGGACCCATGTCGAGCGAATCCTGAGCATTGTACGGCGGTACGGCACTGCAGGTACGGCGGGCATCGCTGCCGCCAGATGCACGGCAGTTGTCTCGCCCAGCGACGAGGACGGCCTGCCGCTGGCGGCGGCGCTGGAGATTCTGGAGACTGAGATGCCGGCAAGACTTGCCAACGGTAAGACATGGCAACGGGGGGCGTTTGTACGACACTGTAGGGTGGTACGACACTGATGCTGATCCGGTTCGATGCCTTTTAAGGATTGCGTTCTGCACCTGGTCGTGGCCTAAACACACCCCAAGCACGCACCCCCTCACCCGCGCGTCCAATTCGGTGTACGACATTGTGGTCACCCCTCACTCCGCCGCAGGCGGCGCCGCGGTACGGCAACGTTACCTGGAGCTCAGCGTTGCCGTACATCCAGACAAGTGCCGCCACCCGCGTGCCGCCGACGCATTCGCCGCGCTCACCCACGCGCTCGCCGCCGCACGGCGTGCTGCCGACGCCGCCGACGCCGTCAGGCCGCCGCCGGCCGCCGCCGCCGCCGCCGCCGCAGCGGCTGCTACCGACGGCACCCACGGCCCCATGACAGTGCCGCCTGTCGACAAAGTTCCGCCCGCGCCCCCTTGGTTCGTTGGAGGCGCCGCGTCAGATTTTCCGTTGTACGTCATCGACGCCGACGGCACCATCCGCATCCCCGCCGCCGCCAAGAAACCGCTAAAACGTACGGCGGCGGCGGCGCCAGGGGTGCTCCCCACGGAGCAGCGCGGCTCGCGCCCCGCCGCCGCCGACGCAGCGGCTGTGAAGGCGATCATCCCGGGTGCCGTACCACCCGCGCCACCCTCAGACGGCCCGCTGGCGCCGCCGCTGCGACCCGTGGGGCTCCGCGCCGCGGCGGCGGAGAACCGCACCCGGCGCATGATCACAGCTCTCAAAGTAAGTTGTACGGCGAAATCGTCTCGGCACAGCGGCGACTGCCAAGGGGCCTCTTTCCCCATTGACCGCCCACCCTCATTCCCCTCTCCCCTACCCTCCTACCCTTGCCCCTCCTACCCATACCCCTTTCCCCACCCCAACTACCCCAACTACCCCAACTACCCCAACTACCGTACCCCATGGACGCGGCCCTCCCGTGTTCCGCCCCTCCCAGGTCTCAGACGAGGTGCTGCGGGTCATCGCACCCGGACTGCCCTGGCTGCCCTCCGTGGGGGGGCCCCAACCGCCCTCCGCGGCCCCCCTGGAGCAGCCGCCCCCCTTGCATCCGCCACAACGACCGCTGAGACCGCCGCCGCCGCCGCCGCAGCCGCAGCCGCCGCAGCAGCCGCCGCAGCCGCAGCCGCCAACCAGCGGTCAGACGCCCCGCGCCCGCCACCCGGGTCCGGGGCCATCCGCTTATGCCGCCGTTGCTGCTGCTGCGGCGGCGGCCGTCCCCGTCACTGATTCGGGTGGGCGAAGGGGACTTGCGTCGGGCGGTGGGGAGGAAGACGAGGAGGAGGACGAGCGGGATAAGGAGGAGGAGGAGGAGGAGGAGGAGGAGGAGGCAGCGCATCGGCGGCGGCAGCCGCGGAAGACCCCGCCAGCGGAGGATGATGAAGCACCTGACGCCATGCCGTACATGCTCGTCCTGCTGGAGCCCGTGCCCACGGCGCCGGTGCCGTCACCGCCGGCGGCGGCGCACCGCCCGTGGCATCGGCCAGCATGCCTGCCCGGATCTGGACCTAACCCTGGATCCGGATCTCAGTCCGGACCTAAATCCAGATCCAGATCTGGGGGCCGGAATGCACGCGCGGGCTTTGATGATCCCTCTACATCATACGCGGGTGCGATCGCTGAGGCTGCAACCGCCGCTGGCTCGGCTACTGTGGTGGCGGCCTGGGCTGCGGCGGCGGCGGCGGCGGCAGCGGCAGGTCCAGGGGTGGCGGCGGCGGCTTCTAGACTCGTGGCAGGCTCCGGAGGTGGTGGCAGAGGGCCGGTGACGGAGGCGTTCGCTCGCGGACGGTTCGCCTCGCAGGCAAGAGGCGATGGGTGGTGGTGGTGACTTGGCTGCTGCTGCATACCCTCCCCTCCCCTCCCCTTCCCAGTCCTTCCACTCCCTCATCCCCCTCATCTCGCTTCTCGCTCCTCGCCGCCTTAGAGGGGACTTCTGCATGGGGCTGAGGGAGCTGAGGGGACTGAGGGCAGTGTTGTGGGGCTGTGGAAGGCTCTGAGCGGCGCCAGGACTGCGGTCCGTCCAATCCGCACTGCTCTGATATGGTAATCTTTTCACCGCGCCGTAGTTTATGGTGTCTTTTTCGTACGAAGTGCTCCCACGGGTTCTCATTTTCTTGTCATGGATTTCGTGTTTGTGTGTATTTCGGGTTTGGCGCCATCTTTCGTGCTCGGACGATTCATCTGCAGGTTTGGAGGGTCGCTGAGCCGGATGGCAGCGGCGCCGCTGCCGCTGCGAGTACGGCAGGAGCGGCGGCGGAAGCGAGTACGGCGGCAGCTGCTGGCGGCAGCCCCGAGTTCTTCGAGTCCCAGTGGCGCGTCGTGACCCCGCAGGCGGCGGTGCTGCCGGCGCTGCGGCGGCTCGACGCGCTACTGGCGGGCGTTACCGAGCCGGCGGCGGCGGAGCGACCCGTGGGTCAGGACGCGGCTTCTCGTGAGGCTAGAATCGCCGCGAGGGCAGCCGAAGCGGCGGCCTTGTACGGCATCGAGCTGCGCGCGGCCGTACTGATGCCGCACCGAGTGGCGCTGCGCGGCGGATTTCCCCTCAATGGTGCGCGATTGACCAACCGCCGCTACCGCCGGGAAGTTGCCCACACATTGTCACAATCTTGCACCGTGTCGTTCTAACCCCTCGCCTGTCTCTTCTCTCCTTCCCCCCTTTACGGCCGCGTCTTCTATCTTCCCGCCATCCATTTTGGGTTCCTGGACCCCTCTCCAGCCGCCTCTCTCATCGGCCCCCTCTCCGGCCCCCTCTCTTATCTTCCCCCGCCACCCATGACCCATCCTGGCCCCCCCGCCAGGCACGTTCTTCCAGACCAACGAAGTGTTCCTGGTGGAGCACACCGCCCGCCCGCCGCTGAGGCTGCGGCTGGGGCAGCTGCTGGGCGGCGGGGCGGCGGGGCGGCTCAGGGGCCTTATGCAGCGGGCGGGGCTGCTGCGGGAGCGAGAGAGGGGCGGCGTGCAGCCGCCCGCGGCCGAGATAGTGCCCGGCCCGCCACCACCACCACCCCAACCGTGCTCGGAGCGCGGTGAGGATATCAAGTCGGCCGCCGGGGACCCAGGTGCTGCTGCGGAGGAGTCCGTGTCCGTGTGTGTGGCAGGCGGGCGGAACGCGGCACCACGGCCGCAGCAGCAGCCCCCGGCGGGGTTGGAGGCGGCGGAGCCGGTGTCCTGTGGGTCGGTGTACCTGGGCCATGCGACCAGCAGCATCACCCGTGACATGGAGGCGGCTGAGGTGAGGCGGCTGTTCGAGGAGGGCGCGGTGTGCGTGCGGGCCTTCTGCCTCTTCACAGGTGAGGTGGTGATGGTGGTGGGTTGGGGGTTGGGGATGGGATGGAAGAGGCCGGCACGTGAGGGAGGGAGAGTGAGGGGAGGGAGAGTGAGGGGAGGGGAGGGGTGGATGCCCTGGATGAGCTGTTGCGCATCGCGTGGGGCCACGTGTAGTGCAGGGTTGGACCCGGACGTGGGATATCTGCGGGGAGGACGTGGCATGTTCTGCGTTTGTGGTTTATGTGGCCGCTCAGGTATATGGTCTACATTGCACGGATACGGTGATACGCGGGTTCAGGTGCATGCGCTTGGCGAGCTAAGGTCACCGTTCTCCATGTACACGGTGATACGCGGGTTCAGGTGCATGCGCTTGGCGAGCTAAGGTCACCGTTCTCCATGTACAATATGATGCTAAAATTACGTCGTTGTACTTGCAAAGTCAGTATACGCAAAAAAAATGCGAGCAGGGTTGTTGGGGGCTCGGCACTCGAGACTCGAACTGATGACATACAGTAACCAAATGCAGATATTATGAATACATGCCTTTGGAGTTTCATACCGATCCTGTTATGGACTGTTTTCAATCCATGCCGGTCGGAGCCTGGAAGCCGTCCCAACCGCTGGACGTTACGAACTGTCAAGCATTTCTTCAAACTGAATGCCCTGCCGTGTGATAATCCTTGCAGGAAATCCTAAGCCCTTGCCGCTTTCATTCGCGCCACAGTCGTCGTCAAGCGGCAGAGGGCGAGGGGGAAATGGTGGAGCCATCCGTCGCAGCGCAACGGATGCTGGATTACGAGATGATGAGTAAAAACGAGGCGAACGGCGAACGAACATAATGTAACATAACATGACAAACCATTTGCAAAATTGAAACGGTGGAGCTCCAGAACCTGGTTTCGGCGCAGAAGCATCCAGGATGAAAATGCCAGAGATTCATTCCGTGTCCGTGTCCATGGAAATTTTTTGCAAGTGAGCCAGCACAAACAAATCATACAGGCGGACCCAGAGCAGGGATAGGTTCTTAAGAGGTTGGTGTCCACGTCTGCACGCCTTTTTCAGCTAGAAACATTGAGATGGGTCGACCTTTTTACGAGTGGCTCGAGGGCCGCTGCTATGCGTGCAAGATGTGCCACTGCAACCTGGCCGCTGCTTCAGAGCTGGTTTCAAGGTGAGGAACATGAGAAACCCTAGGCCATGATATTGCAGCTTTCGGACGCCTTGCGCTTTCCGAATCGTTCAATTGTGATATTAAAAAATGGGCAAACCCAGTCTACGCATGTGGGCTCTGCAGACCATGCCGCGTGGCACAGTAAATGTCGCTTGGCTGAGGCATGGGCGTAGGCCGCCAGGCTTCAGACGAGGCCTGACGTCGACCGGATAGTTGCCCTCAGCGGTATTCAGGCCTCACAATGTGGTTCCCTCAGCGCATTTTGGTGCGCGGCCTGGATTCCTATCTACTTGTGAGCGACGCCTGGATGGAGAAGTTTCCCCCCCCCGTCGACAAGCAGTCCCACCCATGAGCCACACGCACAGCCGTCCCACCGTACCTTCACCCCAATGTAGTACGCGCTTGGCGACCTTTTGCTTCGTCGCGTGCAACCGTCAGCCTTAGTAGTAACCGTTACGTTCGCATATGAGCCGCTGTGAAATCCGGCCCTTGAGGACCGTATACCCCGACGCATATGCTGCCCGGCGAACCACCCTCCCGGAGGTTCAGCACGCTTTTGTTCGCTGGGAAACCCAACCCAACCCAAATCAGCTTCGCCCAGATTCGTTCACTAGACATGAATCTCGCTTTCACCCGAAGCGATTTGTGCGGTCCCTGCAGCATTCCGGCCAATATCATGCCTGCTGCGCCCCGGCAGCGTGCCCAAAACACCCAACGCGCAATACGTCCCCCGCCCTCCGGCCCTGCCCGGACGCACCTCTGGCACTCCACCTCAGGCAATTCCACAGCAAGCACGGCCGCGCCTACCTGTTCAACACCGCCGTCAACCTGGCGACCGGCCCCAAGGAGGAGCGGATGATGACAACGGGACTGCATGTCGTGTGCGACGTCTACTGCTCCAAGTGCATGTGCCCCGTGGGCTGGCGCTACGTGAGTGTGTACGGAATTTATTGTACGGACAGTGTACAAACATTGCACAAGCGTGTTGTTGCGCGTGTGTGTGGAAGGTGCGGCGGACGTCCCCAGTGCCTCAAAAGCACGCTGGGTCTCCTGTGGCCAGTCACAAATCACAAAATACAGCCGACCCAAATCGCCAATCTAATCACAAAACACAGCCGACCCAATTCAGAGATTGGAATCACGAGATTCCGCCGCACGGCATGGTGGCCTGCCGCGGCCGACCCAAGTGCGCGGACGGATGCCGTTGGTGCGAGGGTTTGAGGACCAGGACTGTTGAGGGAGCTGCGGTCGACCGGCCGGCTCGTTTCGTCGCGCTCTTATTTATCCCGTGTATCCCTTGTAAGAGGCAGCCCCGGGACGGGGTGGGGTGGGACGGGGCGGAGCTACGGGCGGGGCGGGATGGGGCGGGTCAGACACGGGGTCGCCTCACGTCCAGCATGATGGTCTCGTGGCTGTGCGTCGGCGGTGCGTTCATTCTGACGATCCTTGCGTGCTCCTTCCTTGAATGACGAATGTTGTTGCCGTACAGGAGCTGGCGTACGAGAAGTCCCAGAAGTACAAGGAAGGTGGGTCGGGGTTGACGGCGGTGCGCTCGAACCCATTTCACTACCCGGGGGCCCACTTCTTCACGGTTGTTGGAAGGCACGGTTCAAGTGCAGGTCAGCGCTGCTGCTGTCAACGCTCCACACCGTTCCCACAATCTTCCCACTATGTGCTCACGACCCTACGCGCACGTTCCCGCGCCGTCTGTGTTGGCAGGCAAAGTGATTCTTGAGCGCGCGTGCGTGGTGGACATCAACCCGTCTGAAGACGGCGACGAGTGCTGCGAAGATGGCTTTGAGACCGAGAGCGACGACTACTGACGGCCTGACCCATCGCCGGGTCATCGCCGCACCGACGGGAGCCGGCGGCTTGGCAGCCCGGCGCCGACGATCTAACTTCCCCGGTGCTCCATGCGTGCTGAATGACCGGAGACCTCGTCGCAGCTTCGGCTTAAAGAATGCGCGTGCGTGGCATGTCGACAGCTGTGGACAGAGCTGTACGGAGCTGTACGGAAGTGCACGGCTTACAATGTCGAGAGCAGCCTCGGTCGCTGACCAGGAAGGACGTCTGAGGACCCGGCGCGATCCATCCACCACCACGTCGTCGTCGTCGTCGGCAGCGGCGGCGGCGGCGGCGGCGGCGGCGGCGGCGGCGGTGGCGGTGGCGGCGGCGGCGGCCGCGTGTCGGTTTGTGTGTCGCGGCGGCGCATGGGCCGCATGGCTTCCTCCGGACTTGGGCGCTTCCGGGACGTCGGCGCGTCCACACTGGCGGTCGGGAGGCCCATTTGACCACGGCCCTGACAGGTGACTCGAAAAGTATAACTACACTTGCTGTACTATATTTATAGCTAGCTAGCCAGCCAACCTGGCGGGGCCACATCTCGCCATTCTTTGGTCCCCGGGTCTAGCGTTTCCTTATGAGAGCGTCAGGGCGTCAGGGAGTGAGGGAGTGAGGGAGTAATGTGCGCGTTTGATCAGCGCTTGGGGATAAGAGGGCGTTCCGAGGTGAGCAGCCCACATGGTCGCACGTGGCCGCACGGGTGAGGCTGTGACCTGCAGCGGAGGGCGTGCACCTGCCCTTGCCCCGGAGGGCTGCATGCATGCCTGGGGTCCATTGCCGCATGGAGGATTCGGATTGGAGGTAGACTTGCGGTGGCGGCGGCGGCGGCAGCGGCAGGACAGGGGCCCTATGGCGCCTGCAGCTGCAGAATGGGGGCATGTGCGGGCAAGGAGTGGGATGCAGGGGGCGATCAGCGCTGATGAGGATGCGACCGATGGGACGCGGCGGCGGGGCGGGGGAGGGGCCGACGTCGGGAGGCGGGGTGGCCCGGCCGCTGTATGTGTGCGGCGGATGCGGACAGGCAGCATCCGGGGCAGATGCAGGCAGGCAGGCAGACGACGGTGATGCGGCGTGAGTGACTCCCCGTTTCATATATTGACGACTTGAGCGGTTGAACTGGTAAAATTTGGTTGTTGGTGGTTGATTTTTGTCGTTGGTGCGTGACCCAGGGCTTGCGGCCGTTCCTTGACTGGATGGAAGGCAGTGGCTTTCTGAGAAACGCGGTCGCATGGTGTGCCGCTGGCGTGTGGCGGCGAGGGACAAGAGGGCGGCCTTGGTCGTACCGGTGTGCAGGGGGTCCCGCCGTAGCCGGATATCGGATTGTGAGGTTACCGCCCTGTTTGAGCATCCACCAACTCGCAACCTGCGCCCGATGGAGATGAGAGATGAAGAGATGGAGATGAGAACCGGCTGGAAATAAGAAGGCGAATGACCTGTATTGTATGTTCACACAGAAGGACACTGAGGGGGCGTCGTGCAGTACCGTACCGTACCGTACCATAATGTGCAGTATTGCGGCACGTGCTGAGTTTTAGGGAAGAGCCTGGGGGGCTGAGGGCGGTTTGGAGTGGCTACCCGGTCTCAGTGCGCCATTCGAAGCTACCTTCCGCCCTCGTCGGGCGGCCACCCCACGTGGGGGACACAGTGCGCCTGAGCAGAAGCCATGATGTGGTGTGGGGGCCCAAGTATACCGAGTCTTGATTACACGTGGGGCTGGGGCTCGGGTTGGGCGCACTCGTGGTGGAGTGCGCTGCCCCGGCCGCCGCATCCCGGCTGGTTGAGCGACCGTGCTCGGAAGGGCCTGTATGGGTGACGTCAACAGGCGGTGGTTTGTGCGGTTGGCGGCTTTCGCGGTTTGCGGTTGAAAGGCGGTGTTGTGTATAATATGATTTCCGCTGAGGCACGAGCGGCCAGGCGTGCAGGCTGGGGGGTTGTGAGTGGTGGCATGCAACCCTTTGATCGTTTCTCTACTGGGTGGGTCAGGCCGGAATCGGGCGGAGGGGGGTTTCCGCACCGCGCCGCGCCGGGTGCATCTATTGAGTTGGTGGGGATAGTGCGCCTTTGACACCGCAAAGGCTTTTTTGTCACTGTTGGTAGTGTAGCAGGAACATCCCATAAATATTATTGCCCGACAAGCACTTTTTCGTCTTCTTCGTCGTCTTGCTCCCACCCCCCCCACCAAACGAGATGGTGCGCAGGAACGCACACCGGCCGCTTCGGGCGGCCGACCTTTTTTACTAGTACGGCAATACGGAATGTGACTGGTTTAGACTTTTTGGAGGTATTGACCTGTTTTGCGGGCTCGATGGCGGATGATGCTGCGGGGATGCCGCGAGGTCGTCGCCGACAAGCATGTGGTCCTCTGCGGCGAACGAGTGGGGCGGCGAGTCGGGGGCGGTGGCAAACCATCCCCGGTCCGGCGAGTCGGTCCGGCGAGTCGGTCCGGCGAGTCAGTGCGGCGAGTCAGTCCGGCGAGTCGGTGCGGCGAGTCGGTGCGGCGAGTCGGTGCGGCGGTCGGCGCGGCTCCAGGGTTTGAAGCTGTGTGATGGGTTCCCAGGTTGGAACGAACACGCGTGTGCTGTCGGCACCCGGTGACTCACGTTGCGGACGGTCTGGAGTCATAATGTTGGGCCTCAATGAAGCGGTGGCGGTGGCGGTCAGTCAGCAATCGCAAACAAAAATATCCCGCTCGGGGACACCGTATTCACGGCGTACTTGGGGAGTTCAGGTGTACAGTATACTGGCCGACTGTGAGTCGCGTGGCGGCATTGTCGGCATGCCAGGTGGGATGGTGCACCCATGTACGATTGCTTGGTGTGTCGGGGGAACGACGATTAAGTACGAATGAGCACGGTACGGCAGGCGAGCTGAGGGGCCCGGCGGCGCCAGCGGCACCGTGGGGGAGGCGCCTTCCTCGATGTCCTCGGTTGTGCCGGAAGCACTCGTCAACGTCGCGGCGCGTTGACGGCGGCCCGCGCGTAACGGACCTGCCTGTGTTGGCTGGCGCGCGTAGCACCGCCAACAGCACGTGGAAGGCGCCCCGACGTTTCTCGGAGTAAGTAAGGGGTTTGCTCACCATTGGAGTTCTGGTTACGGCGAGTGCGTCTTCCATAGTCGAGCTTCTGGCCGTATGGCCTTTATAGTCTTAAGGTCGTAACTGCATCATAATGAGCCGAATGCACTTTTCATTTTCGTTGACGCGCGTTGTCGCCGGGCCGAGAGAGGTGGCTGGGAAGCGAAGCACCACGGCAGTTGGCCTGTGTGCTGCGTGGCCTGCCTGTGAGGACCCGGGTACGGAAGTGAACCGCGGGCTGTGTTGGGGTGGATGGGCCTCAATGCCGGCGAGGCGGCGAACTTCAACGCATCGCCCAAGGGCCGCCACTCCCAAACCGAATCCGGCCAGGTCTGGAGGCCCGAATGCGTGAGTGACATCGGCCCTGGCCCGGTTGCAGCTGCGGGAGAGGGGGAGCTGCCGATGAGTGGAATGCGATGTGTGGTACTGATATGGGTGCATCATTACAACATTGCATCTTTTGCATGTGCACGCGTGTCGTTGCGGGCTGCACTGCAGAGGGGCAACTGCAGAGCCCTACACTTGTATCCTTCTTACCCATCCCAAGCTGAAATCCCCTGTAAAATATGATTATACGTATCCCAAGCTGAAATCCCCTACAACGTTCATTCATTTATTACACGACAATCAGGAGAATGGTGCTGGGCCGGGCCCCTGCCGCTGATGAACAAGAGCCGGCATTGCATAGCGTGCCCTTACTAATTGGTCTACACCGTGGATCCATTTTGGGGTCCGCTGTAACGTTCGTTCATTCATTCATTCATAAGCAGTCCCAACATCTGCACACGCCAGGACACTTGGCCGTCAAACGCTTTCACTAATGGATGGCCAACAAACGGCTTTAACCGTGCCTTAACTGGATTGCGACACAAGAGCAACGACAACAACTGAATGCAGTACAAGAGCACACTGGTAACGGTGCCAACAACGGTAGCTTTTCCGAGACACAGTCCAAATAATAATACCCGACATGAGGCATGAGTCCAATGTCCAAATAATACCCGGCACGAGGCCCACGCTTCAAAGCCCTTTCCGACTTCTACACATGACGTGAACCGACCGTCCACAACCTTATGTGGAGCAATGCGCCTGTGCGCACAGACCGTATACTTCAGGAACCAAGGAACGAGCCGATGTGAAGTTGGACTGTTGAGGGACGTGTTACGGGGTCGAAAGCTGGCGATGGCCAACCGGGTGCGCAACCGCAATAAACAAACCTCCACAACGGAACGCCGACTTTGATTATGCTTCCCCCTTGCTGAGTCCCCCGCACAATTCCTTGACTCCAAACCCCCCGCCTGCTGGGACGTCCAACCGCCGTCACAACTGCTGATACCTGCGAAATCTGTGGGACCAACCCCATCACCTGGTACACACTGTGAGCCCCACCTGCAGGGTTCAGAGCCACTCATGTGCGGCTCACTACCGTCCTATCGCCTTCCCGCGCCTCAGGCTTGGTCCGTCCACCTTCCCCGCCCCGGCCCCACCTTCAAGCCCCGGGCGCCCTACCCCTACCCTTAGCAGATCCCAACGGCTGGCCATACACTCCTCATCTCTACGAGGGGACCACATTCTGCCGTCTGTCCACTCGCAGCCGGGGCTGGCCTGGGGTTGCAGCTGGCCTGGGGTCTTTTCTGTGGCCACACTGTAGAGCCCGGCGCCGCGGGAGACCCCTGGCCTGCAATCCTCTGCAGGCCCTTCCCTGCCGGTCCAGTCCCAGTGACAAGGTCCTGTCCGGGTCCCCAGCCCCCCTTCAGTCCAGTCTTCGGCTCCGCTCCCCATCGGGCAACATGCGGCCCGAATGCCCGAAATACACACGCATGTGTGTCTACGGAGATCCATATACGATCTGGACTTACGGGGTCAGCAGGCAGGACCGAGACCGTGCAGGGCTAATCCGCCGCAGGTGCTCCTACTAATATGCAGGATGGGCAGGCCCAGGGGTGAGGAGGTGGTGGTGTGGGGCGAGCGTGTCCAAGTGAGGGGCTAACTACCACGAGGACATAGGGCCGGACAGGGTTGAGGCCCCTCCAGGCAGGCATCCCTGTAGTGCTTCAACCTCTACCCGCTTTCAACCCCCACTACGGCATGGGAAGGGATTGATCCGTGCGCGTTCCGATCCCAGGGGCCGTCCCAGTGGCTCTGCTACGCTGGCTGCAGATGCGGCTCCGGGTCCCTAGGTCGTATCCTGCGTCGGTGCCAGGGGCCTGCCAGGGGCCTGCCGGTGGTCTGCCGGTGGTCTGACGGTGGTCTGACGGCGCTGGGAGGAGTCATCAGTGAGGGGGCAGTGAGGGGGCAGCGATGGCTGCCCGGGATCCCCGCCCCCGATTCACTTCACGCCGCTGCAGCCCCGGGCTGCCCTCCCGGCCCTCCTGGCTGTCCTGCCCTCCCCCGCGCCTCGCCTGAACCGCCTCGCCTCGCCCGAAGCAAGCCTAGACCCGTCCCTGAGCGCCTTTTACCCGCACGACAAACGCCTCGAACGAAAGCGGTCCTCAAGCCCTGCCCCCTTTCTACACATCCCGCTCCGCATTGCTCCGCTCCGGCTCTACAATTGCGCTCTAGACTGGTTCCCCTGTGAGTTCCCGTCCCCTACCGGCACAGCCCGCATCCGGGTCTCGCCGGGGGGATCGTCTTGTTTTCATGATCGACCTTGGTGCAGCTCTGTGGCCCTCTGGCAAGCCCTGAGGTAACCGTACCGCAGTCCGTACCGCCCCGCGAGACCCAGTCCGCAGTGCCCTTTCCCTGGCTCGAGGGCTCAAGCGGGGCCGCTTACTTCCGCTTGCCGTTGCGGCCCAGCTGCCGCCGATGGGGATCCGCAACCGCCACCGCACCGGTGTGGAATCCGAAACTGTTGGTCTCCCCGACCTGACTGCCGCTACCGTCACTAGAGCCACGCCGGGCACGCAGCCCGCCGCCGCCCACCGCAGCAGCTTCCGACCTGCCCTGAGCCGCTACCGCTGCGGCGGCGGCGGCGGCGGGCACGATCTTGCCGTACACCGGCTTCGACATGGCGGTGCGCAACGCCGCCGCGGCGGCAGCGGGGGAGGGCACCGGCGAGCACAGCCCGAACCCGGCGCGGCTGGGCGACAGCGCGACGGCGACGGTTGAGATGGGCGTGGTCAGCACGTGCATGGACCTCCGTCGGGCCGCCGCCGCCGCCGCCGCTGATGATGCCGCCGCCGCCGCCGCTGCCGTCGACGCCCCGCCCACTGCTGCCGTAGCTGACGCGGCGACTGGCATCCTGGCATTGCCGCTGGTTGCCGCAGTCGCCGTTTGCGTCATCGCCACCGTTGCAGCGGCCGTGGGCGCCAGCGATGCAGGGGAGGAGGCGAGCGGAGCCTTGGCGGCGGCGGCCTTGGAGATGGGTGTGACGGATGCAGGTGGGGTCCGCGCCGCCGACCGTTGCCTGCCGACCGCGCCTCCAGCTGCCACAGTGGACCCAGGGGTCCGCGGCGGCGCCTGCGCCGCCGCTGCCGCCGCTGCCGCGGCGCCTCGCTGCACCCCTGTATGCCCGGCGCCGCCGCGATCTCCACCAATGCGGCACCCTCGGATGGATGCAGACCCCGGGGGAGTTCTGCGTCGATCTTGTGAGTGCGCGGCGAAGAAGCTCGAGGCCTTGGCGGCCGCCGTGGGCGTTACGATGGCGGCCGGGTTGGTGCCGCGTGTGGCGATGAGGTCCGGGCTTGCCTTGACGGCCTTGGCGCGGGTCGCCATGGCCGGAGAGGCAGTGGCGGCTGGGGCCGGTGCGGGCGAGTGAGGGGTCAAAGGGGCCGGTGACCTCGGAGGCGTTCGCGCGTCACCGCGCCTGGCAGGCGTCAGTCCTGACCGGACCCGAGAGACGGGCGTGCGGCCTCCAGGGGTGCGCCTACCGGCCGTGCCGCCAGGCATGCCGGCACCGACCCGCGGGTCAGCAGCAGCGGCGGCGGCGGCGGCGGCCGCCCGAGGACCTGGCGACGCCGCCGCGCCACCTCCCTTGCGCACCCCTCCCTGCCCTGCTCGGAAGATTTGTGGTCCGCCGCCGGTGGGCTTGATAGCGGCCGCCGCCGCCGCGAGACTTCGCACTGCTGCCGCCGCCGCTGCTGCCCGCGCTGCTGCGGTACCTGATTTCGGAGGTGGCTTCAATGTCTGGCTTCTGCGTGCCTCCTCTAGCAGCTCTGAGTACAGACGGGCAGGCTGACCTGACACGCTGCGCCGTGACATCAGTGTCGCCGCCGCCGCCGCGGCGGCGGCGGCCGCAATGGCGGCCGCCGCCGTCGCCTCGGCACGCGAGCGCCGCAGCGAGTTCCGCACCGAGTCGACTCCCGGCGCCGCCGCCGCCGCCGCCGGCGGTGGCGGCCACGCAGCGGTGTCCCTAGAGCGATCGACACAAGGCGACGCGGCAGCCGGCGGCGCGGCTCCCGGCGCCGCCGCTGCAGCCACCTCGGCGCGGCGCGCCGCTACGGGCGTCCGGTGCAACGGAAGGGCGTTCTCGGGGCACGGCGATTCGACCGGGACATTGCCACCGCCACCGCCGCGAGTCACCGGGTTGGCGGTCGGTCGTGACCGCGGCGTCATGCACCTCTTCGGCGTCGGTGCCTTCAGCTCCACGGCCACCGTCGCTGGGCCCTTTGCCGCCGGAAGCCGCGGGCCAGGAAGCCGCGCTGCGACCGCCGCCGCCGCCGCCCTCGCTCCCGTCGCTGGTTTCGCACGGGTCGCGCCGCCAGTAGCAGCCGCGGCGGACCGACCCATGGGCCCCTTCACCACCGGCGCCACGGGCTTCATGGCCACCTTGACGGACTGCTTCCAAGGCGTACGAGGCATCGCGATAGGCGGCGGCCCGCCCGCTGCGGCCGCCGCTGCAGCCGCTTTGGCCTTGGCGGCTGCAACCCGTGCCGCCGCCGCCGCCGCGCCTCTCACCACGACCGGCGCCGCCGCCCGGGTGCTTCCCTGGACCGACCGTGTCGCAGCCGCCACCTTGCCCACTCGTACACCCGCCGGCGTCACGCCACCGTACGCCGTCGCCTTCGTTCCTAGCCTGTTGCCGCCTGCCGCCGCCGCCGGAGGCCGCGGCGCCGCTTTCGCAGTAGCTGGCGGCGGCGGCGGAGTATCCGCGCTGCATAGGGACGTGGTCGTCGTACTGGCAGTGGTGGCCGCGGCGGCAGCGGCGGCGGCGCCAGCGACGCCGTACCGACCCGTGGGCTGCCGCGGCATTCCGCCGGCGGCGGCGCCGGCGGCGACTGCCCCAAGCCGCACGGGGAGAGCTCGAAAGCCCGAGGCGGCAGACGCCCTGAGCGCTGCCTTCTGCGCTGCGGCCGCGGCGACGTCAGGCGGCGGCCCCACCATGACGGCGTAGCCGGACGGTAGCCGGTCGATGCTGGCGGCGCCCTTGCTTGCCAGGGCCGCGTACGTGTTCGGCAAACGCTTGCGGACCCCCACAGGGGCCGCCTTCGCCGCAGCAGCTGCGGCAGCCGCCGGCGGCTTCGCTTTCATTGCTGCCGCTGTGGTCCGCCGACGTGGTGTGCCGGCGGCCCCCGGCGGCGCAGCGGCGGCAACCGCTTTCTTCGCAGGGGGGCCGGCGGCCGTGGCCGCGGCGGCGGCAGCGCCCACGCGCGTGTGGCCCTTCACCGGGGCCGCCTTGGCGGCGGCGGCGGCTGCGCCGCCGCCGGTACCGGCCCCTCGCCGAACCGGGGCCTGCTTGACGGTGGCGCCTGGCCGTGGGCCGGTGGCGGACGCAGCTGAAGGGGCCGGGCGCGCCGGCAACGCACGTTCCCCCCGGCCGAGTGTTACCAGTGGCACTGCGGCCGGCGCAGCGGCGGGTGCAGAGGGCCGGGCGGCAGCGGCGGCGCGAGGGGCGGGCGCTGCCGCTGGCTGCGTGGCGGGTTGCGTCGATGGGCGCGCTGCTGCGGCGGCGGCGTGTGCATGGGCACCTCCCGAAGCTCCCGCTGCCTTGGAAGTCAGACGAGCAGCACCAGGCGCTGCGATAGCTCCCGACGCTACAGCGGGTCGTGCCGTCGGCCGCTGCGCCGCCGCCGTGGCTGTTGCCTTGGCGGCCGCCACGGGCGCTGCCACCGCGCCAGCGGCAACCGCAGGTGCTCGCATCGCAGTGACGATACCCGCCGGCCGCCTTGCCGCCGCTGTTGCTGCCGCCGCCGCCGTGAGGTTTCGCGTGGCTGGCGCAGGCGCAGCAGCGGAGGCAGCCCCTGCGGCGGCTGTAGCAGCAAGGGGCCCGGTGTCCGCGCCGGCTGCCCCGGCGGCGGGCCCCGCCCGCAGCTGTGTCTCCACTGAGGACGACCCGGAAGCCGGCTCCGCCGCTGCTGCCGCCGTGGGGGGCTGCGCCCGTGGCGGCGGCTGACGCACGCGCGGCTGCGCCGCCAAACCTGCAGGAGCTACTGCCGACGGCGCGACGGTGTTTGCTACAGCCGTTCCTGGAGGTCGCAGAGGTGGCTGTCGGACTGTGGCAGCTACCGCCAGGCCGTCAACAGCGGCGGCCGCAGTTGAGGCTGTAGCAGAGGGTGCATGGTTGACGCAGCCAACGGGTGGGGGCAGCTGCCGCGTCTTTCCGGGGGCGCCGATGGCCGCACCTTGCCCAGCGCTGGGCGCCGCTGCCGCCGCCGCTGGTGCTGGAATCTGCCGAGGAGCCGGCAACAACAGCTGTGGCGGCGGTTGCTGAGCGGGTCCCGCGGCCCCATTCGCACTGCGGTCGTATTGTCTCAGCACCACGGTGGCAGCAGCCGCTGCCGCTGCCCGAATGGCGGGGACCTGCAGTCCGACCCGTGGGCCGGCGACCTGCGTACCACCACGAGGTCCATGAACGGCGGCGACGCACCCGCCGGCGGCTCCGCTCCCTGCCTTCTGTCGCAGGGAGCCAGCCCTGGGGCCTGCTACCGCCGTTCGTTCCATTGCCCCTGCTGCCGCTTGGACGGGCAGCGGCGCCGCGCTATTCACGAGGCCGCGTTGCGGAGCGATGCCGGCGGTAGTCGCAGTAGCGGCTGTAGCAGCTGCCGCGGGAGCGACAGGGGCCCCGATGACTGCATCGGTTGTGACGGCAGTGCGACAAGGATCGAGGTTTGGCTGCTGCTGTATGCTGGCAGCGGCACTGGCAGCCCCGGTGACGGGAGCGGCGGCGGCGGCAGTGCCCCCGCTGCTGCCGCTGCTGCGGCTGGGTGGCGGCGGCGATGGCACATTCGTTGACGCTAGCATCGCTGCCAGGGCGGCCGTGGACGAGCGCAGCTGCGCGGCCACACGCTGCGCCGCGGCCTGAACGGCATGATCCGGCGGCGCAAGCCGCATCTTGGCGCGCGCCGCCGCCGCCGCGGCGGCCGCCCGCGCGGGCAGCGGAGTGCCGCGGTACCCACGGTGGGCCGCCGCCGCCGCTGCAGCCGCCGCCCGGGCCGACCCACGGGACGCTCCGTACTGTGGATACTGACTGAGTGCGATGAAATGCGGGTCAACCGTACCTCCCGGCGGCGACGTCGAGTACTCCAGGGGCGGGGCCGGTAGCTCCCAAAGGCAATAGCTGACGGAGCTCACCAGCCCTGGCTGTAGCTGCGATGACATCGCAGCCGCATGCGTCGGCATGGCCGTCATAGATGTGTGGCCGTACAGCGCCGCGCGGTCTGCTGCGGGCAGCGTTCCCGCCCGGACGATGGGGTCTCCGTACAGCAGCGCCGTGTGTGGCGCCCCGGCGTGCTGCTCCGCGGGCGCCTCCGGCTCCTCCTCCAGCGTGACCCGATCCGGCTGCGCAAACGCAGCCACCGGAGCCGCGTCGCCGTCGCTGTCGTCACGTTGCTGGCCCCCGAGTGTCTGCGGCGGTGCGGCCGCCTTCGGGTCGGGGGACTCGGATGTTGCGGCCTTCGGCTTCTCAGCCTTCGGCTCCTCGGCCTTCGGCTCCTCGGCCTTCGGCTCCTCGGCCTTCGGCTCCTCGGCCTTCGGCTCCTCGGGCGGCGGGGCACCCGCCGCCGCCGGCGTCGCTGCGGCACTCGCCATCGGCGACTCTGCACCGGCCGGCATCGCCGCCACCGCCGCGTCAATACTGCAGACTGGGTTGCCATCGCTAGCGAGGGTTGCTGACGGCTGCTGGACACCTGCAGGTGCTCTGCCTGACATCGTAGTTACCGCCGGGCTGGCCTGGGCGGCCGCGGCGGCGGTAGCGGCCGTCGACCGCTGCGGCGCAATCGCCTTGCGCGCCTTGGGCGACGATGACGAGGAAGCAGCCGCAGAGGCCGAGCCGGAGGACACGGCCCGAAGCCGGGCAGGCCGATGCACTGCCGTACTAGGAGCAGCGGCGGCGCCGGCGGCGGCGCCGGCGGCGGCGCCACGAGGCGGGGGAAGCGCGGCGGCGGAGCCGGCGGAGGCGGCGCGGCGCGTCGCCGCCTTCGTGGCGGCAAAAGTGGCGATGCCGCTGCCGGCGGACCTCGTCACCGTCGACTTTGTGGGCGTCAACGAGTCGTCGAAGTTGCAGGGGATCACTGCGCGACGGCCGCTCCGTGCACTGGTGGCAAGAGGGCGCACGGCTGGTTCCGGTGCAGCTGGCACCGCCGTCGACGACGACGACGATGCTGGTGGCAGTGCCGCCGCAGCCGCAGCCGAGCGGCCGTTCACGCTGGACATAGCAACCGCGGGCCTTGGCAGCTTGGAACTTGCCGCGTATGCGGCGAAAGTTATGTCACTTACGCTGACGTCGGTAGCGGCGACGTGTCCGAGCGAGGCGGTGCCAGAGGTGGGAGGATGCTGCGTCGGCGCCACGATGGCGGGCTGTTGTGCCGCCACTTGCGGTGATACCGTTGAGCGGTGGGCCAAAGCCGACTTGATGCCGATGGACTTGACGGTCTTCGGCCCCATCTCCGCCGTGCGGCTGTCGGCCTCCTCTGGTGCTGCTGCACCTTCGGACGACGACGTCGGCGACGGCAACGACGGCGACGGCTTGGCGCCTACCGATGCCACGGAAGGCAAAGACAAACCGGCGGATCCCAGCCGAGAGGAGGAAGACAAGGAGGACGACGAGGACGGTGCCAGGCTGCGCGACGGGGAGGCACCCCGTCGTCCTCCTGCCGCACTTGGTGGCGGCTGCAGGGGCTGCGGTGGTGGCTCAGGTGCCGCCGCTGCCGCCCGCTTCCGTACGCAAGTCTGCCCCGCCGGGCGCGGTGAGCCCCGCGCCGCCCCCGCCGCCGTCGCTGACGCCGCCGGACGCCGTACGGCATTCGACGCTGTGGCCAACCTGGCTGCGCCCGACGACCATGAAGTCGGGCGGGCGCGCCCGGACGCCGCCGCCGCCATCCTTGCCGCCGTTATCTTGGCCGTGGCTTCCTCTGCGGATGCGCCCAGCGGCGCCGAGCCGGCGGACGCGCGGCGCGGAATTGATCCCAACCTGCCCGCCGCGCCGGGCGTTTTGCCAGCGACCTTGGCCCCAGCCTGCACGACCATAGCCCCAGTAGGTGCGGCGGCGGCGGTGGTGGCATCCGTCTCGGGCAGAGCGCCTTCCGCAGGGGCATCTCCCACCGTGGTACTGGACGATGCCACCCCAGGCATAGCATTGGATGAGGTCACGGGCTTGCTCGAGGGAGCTTTTGCGGGCGATGCTTCAACGGACAAACGGGTGGTGCACTGGACCTCGGGCGCCGTAGCAGACCCGGTGGAGGCGGCGGCGCCGGTTGTCATTACCGCTGACAGCGGCGGAGGCGGCGGCGAGGGGATGCGCGACGCCGCACCGCTGGTACGACGCGTTGCCGCTGCTCTGACCTCCTCCGACGTGGCGTCCTTGCCGCCGTTGGCTGCATCAGGCGATGCGGCGGGGCTAGGAGCTGCTGTTGCGACGGCCGGGCTCAAGGGATCGGCCGCTGCCGGCGCTGTGGGGGCTGCAGCGGGTAAGAACGCCGGGATGCGGCTGCCATGGCTCCCGGAACGGATTGGCCGGCTGGACGCGCCTATAGGGACCGCCGCCACCGGCAGCGGCAGCTGCGGGGAAGCTGCTGCTGGTGCCGTGTCGATCTTGTCACCTACCGCGGCAGCTAGCTGAGCCGTGTCGGGGGGCGTGTGCTCCATGGCCACGGCGGCGACGCACGGGGCCGGTCTTGCTGAGGCCGGCGGCATCACCGCTGCGGCGGCGACAGCATCAGCAGGGATCAACATCAACTCGCTGGCTGTACCGGGCTGCACCGGCGCGTCGCCATCCGGCGCCAAAACGGGCTGCGATGGTTGATCAACCAGACACAGCTGCAAAACAGCGGCAGCTGCAGTGCCTCCCGGTGCGACCTCCACACCGGCGTAACCGGCACGGCGCAGCTCTCCGGCCGCGGCGGTTGCCGGGCGGGTAGCCGCCACAGGCACGTCCGCCTCGGCCTGCAGGAGACCCGGCGCAGCGGCCTCCGCCGTCGGCGCCGTGCAAACCGGTGCTGCGGCCGCGATGCAGCGCACCGGCGCCGGGGCGGTGTCCGGGGCTGCTGCGCCTACCGTTGCCTGTTCTGGCGCCCGTCCATGAGACGAATTCGAATTTGGTGGCTGTCCTGGTGCGTGTTCAAGCTCCGGAACGCCGAACCACAGAGGCGCCAGGGCCCGGTCGAGCTCCCGGCGCTGCTCCTCCGACGGCACCGGCGGCAGGCCGGCGGTCTGCGGGCTGCTGCTGGAGCTGCCGCCGGCAGCTCGACGACCCTCGGCCGCAGCTGCGGCAGCCTCGACATCAAGTGGGCGAAGGTGCGGTGGCGGAGGGGCAGGAGCAGGAGCAGGATCGGCGGCGGGTCCTGCGGGTGCCGGCTCGGTCACGAGCTGTGGCGGCGGCTGCGGCGGTGGCTGCGGGCCGAGGACACCGCCGGTTTGCACAGGGCTCGCGACGCAGCTTGCAGCGGGACTGGCACGGGCGGGCGAGCAGCGCGTGCCGTTGGGAGTTGAGTCGCGGTTCTGATTCTGGTTCTGGGTGTTGTGGTGGCTGCCGCGGCTGCTGCAGCTCGCCAGGGGCCTGTCACCTACAACGGAGCACGGGAGGATGTTAGGGGGGGACGTTAAGGGAGGTGGCGCTCAACGGGCATGTGGCGATGCAGGCGGTCGCAACCCAGATTTGGAAGGAACCAAAACTTAATCTTTCCCTATTCATGTTTAGGGCGAATGCATAACAACATTTTGCAGTGTGTGGTGAGGAGGCTGCGGCTGTCACCGATGACCCGCGGGGTCCACTGTCCGCACCTCCGAGGGCAAGCCCTTGTCTATGTACCCGCTCATAAACCTGCTTTTGAATCCGCTCACGTTTTTTTACCAGTTCCTAGTTTTCGTCAAGCCCCACTGCCTTACCTGCAGAGGCAATGGGCGGGCTGGCTCTGGCCCGATGCTGCTGCAGCGCGGCGGACTTGGCGGGTGTGGCGCTGTTGCGGGCGAAGTAGGCAGGCGACCTCGCCGCGGAAGCCCGCGCGGGCGTGACGCCGACCACGCTGCCAGTCTGCAGCCATCGCACGGCCGGGGTGGGGCGAGCTTGGTGAAGGTGGCTGAGCGCTGCACATGCGGACAAGGCTACTGCCGTCACTGCCAGCAGCGAAGCGTTTCAAGGCCGGTAGTGTATCAGTGTGACATGCTTGGTGGCTCTGTATGACGCAGTGCGAGGCTGTACTCTGTGCGACCAACTAACTGTCGCAAGGGATGCATGGTCGACCCTGCCCCCCAACCCGGACGATCCCGGCAACTTTGTTCGGGGCACTCAACCTCTTATTGGCATGGAGTCCACGACATGGTGATGGTTGGATTGAAGCTTACCCCGGGCCCCGTGCTGCTACCCTTGTGCCAATGATTTGCCCAAATCTCTCCGTGCATAAAGTGTGCTTCGGTAATTACCTTCGGAGTGCCTGGCGGAGGTAGGGTGTTGACGGGCAGCTGCGCCTGGAGATCGCTACGCGACCTCAACGGAGAGTTGAAGGGAAGGGACCTCGCCTGCGGGATGACACACGTATCTGAGCACGATGCTGGTGACAGTGAATTTTTAACTAAAAGTGTGCGACAGGAATTGTGATTGGCTGTCTGGACAACCCTCAAATTTGGAAGGCAACTGCTTCCATTGGATGTGCGATACAATCTAAATTCGATGATCTTTAGAATCATTTACAGTAGATAAAAAGGCACAAGCTGGCAATCGCAAGCGCCAGCGTAAATGCGCACCGAGAGGCTCACCTCCGTGAGACCCCCTCCTTCGTCACTTGGAGGCATGGCCTTAAGAAAAGTGTCACCGTCAAGTCAAATGACAAACAAATCTGCTTGTGGTAACATCTGGCCGACTCAGCGAAGGCTGAGTTCGGCCCAGGGGGCACCAACAACGGGATGACAGAAGACAGCCAATTCAAAATCCTAGAGTGTAGAACGATACAGTTATGTTGCTCTGCGGCAAGCAATGATATCCTATGCCAAGTACCTCATGCAAATTCAAATAATCATTCCCCCAACCGTTGAACCGTTACACTGACAAATTGATCTCTTAGCCCCGTCGGCGTCAGGACATTTAGGGAGTTGTGTGCATACCGTTTAGATTTGACTTCTCGGGCCCCTTCTCTGAGATTTCTGCCCGGGAGGCTGTACACGCGTGTACTGAAGGGTACGAACTGCACATGGCGAGGCCCGACGCGTATTTCCTCCTACTAGCACTGATTTGTACGCACTATTGAAGTGGCTTAATGGTTTAACGCCTACGTTCCCCGCCCTCTTGGCAGCCTGCCTCCGTTCGCAACTGTAAATGGCCGGGAGTCGTACAACAACCGTAAAAAATCGAGGGACAAGCATTGGCCCATGATATGGGAAAATCCGCCCCAGCCCTGAAAAAAACATGCGCATGACGAGACGGGTGTCGGCCTGTCGGACAATGTCAGCCACATTGTCACCGTACGTAGGCGTCCAGTCGTTGCTGTCCAAGCCGGAAGGCATGGCGGCGGTGCTGGATGTGCGCGGCTTCATGAGCGCGGTTGCGTCGCTGCTCAAGCCGGTAGACACGCTCGTCGTAATTCTGGCGCGGGAGCTGCAGACCAAGATGCTGCTGTCCCACCAGGCGAGCTACCGACCAGTTGAACGTTCTGCCGCATGGGTAGGTGGTCTCGCCTGACTTCTCGGGGTTCCATGCCATGTCGGGGGGGTATAGTGTCCTGCGTGCTTCGACCATCTGCGTTCCGTGGAGTCCTGCGAATCTTCTGTCCAATTAGCGACACATGCGGCCAACGCCGCGGATGGGTGTGTGCGGCTGTTCAAGCTCTAGGCGTGGCTGGGGCTGCGTGCAGGGGCCGTGTGCCGTGCGGCTCGCTGTGTTCGACACTGTCAACGGACCTGTATGACTACGCCACGTCCTGAGGCATACCGCTTAACCGGCAGTTCTTACTACCACAAAAGCATGGAAATTCGTGTTAAGAACACATCAGCATCACCAGCACAGACGATGCCACCTAGTACAAATCAGATCGTCCGTCGGTTCGTCGCCCTGAAGTCGGTCCTAGTCGGTGAATCCCGTCCACAACATGCCCCGCGGACCACACCATGACACCCCATAAAATGTTCAATCCAGTCAAACCCCCGCCCGCCGCAGGTCATGCACTCCTCCACCCCTACAGCTGACCGCCCGCCACCCGTGCACGCTACTGTTGCCAGCGGCCAACCCCGTGCACGCTCTCTCGCCTTGGCGCCTGGCCCCCGGTCGCCCTATCGTGCCTTGAGCACTGCCGCCATGAAATGCAGCGGCGGGGAGCCCTGGCCGCCCACCGCCGCCTGCCTGACGGGTCCGCTGCCGTCCTTATTGGACCGGAAGGTGGGCATCAGCTCCCGCCGCTGCGGGTAGGGGCTCTCCGAGAACCACCTGGCAGGTCGGGTCGAGTCCGGTGGCGCGGGGGTTGAAATGGGTCGGGTCGGGTCGGGCGCGTTGGGTCAGGTCCAGGCGCATGTGGTTCGGCACCCGGCGGCAGGCCGGCAGGCTTGCGGCACCACGACTTGCAATGCCCGTCAGCTGGCAATATCAGGAACCAGCTCATTCATCCCTCCTCCTCCCCCTGCGCCCCCGCACCTGTGCTCCAGGGCGTCCTGCGCCGAGATGCGCTGCGCTGGGTCGTACGACAGCAGCCGCAACAGCATGTCGAAGCCCGCCTCCGTGAGCGTGGCGCCGCTGCCGAAGGACGACGTGAAGCGCTGACGCAGCTGGCTGGGCTGGGGACGCAGCACAATCTGCGCATGCGAGGCGGCGGGGGAGGGGGCGGGTAGTGGTAAAACAACAATCCCAGACACGAACCCTACAGCACACCCAGCGCATTGGGAGATGCGCGGGAGAGGGTGGGGTATGTGGAATGTGGGGTATGTCGTATGTGGGGTATATCGGTATGTGGGGTTGTGGCTGTCTGTGTGTCCGTGTGTGGGCGGCAGGGTACGGGTGTGCGCGGCTGGGTGAATGGGGTGCAGGGGTGAAGGTGCAGCTACCGGCCCAAATTCATCGACGTGTGTGTGGGGGGGGAGGAGGAGGGGGGAGCAGACGCGGCCAATTCGGTTATAGCGGGACTGTAATTCCGCTCTCATACAGAGCTGTGAAAGGCCCGCAAAGGAGGGCAGACCCCCCCGCCGCCCTGGCCGCCTGGCACCCAGCGGCCCACGCTCCCCACGAGCGTTAGCCAGAAGGGAGATGCGCCTGCACCGCGTAGGAGCAGTGGCAGGAGCGTGCCTTCCAGGAGAGACAAGAGACAGAGATGCGGGCGGGTCCCGTGGTGCCCGCCCCTGCGCACCTTGCCCCAGTTGCGCAGCTTCTTCATCCCCGAGTCTCAATGCAAATTTGCAAAGCATATTGGTTCGCAAGGGGTAGGTGGGTCCGTTGGTGGTTGTACGGCAGGGGCGGCGTTGACGCGTTGTGATTTGTGGGTGTAACCGATATGCTTTGTATTGAATTTTACTAAGACCTACCGAACACGGTTGTTGTTTCTACATAAGCTAACGAATACAAAATTTGAGCTCATTTCTTTGTATGTCTTCCAAGCACTCCCATGGCCATGGCTCTAGTCGAGATCGTGATTATGACCGTCGGGCTGATTATGGAAGAGAAAATCGTGACAAGCGTGAGGATCGCCACCATCACCGGCCCCAGCGAGAGTGCGTATGTCATCGTTTGACCAAAACATTAATTGAACATTAACTTGTTTGATTTTGCTGTGGTCCTCGGATTGTTCAGGCCTGAGCCAGACCGCGTGAGGGCAGACCAAGACCGGGGAGCCCGGTCGAAGTCCGCTCCACAGTTGCATTCAAGGAATGTGCATGGGTCGCAATCACCACATAGGGTAAGGCGTTTCATGGGGAGAGGCGGTTCCGGAATGTTGACTCTCGGCTTGCAGGTTTCTCGCATGCTCGATTGATATCCACGTTTCGTCCCTTACCGTCCAGGACCGTGGAGGAGGCTATCATACTGGCACCACGCCCGGCAAGTCCAAAGGCAGCACCCCCGGGTGAGAGTGGTGCGCGAGGGTGGTGCGCTGCGGTTGGCGGTGTGCGCATGGCCCACCCCCGTGCTCTCTCCGTTCACGGCCCGCAGGCCAAAGGGCAACTCTGTGCTGGCAGAGCTGCTGCGGACCGCCAAGGCGAAGCAGCAGGAGCATGGCGCTGGCGGCACGGGGTCTGTCCCCGGGTCGGGGTCGGGCAGCGATGGAGAGCTGCCGGAAGCCGGTAGGTGTGCTCGTGGGCCGCCGCCGGATGGCTTTGACCGCGGTCATGTGGGCGATTTGAGGTTGGCTTGGGATGTCCGCGGAGCCGAACAGCTGTTCCACTCAGCGACGGCGGATAGCGGCCTGCGTGTTTTCCCCGGCTACCAGCAACCCACCCATATGACCTGGCGAGGCGGGCGCAAACGGCAGGACGCGCTCGATCTCAGGTGGTCCGCCTCGGGGTTTGTCTGCGCCGGGACTGTGCGCGGCGTCGTGGCAAGGCTGCGGCGTTGTGGCAGTCGTCTACGCAGCTGCGCGGCTGTCCTGTCCTCCTACTGCCCCGTCCTCGTATCGCCCCGACAACGGCAACAGCAACTGACCCTGGCGGGCCCTGGCGTTTACCCCGGGCTGTCACCACGCAGGCGAGATCCTCCCGGGGCCGCCACCCATGCCCGCGGGGGGCCCCGCGGGGCCAAGGGAAGGAGGCGGCGGGGCCACGGCGGGCAGCAAGCGGCGCTACCACTCGCCCATCGTTTGGAATTTGGATGGCCCAGGGGGCTCTGGGGCAGGTGCGGTGCAGCGGGGGTCCGTTCAGGAGGTGGTGCGGTGACTCGCCTCCCTACCCCGGGTGGGAGGGCCGGGACGTCGGGCGATGTCAGATGGCGGCGGCGGCGCAGTGTGATGTGAACGTGACGTGGGATCCTGGGACCGGGGCTAGCAGGTGGCAAGGGTGCTGTGGCGTGGTTCATGAGGGGGGGTGGCACCGACACAGGAGGAGGGGTCCGCGGTCCGGGAGCGAAGGGGGCCTGTACCTGAGTCTGATGACTAGTGTGTCCCCCCTGGTTGTGTTCCAGAGACTCCGTTGTTTGCCAGGACGGCTCACAACGCCTTGTTCGTCCCACTGCCTCGTTGCATGCGACCAGGTCGGCCTGGCGGCGCTGGGGGCGGCGGTGGTGGCGGCGGCGGGCACGACGGCCGGCAGCCGCCGGCGAAGCGCCACGCGCCCGTGTCGGCGGTGGACCGGGCGGCGGAGGAGCTGATGGCGTTCAGGCGGCAGCAGGCGGAGGCGGCGGCGGCGCTGGGGTACGACCCCGATGGCCCGCCGGCAATGAAGTCCTCCCCGTCAGCGTCCGAATCGGAGGAAGGTACGTACCGCTGCCCATCGTTGCGGGGTACGGGACCCGCTATGAGCAGGGCGCTCTATTACCGCAGTCAACCACCTCATTCCCTTGACCACCTTATTCCCTTGACCGGTCCTTCGGCTTGGTGTCAGAGCTACGAGAAGGGCCCCATGGGGTGTGCACTGATTGCCTCTGTCTAAGGGTCCACACCGCCACGGTGTTCGCTGCCGCTGCAAAGAGCAACCCCTCTGCCGGTCCGGCCCACAGGCGATATCGGCGGCCACCGCAGCACCGCCGGGTTCACAGCGCGCGGCAGCGCCAGCGCAGAGCGGGGGGAGGTGGAGGGCCGCGGGCGTGGTGGCGACGGACCGGACCAGGGCCGCGATCGCGACCGGGAGAGGGAGGAGGACCGGGGCCGCGAGCGATACCGAAGCCGCAGCGCAGACGGAATTGAGGAGGACGACGAAGACGACGATCTGGGCGGCCGACCCAGGGGTCAGTGGGGCCTGCGGCAGGCCGGGGCGGCACAAGGGTAGTGGCGCAGGGTTGAGGTCGGGGGGGCCCCAGATGCCGTGGGCGGCGCGGGGTGTCAACTGGGGGTGGATGCACCTCGGGAGTTCCGGGGTTTGGAGGAGAGAAAAAGGTACTCGGCTAGAACCCCGCGGGGACCGCACAGCAAGTACCAATCATGCATTAACGTAAGCCTCATACATTTACTCAGTGGGCAAGGTACATCCCAGAGAGGCGACCAAACCGCATGCAGCAAGGAAAACATGGTGTGTGTGTGTAAACGGATTTGAGCCGCGAGAAGGCGATGTGTGACGGTCACACTCGGGCACACGACACGGTTCCGCGACATCGCCCAATGTACACACTTTTGGCAGCCCAATAAGGCCCGTTTGGCCGGCGCTGGCTGTGCGATTGTCCGTCCGCTCGCTTTGCTGGGTCGTGCGCAGGTGGGTCCCGCTGGCTGGACGAGGAGCCGGAGGCGGAGGCCCGCGTGCGGAGCGGCGGCGGGTCGGGTCCGGGCGTCGATGAGCCACAGGAGGACCGCGACGCCGGGAGGGGTGAGCGGGGTACGGTGGTGGTGGTGGTGCGGGCGGGCGGGGCCCGCAGTCGCGGATGCGAAGATCGGGCTGTCGCGCGGGCCTGAGGGCGGGCTTGGCGGTGTCCTGTGCGATCCATGCTTAGTGGCACATGGGTTGCTGGCGGCCTCGGCGGGGCGCTTGCCGCGCTTGCGTGGCGATCGGCCATCGGCTTCGGGGACGCCTTGGAAGAGTCCTCCGCAGGGCCTGCATCCCTGGTTTAGCACGTGATCCTTCATGTACTCGCATGTCTTCTCACACGCGTTCTCTCCGTTGTATGGCGTGCTTTCGCGTGGTCTACTGCCGGCACAGGGACGTCGCCCAGTCCCCGGCGGGGCGTCTCGGTTGGCGCGGAGACCGTGTCGGGGCGCGACGGCGGGGGCGGGGCCGCGGCAGCGGGAGGAGCCGCAGGCGGGCGCGGTGGCTCGAGTGCGCCGGGCCCATCGGACAAGGAGGAGGGAGCGGAGGGCCGGGGCACGGCCACTGGGACGCGGACGGGAGGCGGCGACGACGCCGGGGCCGCGGGCGACGGCGGCGAGCAGCTCATCAGCAAGTAAGTGTACGGATGTACGGAATGGCCGTCAGCTGGGAGGGAACTGATGGTGTGTTTAGATAAGAGACCCGCCCGACCAAAGCCAAGCACCAATGTACTTACAGTATTAACTTGAGAAAATTGAATAACATGATAGCAACAAAAAGGCAGTGTGTGTGTGACGAACGCATCCGGAGCGCATCCGCCTGTTGCCAGTGACCAGAATCCGTCATGTGTAAAGCGCCTTGAATGCCACGACCAAGACCAATTGAATGCCACAAAGGCGCCTCATGGAAGCGGCGGTCCCGGCAAGTGGGTTGTGCTGGACCGCACCCCACCATTGGATACGCGGCGCAGTGTCTTTCATGTATCATGGTTGGACTGGACACGGTTGGCCCCGCCCCCGGGCATTGTGTCGGTACACGCTGTCCGCAGGTCGTGGGGGTGGGGGGCGCCCTCCTCGCGTACGATGGGCTTGCTGGCCCTCGGCTGGTTTTGGAATTACCAACAATTTCGGGACTGGGTGATTTCGCTTCCTCCCGGGGCTGGTGTGCAGAGGAACATGACTCGGCACCAACAAGACCCTGCTGGTGTCGCCACCCCTTGCCCTTCCTGTGTCTCCGCAGCCAGATCAAGAAAATGGCGGAGTGCCGGTCCGTGGACGAGTACGAGCGGCTCAACAGAGTCAGCGAGGGCACGGTGAGCTGGATGGAGGCGGAGGGGTGGGAGGGCAGCGTTGCTGGTGGTGCCGCTCATGGCCACAGGAGCCTTTGGAAAGCCTGCGCGGAGTTGCTGGTGGTGCCGCTCATGGCCACAGGAGCCTTTGGAAAGCCTGCGCGGAGTTGCTGGTGGTGCCGCTCATGGCCACAGGAGCCTTTGGAAAGCCTGCGCGGACAGTGGCGCGGGAGTGGTGACGCGCTTCCGGATTGCCTCGGGGCACCCTGAGGCCGTGGCCTCGGGTCCCGGCGGTGCCGTCAGCCTCCAGGGTAGCATACTTGGGGGCATGGGCCCTCGCTCGCTTGCTGTTGCGCCTGCCTCCCACGGGTCGATTAAAACTAGGAATCCACCTGGAGGCAGCCGGTGTTCGCGGTTGGCAGAATCCATCCCAGAGCACCCCGGTTATCTGGCGCCCGCCCACCGCGTCCACCGCTCCCCCGCAGTTCGGTGTCGTGTTCCGCGCCCGGGACAAGAAGACCGGCCGCATCTGCGCCCTCAAGAAGGTGCGCGCGTGGGGCGGGGGTGGGAGCGCGTGGTGGTGGTGGTGTTGGCGGTGGCGGTGGTGGTGTTCCGTATGGTGCGAGGATGGATGGGAGGGTAGGGTGCGTGTTCTTTCAAGTGTGCGTGGCGGGAGGCAGCACACGAAATTGTCGCGCAGGCGTCGACATCCTCGGACCGCCTCGCACCGTCTGACGTGGATCGGTCCCCTATGATCCCATATGCCTCAGGGTCACAACGCCCTGCCTGGGTTGGCACACACATGTTGCCTTCCGCGCCCCTGCAATCATCATACCTTGGCGTGGGGCGCATCACGTGCATGCGTCCTCACGCCTCGCGCGCCTCCCAGTGGTGTCCACACCCCCGCGCGGCCAACTAATGTCTCCCCCAGCGCTGCGTGCGGGCCTTGGGCTGTTGCTTCCCCCTCTTCCCTTTCCCCCGGTCACCTTCGTCAATAAAGACAACGAAACCGCAAAAGAGCAACAAACCGAGAACCCTCTTCCCCCCGGGTCGCCCTTCCGCAGATCAAGATGGAGAAGGAGCGCGACGGCTTCCCGGTCACCTCCATCCGCGAGATAAACATCCTGCTCAACCTTCACCACCCCAACATCGTCAACGTGACCGAGGTGGTCATGGGCAGGTGGGGCCGGGGGTCAAACATTGGGCTAAAAAAATCGAGGCTGGCTGGCTGGCTGGCTGTGGGATGGGTCGATGATGCATGCGGGGGATACCCCTTAAGAGTGAGTTGGACACACAGGACAGGTCGGTTTTGGGGCCCGCGCCTTGTAGGACCGTTTGTGCGCCCTCCCGCGCGCGATAGAGGGGTGGGTGTAAGAGAAAGAGAGGTTTCACAGTTGCATCCCCTGCGACTCCGCGCCACCCTGCTTCCTCCGGCCGACGGCGCCCGCCCCTCAATAGCTGTCCGCACGCACTGACCTCTCCGCCCCCTCGACGTGCCCGCCTACGCCTTCCCGTGCCTTCTCGCGCCTCCTCGTGCCTACTCGTCAACGCCTCCGCTCTGCCCTCCCTTGCGCTCCCCTGCCTCCTCGACAACGCCATCGCGCTGCCCTCTCCTGCTCCTCCTGCTTCTGCCCCCTGCTCCTCCTGCTTCTGCCCCCAGCCGCCTGGACCAGATCTACATGGTGATGGAGTTCATGGACCACGACCTAAAGTCGCTCATGAACGACAAGAGCCAGATGACCCGGCCCTTCTCAGTGGCGGAGGTCAAGTGCCTCATGCTGCAGCTGCTCAGCGGCATCGCGTACCTGCACGAGAACTGGGTCATCCACAGGTGGGGCGGGCGCGCGCGCGGGTGTGTGGAAGTCGCAAAGTCCCGGGTGTGGCGCCTGCGTGTGTTGGTAAGTGGGCGGTGCGAATGGGTGCTGTGTCGTGGCCCGGCACGCATATCCTCCCGAACTGTCTAGAAAGTGCGTTATTTGTGTTTGATTGCTTGTTCGGTTGTCCAGTTGGTTCACGTGGGAAGCGCTTCTCCCGGGGGCGGGGAGCCTCTTACGATACGGAGACCGTTCCCCCACAAGACGCGAGCGTCGCCCCCGCAAGGCCACTAAGACCCTTGAAGGTCGCAAGACACCCTCGCCGCCCGCCTAACCTATCCTACTTCGAAGACAAAGTCCATGAATGCTGGTTGAGACCGGCCCCTACCTGGACTTGGCTTTCCTTCCTCGCGTCAACCTCATCTTCTCTCACCGCCCACCCTCTCGCATCGCCCACCCGCCCATCCGCCCGCCCGCCCACCACCCCACACACAGAGACCTCAAGACGTCCAACATCCTGTACAACAACCGCGGGGAGCTCAAGATCTGCGACTTTGGCCTGGCGCGGCAGTTCGGCTCCCCCCTGCGCGCCTACACGCAGCCCGTGGTGACGCTGTGGTACCGGCCGCCGGAGCTGCTGCTGGGCGAGCCGCTCTACTCGACGGCGGTGGACCAGTGGAGCATCGGCTGCATCATGGCGGAGCTGCTCACCGGTGAGAGGCGGGTGGGGGCAGGGGGCGGGGGCAAGAGGGCGGGGGCAGGAGGGCGGGGGCAGGGGGCGGGGGCAGGAGGGCGGGGGACTGGAGGGGAAGCCCCTATGGCTGCCGCGTGGGCGGACGATTTCTTCCGAGGACGGGACGGGGGCTGGTGTTTGGTAATTTTCTGTGTTTTCGCTGTTAATCTTGATCGACGTGTCAACGTTGGGGCAAGGCCTGGGGCGCCGGTGTGAGGCCGCTGGTGAGGGAATGGAGACATTGGGGGCGTGGAGCGAAGATGCGGGCAGGCCTGTCGACACCCACACACATTGTTAACTACCGTTGCTGGTAACCGTTGTTGTGCAGGCAAGCCGCTGTTTGACGGCCAGGGCGAGATTGAGCAGCTGGACAAGATCTGCGCGGTGCTGGGCACGCCCAATGAGGAGGTCTGGCCGGGGCTGAAGAAGCTGCCCAACTGGGGCAAGGTGCGCAGGCGCGGGCACCACGGGACCCGCTCGCAAGAGAACCTCTCTGTTGATGAGTTCGGGCCGTTACCTGCACCTTCGGCCGCACCCCATTCACCCAGCCGCGCACACCCGTACCCTGCCGCCCACACACGGACACAGACAGCCACAACCCCACATACCGACATACCCCACATACGACATACCCCACCCTCTCCCGCGCATCTCCCCCTGTGCTCTAGGGTTCGTGTCTGGGGTTGTTCTTTTACCACTACCCGGCCCGTCCCCCGCCGCCTCTCATGCGCAGATCGTGCTGCGTCCCCAGCCCAGCCAGCTGCGTCAGCGCTTCACGTCGTCCTTCGGCAGCGGCGCCACGCTCACGGAGGCGGGCTTCGACCTGCTGTCGCGGCTGCTGTCGTACGACCCAGCGCAGCGCATCTCGGCGCAGGATGCCCTGGAGCACAGGTGCGGTGGCGCAGGGGGGAGGAGGAGGGATGGATGAGCTGGTTCCTGATATTGCTGATGCAAGGGGCATTGCAAGTCAGTCGTGGTGCCGCAAGCCTGCCGGCCTGCCGCCGGGTGCCGAACCACACGCGCCTGGACCTGACCCAACGCGCCCGACCCGACTCGACCCATTTCAACCCCCGCGCCACCGGACACGACCCGACCTGCCAGGTGGTTCTCGGAGAGCCCCTACCCGCAGCGGCGGGAGCTGATGCCCACCTTCCGGTCCAACAAGGACGGCAGCGGACCCGTCAGGCAGGCGGCGGTGGGCGGCCAGGGCTCCCCGCCGCTGCATTTCATGGCGGCAGCGCTCAAGGCACGATAGGGCGACTGGGGGGCAGGCGCCAAGGGGAGAGAGCGTGCACAGTGGTGGCCGCTGGCAACCGAAACGTGCACGGGTGCCGGGCGGTCAGCTGTAGAGGTGGAGGAGTGCATGACCTGCGGCGGGCGGGGGTTTGACTGGATTGAGCATTTTATGGGGTGTTATGGTGTGGTCCGCGGGGCATGTTGTGGACGGGATTAACCGACTAGGACTGACTTCAGGGCGACGAACCGACGGCAGATATGATTTATACTAGGTGGCATCGTCTGTGTGTGACTTTTAATGAGTTGATCATGAAGGTTCCGTTTGGACTTATGTTTGGTGGGACCGTGTTTGGTTGCTCAACGAAGATGCAGCTTGCCTCGGTCATTGGCGGGTTCTCAGAATGGCGAGCATTTTTAACATTGTCGCTGCTCTCCCTTTGTTGGCTTTGGTAGAGGCATATCCACAGTACGGTTGAGTGAGCGTCGCCGATCGTTCCACAAATTACGCGACCGAAGGTGCACAGGTCTATTGGCACCTGATGTCAACTTGTTCGGTGAAGACGATTTTGTGTTTTCAGCGCATTGTATGTGTCGTGCTCTGTGTATATATTTTTTGAGGAAACGGTTGCTTCGACAACCGATTCACGGCACGCGGGAAAGACCCGGTGGCCGGTGCGCCAAAGCCGGCAAGCTACGGACAACTCAGAGTACTTTGTTGTTATAATATTTGGAGAACCGCATGGAAAACTGCGAGAGCTGCCTTACATATACTACCTTTGCCAAGAAATACTTCAGCGCTCTGTTGTGGAATCATGCATCTTTAGGTTGCGTTCTTCCAGAATACATCTGCTAACGTAAATGTTTAATTTCACACTATAGCTGAGCGGCAACAACTTTCTGTGAAAGCGCTTGCTTCATCGACAGCTGTGCGTGCACCCGCAGCAAGTCCGCTCGAAACCATGGCCGGTGGCTTGGATTCCGCTCAAAAACTTGTAGCACGTTGGCCTGGTCGAAAGACACAGGTGTGGCGATGCCGCACAAGCGTTCCGGCTCCTTGTCCCCGACCGAACCTCCGAAGCGCACCCGCCCCCCTCACGTTAATACTCGCCTCGCCCACGTAACACAGATAACCGCCCTGCACAGCTGGCTGTCCTGCCGGGTCGGCTCTCATGTTGTCGTGCACGGACCAGCCGGCACGGGGAAGACCGGCGTCGTGCGGTGAGTGCCTGCTCCTGTGATCCCCCCCGCACACCTGCGCACAACCCCTACGCCGTGCTGTGCTGCGCCGCACCGCAGGGACTGTTTGGAGACCTGGGGGCACCGATTCGCGTACATGACGATCCCACAGGTGGGGCAGCTGGTGAAGGAAGCGGAGGATGGGTGGCAGGAGGAAGGGGCTATCATGGGGGGTTTAAGGGTGAGGCCGCTCTAAGGGAGGGTCAGAATTTCCATGCAAGGCAGGTGATATGGGCTGTCGAGATCGGCCGGAGACCATGGCGGGAACGGGTAAGGGGTTCCCGAGGAATTTTGGCCCCTTGGAATCAGCGAGGCACTGTGGGCGAGGCGATCGCCGGACGTGTGGGCTGATGGTTCGTGGTAACAATGGCCGGCCGTGGCTGGGGAGCAGCGCCAGCACCTCCCCAGCCACGGGTACCACGGGTACCTGGCATCTGGTGTGGGCAACTCCGTAAGGCAATCCGGCAAGGCAATCGTGTGGGCACCCGGGGGCGGAAGGCTGGCTGCCTGTGGTCGCTGGGCGATGCGGGAGAGGGTTGAGGGTTCGGAACCCCCCCCCCCGGTGGAAGAAGGACATACCCCTCCCAGTAGATTACGTCTGCGACTGCATTCTGTGTCTCGCTGATGAGGAGGTCCGGCCCATGAGTACGGCACGGTCTCATCAGGGTGTTGTCATCGTAGTCTTTTCCTCGTTTTGGGTTGGGGAAACACCGCCAACGGCTCCACACGTCTTCCCCCCCTTTGTCGCCGGGCTGGGTGTGTCTGGGCTGTTTTTTCCACCCCTCGCCCCCTCCCAGGAGTACAAGCTGCGGCAGTTGTTCAATTCGCTGCTGTCACAGCTGTGGGGCTACTCGGGACTCAAGCGCAAGCGCGATGGTGGTTTCGGAGCCACAGCGGGCGCGGACAGCTGGAACGACTTCGCCGAGCAGATCGCGGGTGAGCTCTGCGCCGGCGGGTAGCCGCTAGCCGTGCGCGCTCTGAGGGGCGGGAAGGGTGTAAGCTGAGGTCCTGAGGGGACAGGAGGGGCCGGAGAGCCAAGCCACACATGGACAGCTGTGCGCGATACATGTATACAAACTGAACCCGCCAATTCGCGAAGCGATGAAGCACGGGAGATGGTGGGTGCAGCACGTTCGCGCCATGCCCGAGCCGGGTCCGCCACGCCGGGCCTGCTGGGGGCGCCGTCACGCACCGGTGGGGCCAAGACGCATCCCGGAGATGCGCTCTTGGCATCCCCCATCCATACGATCTAACGCTCCGTGCCAGTCACGATCTCGCTTGCCCTGTTCCGACCCCTCCGTGGCCCCCCTGACTGCCCTCCTGGTTGATTCTTCACCGGATCTTTGTTCTGGCAGCAGCGCAGTCTGAAACCCCTCCTGGTTGGCCCCCCTGTCCTCCGCAGCCGTGTGTCCGCCCGCCGCCGAGCGCTGCTCCGTGCTGGTGCTGGACAACATGGAGTGGCACGCGCACAAGAACCTGCTGCCTCAGCTGCTGGCGGCCATCAAGGCAGGCTGGGGGATATGGGGATGCGGGGCGCTGCGTGCGCCCCCGCTGTTGTCTTGGTCGACATGAGGCCGGGAGGTCTGTGGCGGAGGGGATCTGTGGCAGGGGGGTCTGCGCGGAGGCGGCTGCGGGGAGGCGCAGCCGGTGGACTGCGGGGGTCACAGCGCCTGGCAGCGGGCGTGCGGGGGTGCACCTAGCCCCCTGCACCCGGGCCTCTCGCCTGCGCCCTGGCGCCCTTGACCTGGCCGGCCCAGTGCCGCACCTCTGCGGAGCTCCGCCCTGTGCGGTAGTACGTTGTACAGACGATGGATGCGGTGCCCTGTAGATTCTACCGCACGACCTCTCCGCTGACCTCGCTCCCTCCCCAACCTCACCCTTCACCGGCCCTCTGCTCTGGCAGCAGCAGCGCAATTTGAATTGGTTTGTCCACCAATTTCCTACTCCCCCCCTTCCCCGCCGCGCCCGCCCTCCCGCAGTGCCACCGCGCAAGTGCCATGGTAATCACCATCACCTCCACCGCGCCGCAGGTACGGGGTGGGGACGGGACAGGTGGCCCCGGGTTGGGTGCGGCCGGTCACCAAGAAGTCGCGTCGTGTGCTGCCTGCCACACGTGCGTTCGCCGACGCTCGATCGGGGCGTCCAGGAAGCGACCTTGCATGGTCCCGATGCAACGCAGCACTTTTCACGCACTCCAGCACTCATGCAGCAGCGACCGCGGGGATGTCGGGGGAAAGCGGCAGCGCCGCTTCATTAATCGTGGTGCCATGAACGGGCGGCGATCTGACCCACGGGACGGCGCGGCGGCGCGGCCCGAACGGGGAGTGGGGACGGATGCCGGCCCGCGTGTGGCACACCACCGGTGACAGACGTGGGCCTCCTCGCCACACCCCGCTAAAGCGACACCCGGGTGCGCACCCGGGTGAAGCAGTTCGACGGCCGGGCTTGGGGCCGACCCAGTGGCGCCGGTGTCGACCCGTGGGTCCGGGCCGCGAGGTTGAACAGCGACCCATGGGTCTCATTGCGCACGGGTACGGGCTGTGTACGGAACGCCACACGGGCCGCGGCTTGTGAAGGCCACCGATCGCCGCCTTCCCACTTCCCACTTCTCAATTTCCCACTTCTCAATTTCCCACTTCTCAATTTCCTACTTCCCACCTCCCACCCCCCACAGGATGTGCAGCTGGGCCCGGGCGTGGGCCTCAGTCTGCCGCTGCTGCGCTGCCTGCACTTCCCGGCGTACGACAGGGACCAGCTGGTCGCCGCGCTGTCGGTGGTGAGCAGCCGACTGCCGGGCGGGCTGTGGGGCTGTGGGGGCGGGCGGCGGGGGGGATGTTTGTTCCCTGTGGTGAGGGAGGGGAGGGGCGAGTATCGCCCCCCGTGGAGGAGTGGCTGCAGGGCTGTGGGGCTGTGGGGACTAACGGGGTCAGGTCCGCGCGCAGAGGGCTGCGCGCGTTGACGGTGCGATGCAGCACAGTTCCAGGCGCGCAGCGGGGCCGCAGAAGCGCGTCGGGAAAGGGCGAACATACCCCCAGAAAATCACCACGGTGGCTACTGACGTTTGCGCGCTTCGGTCCTCCTTCTTTTGCGCGCAGAACCTGCCCAGCAGCTGCGGTGCCGACGGCGGTGGCGGCGGCGGCTCCGCCGCCAGCCTCGCTCCCTCCCGGGAGCTGTACGGCAGCTTCCTGAGCGCCTACGTGGCGACGCCCTTCAGCCCCGTGACCCGCAGTGCCGCGGACCTGGCGGCGGTGGCGGACTGGCTGTGGCCCGTGTACAGCCGACCGCTGGGCGAGGGCAAGGTGGGGCGGGGTTGGAGCGAGAACGGGGGGCCTTGATGCCTGCGGACCTGTTTGCCATGCCCTGCTTGCCATGCCCTGTTCGCCATGCCCTGTTTGCACATGCCATGTTTGCCATGCCCTGTTTGCCATGCCCTGCTTGCCATGCCCTGCTTGCCATGCCCTGCTTGCCATGCCCTGTTTGCCATGCCCTGCTTGCCATGCCCTGTTTGCCATGCCCTGTTTGCCATGCCCTGCTTGCCATGCCCTGTTTGCCATGCCCTGTTTGCCATGCCCTGCTTGCCATGCCCTGTTTGCCATGCCCTGTTTGCCATGCCCTGCTTGCCATGCCCTGTTTGCCATGCCCTGTTTGCCATGCCCTGCTTGCCATGCCCTGCTTGCCATGCCCTGTTTGCCATGCCCTGCTTGCCATGCCCTGTTTGCCATGCCCTGTTTGCCATGCCCTGTTTGCCATGCCCTGTTTGCCATGCCCTGTTTGCCATGCCCTGTTTGCCATGCCCTGTTTGCCATGCCCTGTTTGCCATGCCCCGAGATTGAGATGAGCGTGTGTGTGAACGAGCGTTGAGTACCGCACGGGCGTCCCACAGAATCCTCGATACATAATAATGTTATTTTTATGATTAATTTTTCCATTTTATACTTTTCAATTCTTCTTTACAATTTTATTTTTTAATGGGGCTCGGTACGCAGGTGCGACTAGATGTGCCCGTGGAGACCCAGGTACGGCAACTGGACGGTCCCATGAAGCAGCGGGACATTGTACGGCGGTTGCTGGAGGTGTACCGCCCGGGGATGCGCGAGCCGCCGCCGGGCCTGGGCCTCGGCTCGGCCTGCCAGGACGCCGCCGACTGTGCGGCCGCTGGCCTCGGCGGCGCTGCCCTCGGCGGCAGCGTCTTCAGCGAGGGGGACAACAGCAACAGCGGTAGCGGGGCGCTGGTTCAGAACCTGGGGAAGGCGGCCAAGCTGCTGCTGCTGGCCGGTGAGGATTGCGGCGGCAGCAGGCAGCCGCGCCGCGGCATTCGCCGCTGCGCGGCCGCAGCGATGGAACCCCCCACGTTGCTGTGGCTGGTTCCCCGTACGGCCCCACTCAGGTCTCAGCTGGTTTTGTTGTCGACCGAATATGGCCTGGCGTGGCGATTGCGGTCCGTTCCACTGGTTGCACTGGTGCCCCCTGGTGTCCATTCCTATTCCGGCCCCTACTCCAGTCTGGTCACACGCACCACGCCTGGCCTCGTGCCTAATGGTTTGATTTCCAGTACGGCGCTTGGAGAGGGATGCGGTCGACCCAGCTGAGTATGCCAGCATAAGCTCTTGAGCTGTACGGCACCATACCCTTGTCGCCGGGTGAAATGGCACACACACAGCCGACGCACGCCTGATCAGCCCGCCCACGAGCACACAGCCGATGATTCTGAAGTAGCGCCTCTCCCGCCTCCTCCCCTACCATCCACTGCCTCCTCCCGTACCTCTCCGCGCACCTCCCCCGCGCGCCCACAGCCTTCGTGGCCAGCCGCAACAAGCCCACCCTGGACAAGGAGCTGTTCGACTTCCGGAAGAAACCCACGGGTCGGCGGCGGGCGGGTGCGGGCCGGGCGGGCGAGGCGGCCCAGGAGGCGGACCGACAGGTGCGTTCCCGGCGGATCCGGATCAAGGCAGCATTCAGGGCGGCGGGAGTGCCGAGTGGGTTCGTACTTTACAACAGGCTCCGGATGCCGATATGGAAACGACGCCTGCTCTTCCCGATCATTCCCCGCGCTCCCGTGCCTTGGAATGGGAGCAGCGCAAGGGTAGCCGTGTCCCATGGCCTGCGCCCGGGTTGGGTGTCAGTTCTGAGCCGAGCCGGAAAGGTGGTGTATGCAATCGTTCCAAGGTGGGCCCGTACCCGCGACCGGAGTGTTCCAACGGGCCCAGATGGCTCGTACGTCGTACTAGGCGCTGGTAGGGTGGCGTGTGATGACGCAATTCGGAGCGGACCGCTTGCCGGGTAGGGAGGGATGTAGGGAGGGATATAGGGAGGGATATATATATATATAAGCATTGGCAATTAAATAAATAATCTTTACGCATAATGTTTCCGCACAGGCTGAGGCCGCCAAGGAGGCGCGCCTGAAGGGCCCCCACGCCTTCCCCCTGACCCGCCTCATCGCTATCTTCCACCGACTGTGGGCGTCGGCGCCCGCCCTCGAGGACGACCTGTACGGTAGCATGTACGGCTCAATATTTTCTCGCGGCGGTGCGGCGGGTGCCGACCCAGACTTGGCGGATGTGGACCTTGTGACGGGTTTCGCGGGCGGCCGTTCCGGACTGGAGGTACGGCATCGTATGTCATCGTACTACAATATAGTTGGCTGTACGTTTACGTGCTGCATGCTGATCTTCAACTCCGCTCCTGTAACTGTAGGCCGTTTGGAGCCAGAGTGCGGCCGTGCTCAGCGCTGTCACGGGACTGCAGGTAAGACTCCTGGGTGAGGATGTGTGCTAACGCCTGCTTCTTGTCGCTTAGGTTTGCTTGCTAAGTCATCCATATGCCGACGCAGTCGCGCACGGCAGAATGGAGAGCCTGTCCCAAGGTGCTGCCACCGCCGCACCGCACCCTTCCTTCCAGCGCCGCACCCCTCCGCGCTCAGCTCCGACTCCGCGGGTGTCCCCGGCGTTGCCTCGCGTTTGACTGCTGCCTACCCCGTGTTGTTTTGCATGCTGGTGCTGATTCTGGCGCTTGGTTGTTTCCGCCCCGACACTGCGTGGCGTGACGTGTGCTGCGACGTGCTGTGCTGTGCTGTGGTGGTGATCCGGCGCCACTCCGCGTCCCTGGCTGCTGGTGCACACACTGCTGCGACCGCCCGCGCTGCCGAACCGATGCTGGTGTTGGTGCTGATGCTGGCGCTTGGATGGTCGGGCGTTCCAGAGCATGGGCCTGATTTCAAAGGTACGGTACACCAGCGGTACGCCATTTACGGAGTGGGGTTGACGGCGAGACCGGATGACACGCAAATCCTTCGATCCCCTCGAAACCGCTGCTGTGTTGTGCGCACACGCCCAGTGCCGCGTGTGCCCCTACCGCCACATGTAGTCACATCACATATAAAGGCCGCCCGCAGCGTGATGGGACCTGCCGCATATTATTGCACACCACTGACTGTCGTACCCTCCGTACTGCCGTACAGCACGGCGGCAGCAGTGACGACCCCCTCGATCAGCCGCGCTACACGTGCTGCATCGACGAGCCGTTGGCGCTACGGATAGCCGGCGACGTCAACCTGACGCTGCAGAACTACATCATGTACGACAGATAGAACTCTTTGGGGTGAACTACGGAGTACGGCGATCGTGTTCATCCGACATCATGAAGGCCGGACGGCGAGCGCCTCGTTTCACGGGCCTGTGATCTGCGTGTGGTGAGGAAATGGAGAGGCTCTAGGCGTCTAGGGTTTGGCCCTCTGGGCTGCTTCAGCCGATGCGGCCCGTGTTGTGGGTGAAGGCCCGGCGGGCGGGGGCTTGTGGCCATGCGGTAGGCTGGTTGCTGTAGCAGCGCACAGAATGCCGGGACGTGTACCAGGACGGGTCGATAATGCACGGATCCTACTGAAAGCGGTAGGCCCCTGAGAGGCATCTGGCGAGATCTCACCGTCCCACGTTTGAACAGCCGTGAAGTACATACAGAACGGCATGAATCTGTTCGTTCCCGGAGACCACTGTTTTGCCGTCAAGACTGAGTGACTGATCGTAAAAGTGTTGCACATCGCAACTGACCTAGGTCAGGGTTGCTTTCACAGATTTCGTTTCTAGGGTTCGCACGCCCCTTCCCGTGGTTCCCATCAGGGGCGACAGCCGCCACCGCAGCAGCAACCGGGCAAGCTGTCGATCGTTCTTGGCTGCTGCTCATCCGTGCTGCCTTGCGCACTCGTCGGCGACGTGGTCCTTGTCTCCTTAAGGTCCCGGCTCGTCAAGGAAAAGAGTATGTGTGCCGTTGTACGCAGAGGGCAGGCAACGTTGGTTGCAGCACGCACGAAAAGACTTACCGGAGGCGGTATCCAAAGTCACAAATTCGAAATAAAACATGGACACAAGTCATAAGTACAATGTTGTCAAGTCTACGAATTCTGTCTCTTAAAGGGCGGGGGCTTGAGCGAGGCTAGGTACGGCTAGATTGATCGAGACGACGGGTGTCTCGGAATTGATCGACACTGTCGAGACCGTTACCCGGAATGAGAATGGAGATGGACCCAACAGCCTGCCAAAAGTTTCTTTTGTGTACCATGACAGAAACGTTTTAGATCAGAGCTCGTTGAAGAGGTTTACTTTGCTTGCCTTCATAACATCTTCCGGTCGAGTCAGTCGAACTATCCAAGCGCGCGAGGGTGACATCAGTGCTTACAACAGTATGCAGCCCCGTATGAATTTCGACAAAGCAGTTTTCGATGGCCCTCTGAATTTGACAGTTTTGCTTACTGACTTATCGACTAACGGCATCGCGTTTCCGAGAGGTAGAATGAATATGAATAAGATATTTGCACACCCTGCAATATTTCAGGTATGAAATCCGCCACAGACCTACCTACAGTGGAGGCCACGCGTTCTCCGTAAGTGGTCACGGACAGTAGCTTCGGGCTCATCACCGTACTGAATGTGATCAACCAGCCCTCGTTCTTGGTACTTCAACCTTTATTCTTCCAATGAAAGCCATTTGGACTCGTGGCGCATGATCTGATGACGGCTCGCTGAAGGGCTCAAGTCTGGCCGTTGCCGCTTTGAAGTATGATGTATTGCTGTTAAGTAGGAAATGACTATTAGAAGACGTAATGAGCGAGTATTGGCACCGTCTTGCAGCATTACGAACTGGGACGGAGCAGCTCCGACGACAACTACTGTTCAATGTGGTCTAATTGTTATGATACTGCTGTTTTCCTGGTTGCAAAAGTTCTTCTTTGCTTGTGTAATTTCATGTTTCTATCTACGGCATTCGGACTTGTGCCAAGCTGTCCGCACCAGCCATGAGCGAACTTTGTGACGCATCGATATTACGGGGCAGTAATGTTTCATTGACATCTCATTCACTTGTATATGTTGAGTGATAAAGCAGCCCCTCATGCATTCACAAGTTCAACGACTCCTTAAGCGTTACGGCCGCACTTCACAACGCAACGTAGGAAAACGTTGAGCGCCTTCAAAGACGATACACTCATCAGGTAACCAAATGCAATTTATTAGGCCTCTCTGCTGAAGGCCGACCTATCCCTCCACGAAAAAGCGTACGGAGAAACACATCGAACGCAACTTAGAGGACACGATAGACACGACGTGCTATCTGTAGGTACTGCAAATACATTCATGAAGCATACTACTGACAAAGTATGACGTCGCATACTGTTTCTGAAGGCGGTGAAGGCGCCAGCCCACCATCTGCCGACCTTTCTATCAGCAACGGGAACGGCGAAGCACCTGGAGCTACGCCTAATTCAGAGGATGATGCAGCGTCGGATCCCGCGCCTGCGACTCCTGACTCAACGCGTGCCGTCGGGAATGACAACCTTGTAGACGTCGCTTTGCTTGTCGATAGTCCAGCGAAACTCCATGAGGTGCTGGATATCTTCCTTAACAAACTGAGCTTGACTAGAGAGGTAGTCGCATCAAAGCACCCCGGCGTTAACCTTCGCGTGGCATTTATCAGCTATCGCCATTTCGAACCTGTGGTCGCCGACCTGGAGCCCTGGGACAACGACGCCTTTAAAGCGCTTGTTCATGTCGTTCAGAAGCAGGGCAGTGCAGGACAGCACGGACAGGACGTCCTACGTGGCCTAGCTGCGGTGCCGTCGGTTGGTTGGTCTGCAAAGCACAGATTGCTGGTGCAGATTGCGGACGGCGCACCCGCGCCAACCCCCAAAGACGGTTCAGGCGGGGAGGCCAACGACCGCACCAGCTCCGGCGCGGCGCTGCATCGTCTACGGGATGAGTGCGGACTACAGGTGGTTGCCCGGGCTAACCGTTTTGAGATATTCAGAGGAACATGCCCTCCAAGTGATTGCGCGGGGCTGTCCGTTTCGAGATATGCCCTCCCATGCAACTTTGCAACAACGCAACATCTCTTTGGGGTCAGCAAACCCAGTCATGGGGGCGCCCACCTACCTCCAGCTCCGGAGCTAGCGCTGTGCCTGGCAACGCCGCTAGCTTGCACGCAGCAATTGCTGCACACTGGACAGATAGTGTTTTTTTGCTAAGGGACCCCTCCGACCCATGCTCGTTTCTCTGGTCACTACATTCAACTGCGAAATGAATGAATGAACGAACGTTACAGCGGACCCCAAGGGGATCAACGGTGTCAAGCCTTTGGTCACTACGTTTAACCGCTGTCCCATATGCGCCGACCCCTGTATGCATGCAGACGGTCTACTTTGCGTACTTCAACGAGGCCACCCGGGCCCTGGCGTCGGAGCTCAAGGCGGCAGGTGGCGGGCAACCCGGCTGGCTGGTTACGGAGCGGCTGTCCGACCCGGACGTCCTGCCCCTCAAGATTGCAGACCTGGCCATCGAGCTGCTGGACAAGGCGGCCGGCGCCCCGGGAGCTGCCGCCGGTGCAGCGGGCGCAGCGGGCCGGGCCCGGCGGCCGGAGCGCGCCGCCAGCTCTGAGGGGCCGGTGCCCGAGGACATCGGGGATGTGGCTGAGGTGAGGTTGAGGGGCAGACCCTGCGGGGATGAGGTGGGATGAGGTATGGCGTACCACGCTACCACCGCGTGCCAATCTCAGGGGTCAGGGCAGGCATCCTTGTCGCCCAGATTGCAGAAAGTATTCCGTGGGGAATTCCGCACCCTGCCCTACGAATCACGTCCAGTTTTTATTATACCACGTTGACCGATTTCTGCCCACGGGATGTGCACCGACGGACCCCCGTCGCAGGAGGCGGACGAGCCACCGACCCAGGGGTCCAGGCCCCCGTCCCAGGCCAGCCAGGCCGCCGCCAACTTGAAAGTCACCACGCTGCGCAGCACGGAGCTGGAGGCCGCCCAGACGCCCCACAGGTACCGAGGCTCCTCCGATGGCGACGGCAGCCCGGGCCTGAAAGAGGAGCACAGCAACATCAGCAGCTCGCGCAAGTCCTCCGACAACAGGAGCCATAAGAGCTCCGGAACCGCGGCGGGCAGCGGCAGCGGGAGCCACGGCGGCAAAGGCGGTATCGAAAGCGTCCGGCCGTCGGGCGCCGGCGGCGGCGACGATGGTGCGGCGTCGCCAAAGGGAGGCGGCGGTACGGCACGCCCGTCGGAGGCGGGGTCGGCGCGCTCCCGGCACCGCAGCGCCGCGCCCTCGGAGGCGGCTACTGGTGCGGGTGCCGGGGCCGGAGCTGGTACTGGTGCCTCGGTGAAGAGCAGCCCCTGGTCGGAGAGGGGCGCCGGAGATGAGGGCCTTATCAAGACCAGTCGGCTGTCGAACGCGGGCACGGGCCCCGTCATCGTTGGCGGCGGCGCCCACCGAGGCAGTGTGCCGCCGTCAGAGGCGGGCGCCGCCCCGAGGCGCGTCAGCGGTACGAACGCCGCCGTCAAAGGCACTCCGCGAGCATCTGAACTAGGGGCGGGCGCCGGCGCTGTCAAGGGCCCCTCAGCCAGGGGCACCACGCCACGGCCGTCGGAGGCGGACGCCGCGGGGCCAGCCCCCACGGCGCCGGGCACGCCCAAGGCGTGCAGCCCCGTGCCAGAGGCTGAGGAGGGCCGCGCGAAGAGCCCGGAGCCAGCGTCCGGGAAGGGCTCCGCCTCCAAGTCCGCAGCACCACCCGGAGGCGACATCCACATCCGCGGCCCGCTCTCGGAACACAAAGAGGGCGCGGCTTCCGCGCCCGCGCAGCCGTTGAAGACCCCCAGCCGCGCGCCGCCGTCAGAGTCGGGCGGCGGCAAGGCCGCGCTCCTTGCGCCCGGCTCCGCCCGCGGCTCCCTCGGCGCCAGCTCGCCGAGGAGCGTCGACACGCCCACGCCCGAGCCGCCGCCGCCGGCGGAGATCAGCAGCTCGGTGGCGCCGCAGCACCCTCTGCTGCCCGGCATTGAGAGCCTCGGCACGGATTTCAGCGGGCTGCCGATCAGCCAGCAGCAGTCGACGACGGCGGCGGGCGCCGCGGCGCCCAGCCTAGCCGGGGGCTTGCAGCCGCTACCATGGGTGAGTCGCAGGAGGCCTCACGAGATGGGCAGTCGGGCGCGTTATCAAGCCTGACGTCACGCAGATACGCCCCGTTGTAGAACTTGATGTGGGGGCCGCGCCTCATTGGGGTTTCGGGGGTTTTCGGGGTTACAAAACCCTAGGGTTTTAGATGCAGTTGGAGGCTTTTGGGCCACGCGGCTGACCACGTTCCGCGCAGTTGATTATGACTGGTTGCCACGGACACAAGGACCCGTATGCCTCCGGTCCTGGTCGTGCAGTGATGCGCCTCCGCCGCCTGCTGTGCGTGCGGGCCCCGCCCATGCTGCCTGCCTGCCACCTCCGCCCATGCCGCCACCTCCGCCCATGCCGCCACCTCCGGCCATGCCGCCACCTCCGCCCATGCCGCCACCTCCGCTCATGCCGCCACCTCCGCCCATGCCGCCACCTCCGCCCATGCCGCCACCTCCGCCCATGCCGCCACCTCCGCCCATGCCGCCACCTCCGCCCATGCCGCCACCTCCGCCCATGCCGCCACCTCCGCCCATGCCGCAGTCGAAGCGCGCGCTGGAGGACTTCAAAGCGGAGATGAAGAGGACGGCCTTCGAGCTGCCCAACCCTCGGGATGACCCGCGCACCGCCCGCCTTGACACAGGTGGGTACGACTGTACGACAGTAGTCGTACGGCCATTGTACTGACGTCGTAATGACCCTAGAGAAAAGCGCAGCGGTGCGGTTTGCTGTGCACGGTGGCGGGCCTGGCGTTTTACAGACGCACTCGCCTGTGTACCGCTTGGGTCCGCAGCTTTCAGGATGCAGCCCTAGGCGTGCGTGTAGGTTATTCTTTAGGTTTGTGCTCATGCGGCCATGTCTGGTGTTGGTATCAGTGCGGTGTTGCGCTGTGAAGCCGTCGGCCCGTTCCTCGCTTCTCTGCGCTGCAGTGTTCTCTAACCCGCACGACCTGTGGCCGGTGCTGCCGCCCGGTGGGATGTACTGCCTGGAGGCCTGCGACCCCAGGTCTACCTTCGCCTACCTGCAGCACCGCGACTTCCCGTCTACCAAGGCAAGCCGACGCAGCTTCGCTGCTCTTGGTTTCCTGATTTTTTGCGCAGCTTGGGAAGTTTGACGAATTCACCAGGGCAGTGCTCGCCGATACAATCTCCGCGCTTTCAGTATGTGCTAGCACATGAGATGGCCGAGCGAGTAGATTCCGTGCGGTCGATGTCCGCGCGTGCCTGCGTGCCTGCTCCGCGACCTCTCCGACTGAACTGAACATGCACCTACAGGGAAACCTAAGAGCCCGGTTGCCTCGGGATTTGCCTTGGGTTCGTTCGCCCTTCCAGTTGCTGTCCGGATTGGCCCCGCCCGGTCCCGGTCCTAGGCGCCGCGTCTACGCTAGGCCACAGGCGCAAAGGGCCGTCTGTTGTATGGCTGGCAACGCAGCGTGCAGTGGTCGTTAGACGGTGCCTGGCTAAGGGTAATGCGGTTTCCTTCATCCGCGCCTCGCTCCCCTTGCGTCCTCGTGCGCTTGTCTCACCCGCCAGGTGCGCGTGAGCACCTACTTTGGCAAGTGGGGTCGGCACCTGGTGGACTATGTGGTGGCCTGGCAGCCCATCCCTCGGGCGGAGGCGGCCTGGCAGCTGGGGGACGCGAAACAGCCGCCGCAGCCCTGGGAGCCGCGGCAGGTGGTGGCGCACACCACCAACGGCGAATACCAGTACGCCAACACGCGCATGAAGTTCCGGGGACCCAGGTCCACCAAGCCGGATGCGGAGGTGGTGGACTACAGCGACGCGCACGGAGTGGACCTTCCGGATACGAAGGTGGGTATCAATGATGCAAGAAGAATCTTGACCAGTGTGACTGTAATCACATTTTACAATGTATAATAGTAATCAGCAAAGGTATTACTGTTTTGTTATACGTTACCAAGTAGTATCTTGGAAGATTCAAATATTAATAACATTCAATGAAATTAATAAGCGGTACGATGTTCGTATTTCAATCCATGAAAGTAGGCTTGCGGGCCAGGAGTGTACGACTGACTTGGTGCGCCAACCCGCCGCGCTCCTCGCCCCCAGGCCGCCCACGAGTCGGCGCCTCGCAACAGCGACAAGGACCGAGACGCGCACCTGCTCGACCCGCCGCGACCCAACACCTGGGGCGAGCTGGCGAGGAGGCCGCTCATCAGCAACCTGCGGGCGCACGGCGGCGGTACCTACATACACCACGTGAACTACGACAACTCGGGTATGGCGTGGAGCCGGGCGTGCCATGCTCCTGGTTGCTGTCTCCGCACCACCTGCGGCCGCCGCGTCCCCATCACAAAATACCCCAAGCCTAGAAACCCCTTGTCGTGCCCGCCGTCGTGCATATGTACGGTATGCGACCCCTCCTCCCAGGTCTCCGCACCACCTGCGGCCGCCGCGTCCCCGCCGGCTACTACTTCACCCTCATCCCCAACGTCCCCGCCAAGGTCCCGGCCGTGCCCGGCGGAAGCAACGCTCACGTCAGGCCCTCCTCCGCCGGACGAGCCATCGCCGCGGCCCGCCAGACACGCAGCATCTCGTTGTCGCCCGCCGCCACCTCGGCTTCCCTCCTTCGCCGGGCCCGCCCCGTGTCCAAGTCCACCACCGGCCCACCGGCGAACGGACGTCTGACGGAGAGCAACTCCGCCTCAGCTGCAGACGGCCGCCGTGGCCCCCCCGACGCCCTGCGTATGTCTGTCGTACCTCCGGGGCACGACCAGTACGGCATAGCCGAGGAGGAGAGCCGGCCAGAGAGCAGCCTCAAGGTATGTGATGTGGGGGCCCGGCTGCCGCCATCTGGATATGGTACTGGAGATGCCGTACAATGCACGGACCTCCCCCCGCGCTCCGTCGTGGCTGACGACGTGGTGTCGCATCCATCCCTGCCCCCTCAGGCGGGGATGCCGCCGGGCCTGCTCAGCAGCCCGCCGCTCGCCGCGTCCCAGAGCTTCCTGGTCCTGGACAAGCTGGGTGCCCTGACGCCGAACAAGGACCGCTGGCGGACGTACGACGTGCCCTTCAACCACCCCCTCAACGCGGCACGCGCCGCGGAGCTGGGCGCCGAGGAGGCCCGGGCCTCCGGCCGCAACGTGCGGACCTTCAGTGACGCCGCGGCGGTCATGAAGGTAAGTACGGGACTATGTGGACAGGGTGCGCACGGCAGTACGGCAATACGGCAGTACGGCATTACGGCAATATGACAGTACGGCAGTACGGCGATGGCACGGCAGTGGGTGCGTGCGTGCTCCTGCGGTTGACATTGCTTGGTAGCGGCGATCATTGCGATTTTCGCGCGCCGTGAATGGATTTTGCACCGGTTGACATCTGGGGTTTCACCTGCGCAAGGTCACGGTGTCGATCCCTGTCCTGTACATCGATGCAGCCGCATCACCGCGTCCACCAAAGGACCAAACCTGCCCGTGTCTTTGCCGTGCGTCTTATCCTTGTGCTGTGTGTGACTTCCTGTTCAACCCGATTGTGAGCCACTATTGCGATGTTTGGCAACCCGTGGCTTACTCTTGTCTTTACCCATGCACTTTACCCATTCTTCTTTACGCATTCGTCTTTACCCTTGCGTTTTGACCCCCGTGGCTTACCCCCGTATGTGTTCTCGTGTGTGTCCTGTATGCTATTCCCCGCAGGTCGCTGAGCAGGAGCTGCGCATGTCCCGCGCCTTCGTCCCGGGGCCGCTGGTGGTCCCCACCTGGGAGGACATCCCCCGGCTGTACGTGGAGCACATGGAGGCGGCCCGGGCGCTGATGCCCGTCACGGAGCTGGGTGAGGAGGGCGGAGAGGAGGGGGGGGAGGGGGAGGGGAAGGAGGAGGGGGAGGAGGGAGAGGAGGGGGAGGAGGGGGAGGAGGGGGAGGAGGGGCCCAAGGGTTGTCCCGAATGCCTGAGGGGGGGCAGGGGTCGGTTTTGGGGTGCAGGGGCAGGGTGGCAAGGCGGTGGGAGAGAAGTCTACAAGAGCACGGGTCGTTTAATGTATTTGTGATTCATCTGCTCCGGCAACATACATACCAGCTTCCGCGCCCACACACCCCAGCGCCACCATTAAACCCTCCTCCTGGCCCCCCGCCCCCCCGCCAGATACGTACGGCACCTCGCGGCTCCACCAGCTGATCTACCACCTGCAGTGCGCCGCCACCCTGGAGTACGACAGGCTGGATGCCAAGCTGCTGCTGCTGCCGCAGATGGCTCGCCTGGGCAAGAAGAGCGCCGAGATCGACGCGTGGCTGCAGGCAGGTTCGGGACGTGTTGTTTTTAAGATGGGTACAGTTGCACGAAACACGCCGTCCATGCAGGGAAGAGAGGAAATGGAGCGCACCGAGACTCGAACTGGTCGCCTGGACAAGTGGCTGCCTCCGCCTAAGCCATGCCTCCGAAACCATCGACTGGCTTGGACCGAAAGTGACCGACCAAATTTTAACTAATAGCACTCGGTCATTGCGACGTCCACGTGCAGGTGCTTCTTGTCCATCAGCAAAACACGTGTGGCACGCCGCAGGCTTGCTTCGAACCTGAAACGTGATCAAAGTTAGAACCGGGTTACGTCTTGGAATGCCATATTCTTATAGATGATGTTGCACTGGACCCCGCGGGTCGTCGGTGACAGCCATAGCTTCCTCACCACACATTGCATAAACGAAGCCATATTGCTTTTGTTTTAAAGACGCTGTGGTTAGGAATCTAGATCACGACTTGCAGTGGGGCATCACTGATTTGCCGTGCAGGGCATCGTCGAGCACGCGTCCTTCCTGTACGACAAGTTGGAGATCTACGACACCAACCTCTGGGGCGTCCCCGCCGCAGCCGCCAAGCCCGAGCCCTCTCTCCCCGCCCTGCAAAGCACGACCACGATCACGGCCACCACCGCCACCACCACCACGACCACGGCCGGCGGCCTGCCGCTGCGGGCCAGCCTGGCAGTGCTGCCGCCGCCGCCGCCGTCCACGATGGCGCCCGGCCAGGAACAAGGCTGGGTCTTCCCTGACCCCCTCAAGGGCACCGCCCACGCCTCCCGCAGCGCGGTCAACGCGTCAGCTCAGGTCAAACCCGCAATCCGCGAGCAGCCCGTGGCCCCGCACGTGGTGACTCCCGTGGAGTGGAGCGCCATCACCAACATCATGGACCCCAGCCGCCACAAGACACTGATCGCCGCATGGATACGACTCAGGCACGTGCATGTGCACGTCGTACGTCGTACGTAGCTGTGTACATGCCGACGGGGCGGTCCTGCCGCTGTCTTAACATCGTAAAGATGATGCCGTAGCCGTACGGCATCCCCTACGGTGCTGTCTGTGTGTGTTATGTTGTCTTGCAGCTTGGCAGGCAAATGGCATGGCGGGGATGCGTGGTGGGGCGAATGAGTCAGCGAGGCAGGCAGGCAGGCAGGCAGGCAGGCAGGCAGCTAGCCGGGCAGCTGCAGTAGCCCGATGTCTTGCGTGCGTGGCTGGATGGGCCCTACTCGTGTGTCTGGGCCCTATTCGCGTATCTGGGCTCTACTCGCGTATCTGGGCCCTAATCGCGTATCTGGGCCCTACGCGTGGGCCCTACTCGCGGGCTTCAGGGCTGGTGATCTCTGGTCTTTGATGGTCCACCCCGGAGCTCACCAGCACGTAGCTGGCGATGCCCATTGCCCAACCTGCTTCTGACGTGCCCCTCTGGCAGAGTGCTTTTTTGCTGTTTTACACTCCCTTTGCTTTCTTTTGGCTGTCTGCGTCGGTGACTGGTCGTCTCAGGCCGCTGATGACGGGTGCAGTGCTCAAGAGCTCCGGCGACGCTTCTTCTTCCTGCGCCCCCGGCAGCAGCCTGGCGGATTACGGCTCCTCGGACGCCGGCGCCACCGCCAGCGGCTTCGGCGACGCCAAGCAGGCCAGCGGCGCCATCACGACCGCGGCCGCCGCGGCGAACGAGCCGTACTTCCACGGCGTCGTCAATCGGGAGGTGCTCGACTACCTGCACCAGGTACGGTAATCATCATAACACACAGCAATCCTGCAGTACATGCCGTACATGTCGTATATGCCGTACATCATCGAAAAAACCTGCTTACTTTTGAGAAAGTATGCCCATTTAATAATGAGCAAGTGACAGCTTTCTACTTCCTACCTATCTCTTGATTCGACGGCTGCTGCTGCTCCATGAAACGCCGCAGGACCTGTCGGTCATGTCGGCGCCGGAATTTGTGCCGCCACCGCCGCCGCCGGCCTCCCTGCCCAAGCACCGCGGGTACCGGGGCGAGGGGCCGCTGCCGCCCGAGCACACCGCCGAGATGCCGACCGTGCATCGCCCGGTGCGGTGCCGCGGAGTCGAGGAGACGCCGCTGCCTTCCGCCTACAGCAGCATGGACATCTGGAACCTGATGTCCAAGTCAGAGAATGTGGGTGTGGGTGTGGGTGGGTGTTTGGGCTGTACCATAAACCTTTTGGATATCGTGGGTGTTGGTGATTGTGGAGGGGATCGTGGGTGCCGTACCGCCATATTTGCCGTACCGTCATGTTGACGGATGGACTTGCGATGAATTGGCAGGGGGAAGGGTGTGAGGCGAAGAACAGGCAGGGGGAAGGGTGTGAAGAAGGTTGACGGTTTTGCGGTTGTTAGTTCCGGGGTCTTGCCCGCGAGACAAAGCCATGCATGAGTATATGCTCGCCCATCCTCCTCGTAACCAACCACGGCCCGCAGGCGCCCCCATGGTCGGGCAGAGGCCCACACAGGGACCCCGACCCGCGGGACGCTGGGGCCGTCCGGACGAGCCAGGTGGCTGTGCAGCGCCTGCAGGTGAGCAGGCACAGGAACGATGAGCCCAATCTATGAGCCCAATCTATGAGCCCAGTCGATGAGCCCAATCGTGCACGTGCACGTGCGTGGCTGAGGGACACGTCCCTGTGCGTTAGTTTCTTCTTTCTTCGTTCGTTGAGCAGCAGGCAGCAGTACGTACGTGATACTGCGGCCCGCGGATACGGTACCCTCCTCGCGTTCCGTGTGTACGTGCATCTGCCTGCCTCTTGCAAAGCCTCCCCATGTATCAATCCTCCTGGCTCTCCGATGTTGGAAATCGGCTGGCTCTCCGATGTTGGAAATCGGAATGCCTCGCACTCGTCTCGACCCATGCTTCACTCCTTCGTTTGTTCCTTCCTTCCTTCGTTCGTTCTCATCCCATCCGGCGGGGCGCAGGCTGCCCGCCAGTTCGCGGCCTCACAGCAGGCGGCCATCCGCAAGTCCATGCTGCTCGCAAAGGGCCTGGCGCCGCCGGACGAGTCGGACACGCCGTACTACGGATCTGACGTGGCCGAGGACGATTTCGCCACCGACATAACCAGTACGTGCAAATGTGCAATCGATGCTGTACACGCATGTCACAGCATGCCTGACAACCCGCGAATCCCCCGCGAGGTCAATGGGGAGAGCTCCTGTCCAGTTGAGGCGAGTCGTATAGGATGGGAGGGGGTGAATGGGCGACGTACACTCGTGACCGCCGTACACATGTGACCGCCGTACACATGTGACCGCCGTACACTCGTGACCGCCGCACGCGTGCGCGCCCCGGCTATACCCGCCGCAGACGAGGGCGCCCATGGCGGGACGCCGCGGCGGCGAGTCCGCGGTTCGATCCGGGCGAGCAGCGGCGCCGACCCGCAGGGCGGTGAGTTTTTCACGATACGCGGCGGCGACGCCGACGGCACGCAAAGGTCGCTGCTGCATTTGGTGGTGATCATCCACATGTGTGCCACAGATGCGCACACCCATCACCCAACCGATCAGCACGCATACGGTAGAACTCCAAGCGTGTCACCAGAGGTCGCGAGCTACCTAGGTTTTAACGCAAGGGTGTACAATGATACCGTAATGCAATTGTATCCTTCCGTGGACTATGTATATTACACAGCAGCCGCTAAGCGCCAGATACCGGTGCAATAGCGGGTTCTTAGCGGCGCGTAGCGGCGCCTCACGCTGGCTCTCTCCTAACTTGTGCCTTCCTGTCTGCGCCCTGCCTGCGCCCACCCCTGCCAGCCACCCCTGCCACCCACCCCTGCCACCCACTCCTGCCACCCACTCCTGCCACCCACCCCTGCCTGCCCCCGGTCCCTGACAGCGCCCCGCTACCGACCCGGCACCGCGTGCCAGACCGGGGCTGACCTCGGGATGCCTACACCGGAGGTACGGCGGGGCCTGGTGGGGGTGTATGCGCGGCACTGAAATGCCGTACTGTTCTGGTCTGCTGGAAGGGTGATTGTAACGCGCGGCAAATAATTAGTAAAATAGGCCTTGCGTCGAGCCAAAGGACGGGCGGGCAATGCCGTCCAGAAGCTGAGTCGGAATTGCCTATTCACTGGGGATGTCTTGTTTGGCTCTGAGCAGGCGATATGATGGTACGGTACGTACCGCCGTACCATCATATCGCCTGCTCAGAGCCAAACAAGACATCATCGGAAAACTAACACCCTAGGCGGCGACAGCTTGTAGGTACAACCTTTGGGAGCCGCACAACCAGCGACCCCGCCCGTTATCAAGCCGCCGTGTCGCAACGGTGCTGTTGCTGCAATCACCACTCATCACCCTGCCTGTGCTATCACGCGCACCGGCATATGCTACATGCCACAGGAGGAGGTCGAGGAGCAGGACAGGATCTCAAAGGAGGAATCAGCGATGGAGGCACGGCGGCGGCTGTTGCGGGGCAAGGACGGCAAGACCCGTCAGGAGGTATGTACGGACGTACGGAAGGACGAACAGATACACAAACGATTCGCTCGGACAGGAGGCGTGCCCGCCCTCGCTCCCACGCCCTCGCTGCCTGACTACGGTCTTTGTCCCCGCTCTGCGACGCTCATTCTGCCTCAGCACAGGACGACAACCTACCTACCTGCCTGCCTGCCTGCCTGCCTGCCTGCCTGCCTGCCTGCCTGCCTGCCTGCCTGCCTGCCTGCCTGCCTGCCTGCCTGCCTGCCTGCCTGCCTGCCTGCCTGCCTGCCTGCCTGCCTGCCTGCCTGCCTGCCTGCCTGCCTTACTCCTTCCGGCCTTGCTTGATCCTCGCCCCCAGATTCTGGACGAGGCGCTGCAGGCGGCCGAAGATGCCATCCGCTCGCTGCAGCCCCGGCCTATCGGCAGCGGCGTCATGACCCCTCCGCCCTACGAGCCGGACAGCCCCCGCCTGCTCCTGGTGCGCGAGGAGCCCCGCGACGCCGAGCTTGCGCTCGCGATGCGGCCGCCCAAGCTCAAGCACTGCCACTCGGAGGTGCTGCAGGACGACTGGTACAAGCACACGGGCCCCAGCAGTAAGCGGCTCACCAACACAGCCCAGCAGCAGCAGCAGCACACGGCCAAGCCGCAGCTGCAGCGTAACATGTCCATCGCCAGTGTGTACAACCCCGGAGGTCAGGGACCGGAGCCCTTCAGTCTGGAGAAAATCTGGCGGAACGGGAACGTGGGGTCGGACGTCGAGTCGGGCATGGACGCGATCGCGCTGGACGACTTGCCGGCGGGTGAGTGAGCGAGCGACCCGTGGGACGACTTGCCGGCGGGTGAGTGAGCGAGCGACCCGTGGGACGACTTGCCGGCGGGTGAGTGAGCGAGCGACCCGTGGGACGACTTGCCGGCGGGTGAGTGAGCGAGCGACCCGTGGGACGACTTGCCGAGCGAGCGACCCGTGGGACGACTTGCCGGCGGGTGAGTGAGCGAGCGACCCGTGGGACGACTTGCCGGCGGGTGAGTGAGCGAGCGACCCGTGGGACGACTTGCCGGCGGGTGAGTGAGCGAGCGACCCGTGGGACGACTTGCCGGCGGGTGAGTGAGCGAGCGACCCGTGGGACGACTTGCCGGCGGGTGAGTGAGCGAGCGACCCATGGGACGACTTGCCGGCGGGTGAGTGAGCGAGCGACCCGTGGGACGACTTGCCGGCGGGTGAGTGAGCGAGCGACCCGTGGGACGACTTGCCGGCGGGTGAGTGAGCGAGCGACCCGTGGGACGACTTGCCTGGATCCCGCTTGCTAGCGGGTCATTGAATGAAGCCGCCCATCCCCTGCCTGCCCCACCCATCCCAAACCGACCTTCAGCCCACCCGTGACCCGCCCGTACCTCACCCGTCACTTACGTGCCTCAACGGGACCTGTCCTGACCTGATCTGATCTGCTGCCCCTACCTGCGTCAACCTGCTCCCATTCCCCCCTTGGTGCAGCAACCTCCGGGTTCTTCTACGCCGAGCCCACGGGCTTCGGGGGCCTTGTGGACTACGACACCGCCATGGCGCGCCGCCGGGCCATTGCGGGCGCGGAGGTTGCGCACCTGCAAGGGGACTTCATCCCCAAGAGCGATGTGAGGGCGGGCCGCGGCAGGGTGCACAAATAACGGAGGCGGGGAGGGGAGGGGGCCGCCAGCGCCAGCGCCGGCGCACGCCCTGCAGCAGGGACTGCATGTGTCGCTCTCCACTACGACGTACCCCCGGGGCCGCTGGGGCGGGCATTCATTGCACACGCGAGGGCAGCGGGTCGCGGCGTAGGAGACGGCCCAGCCAGGCTGCCGAGCTTCACACCGTCGCGCGCGCTGCCGGGCCCTGCTGGGCCCTGCTGGGCCCTGCTGCCGGCAGGCATCCCACACCGCGCCGCGCGTGCCTTCACACATGAATGTCGCAACCCAATCACCAGCCGCATAAATACACATGCCACAAACAAATATAATATATCTGACAGGCAAGCAAGCAAGCAGGCACGCAAGCAACATAGCACACAGACGCCGTGCACACGTATGTACGGGCGGCCCTCACCTCGTCACTTGTCGCCGCGCCGCCGCCGCAGGTGTTCGATCTGCTGGTGGTGTACTGCAACCTGGGTCGTCAGCCAGACCAGGTGGCGCTCCTGCAGCAGGCCATCGAGGCGCCGGTCTCGATGCGCGCCGTGTCCGCGACGCAGCGGGCCGCCGCCGCCGTCGCGACGGCGGCGGGCCCGACGTCGGCGCTCGCCGCCAGCGCCGAGGCGCGACGCGGCGGCGGCACGGCGGGGACGCGCGGCGCGGCGGCCCTGGACGCGGAGGCGACGCGGCAGCGCATCCACGCCACGGCCTGGCTGCTGGGCGTGACCTGGCGCCGCATCTCCAACGAGACCTACATCTCCTTCCTGAGCCGCGTGCTGGGCTGGCCGCCGGAGATCGCGGCGTCCATGCACCGCACGCGCGCCACGCACCTCATCGCGCGCGCGCTGGTGCGCGGCCACGACCTGCGCTCCGTGCCCAGCGCGCCGCCGCGGCAGTGATGAGCGGCGCAGCGGGCCATCCATGGGCGGCTGGGCGGGTCATTGGTGCCTGAACGGTACGATGCTGCTGGGTGGTAGGGCGAGCGCGAAACAAGCAAACAAGCGAGCGAGCTCCGGGCGCGCAATTTCACTTCTACCGCGGAGGGTAGGACGCGGGACTCGTCGCGGGATGCCGCACCCAACCCCCCTTGATAGTGCGCGCCGCAGTGCGCTGCCTGATGAGCGGCTAGGCGCGCACATACATCCCCGACCTGCCATGGCGTCATGCCTGGCTGGCTGGGTGGCTGGCTGGCTGGCTAGGTGGCTGGCTGGATGGGGGGCCTGAATCATGCATGGCCGGTCAGCAGCGCCGTCGCAGGGCCGCAGGCCGCAGGGGATATGCGCGAGGCCGCCCGCCGGACAGCAGCAGCTGACGCGTCTTGCGTGCTAGCCCCCGGAGGGTTGCGGTGCGTGGTCTGGCGCTTCGTTTCGCTCCATTTCGCTTCGCTGCTGTCGTCCTGGCAAGGTTGCCAGTTACGGTTGCCTGCACGGTTGCCAGTCAAGGTTGCCAGTTAAGGTTGCCAGCAAGCAAGGTTGCCGCATTTGTGCGTGAGTTGCGGTTGATTACATTGGCGTTGCACACAGCCGCCGCCGCTGCCGCCGCAGAAGCAGCAGCTACTGCTCGCGGTCCGTTGTTCGTTGTTCGTTGGCGTTACTGCAGTGGGCTGCTGAGGCGGGTCTAATTCACGTTGGCTGGCGAGCGGGCCCGCTGGGATATCTCCCTTGTAGTCGGGATGCGGGGCCGTTAGCTGTCCGTTTGGCTGTTGGTTGCGGGTTGTTGCTTGTAGTCGGGATGCGGGCACGCACGCAGCGACGGGATCCGTCGGTGGCATACGGCGGGGTGTGTGTGCGTGAGGATGACGACAGCACGCAGGCAGGCAGGGTGCGTGGCTGGGTCCGCTTGGTGCGTGTATGTATGTATGTATGTGCCTCGATGCCATCCGCCCATAGATCGATGCGCTCTGCAGCCACCGGGCGCCGCATGCAGCGCCGTCGCGTCGTACGCCACGGGACGTACGCCGACGGCAGCAGGATGCACGCGCCGACCTGGAAGTAAGCAAGGCACACATACACCGCACGGCGCCGGCGGGCGTGCGGGAGCGCGCGGGGGGCCGCGGGAAGCCGCCGGGGCTCGCTCGCCCGCTGCCTGCGAGTAGCGATACATTCCTCGCATTCGGTCATGCCGTGCGGCTTGCTGGCTTGCTTGCTTGCTGCTGGGAGTGGCACTTGATCGCCTTACTTGCCTGCGTGTAGGTTTTGATAATCACCTGGGGGACATCTGGATAGATCACCCGCAGCGGTCAAAGAGCGGATGCATGGGACGACGATGTATATGTTGTTCGAGTGGAGGGAGGTGTATGTGCGGATGGTTGGGTGGTCTCGATCGTCTCGCAAGGGAAGGCTGTTACCACGTGCGTGCCAGGGTGGGCGCAAACGGCCGTGCGCGCGCCTGCCTCGGCTCGCGCACTGACTGACTGACTGACTGACTGGGTGGCTCGAAGGTGCTTCTTCGGCCGCCACGCAGGCGCTTCAGTCCTTGCTTGCTTACTCCTTACTAGCAGCGGGTGCCCCGCATCGACCACTGGGTGCGTTGCGGCCCACGCAACGGCGGGGCGTGTGTTTAGAAATGCAACCCGCCCGACCCGGGCGTGTGTGTCTGTTGGGCTTCAATCTGCGGAGTGTGCTTGCTATTACGGTAGTTGTCGGGCCCAGCCAACCCAGTCGTTTCGTTTGCGCGTCTGTACATGTCGCCAGGCGCTGCTGCTGAGTTGAGCGTGAGGATGGATAATGTTAGGTGGCTTGCGTGCTGCTGCCGCTCTGGGTCCTGACGAGTTCGCGCTCTTTGACTTGTTTGGGCTGATACGATCATCATCCTGCTATACATGCTTGTTACTGGTTTGGGTTTTCAGCTGCCGTGGGTGCTGCACGGATGCTGCCGTAGATGCTGCCGTACTCTGGCCGTCGCTCGTCCATCTTGCGGTGGCTAGCCAGGTGGGCTGCTGCTGCAGGAAGCAATGACACGGTGGGCCGCATGCATACATACCGCCAGCAGCCGCGCGGGATCTTATTATCGAGCCTCCCAAGCGGGCCCCGCCGTACACCGTACGAAGTACACCCTAAACCCTATCTCCGTCGTCGTACGTCAAGTCGCTGCTGGCGCCGCTCCGTGATCCCATCATCATGTGCTTGCTTGCGCAGCCTGCGCGCCTCTCTCTTGATGACATCATTAATATTTGTCCATCCGGTTTAGCAGGATTGGTACCAAGGCGACTTCGTCATGCTTGCGTTGTTTTGCGCGCAATTTATTATACGTACGTACGCGGTGCTCGGCCCTCAAGCAAGCAGCCAGTCGGTTTGGCGGTATGGCGATTGAGTGAGCGAGCCGGCGGGATGGCTCGAGGGTGGGCCGTGGGTGCGTGGCCGTATGTGTGTTGAAAGCAAGCAATGGAGCGCGAGGTCAGGGATGCATGGATGTGCGGTGGGCGTGAAATCGAACTCTACGCATCTCCGGATGAAGGGGCAATTCTCGCTCCTGGGTTTGGGTTTGCTTTCGTTTCTTTACTCTTGAGTGCGGGTGACGATCTCTACCTATCTATCTACTCATCTACCTATCTATCGCCGGCGGGACATACAGCGACGGACGCCGCCGTACGTACGTTGCCGTACTTTTGTGCGTGGAGGCACACACGCAGTAGTCAACATGCATACACATACACCCATCCCATCAGACCACGGCACTGAATGATGACGTACCCGATGTACCTGACGTACCTCCTGACTGAAGGATGTGGGATCGATGTGCCAAACCTGTTTGTTCGTTCAGGCTCGCTCGGGCAGCAGCCTGATCGCTGATGAGTCCACCGCCCCGCCCTGCTGCCCGCTTCCGCGTCCTTTCATCCGCGGCGCAACTGTGGGGGCGGAAGGCGGAGGGCGGAGGCCTGCTTGGCTTCAGCCGTTCCGTCCGGGTTGTGTGTGTACGTAGGCCCGCCGGAGGCACGCATGCAGGAGGCCGTCCCTGTCCCACCGTGCTCGTGAACTAACGCCCCCTTGCTCGTAATCGATTGAGAAGGGATGGGTGTCGCTCAGCGGGCGCTAACCCCCCCTCACCGACGCGCGCGCGCCAGTCGCAGCACGAAGGCCTGCGATACGCGCGCTCTGCCGTGCGTGCGTACGTGGTGCATGCACACCGACCTTGCTTGACGAGGTGCGTGCGTGGTGCATGCACACCGACCTTGCTTGACGACGTGCGTGCGTGGTGCATGCACACCGACCTTGCTTGACGACGTGCGTGCGTGGTGGATGATGCGTTGATGACGGGGGAACCAGCGTCGGTTCTGATGCATGGGACCTACCTACCCTAGCTAGTGGATGGCCGGCTTGGTTGCTTTCATACATAGTTGTGCGCGAATGGTTTGGCGCTACGGGGGCGCCGGCCGATGCTGGGCGGGCGCTGACAACCTTGCTTGCTTGTTAAATGGGTCTATCTGCTTCGACGCGCGCGCGAGCTGCGCAGGGCAGCGGCGCGCACGCATGCATACACACTGGCTGGGTTGCTCATTAAACACTCACACTACTGCATGGCAAGGGACGAGCGAGGCCGTACATCCTTGCAGGGTCATCGGCCTGCAGTGAGAATGTGGTGGGAGGGGGTTCGCGTCCACTGGGAGGTTGCGTTCAAGGGGAGGTTGCGTTCAAGGGGAGGTTCAGTAGTTCTCTCGTTCGCAGCAGCAGGGGCGGTGTATGTTTGGCCCCGAAGCTGGAACGCCGTATATTGAGGTGCTGCCGGGCTTCATATTTGACATCCCACCCGATCCCATCCCATGTCGAAAGCGATTCCAAACGGGTACTACTGCGTGCTGCTGACTGATGAGGGCGATTTGCGACATGTCATGTATACCTACCTAGCTACCCGCCGCACCGACCCCGACTTGATTGACGTCTGTATGTGTGCGTGGCTTTCGTTCCGGTCGCTGGGTCTTAGGTGCGCAGGCGGGCGGTAGGTGTGGCGGGTGTGGTAGGTGTTGCGGGAGCACGATCGATTGATCACGAAGGCCGGCTACGGTACTGTTGGCTGGCGGCATGAACGCTTGTATATGTACCGTTGGTACGTCTATCTGGCTGGGTTCCGTCGGTTCGTTGGCTGCTGATGTAGTCTTGTGGGTGGGTGACGAATGAACTGTATGCATCCGAATGGACTTCGCTTGATTGTGCCACTTGCCACGCACTCTCTCCTATTCTATCGGTGACTGGCGCGCGGTGGCTGGGTTCGTAAAGCAAGGGGCGCGGGTATTTCTTTCGTTAAAGGGACGTCCATGCAGCGGCTGCATTTCCTTCGGGAGAGCTGGCGCTGTCAGCTGGGGGCGGGCGTGCAGCTGGCCGCGGCTGCTAACGCGGATGCGGATGCGAACGCGGATGCGGATGCGGATGCTGGGTGCGGATGTGTGTTGACTACGTTCGTGACCTCCGTAGCGTGAAGCGTGGGCGCCCGCGCGGCCGCACGGCCGCACGTTTGCGGCAAGTAAGCCAACTGAATCCTTACCTTGCGGTACGGTTGCGGTAAGCCAACTGAATCATACATAACGTTACTTGCGGTACGATGTTGCTGGCTGGGCGTGAGTAGATGTGGGTGACGTTCGTTGGTTGTGACGTACGCCGCCGCCGGCTGCTTACCTACCCGTCAGCCGCCATGCATGTTGGGGGCGCGTGCGCGCGTGGCGCGAACGCTTGCAAATTACCTTGCCAGTATACCGGTATATTGAACCGACGGTTGTGCAGAAACGAAAGCGCCGTGCGGCATGTTGTTTCGCTGCCTCTCGAGTCCGTATTCGTTCCCTCCAACGAAGGCAACCCCAGGAAGGCAGGCAGGCAGTGCGCACCCAGCCAGCTCGGCTGCACACTGGCGCCTGTGTTCCCATCCTGCTGCTCGAAAGTCTATAACCTTTTACATCTGCAACCGTGTCGCGCGGTGTCTGCTTTAATTGACCGAATTGACGGCACGTACGCACCGATTGCGCGCCGCCGCCTGCACGTGCCGATCGATCTCCCATGGCGGCAACGATCATGGGTGCATGCGGCGCGGCGCGGCGCCCTGCTCCGGAACCACCAGTCACACACAGCTTGCTCACAGACAGCAGGGTTCCGGGGCGTCGATCGATGCCTGGACGGAGGCGGGCGGGGCTTTGCGTGGGGCAATCAATATGGACAAGGAGCACCGAGCGAGCTGCCCCGTCCGCCAGGACTGCAAGAACTAACCGGCCTGAAGCCTGATGATTTACTTAACGAAAATTTCGTTGATTATTGACGACTCCTCGCTCGTCGGGCCTGCTGGCTGCGTAGGGGCGTGAGCGCGACCGCGTGCAGCAGCAGGCGGGTGACCACAGGAAGCAAGCAAGGGGCATGTTCCTTATTAGGCCGCCACGCTTGCACTACTACTTTCGCCACAGCCATACATGTATGGTGAGCGGTACTTCACGCACATGCCAGGATAGATTTCGTTCGCAACGGTGACAAGGTCCGGCCCGTCGGTGCAACCGAAGTCCCGGCCGGGCGTTCGTTCCAACGGGCCCAGACAGCTTTGTACGTAGGCGCCAGGAAGGTTTGATACATAAACCTTCCAACGGGCCTAGACAGCTTTGTACGTAGGCGCCAAGAAGGTTTGATACATACAAGTTCGTTTATGCAGAGTATGGCGAGGAAGCTTCGGCTGTCACCGATGACCCGCGTAACATCCTTAATAAGACATACACACGCACACCATCGGCCTGCCACACGGTGCTGCCTCCGTCCTGCCGCTCGCTCGCAGGCACCACCCGATCCCTGCAGGCAGGGACGAGGTGGCCCTGCCTCCGTTTCCGCCATATGTACATGACGCACGGTTGCCGGTTGCCGGTTGCAATAGGTTGCCGGTTTCCCGTTGGCTACCGCTAAAATCGAACTACCACGAATCTTACTAAGGCAATAACTAAGGAAAGCGCAGTGATGCCCGGCGCGGCCCGGCGGAGGGATACGAAGATGGACAGATCGCCGGCTGTACGACAAGCGCGGGGGGCTGCATCATCGCTGCGGCAGTGTCGTGTCTGAAGGTGGCCGGTGATGCAGCAACCACCCGGTGGTTTAAACCGGCCCGGCCTGTGCTTGCTGAATTATTATGCAATTTGCAGCAGATGGGTGGCGCTCGGCCCTTTTGGGTTTGGTCCGACGGCTCTCAAGAAGTACGGCTCCAAGGTCCGACTGCAGCTGTGTCTTGCATGTGTTTCAGCCATGTGCTCAGGAGATCCTGAGCAACTTGCGGTTCCCTGCTGGATGCCCTGTCTATTTCGGGGCTACCTTGCCAGGTACGACACCCAATACGCAACGGTTGATCGCCCGGGAAGTTGTTGTCAAGAACAATTAATGCCGTCTCCTTCTCAAATTATTGGAGGTTGGGGACGTAGAGCTCGCTTGAGGTGAACGAAAAGACTACTCCTGCCTCACGGTTTATCGGGTTTCTTTGGGTTGTACTGTACCAATACCTACTGTATGATATCATAAATATTGTGGCGTCAGGTTGGACTTGGATGTTGCGAATTCCAAGTGAACGACGTGCACAATGCCGGACCGACTTGGGTTGGGCGCGGAGCCTTCAAGATTCGGGTTATGTATTCAATATTGCTTTTTCAAACGATGTAAAGGTAGGTGATTGCTTAACGTAAAAACTTCGTGCTCCACCCTGACCTCGTACCTGCGCCGTACATCGCCGCGGCCCTTTGCAAACACAAGGCCTCACCATCCAGCGTGTGACTGTTTCATGCGTTGCGCTATAGCTTATAGATTGATTTGAATTTCCTGCGCTGAACTGAAGGCTGTGGTGTGCAATACTTAGTTTCTGGCCATCTCGCAAAGTACGTTGCAATTCTTCGGTAACCGGCGGCATCAGGGCGCTGAGTTATTTTAGCATAGAGTTTTGTCTCAAAGGTGCCATCGCACATTAATTCGTTGAAAACAAGTAGAGTTTTAGCCTTGCAGCGAGGTCTGTCGGCTTCAAATGCACAGCGTTAATTTGTAATTATCTTTTAGCGCAGCAGGACACTTGTCAGCGTAGAGCTCGGTTTATCCACCCCCTTAGAGCTCTGGGTGAACGGCCATGAGCGCAGCGGGAGGCAGTGTTCGAAGTTATAGTAATGCTGACGATGTTCTCTCGTCGAGGAGGCCCATAGATGAGCATGCCAACTGGGGAGGTGAAGGTTTGCAGCTGGTGAGCCGCGCCTTGGAATGCCGAGGGCGTTCACCCGTCAAGGTTCATTTACATCATGCACCGATGAAATGGAGTGCTCCTTTTTCCTGACATTGTAGGGGTGGGGTGCGTCTTCTGGGGATGTTTGGGGGAAACTGCGTGGTTGTTTGCATGTCCGCACGTCAACCTTTCTGGTAGCACATCGCGCGACAAATTTGCAATGCCAGAAGGTTTGTACACATCGGTGTTCAGAGATTGTGGAGTTTATAAGCTTGCGTTACCTTAATGACCCTGCCTTCGGGCGGCCCCACCTTCACAACCGCTGCCCCAGCAGAACGACGGCCTTGAGGCTGAGGCAAGTGGCGGGTCGTTACCACGGACGGTGTCACGGGAGGCCAGTCGGACCGCAGGTCGTCCGGCCTCCACCCTGAGCAATCATGGCGCACCCAGCAACATCGGTGGCACTTGGTCGCGCCGCTCCTCTGAGCCAAAGAATCCAGTCATCGGCACGGTTCAACCTTGGGTGAGCACACAGACCCCTTCACGTCTGTGCCCCCCGCTGACCTACCTAACCGAGTGGCCCCCTCTGACCTACCTAGACGCGTGGCCCCCTCTGATGCTGATGTGATCACCCCAAATGGGCCAGTCGACGAACCCAGCACGGTTGGCAAATGGGTTCCCCATCCACACCAACCAAAGTACCAAACCCACATATCATCTTCTGCTTTCGGGACCCCCCCTTTCCCACCGGCGCCGCCGCCGCCATGCCAACGCAAATCAACCCCCCATTCCCTCTCCGGGATCCCTCCCCGTCCCCCCTAAAGTACGACGCGGATGACGGCGGCGGGCCTGAGCCCGCAGAGCCCGAGGGCGGCTTCGGCGGCGGCGGCGGCGGCTCGCCGCCACACGCCCTGTCCAGGGAGCACAGCAAGACCTCCGCTCGGGAACCCCGGGCCTCGGAAGCCCCGAGCCACCGCAGTGCGGGAGGGGCCAGCAGCGTCCAGGCGCCACCAGCCGGGGGGCCCGCGGAACGCCGGGGGTTGCCGGAGGATGGAGGCCGCGCGCAGGGACCCCAGGCGGAGGAGTCGCAGTTTCCGGAGGGGGGATACGAGCCCATCATCGATGACGACGAGGAGGAGGGGGCCCCCGGGGCTGCCGGCGGCGCTGGGGGCCAGCCTGAGCTGGGCTCGGGACCTGACGGACCGGGGGCAGGTCCGGGCGAGGGCACGCCCCGGCAGGGGTCGGAGAGCGGCGGGTATGCGGTGAGTGGGGGATAGCGGCAATCTGTGATTGTTTCGCGATTTCGCTGTCTTATTGACAAAGGGGGGTAGCAGCTCTGGATATCTAGTCAGGAGGTCTGCAGGTGAAAGATGGAACGTAAACAGGGAAGCGGCATGGGGGGTGGGGCCGAGTTCTAAAGTGTAAACAGCCCAGACAACCCCGGCCCCAGAAACTCCGGCCCAGCTCTAGGGGAGTATGGAGGTCGAAGGTGGAAAGTTGGGAGTGACAGACTCGCCCATGGGTACGAGTAGCTTGTCATTATTATAAAAGGTTATGGCCCCGGCCCGAGGTCGGGGTGCATGGCCGGATCATCGTGCGGAGGTGTTGTTCGCCCGGCGGGTTTGACTGACGATTGTGGGGCCGATGCATCTAATGTTTTATTCGCTAAGCTTGAAGATGCAGTTGAAGCCCGCTTTGCGCTATCATTTGTCATGGTGGTAAAGCCAGGTAAAGCGGGCTGCAACTTCATGAAACACCCGGAGGTGATCCGCTGTCGGCACATGTGTCTTCCGTCCGCCCTGTCCCGTTTCCTCTGCCGCCCTATCCCGCTTCCTCTGCTGCCCTATCCCGTTTCCTCTGCCGCCCTGTCCCGCTTCCTCTGCCGCAGCAGAACTCCGAACGCGGCAGCCGCCGGCCGTCTGCGCTGGGCATGCCGAAGCCCCCGGAAGCGAGTGGCGCGGCCGGGCCTGGCGGAGGCAGCGCGGCGGCGCCCTCGCCGCGGCCGCCGTCTGGGTCCAGGGATGGCAGCAAGCCCCCGTCTGGGAGGGCGGCCTCTGGGCTCAGCCACCACACCGCCACCGGCGGCGGTGGCGGTGGGAGCGGCCGCAGTCGGCGGCCGAGCGCTGTTCCGGTTGAGATGCAGGAGCTGCCTCCCGAGGCTCTGCCCTGGGTGAGTCTGGCAGCTGGGGCCCACCTAGCTGACGACCGATTAGACGTCAATGCATAGATGGGGACGTCGTTTGGAAGTATCATGTCTCAGAAACGTTATGGTATTCAACCTTGGGCCAATGGGTGGGCCATCAGATGAGCCAACCGGGGCTTGACAATGGGGATTGCGCACTAACTGCCCGGGCTTAAGCTCTGTAATCGGGTTGGTTGGTTTCCTTGGAATCCTCGGACAGTGTGAGTGCGTTGTCGGTTGCTCTGAAAACAATTTGATCAGTTGGTGGTTGGTTGGAGCTTGGTTCTTGTGTCGTTTCCGTCCGGCTCACTAATTCCCTGTGTGCCCGCCCCACGGTTTGCTGCCCCTCGCCCCACCCCTCGCGCCGCCTCGCCTCGCCCTGTAGAGCGAGCCTGATTTCCCCAGCCGGGTGCCGTCTGCGGTCAGCGTGGTGGCGGACTCGAAGCCGGTCCTGGCGGCGCCGGTGGGGCCCACGGTCCCTTCTGGCATGCTGCCTCACGAGCCCGGCCAGGAGTCCCTCCAGCGCCACACCTCGGCGGCGGCGACGACGACGAGGACGACGACAACGACGACGACGATGACAATGACGATGGCCACGGCGACGGCTACAGCGGTGGCGTCGGCGTCGGCGTCGGCGACAGCGATGGCATCGGCGGCGACGGCGACGGCGACAGCGACGGCGGCGGCGACCAGCAATCGCAGTGTCGGGCAGCGGTCGGGAGGGGGCCACCGGCCGCCTGTGGAGGTCCCCTTGTTGCCGCTGGTGAGCTCTAGGGTGTCTTGAACCGCGTCGGGAAGGGCCGGGGCGGGGCGGGAAGGGCCGGGGCGGGAAGGGTCAGGGCGGGAAGGGCCGGAGCGAGAAGGGCCGGGGCGGGCGGGTGGGTGGACGGGTGAGAGCCGCTGGCGATTGGCCATTGGCGTTGGTGCTTGGGTGTCGACGAGAGGGGCGGTTGGGGAGGACAGGTCGCCCTCTTGCCCATGACCGCGGATCCCTCCTGCCCTCTTGCCCATGACCGTGCATCTTGGCGAAGCGCGATCTCGCCAATGGAAGGAGCAGCGGGCCCGCCTCGGTCTCCCCGCCCGACGGCTACCCCCCTGTGATGGAGCCCGCTCCGCCGGCGGCCCCATCGCCAACCCCGCCGGCGGCCCCATCGCCGACCCCGCCGACGGCCCCATCGCCGACCCCGCCGGCGGCGCCGTCGCCGACCCCGCCGACGGCCCCATCGCCGACCCCGCCGGCGGCGCCGTCGCCGACCCCGCCGGCGGCGCCGTCGCCGACCCCGCCCCCCTGCGTGGGCCCGGAAGACGTGCCCGGGACTCTGTCCAGGGAGGGCAGTCGTACGTCCTTCCGCCCGGCGTCGGTGGCGGTCAGCATTCGCAGCCAGGGCCACAAGTCCGCGGCGACCAGTCACCGGTCGGCTCTGGACATCCCAAGCCACCCTCTGGTGAGAGGGTGTGTTTAGATTAGAGAGTGTGTGTTATCAAAGAGAAAAGCTGAGCCGCGAAAAAGCAGACCCGTGTCCAGCAATGCAACCGACGACTGAGACCGAGACCAGAGTTACCAATATGCCAGGGCGAAATATGTCGTCCATAAGGAGTCCCAAGGTGGTGTAGGCCGTGATGCTGCAGCGCCCCGTATCGTTGTCGAGCGCCGGTGGGCGCCGGGACGCCAGCAGAAGCAGCGGCTATGACGTCGTAGGCTAATGCAGATGAAAACTCTACTAAGCTACCTACTGATCCTAAGGTGCAGCAAAAGCAAGGGCGTATGCGTCAACAGCGCGTGCAATGCCGACAGCAAGCAAGTGCCCGGCACAACCGTCCCAGCCCGTGCAGAAGGAAAAGATACTGACCTGAATGCAGAAACGGGAGCACCAAGCGAAGCAGCACCGTCAGTGGTTAGCGAAGCGAAGTCGGAGGACATGCAAGGCGGATGGCAAGACAGGGACACACGTGAGCGCGACGGTCCTAAAAGTTGTTAGTAAGAAGGAAAAAACGAGCAAAGCAAATGGAATGCAAAGATGCGGGTGCCGAATTTGCAGTGATGTGCCGGGTACGAACGCGGTCAACGGCCGGCACAGCGCAGGGGCAAAGAACTAATAGCAGAGAGTGTGTGTGTGTGTGCGTGTGTGTGGAGGGGGAGACAGTAGACCAGGTGCTGAGAAATATTTCTTCGCATGCTCAATAAAAAATGAAATGTCCTGTGGGCCTTATGTCTTGTTCCTGCCCCCCCCCCCCCGCGTGTTGCACCGTCCTACCTTGGGGCCTTACCGTGCCTTCGTCGGAATCGTCTGACTTCCCACGCGTCGTACTGCCGTATTACCGCCGTACCGCCACGCAGACCGACGGCGACTTTGGCAGCCCCGCGGGCACTCAGTGGGGCGGCGGCGGCCACGTCATGTACGAGCCGCAGCCGGGCTACGAGTCCCCCAGACTGACGTGTCCCTCATCCAGGGGGGGCAGCCGCGCCTCCATGCGGCCTTCCTCGGCCAACAGCGCCAACAAGACGCCCTTTGCGACCAAGTCGGCCACCGAGTGGCACAGCTTTTTGATCGAGCCGCTGCCCTGGGTGAGTCCCCCGGGGGGACCCGTTGGGTGATAACGGTGGTGGTGCTGGTGATGGTGGTTGTGGTGGTGGTCAAAGGAGGGGCAACCCCAGGGTGGGTGCCGAAATCTTCGACATCTCGGCTTTGATATTTCCACGTGTCCCCGTCTCCCCGTCTCCGGGCTTCAAGTGCACACCCGTGTAGTGCACCACAGGGCTCTGCGGGCCCGTGACACTGACATCGTTGGCGATATCGTGGGATGACTGTCGGCGGATTGTGATGCCGTTTGGCTGAACCGGGTACCAAGGCATGCAGACCTCCCCCCGGGCTGGGTGCATCTGGGCTGTTTCTTTTTAACCCCCACCGACATCGATGTCGATGCGAATCATTTAGTTCATTGTCTAGGCTGCCTGCACTGCAAATTGCGCGATCGAGCCCTTCGGTGTTCTGCCGCTGGCTCCCTCCCTCCCCCTCCAGTCGGCACGCGCCCTGTCGGACTTCAAGTCCCAAATGAAGAAGACCGCCTTCGTGCTGCCTGACCCCACCGAGGAGCCCCTCACCGCCCGACTGGACGCCGTGTTTGCGCTGCCGCACGACCTGTGGCCGGTGCTGCCGCCCGGGGGGCTGTACTGCCTGGAGGCCTGCGACCCCAGGTCCACCTTCACCTACCTGCAGCACGGCGATTTCCCGGACACCAAGGTACGGCACGACAGCATGCGGGGCAGCATGTACGACACACGATGCATCATCGAGTACGATCACAGTCACTGACGCGGCGGAGCTGCAGAGCAGCTCGCTGCCGGGTTTTGCCCTCCTGACCCCATTCCCGTCCCGACCCTTTCCTCTTTGATGCTGACGTCGCCCTGCGGACTCTCACTGATCACCCGCCAGGTGCGCGTGAACACGTACTTTGGCAAGTGGGGTCGGCACCTGGTGGACTATGTGGTGGCCTGGCAGCCCATCCCCCGGGCGGAGGCGGCCTGGCAGCTGGGGGACGCGAAACAGCCGCCGCAGCCCTGGGAGCCGCGGCAGGTGGTGGCGCACACCACCAACGGCGAATACCAGTACGCCAACACGCGCATGAAGTTCCGGGGACCCAGGTCCACCAAGCCGGATGCGGAGGTGGTGGACTACAGCGACGCGCACGGAGTGGACCTTCTTGACACCAAGGTGCGGCGCGGGGGGTGGCTGTGATGGTGGCTGTGATGGTGGTGGGATGGCAGTGGGATGCGTTGGGGTGTTTTGATGGTCGTGGTGAGGGCGGTGGCGATGGTGCAGGAGCTTCTTGAGAAGCCAGTGGGTAGATTGTGTGCTGGCGCCCGCCGTGTGCTGGCGCCCGTCGTGTGCTGGCGCCCGGCCGCAAGGCAGTAATACTTATCCTCAGAATTAGGAAGGCTCGCAACAGGCGACATGGCAATAGTTGACATGGCAGTTGTTGACATGCCGTGCTGCCATTTATTCCATCGCACTGTCTTGCTCCGCTCTCAATCCTTGAAGAGTACTGGAGGATCCCTCCCGGGGAGGATCTCCGCAGGCGGATCTCCTTTCTGCTGCGCCTCATTCATTTACTCCTTGGCGAGCTTTGTTTCCCAACACGCCGCCGCGCTCCTCGCCCAACGCCCCCGCGCTCCTCGCCCCCAGGCCGCCCACGAGTCGGCCCCCCGCAACAGCGACAAGGACCGAGACGCACATCTGATCGACCCGCCGCGACCCAACACCTGGGGCGAGCTGGCGAGGAGGCCGCTGATCAGCAACCTGCGGGCGCACGGCGGCGGTACCTACGTGCACCACGTGAACTACGATCATTCCGGTGAGCGCTTTGCGCGCGGCGGTGCGTGGCAGGTACTACTGCTTGTACTGCTTGTACGACACTATGCAGGCAAGTGGTGGACGAAACCTCCCCCGCTAACCTTCCTGAGACCCGGCCCAATCCGATCGATGATCTTAGCGGTGTGCGCGGGTGCGTGTTTTGAGGCGGAAAGAAAGGGTCGACTCTTTGGGTGACCAGCTGTTTGACACCTTGCCCCTGCACACACCTGGCAGGCTCCACTGCTGACCTCAGCTTCTTCCACTGCTGACCTTAGCCTCCGTTCTTCCGCACTGCGCACGCTGCGTGGATCGGCTGCTCCTTCGCCGCGGCAGGTCTCCGCACCACCTGCGGCCGCCGCGTCCCCATCACAAAACACCCCAAGCCTAGAAACCCCTTGTCCTGTCCGCCCACTGCCCGTCGTGCATATGTACGGTATGCGACCCCTCCTCCCAGGTCTCCGCACCACCTGCGGCCGCCGCGTCCCCGCCGGCTACTACTTCACCCTCATCCCCAACGCGGCTCCGAAGGCGCCGCCCGTGCCCGGCCACCGGGAGCGGTCCTCCTCGGTGGGGCGCTCCATGGCCGGCGGACTCCGCTCCGGGGCCGAGCCCTCCAACCTCCGCATGCGCAGCGTCAACTCCCCCGTCCAGGCGCTGCTGAGCACCTTTGGGGACAGCGTGAGCAGCAGCAAGTGGGGCGCCTACGTGGGCGGCATCGGCGGCGGCCCAAGCACCCTCAGCGTCGGCGTCACCGGCGGTGGCCTGTCGGCGCGGCCGTCCAGCGCCGGGCCGCGTCGCGGCGGCGGCGGCGGCATGGCGTCGGAGGCCAGCCGGCTGCCGCAGCTGGGTACGGCGATCAGTGCCATCGGGGCCGCGGATCTGGGTGCGATGCGATCGGCGTGGAGCAGCGTCAGTGGCGGTGGGTACGGCGCCGCCAGCGCGGCGGCGCCGACGCGGGAGGGCAGTCGTCTGGCGGCGCCGACGTCGCCGACGCTTGTGGCGCTGACGAGGAAGCAGCGGTGGCGGACGTACGACGTGCCTTTTGACCATCCGCTGCATTCGGCGCGGGCACAGGAGCTGGGGGCGGATGCGGCGGTGGCGTCGGGCCGCAACGTGCGGACCTTCAGTGACGCCGCGGCGGTGCTGCAGGTGCGTGGATCCGGTATGGATCTGATCTTGAGTCATCTGAATTCCATATGGGCCATCCCTCTAATCTAGGATGTCATCTGGGTGCATGGCGTTTTGATTTTGTGGCGTAGCTTGTGTCTTTACCCTTGCGTGTTTACCCTTGCGGCTTGACCCGCGTGGCTTACCCCCGTATGTGTTCTCGTGTGTGTCCTGTATGCTCTTCCCCGCAGATCGCTGAGCAGGAGCTGCGCATGTCCCGCGCCTTCGTCCCCGGGCCGCTGGTGGTCCCCACCTGGGAGGACATCCCGCGGCTGTACGTGGAGCACTTGGAGGCGGCCCGGGCGCTGATGCCCGTCACGGAGCTGGGTGAGGAGGGCGGAGGGGAGGAGGGCGAGGAGGGGGAGGCGGGGGAGGAGGGGGAGGAGGAGGGGGAGGGGGAGGGGGAGGGGGAGGAGGAAGGGGAGGAGGGGGAGGAGGGCGAGGAGGGCGAGGAGGGGGAGGACGGCGAGGAGGAGGGCGAGGAGCAGGGGGAGGAGGGGGAGGAGGGCGAGGAGGGCGAGGAGGAGGAGGGGGCCGCTGGGGGTCCCGCGTGCTTGGGGGGACAGGGGTCAGCCAAGACGTAAGCCTGCCTGGATGACGCCAGGCTTGGTGGCGGGTTCGTGCGAGCTCACAGACTGGGTGCCCGCAAAGCGGAGCCATGAAGCCAGGGACTGTGAAGGATTTGGTGAAACGATGTCATGGCGGCCATGTAAGGATGTTGTAGGTAAGAGACCGGCCCGAAAAAGCGTGTCATCGAAGGGTGTTGTTCTCACAGGTGTGGCGTGTCATGGATTTGAGATGGCTAGAAGGCGGCATGTTCGGACGGTCTAAAAGTGGTGGATCTCCCAATTTGCGACCCCTCTGCGTGTATGTTCTGACGCCTGCCTGCCCCGCCTGCCCAAACACACGTCCCCTTACACCCCCCCGCCCCCCCGCCCCAGACACGTACGGCACCTCGCGCCTCCACCAGCTGATCTACCACCTCCAGTGCGCGGCCACCCTGGAGTACGACAGGCTGGACGCTAAGCTGCTGCTGCTGCCGCAGATGGCTCGCCTGGGCAAGAAGAGCGCCGAGATTGACGCGTGGCTGCAGGTACGGCACCGTACGGTACGGCACCGTACCTGATTTTGTCCTGCAGAGACACACGGGAATACGGGCATTGCGCATCAAGAGGGTGAATCTTCCGGTCGAAATTGAGGAGGTGTGACGTTTGAGACGTGATCCCGTGTGCTGCATCTTGTTCTTCGCCGGGGGAGGATGAATCTTCCGGTCGAAATTGAGGAGGTGTGACGTGTGAGACCTGATCCCGTGTGCTGCATCTTGTTCTTCGCCGGGGGAGGATGAATCTTCCGGTCGAAATTGAGGAGGTGTGACGTGTGAGGCGTGATCCCGTGCGCTGCATCTTGTTCTTCGCAGACTGGCGGTATCCTGTGCGATCTTGCCACCTCGTCTGACGCGATGCAGCCCCTGCACACCCTCCCATATCGACCCAGCAGCTTCGCCACCCGCTCTGCACGCACACCTCCTCCTTACTTCCTCAACCCCTTCTCCCCGTCACCCCCTCGACTCGACCCCTCAACCCCTGGTTGACCCCCTCTCCTCCTCACCCCCCGTTGCTTCCCCCTCTGGCCCCAGGTCATCGTCGAACACGCAGCCTACCTGTACGACAAGCTGGAGATCACGGACCGCGCCCGCTGGCGCCCCGTCCAGCCCGACCGCGCCCCGCCCATGCGCCGCAGCGTCACGTTTGCCAAGGCCTCTGCGCTGGTCAACCCCACCAGTTCCACTTGGAACTTCCCGGACCCCCTCGTCGGCACCAGCTTCGCGCACCGCTCGGCGCTGAACGTGGCGGTCCAGGCGCCGCCGCCGCCGCCCGTGGCGGCCCTGCCCGCCCACTGCGTCACGACGGAGGAGTGGGCGGCCATCACCAAGATCATGGACACGTGCCGACACGCCATCCTGCACGACCACTGGGTCCGGCTGAGGTGCGGTGCGGTGCGGTGCTTGGATTCGGTGGTACCGGATTGGTACCGGATTGGTACCGGATTGGTACCGGATTGGTACCGGATTGGTACCGGATTGGTACCGGATTGGTACCGGATTGGTACCGGATTGGTACCGGATTGGTACCGGCACGTGTTATGGATTCGGTATAACCAATCAACCGGTTTGGTACCCGATTGGCACGTGTCACGGATTCAGTTTGGACGATGACCTGAACATCCTGTCGGGCACGTGTCATGTTCGCACAAATACCAACGATATGCTCCGAGTATGAGTGGTGAGAGAAGCGTCCTTGGTGGATATGGACCCTTGGGGCACGCTTCCCGCGCGATGATCAGTAGTTGATGCACCGAAGTGCAAGTCTGGATCACACTGAGGAGGAAGAATGCTGCATGAGCCCTGCCGCGCCCCGCCCCGCCTGCCCCGCCCTACCTGCCCCGCCCTACCTGCCCCGCCCCGCGGCCCCGCCCCGCCCCGCCGTCCCGCAGGCCGGTGATGACCGGGTCGACCCTGCCGGGAGGCTCCTACTCGAGCAGCCGCGCCGGCAGCATGATTGCCGCGTCGTCGGACGCCGGGGCCACTGCCAGCGGGGAGGGCGACAGACTGCACGACGCGAACGACATGTACGGCCACGGGTCGGTCAACCGGGAGCTGCTGGACTACGTGCACAAGGTACGGACAGGGAGCGGGAACGGCAAATCCAAATTCAAATTCAAATTCAAACCCTCCTGGGGATCTCAGCGGCGTGCGATGACGGGGCGGCGTGTGGTGTGGTGTTCACCAGCTCTCGCGTAAGATTTGGCGTTAGTCACCTCAAAACCGTTTGTCAACCGTTTGCCAACCGCAGAAACCATGCGACAATACGTGTTCTCATTTTTTGTCAGCTTGTCACCCCATCTCATTCCCGCCTCAGGACCTGGAGATCATGTCGGCCCCGGACTTTGCGCCGCAACCGCCGCCGCCGGCCTCCCTGCCCAAGCACCGCGGGTACCGGGGCGAGGGGCCGCTGCCGCCCGACCTGGTGGCGGACATGCCGACGGTGCACCGCCCCGTACGGTGTCGCGGGGCCGACGAGACGCCGCTGCCGCCCGTCTTCCAGAGCATGGATATCTGGAATGTGCGGAGCAAGGAGGTGCAGGTGGGTGGGGTCCGTGGATACCCTTTTTTTAGTGGACTAAGTGGGCAGGACGCCGGCGTGGGTGCCGACGTCGTAACCGTCGTACATTATGGCACTGCGCGTGCTGTTGGCGACGCGCGTGGCGCTCTAGGGTGAACACATTCGCATATGACCATCGGCCATTTACCGCGATATATTATGTATGTAATTTTTATATTATATTTATTTTATGTATGTGATTATGCCTCTTGAGTTTCCCCTTTGTTTCGCTGTGTCAATCGGGCGCAGGTGGACACGACCCGGGGCGGCGGCCTGGATGTGCCCAGTCCCCGGGACGCCGGCGCGCTGCGCTTCAGCCAGGTGTCGGTGCTGCGGCTCCAGGTGGGCGCGTGGGCGGGTGCGAGCATGGGGGAAGGGGCAGTTGGGCATTGTCGCTGCCGTTGGGACCCGGAATGGGCTTCCGCCCCCGCCCGGAGATCGGGGACCCCATTCGGGAGCCCCATCCGGAGACTCCGTCACGGGTCCCGGCTTGCCCGTCCCCCCGGCACGGATCGCTGGCAGGAACGCGCCGTCGGTGTCACCCTTTTTTGTGGCGCTTAGGCACTGAGGGGCTGAGCCCCGTCAGTCGCCGTTGTGAGTGAGGGCGTGAGTGAGTGCGTTTGATGAGAAGCCCACCCAGAACCGCCCAGGCCCGGATACCTCCGTTGTGAGGGCGTGACGTGAGTGACGTGACGTGCGTCCGCGCCCCGCCCCGCCCCGCGCCCCGCCCTGCCTGTCCGCGCAGGCCTCAAAGAGCTTCGCCGAGTCGCGGCAGGCCGAGGTGCGGCGGTCCATGCAGCGGGCCAAGGGCTCCGTTGTGTTTGACGACTCGGACGTGCCCGAGTACGGATCGGACATTGCGGAGGACGACAACGACGCGGCCTCGGTCGTGACTGGTGCGTGGAGGACTGGTGTCAGGGAGGATGGCCACGGGATGGCACCTTGGCGGGAGTGCCACGAGGGCCACGGGTTGAGGGTTTAGGTTAACGGTTTTGGGGTTTTAGGTTTAGGGGCAGATGCATGACGAGATTGCAGCCGCTGGGCCCCGGGTTTGACGTATGGGCGGCCGGGCGGCCCCGGGTTGGGCGGCGGCGGCGCCATCGGGCGGAGACGGAGCGGACATTTCGTAGGTCCCCTTTTGAGGGAGGGGGACTGCCCCCGGTAGGGTTGCCATCACGGCAGCCTGGGAGCGCCACACGCCGGGGGCAGCGAAGCGCTAGCCGGCGGCCGGCAGTGGGAGGCACGACAGACGACACACACAGAGGGCCCCAGCTGCATCTCCAGCAACCGGTTTGACCTCGGGCTGGGTCGGGTCCTGCTGTCCCTTGCATGTCCGTCGCAGCCCCGCGTAAGCCGCCCGCACAGCCGCGACTCTCCATTACGGGGACACAATGTCTTTGCTTCTGCTTTATCGCATGTCGCCCCTCTTTTCTATATCCACGTCCCCGGCCTGTCGGCAATGCGCCGCCAACGGCCTCACTCGTCCGCGTGCGCAATTAGGGTCCTCGCAAGTCGTGTCTCTCGGTTTATTTTAACACAGAGGGCCGTCGTCTGTCCCGTGTTTTGCTGGCTGGGTCAGTGCTGGGATGGCGCGTGTGTCCCGCTGGGCTCTCTCCACCCACGTCGTAGCGTCGTATGGGGCGAACTGATGCCGTCACTTCTGAAGCGGCCAAGTCCGGGATGAGTCGCCGCGATGCTGATCGTGATGCGTCCGTCCCTGTGGCGTTGCGTGGGGTTTTCCTTGCCGGCGCTGTCTCCCCCCCCCCCCGCCTGCAGGATACTCGGCCCTAACGGCTGACGGCAGGCCGCGGCGGCGGCGCCATCCCCCCGGCCCCATCGTCAAGGGTACGTGTGCTGCCCTTAAGGGCGTTTGCTGTGCTACAGCGGAACCGCGCGCCCTCTGCCTCTCGGCCCTCGTTGATATGTGGTGGTTGCTCGCCGCTGGTGGGGGCGCCCATGCCAGACGACCCCTAACGACTTCCTCCTGTCCTGAGAGTGTGTCGGGCGCCGTTTCATCCCCTTTACATCCCGCGCACGGACTGGATCCATCTCTTTGTGTGTTTTGATTCCTCTCTATGTGTGTTTAGGAAAGAGCCCGCCTGACCTCTCCCTGTGTGTGTGTCTGTAAAAGAGAAATGTGTTGAATTGCAACCCGCCCGCCCGTGTGTGTGTATATATGTCTGGCGCTAACACACATTTCGCATCCCCTTTTCCTTCACCTGCTGCGACAGTCGCGGGCATCGTGCCCGGCATTGCGTGCCAGACGACGGAAGAGGACCTGCCGAACCCCGAGGTGCGCTGCGCCTGTGGCGTGTGTGGCCACGGACTCCACCGCGGCTGGCTCTAAATCAGTTTCTACTTCGGGTTTTCGGAATGGAGCTCCGAAACTAGGCGAACCTATAAGCACCTGTGTTGTGCATCGTGCCATCTTTTGCCACTTTGCCTTGGACAGCTGCCTGACCGTGGAGCCTGGAGCGGCGTCACCCAAGGCTGCTGCTGTGTCCATATGGAAGCGCGCACGTTAGTTGCTCGCTTCCTCCACCACATGGCCACATCGGGGCTGAAAGTCAAATATGTACACGTTTATTTTGTGGTGGATGAGTTTGTGGTGGACTGACTCCTGTTTGCGTGTCCGTGTGCGTACTCGTGTGGGTTTAGATGAGAGACCCGCCGACACTCGTGTGTGTGTATGTGCGCATGCGTGTGTACCGTTGCAGGACCAGCTCGAACTTGAGGAGTCCAGGGCGCGGTTGGCGGCGGAGGCGACGGAGACGCGGCGGCTGCTCCTGACCGGAAACGGCGGCAAGACGCGCGACCAGGTCCGAGTGGGTCTCTCCAGGGGGCCTTCAGGGCTGTCGGCCCAATTGGGTTCCTAAGCAGGGGTGTCCATCCAGCATACCAACACGCCACGGTTATGGGTGGGCTTCTTGTTAAACACGCCAATAATTGTATTTTGTATACGCTGGGTAGACCGCTATGTGCAAAGCCGGCGTCCGGTGGGAGGGCAATCTGCGCCTCACCCCTCCACCCTCCATCCTGACTCCCACCTGCGCACCACCGACGCACCGACGCAGATGCTGGAGGACGCACTCAAGTCGGCGGAGGTCGCCATCCAGTTACTCAAGCCGCGGCCCATCGGCGCGACGCTCCTGTCGGAGCCCGACTCGCCCCACACCTACAACGACGGAGGCGCCCAAGACACCGTCGAAGCCGCCTGGCGGCCGTTTGGCCGCGGCCCCGAGCCGTACAGCCGTTCGACCAGCTTCGCGGCCGTCGTGCCGCTGGGAGGCGCGGTCGCACCCGGTGGTGGCGGCGGCGGTGCTGCGCAGCCGATGCCCGGGCGGCAGCAGGACGGGTCATCCTCGGCGGCCGCAAAGAGCACCCGGGGCGGCGGCGAGATGTACGGCAAGGGCCCCGAGCCGTTCAGCCTGGAGAAGCTCAACGCCGAGCCGTCGTATGTGTCTGACCACGAGGCCATGGCCGCGGACATCCCCAAGAGTGAGTCTTACCGTGGACTGATGCTGACGTGCTGAGGGTGGGGGCGGCCGCAATCGATCGGCGCAATCAAGGGGCGCTGTCAAATGGCGCTGTGTCCTATGCACGTCTCGGGGCCTCATGAAGCCCTCTGTATATTGTCGTGGGTTGTTGCAGATCGATGTAATTGCTATTTATACGATTCTGCTCTCCATCGCGAACCCTCTTCGCCCCGTCCTGTACTGTAGTGTCTTGGCTTAATACTGTGGTGACATGGCTATATACTGTGGTGACAAGGCTGTCGTACTGTTGATGTCGTACACGCAGCGAACGCGAGCAGCTTTGGCGGCGTCAGCATCGGTGTCGGGGGCTTGGTGGATTACGAGACCGCCATGGCGCGCCGGCGGGCCATTGCGGGCGCGGAGGTGGCGGCGGATCGGTCATCCGTCCTGTCGAAGACGGAGGTGAGCAGCCCCAGCAGCCCCAGCAGCCCTGTAGATCTGAGGACGCGGGTGATGATCTGAGTGTTCGCGACCCTTGTCAAACCCGTGCTCCCGTGTCAAACCAGCGCGCCTGTGTCAAACCAGCGTTTCGTTCGCTGAGTCTTTTTGCTTGCTGCTGATGCCCAAGGGGTGTCGTCTGGCGAATCCACATTCGCGCAGCGGAGCCTGCAATGCGGCGCCGCTGCCCTGGCATGTGCTGCTTGCCCGAACACCGCTGCGTCTTATCTGTGTGAACGGCAGCTGGCCCGATGCCCTCCTGCACTTTTACCTCTTGCTGGAGCGCAGAAAGGCGCAGGCACCACGACTTTCCAATTCGGTGAAGAAAAAAAGGAAACCGTTGCCGCCCCTTCCCATATTCGCGCGGGTGTGATCCTTGACGTGCTGCCGTACTGCCTCCTGAGTGATGCTGTACTGTCGTTCGTGCCGCCCGGACGCCGGACGCGCTCGCAGGTGCTGAACCTGTTTGTGACGTACTGCAACCTGGGAGGCCATCCGGAGCTGATTGAGATGCTTCAGAAGGCCATCGACGCCCCGGTCTCGACCGTGACCGTGACGGCGGTGGCCAAGGCGGCGGTGGCCACCAACCGCAACGCCAACACGTCCCGCGCTGACGTGGACTCGGAGGCCACGAAGCAGCGCATCCGCGGCACGGCGTGGCTGCTCGGGGTGAGAATTCGGGGTGGCGGACGGTGAAGCGGACAGCGGGCTTGAAGCTGGGGTTTGGAGGAGTTGGATTGAGGTTTATCCAGCCTTGTGACGTCATCCTCCTCGCTGCCGTTGACCGATGCTGACCGATGTATTCCACGGCTTGAAGCCAACCACGTTCGCGCGCGGCCCCTTGACGTGCTTCCCCTGGCCCTGGCCCTGGCCCTGACCCTGGCCCTGGCCCTGCACCCTGACCCTGCACCCTTGCGGACCCGTAGGTGACCTGGCGCCGCATCTCCAACGAGACCTACAGCTCCTTCCTGAGCCGCGTGCTGGGATTCCCAGGGGACCTGACCACCAGCCTGCACCGCACTAAGGCCACGCAGCTCATTGCGCGCGCGCTGGTGCGCGGCCACGACTTCGCCGCCGTGCCGCGGGCGCCGCGGCACTGATCAAGGGGGACGGGGATCCGGGGATGCCAGCGCCGCCCTGGCTGGCTACCATAGCTTGGGCAGCCTGCTGGGACTGTCGGGAGCGGGAGTCGCGGCAGAGGGATGGGTGCGTGGGAGGCGTCCCGCCCATCGGGGGGTGTGCGTGTGTCTCTTGATTGGAACCGCTGGGCTGTCAGACCTGGTGTCGGAGCCAGTGGGTTCAGTGAGGGGATTCTGCCTAGCACGAAACAGTGTGTATGCGTGTTTGTGCGTGTGTGCATGCGTGTGTGTGCGTGTGCGTGCGTGTGTGTTCCATCATTGCGGGTAGGAATGAAGGGAAGCGCGAGGGCTCTTGGCCATGTCGAGTTGAGTTGAACTCAGTTGCGTTGCAGTGGTAAGGTCGCGACTGTTGCACCTTTGCGGGCGTTGAATGGTGAAGTAAGGGACAAATAAGGGGAGAGTCGGGACCGGGCCTCTGCAGGGATCAAGTCAACTGCGCAGGATGGACAATGCGGATTTGATGGTGAAGGTGGACGGGCGGGATGTTTCTTCGGCACCGTGGACGCCACATTTGGCATGGGACATCGATGCCCGCCTACGGCTTCGTGAGTGAGTTTTTGTGCGCGTGTGAGTGGGTGGGTGTCGTCTGAGGCTTTGGAGGTCGTTGACCTTGACGGATGGCAATCGCAGACGACGTTTCCCCCCTGGAGCGTTGACGGCCTTGCCACCCCGACCTATCCAGGCGCCTGGATAGATCGCGCGGGGTGTTGCGGTTGAGCGCCGGGCGCGTGGGGGCTACGAGCACTGGCGCTTCACGCACGCCTCTCTCCCTGGAGGTGACGACACTGTCCCAGGCTTCGACCCGGTGCCGACCTGCCGTGTTTTTCAGTACCTAACTAACGACGGAAGTGTGGTGAAACGTGCGGTTGGCCATTGCCGGGCGCCGCGCCGATGCTGCAGGAGTGCGGCAGCAGGATGGATGGATGGATGGATGGATGAATGGATGGATGGATGGATGCTTCGCGCGATGGTGACAGTAGGTAATTACACTGCCGCTTGACCGGGAGTCGGTCGGTCGTTGGGTAGCGGAGAGACAGCAGCGACCACATCGCTTGTCAGGCGATTCGGAAAGGACGGAGTGTGGCACCTTCGTTCTGGCATTCCATTCCGCCTTTGGTGGCAGCAAGCTCGAAGCACCGTACCACGCTGATGACGTCTCCGGCTGTCAGTCCTTGTGCGGTGTGGGTTATCGGCTTGAACATGTGGCTGCTGACGAGCACACGTGATTGCGGCAGCACGCAAGGTAACTTGTCTTGGTCATCGTTTTCGTGCAGGGGTGCGCTGTTTGCGGGCAGTCCATTGCAGCACGGGTGAAGGGGGCGCGCGGCAAGGACCCGACTCGCAGCCCTGCGAAGGCGGTTAAGAGACGCTTGCTTTTCTTGTGGAGCAGGAGATGAAACCTATCCATCTAATAGATTCTTCCACGCAGCTGGTCTAGTCCGGTATACCGTGTGCCGCAAGTGGGGTCGCGGGCTGCGGTTTGATAAGTGGCTGGTGCGTGGTGCGTGAGGCAGCGTGTGCGGGTGTCGATGTGTGCAGGACTGAGCCGCGAGATAGGGTGGAGGGGTCCAGCACTCAAGCACTCCAGCTCGACCGTCGTTGAGATGCGTCGTACGTTGAGATGCGTCGTACGTTGAGATGCGCATGTCGATCTGTCGGATGGGGTTTGGGGTGAAGAACCTGGTGACGTTGAGCTCGTAGGCCTTGCGGTGCATTATGGGGTCAGTTTGCGGTGTTCTTCGCTCCGAAACCCGGTCTGCTGACGACGACGTCTGCAGCGTGAGATGTATGTATGTAGGCGGTCTGAGATGCCTCAAGTGCGCGGCGGGCCTCAGGGAATGCGTGCGGCATTCGTCCGTCGCGCTTGGCGGTGGATTGGCAGTCATGGCGCTCGGCAGTACGTGTCAGTGCTTAAATCGGGGGCAATGCTGACCGCTCAGTGATGACCACTTGAGACCTCATGGTCGGGGCCGCTGGGAATCGATGCGTGCGGCTGCAATTCGCTATTTATTATCGCGGGCACTATGCACCTATGCTATAGAGCTGATGAAGTTTCGAGATTGTTGCGCGAGGCGCATATGCCTCCTAAGATCGGCTAGGGCGTAAGTCGGCCATTATTTAATGGCTGCAAGGGCACTGGCAAGGGCAGGCATTTGAGATTCTATTACCGTGATGTGTTGGCCTCTGTATGTCTGTAATAGCATGCGCATTGGAGGACAGAGAATTGAGTTGACACGATTCTTACAAGTTGACAGTTTGCTTACGGGTCACGGCGTGCTTGGGGCGCGGACCTCTGTGGGCCCCCAGTGAATGCAGCCCCAGCTGTGGGGTCGCCGAAACCTGCATCACACGCGCCGCGCTATTTGTCCAACTGTCCAACTGTTCCCCATTTCTGCATCCTCCCTCCTCAACCTGTAACGGGCCTAGTACGTACAAAAAGTAGCAATACAGTCAGCCCCCTGAAAGGTACTCCAAAACTGTTTGTCGTCCCCTTGCGTTTCTATTGTGCAGCTCGCAATTCACTGAGGGCCTTACTCATTACACAAATCACAAATAGGGGCTGAGCTCACGTGTGGTGCAAACTGGTCCCCGTTTCCCCCCTCCACGCAGTCTGATTTTGAAGACTTAATCGCCCCCAGCAACATCACAGATCACACGGCTCGGTCGGTGTGTCCACCATACCAAGTGCGCTGGTGTACAAGATGACGGCGGCTCCTTCCTTGCCTCCTGTCACGAGCGTGTTGGCCCGCTGCCCTCCATCCGGCCGCTGCTTCCTTCCTTGCTGCCCCTGCCCCTGCCCCTGTCCCTGCCCCCATCTATCGACCGACAAGCCGTATGGTGGGGAGCGCGCTGGCGAAGGGCTCTGCCACCGCCACCAGGTGGACCAGGCTGGTCGGGTGGACCTCGTCGTAGAACACATTGGCCTCGGGGAACAGGCAGTCGGGCAGGCGCTGCACAGCCACGTGTGCACCACCGCATCGAATGATGCGCATTGGCGACAGGTTGGGACGGTTGCACGACGACCGAAGCGGCAGTGAAGTCGCCGCGCGGCGGCCGCCACGTAGCGGATGAAATGGCCGATCGACGGGGCGAGCGCACAGCAAGGCACGCACACAGAGGGCAGAGACATGCAGGGAGCCGGTCAGGAACCGCGCCGCTCATTTCAGGCTGGCAGGCAGGCAGGCAGGTATTGACGTCTGTGGTGCCGATTGTTCGGGCAATCAGCAGCCTTTGATTCGCAACGTGCGCTGAGGTTTGGTCGCTATGGAACGAGGCGCGGGTGCGGATCAACAGATAGTGAGCTACCCGACACCGTAACTCGTGATCTGCCGCCGTACGGCACACACATGTTTCAAAGGCCGTACGTACGAAGGTACGATACTCACCTGACCGTTGGCCAGGCAGGTCCGGGTGGGGTTCAGCAGCCGCGTCTGCGTCACGGCCGCCACGGCGGCCGTGAAGGCCGCGTTGGCGTCGTACACCACCAGCGCCGGGCCCTTGGGGCCGTAGCGGGCGCGCAGCGGCACCAGACTGCCCTCCAGGCGCGCGTTGTGCGACTCCACGGCGGCCCTCACCGCGGCTTTGGCGTCGTTGGGAACCACCGGCAGGGCGTCCAGCGGAATCAGGTTCCAGACGGCGATCATGTCGCGTTTCTTGAAGCAGGGCGAAGCGGACAGGCGCGCCATGAGGCGATCCAGCGCCGCCACCCGGCAGGCCAGGATGCTGTCGACCGCCGCGTTCAGGGCAGCTGGGTCCGCCAGCTGGCCGGAGGCCCCCAGGGCCAGGATGTCGTTGTGGCCGATGAAGACGATGAACAACCGACCCGTGGGTCCGCGCGCGTCGCAGTTGGCGTTGGCGACCAGGGCCGGCGCCAGCGGCTGCTGCAGTTCCGGCAGCAGGCAGGAGTCGTCAGGCGAGGCGGCGACGGCGGGGGTGAGGCCGGCCACGGCGCTGGGCGCGGCGGACAGGTAGAGCGAGACCTGGCCGTCCAGGTCGACCGTGGGCCGTGGGTTGGTGGTGCATGCGCTGGCGCCGGCGTACGCGTAGACTTGGATGGGCGTGTTCTGCTGGCCAAGCGACGCGGCGATCCAGAGAAGGTGGTCGGGCCAGACGGGGCCATCGGAGGAGCGGCCGCGCCAGTAGAGCTGGGGCGGCGGGTCTGTGCAGTTGGTGGCCCTGTACAGGTTACCTGCATGCGTGATGTGCATAGTAGGTTGGGTAGGTGATTACGTGCGTGGTAGCGCCAGGTAGCAACAACGCGGATGCCGCGGCACCCCCTTGCATGCGTCGATGTCAAAACACATTCATACACCTTACTTCTGCGCACGCGCAGAGCTGGTTCCAGCCGCCGCTATCGATGAGAGCTAATTGGGGGTCCTCATTGGTGTCAGCCTGTCCTTGATTCCCTGTTTGCGCGCCGTGCTATGGCCTTTTTAAGAGGGGTCAGGTAGTTTTGACATCGGCCACGGGTTCCTCCGGAACATCATCTTATCCCCTGGTATACATACACGGTTGATCCCTGTTGGGATCCGCTGTAACGTTCATTTATTCATTCATCTTATCATATATGATAATTATACAAGGACATATAATATATATATATGCTGTGTACTTGCCGGTGTCGGAGAGGGAGTCGCCAAAGACCACCGTGGGCGGGATTTGGTTGAAGTACAAGTTCGCCAGCGCCACTTGTACGAACGCGAACTGGACGAGCAGAGCAAGAGCCACCGGCGGGATGCGACCGCGTGGCGGCTGCGCCGACCGTGTGCCCAACATGGCTGCGGGGTCTATCTGCTTCAATTCGGTGGAGATTCTTGCTTGCGTTGACGCGACAGCCACAGACGCACAAAACTGTCGTACTTGATAATGCGCACTGTACGTAATCGTACCCAAACTGGTTAGCGGTGGTGTGAGCAAACAGGGTGCAAACTGCACTTAAGTACTGTGTGTTCTGCGAATGGCTTGCTACATGTTGATGGTTTGTCGGCGCGGGTGTCTTGCTTGGATCGCACAACGGGCGGCGGCCGCCCACGGGCGACCGCCCGTCGTGCGTATGGGATGGGTCAAACCATCGAACCTCCTCGATCGATTTTTCGCGCATGTCGTACGGCAGCTGCAAGGAAACGCCATATATTGGCGGTGTGAGGAATATTTCTTCGCACTCGATAGGGCATACCAGGCAGCAGCTCGCTCTGCTTGCTTGCGTAAAGAACCAATCTTTGACCATGGTAAACGGAAGTCACGAGTCTTGAGCACAAAATTTAATGATACAGCTTCCATAAATTGGGATTTCTCAAAGCGCATAAAAGTATTCAAGGACTGGTGAGGCGCGCCGTTGTGCTGGAACCGGGTTGAATGAGCATGTTGTGATGTCTGTCTGTTTGTCTGTATGTATGTATACCAGGGTACGTCGGTGCACCTCCGACCCTCCAACAACATTTGCGCTAGCCTGCGCTAGCTAGGGCCAGCTGGCTGGAACGATGCATCTGCATCCCATCTGCGTGTGTATCACACCCATGGCCTGTGTAGCACTGCTGGGAGGTGCAAACCGCAAAGGCCACTCGAGATGCTGAGCACCACTTGGGCCTTCATTATTAGCTTGTCTTCTATACGACATCGTGTACGGCTACCGCCGCCATGTTACATGTTGTGCGCTGCTCCTTCAAGAGGCTGCCCGAAACCCCCTTGTGGACGCGTCGTCGTTGCCTTAGCAACCAGGAGCCTTGCGTGTGTGGGCTGTGGGGGCCTGTGAGGGGCTGTTGGCTGCATGGATGGCCGCGCAAACTCTCACCAAATCACCAACCGCTAACTTGGTCGCGTGCTTCATGTGAGGGGCCAATCTCTCGGCACAGAGACCGCTCGTGTCGTACGTGCCGTACGCATCGACAGGTCCTGAGAACGGGCCCGGCTCGCGGCGGTGTAGGCCTAGAGGCTGATGTCGTCGGCGGCCGCGCGCCAACGCCTTCCTTCCCTCCGATCCCCGCCCGCGGCGGTGGTACCGCGATCCCCCCACAGCCCTTGCAGCAGGCACATTTTGTGGCCGCGCACGCACCCTACCGACCAACCGCGGCGGCAAACACGCGTGGCAGCAGGCAGGTGGGCACCGCAAGCCCTCCGTACCCAAGCCCGCCCAGGGATGGCCTGCCGACCCCGCACCGAAGCGGCGAACGTCCGTGGCCGTCACGACTCTGCTGCTGCCGTCTCGCAGCGATCTGCACCCTGCAGGCCATGTATGCATACGAACTGACCCTTAGCCGCGCAAGTCCGCAGCCCCGCCCACACGTGCTCCCAGCCCGCCCCGCAGCAGTAGACGGTCATGGCCCCGCAGGCCCTCCAAGATCCGAGCCCGCCTCTCAGCGGCAGATGTCTGGGGCCGTGCATGTATACAGGCCCTCCGGGCCACATGGTCGGTGGCAGCAGACCGCTCCCTGTGAGGAGCCGTCGTCCCGCAGACGGATGGAGCGGCATATAGGGCCCCACAGGCCAACTAACCGCGACTGCCGTGCAGCCGCAATCTAACATACACCCATGCATGGCCATGCGTGCCATGCGCAACTGCCGCCCAGCGGACGGACTCCATCCGTGTGCAGGCCTTCCGTATCACGCAGACCGAACGCGACGAATGGTGACCGTGCGTGGCCGTGTTAGCCGTTTATTACGAATTTACGATCACTCAGCGGAGGCGCGCGCGTACCCGTTGCCCCGCAGGCCCTCCGCCACCACCGCCAGTTATCATGCGGTTTCGCAGGCCTTCACAATAAACCCGGCTGTCGCCAGGGCTGTCACCGATGACCCGCGGGGTCCGCTGTAACATCCTAATAACAATAAACCCATCCGCCAGGTACGTTGGTAGGTGTCGCACGTTTCTACCAGGGTGATACTCCGTGAACATTGGGCGTGCGTGTGCGGTACCAGTGGGTCTGTGGCATTTCCCAAAGCCGCCTAGAGGTCCCCCGCTCAATTATCATTGTCTGTTTGGAGAGAATGGCGCGCCGCTATTCCTAGCCGTTGAGGACGGCCCTGCCCTCCGAAACCGCCTTATCGCAGCGGCAGGTGTTTGGGCCGTGCAGGACGAGACGGTTGTCCGGTCGGGTCGCTTACTGTGCATGACTTCCGAGCGTACCCCGAAGCAGCCCGTCCTTGCCCCTATGCGTGGCCCTGACAGCGCACTACTATCTACTGGCGCAAGTAATGTGGCCGGTGCCAAGCCCGCGCGCATTTGCAGGCCCTCGCAGCCACGCACACGCACCCCGCAGCGTTCGGGGCTCTCACAGTTGCGCGGGCCCACCCCGCAGCGGCAGATGCCTGCAGCTAACGTGTGCCGGCCCTCCGAACTCGCCCGCGGCATTAAATGTATGCCTGTGGCCCTGCAGCCTTTGTTCTTGGCACTGCCGCCGTTCAGGTGCCTTTGATGCTCCGAACATAGGTACGCCTGAACGGCGGCAGTGCCTACAAGGCTGCAGGGCCACATACGTACAAGCCCAGCAGGCCCCTGATCACCACTCAGCAGGTTATAACACGTCTGGATGGGGTCATGGCCCGATGTGTTTTTTATTGCGGCGTTGAGGTGTGGAGGTGTCTTGCCGCCTTTGGCTGTGGGGCCTGCTGGGGCTTGCCCTGGTATACACCGTCGACCCCTTTGGGGTCCGCTGTAACGTTCACTCATTCATAAACCATCAATTGCCTCACTCAATGACGTATGTAGCCGGCGGCCTGGCCTCCTTGCAGCAGATGCATGGATGGGGCGCGATCTCTAGGTGTCGTTCGATCCGTCGATACATACATATGTTTCTGCTGTTGCCTTGCTTGCTTGATTGCCTGCCTTTTTCAGACATTTAAAAAAATCTTAAAGTGATCCCCGATTACATGAAGCGTGGTCGGTCTTACATCCTGTTTTTTTGTCTTCTCGCGCGGCGGGTTCTTGGGCCCGCAGCGCCGAGCTGGATCCCGACATAATCGCGGGCATGGTTGTTCCCTGATCAAGCAATCTAACCGTCCCGGGATGGAAGCGCCACGCATCAAAATTGGCGGGAGCGGGCACTGGCTGGATACCGACCCTGGCCATGGAGCATTGACCCTACCGGTTGTATAAAATAAATGAAATTGTTGGATTGTGATACATTGTAATTCAGGATATATACTACTGGCAGCCGTAATGTTCGGTCCTGCTCAAGCACGCATCCGTCATCGGGCAGCGGGAAACGAGTGAACCAACTTCGCGGGCATCGCACCTTCATTCCAGCACGATAATGGAAATTCCTTTCGTTCGTTCGACGCACGAATGATCATTCATGACCGTGCTGTGAGGTATTCCCGACGTACGCGTGCCTGCCCTCATGACCAAACCAGGGAGGGTTGTTGAGAATGTCATGACGCGCGCGGGTCGAGGAACAACGACGGGGCGCACGGTTCATCCGCCGGGCACGCACGGTTCATCCGCATATATGTAGGGCAGCAGCCCAGCCACGGCCCCGGCGGTTGGAGCCCAATCAACATGAAATGTATCGTATGGCGCGGATGGGTTTCATGAATCGATGAATGTTGCAGCGGACCCCCAAAGGGATCAACGGGTTTCATGTCACGGTGCGGGCGGGGTCACGAGCACCTAAACATGAACAGGTTGGGCCAAGCGAAGTTGGGGCGGGTTAGGGCATCGATCGCAGCAACGGCGGCGGGTTCATCAGGCGGCGCGGGTTGTGTATGTCAGGTAGGCACGGGTGCCGTTCGCATCGTTCACCCATCCAGCACGGTTTTGATCAGCACGCGCGCAGGGTGGGGCAAGGGTGCGGTTCATCCGTAGCATCAATAGGATACACGAAGTCCGGGCGAGCGACCGGTAGGCGCGGGGTGCGTGGAGGTGTATGTTGCATTATTGTCAAACGACGGGAGGCGTCGTCAGGCAGGCGCGTGTGGGATGGGTGGTCGTCCGTGGCGGCCCGTGGCGGCTCGGCGCGTGTATGTGGCCGGATGATGATATAATGCAGGTCGGGTATGGGATGGAAGGCACGGGGTGACGTTTGTCCAGGCATCACGCAGTTGAGTCACGCAGGTGGGAACGAACGCGTCCAGGCTTGAAATAAATGCGTTCTGGAAATTCAGTAGATCCTCCGGGATGGAGTGCATGCCCCCATTTAACGTTGACGATCGATGACCAGAGTCCAGCAGGATTGCCGCATGCAGATAGACCCTCATAACAAACTGCACATGTCGTACACGCGCGCTCAACGCTCAGAAGAAACGAGGTGCCAATTACTGAATTTACCAAAGGTTGATTCATTTTGTATCAATATCACTTTGCAGGCTCCATTATTCTTGAGCGGGGTGTCGCAGGATCGCCAGCAGCGGAGAAGGCCAGGGAACGGGCGCATTGGACACCCTCTCCCCTGGTTACGACAATACATAGTCGAGGTAATATTCTGTCATTATTATGGCTCGTGACGTGTGTAGAAGAGGAGGACGCAGGAATCCATCCACGATCCAAATTTTGCAAGGGTGTACGTAGTGGGAACAAGTATGCTTGAAGGCTCAGGTTTTCAACAAAATGCCTGATGCGTTGCCGCACCCGGTCGGACTTGCTACCGCTTTACTGCTGTTTTTACTAATCTTGCGTACGAACGCGGCGATGTTAAGACGAGCCCAGAAAAAAATACCGGGTGCCAAAACATGTTAATACATTTTATTTTATAATTGCAATTTAATAAAAGAATCATTGAAATGAAGAACGGACTCGCCCGCGCAGAGAAGCCCACCATCGCAAATGTGGATTCCGAAACTTGCCGTTGGTTGTACAAACGTTGCCATTGAATGATATAAATGCATGAAGTGATCGGTTTAGTTATGGGCTCTTCGTTCCTTACATGTATAGCAACCTACCTTCGCGTATCCGAGGTCCCGGGCACTTGGCGCGAAAGGTACGTGTAGGGCGCCAAAGGTATGCACTGACCTGGTTGTAGATACCGCCAAACGTGGAATTATTCTCTTGTAGGGCTGAAAGTATGGCTTCACCCACAGTCAGAGTCTTGGTTGCGGTGGCATTCCTGCTGTCGGCGCGTCCTGGAGGCCGTTTCGTTGCTGGTATGGTAAAATCAACATATTTACGGTGGCATTTATTTCTTATTGGATTCTCCGTTACAGGCTGATAGCCTTGCCTCGGGGGGCTTTGTGTGCACCATGTTTGGGTGGCGGGTGACGCGAGCGAACGTTTCCGGCTCATCATATGCGTTACGCGTGCGTCACTAATAAAACACAATAATATTTGACGTCTTTTACTTGAATACTGTGCTACCGTGCGGGTCTACCTGCCAATTCGATCGGGCTATGCATGATGCCGCATGCTTGTGTGCACTTGAACAGCATTTATTTGCGGGCAAATGCTTATGTAAATAATGGGCACAAGCTCTTTGATTGCTTGGGGTGGATAGATGCCTACGTAATAGGAATTCAGGAGATGCAATTCAACAAGCAAATAAGTGCTTGCGCGCTCCGTCCACCGACACGCATAAATAAATGCATACTTTCTTGAGGTGTTTGATTTTGTTGAGGTTCCGCGGCCAAAGAACCGGAACGATGCGATGCACTCGTGTATGCTATGTGCGCTCGCCGTGTGGCCCCCAGCCAGCATGCATCCATATGCGTGGCTAGGTTGCGGCGCAGTTGATCGAGTGTCGTCAACTAACGCACGCACCGCGCTCGCTCTCCACCCCCAACCCCGCAGCCTCATCCGCGCGGATGATGATTGGAACCTGTCCCCAGCGCCCGCCGTACACCGCGGTGCCCAATGTGGTCTTCGCCCCCCAGACCGGGATGGCCGGACTCGCCTCCGGGGCGCTCGGTGACGCCGCTGCCGCCGCGGAGTTCTGCAGGTAGGTGCGCGACAGCTTTGTTGGTTCCGCAATTGTTGGTTCCGCAATGCGTAAGACGGCAATGTGAGGGCCTTATGGGTCCTTCGTTTGGGGGACGGGTGTGTCGAGACAGCGAGGTAGGTGTATTCTTGTGTATGTATTATTATACGTTGTATAGATGTCTATAAATCTTGCGCGACACGCACGCGCCCAGGAATAAGAACCCGCGCACATGCACACGCGACGGCCCCATCGATGCCGACCACACACGCAGGTACGAGCCGCGCTGCACCTCCTGGAACTCGGCGGGAGGCTACACCCTCGGCGCCATCTCTTCAACACCGCAGGCGGGAACTTGCAGTTACACCAAGCCCGGTGAGTGCGTGATAGACAGCGATTGCGTGCGTTCGGGCACCAGCTGGCCAAGCAACCGGTTGGCAGGATCCACGCATTTTCTCCGCGGCTCCTTACTCCAGCCAGCCGTACGTACGTGATACCCGGTCCTGCACCGATCCTGCCAAAATCCATGTCGAGGCACTAACAAGTTGTTGATTGAACGCTCTAGTTATTACTACCCGCACGTAGTCCGTGCGCGTACATGTACACCGAGGGGTTCTCATATAGCTGTCGTACCCGTGAGTCGATTTAGTCGGTTGCACCCCAGCAAGCTCCCTCACTGGCGGCGCGCACTCTGAGGAACAATGCTAGTTAGCTGCGTAGTTAGATAGACCTGCCCGCGCGCCCGTGTTGATGAACTGGTAAGAGATGTGAAAACATGCAAGCTCCTGCAAGCTATACCTACCTGGTTAATTGGTTTCACGAGCTGAAAGCCCGCTGGGGTCCAGGGACCATGTGAAATACCGGTAACGAAATCAGTAGTATCAGAGGTGGGCACTCTCTGTGTCTGGCGTCATTGTGTCGCAAATTGTGCACCACACGGCAATGCGTAAATCCCGTTGTATCCGCAAGCACCGCACCCGCTCCCGCACCCGCACCCGCACCCAAATCCAAACCCAAACCCAAACCCAAACCCACCCGCACCCGCACCCGCACCCGCACCCGCACCCGCACCCGCACCCGCACCCGCACCCGCACCCGCACCCGCACCCGCACCCGCACCCGCACCCGCACCCGCACCCGCACCCGCACCCGCACCCGCACCCGCACCCGCACCCGCACCCGCACCCGCACCCGCACCCGCACCCGCACCCGCACCGGCACCCGCACCCGCACCCGCACCCGCACCCGCACCCGCACCCGCACCCGCACCCGCACCCGCACCCGCACCCGCACCCGCACCCGCACCCGCACCCGCACCCGCACCCGCACCCGCACCCGCACCCGCACCCGCACCCGCACCCGCACCCGCACCGCACCCGCACCCGCACCCGCACCCGCACCCGCACCCGCACCCGCACCCGCACCCGCACCCGCACCCGCACCCGCACCCGCACCCGCACCCGCACCCGCACCCGCACCCGCGCCCGCACCCGCACCCGCGCCCGCACCCGCACCCACACCCGCACCCGCAGTCCTGCACCCAAACGCCGCCTTGCGATCAACACGCGATGCCTTGCGGTGCCCTGCTAGCGCTTGTGCTCGTGCTCGTGCTTTTGCTGATGTTCGTTGATGCGGCTCTCAAGCGCCTGCTCGCTCAGCTTGCTCCCTCATTCTGACATTATGTATATGCCTGCCGCTGACTGCCTCGCTCGCTTGCTTGCTTGCTTAAGTAGTACCTGCGCGCGTACGTGGTCTCGTTATTACTGCTCGCTTTATTTTTTCTCGTGGAATGCCGTGCTGGCTGAATATATTGCTGGTTCATTTCTGTCCCTGGAATGCATGTGCTGGTGTGTGTACGGGATCGATTCTACACATGTCCTCGTGCTTCATTCCACCGTCGATCGGTCTATCTTCGGATGGTGTTCCAGTGTGCCCGCCCATGCCGGACACGGTGGCGTATGCGAACGTGGCCATCAACCGAACAGCCGTCCCGCCTCTGGGCGTAACCCTCTCAAGCAAGTGCTTCAAGGACACCTACAAATGGTGTGCTGCTAACGTTCCAACCTGTATCGCGTTCGACAAGAGCAATAACGTTTGGGGTGGCGACGCAAATCGGTTAGCCGCCAATCTGTACAACTACCCCGGCGGCTGCGTCTACATTCACTTGTGAGTGCGTGTTATCATCGATTTTGGACGCATATCCTATCTTCATTGGGACACGAATCGCTGTGACGCAGCCGATGGCTGGGTGGCTGTTTTATCAAAATATATGGGGCACTCTTGACGATGTGCTAGCCTGTTAAGTGGTGTGGCCGTGGCTGGGGCCATACGCATGTGGCCTGGTTCCTCTGCATCGCACGACCTCCGTTGCAAGGGCAGGGTGACATTTATATACGGTGCATGTACGGCGCGACAAAACGAAGCCGCTGATCGATATGCGTACTTGATCTTTTCCACCCGCCCGTGTGCAGTGATTTGGGCCGCAGGTGATAAATGCAGCACGCTGGTCGTGCAGTCGTGAGCCTGCTCCCTCATCGTCTCGAAGATCTTGAGGACTTTCGCCCCTCATCATCTGTCGTACGCACGACATCGACGATCGACGCAAGTGTTGATGGCAGCGCTTAGATCCTTAGCAGCAGCAGCAGCGACGGTACACGCTGTATGTTGCCGTTCGATCGTCTAAATGTTGTGACCGTACATATGTGCGCGCGCTGCGGCGTGCCTCGTTTGTTGCTGCCGTATGTGTTCATCATGCTTCACGAATCCGACTCCATTTCGCCGATCGTGCGTGGCTAACTCGGCTGGATAGGATGCCTCAAACCCTCCTGCTGCTGATCACTGTGGTCGTCAAAGGACGGCCAGTAGGGAACCGTGTCAACTTGGTGACGACTGCATGTACGCTGACATGAGGCAGATAGAGATGATGCAGTAATTGGGCAGCAATAATCAACTGCTGCGTGTAGCAACAGACACACCCGCCGAAAGGCGCCTCTGCAGGAAGGAGCGAGCCGCACGGCATGTTGCTTGCCAGCAGTAACTAATCAAAACACCTTTTGGCAGGGCAGATTTGGGGGGCCTTCCCAGGTGCCAGAAGCGCCAGGAAATAAAAACCTCCATCTGTAGGAGGTCTTGGTACGTATAGGTGGGCGGCCGCCAGGCTGTGTAGCTAGGAGGTTGCAGGTCGGCGTTGTGACATGTGTGCAGACCAATGGGCGAGCTAAGGGGGTGGCCAGGCGGGGTGTAGTTCAGTGCGTATGAGGCCACGGTGAAAAAGGGTGACAGGCTGTAAGGGAGACGTGTGAGGAGCCGGTGTAATTGCGTACCTGAGCGCTGCTGCCCCGTTGGCCAACCTTCATGCCGGTCCATCCGTCGTTCGTTCGTTCGACCTGTGCCGAGGTCAGCCGCCCCACGGATGTTCCTTGCTTGAACAGCTGTGAACTTGTACACCCGTTCCTGTTGCTTCCCTGTTGCTTCCCTTTTTTATTATTAGGATGTTACAGCGGACCCCGCGGGCCATCGGTGACAGCCCCGGCGACAGCCGAGGCTTCCTCACCATACACTGCCTATTGCTTCCCTGTTGCTTCCCTGTTGCGGATGGCGGAATTGGTTAGCGTGGCGAGTCGGCTGAGCCGGCACAGTCGACTTGTGGACCACAACGAACAGGTGGCTGCTGCGTCCACAGACGATTCAGTGGTACGCAACTCTGCAGCTGGAGCGGAGTGCTTCGGCGGGCTACCCGATGGGCAAAAGGTAGTTGCCCCGGCCAGCGTCCGACCCGGCTCCGAGATATGTAATATTAAACTCACACATAGACAGTCAGCAATGTAATGTACCCGTGACAAGGTGGACCCGCCAGCAATGGCAATTAGGCATTCTGCCACTATCTGGGAACCCACCGTCAAGGTCTGAACTCCGACAGAAGACAGCAAAGTCCTCACAGTGGATTACCGTGTCGTGAACCCCACCGCCGAGACCCCCACCGCCGCAACTACCCCCAGGCTGTACCATACCATACATCTGATCGCTCCTGTCAGCACTCTGAACACACCGCGTACGGTATCGTACGACATACACACCCGCACACGTTCACGTTTGCGCACCGGCGTGACTCTCCCCCGCCCTCCCGCTGCGCTCCAACTGGCCTGCAACCGAACACCCACAGTAAAAATGATAAGTTGACAGACCAACAAAAAGAAAAGGTTCTTGACAGGGGGCGGGACGGTGGCAACCATCCGCATAGCGCGGTTTGATGGCCAGTCGGTGGGGAGCTGGCCAGCCAGGGTATGATTGCTGCGGATGAGCGGATGTGTTGCCAAACGAGGGCGCATGCTGTTCCGTGCTTCGTTGGACTTCGCGGGCTGCAGCGGCGGCCCAACGAGTGCTGCGGGACACCAGCACGGCACCCACGTATGGGTGTACGGTATGTACAAAATCCATTCAACAACCGTACGGGTGCTGTACGGCACATAACCCAAGCCACAATCGACGCTGATGAGCGCCCGTTGTCCAGCAGCCCGGTCCAACAAATTCGACGCACAGGGAGGGAGGTCAGCTACGGTCGCCATCAGCGCGGGCTGCGTGTCATCGGTTTTATATGTACGTATACGGCTCGGTCTCAGTGCGTGCAGAACAGGGCGCGGCAGGTCAGCGGCAGGTCAGCGCCCATTTAGCCCCTCCATCGCCAAGTATCGACGTCCCAACCCGAGTACCCCGGCCGCCGCGAGCCGCGGGGTCCCACACTGCAGCCACGTCGCAGACACACCGCCATCCGTCGAGATAACGGCATCGAAGGGTCCGCACGCAGGTTTGGCCCGGCCACGTTCATTTCGCGCACCTGGCTGACCCACGGGTCGTCCACCGCGCAGCCGAACGAAGGAACCCAACCCTGGAGTTGAGCCTTTCAACGTGCGTTCACACAACCACTGGACGCACACGTGATGCGAGATGGCATCTCGCATCTCCCGTGTGCATGCCGCCCCGCCACCCAGTTTCCATTCACATTGCAACCCACTACTACACGGACGGAGACATGCCGGCAGCGAGATCTCGGAGACAGATGGATGGAGACACCTCTGAGGATGGCCATCCTGGTGATGAAAGTAAGGGTCCAACCGCACAGCTTGTCCAACCGCACACGCAAGCCGTGTCCCAAGCAAGAGCCGTGGATAGTGATGGCAGGTCTTGCTGCTGCTGCTGCTGCCGGCGCCGGCGTATGTGTGTGGACCCCCGCCCCACCCAACCCCGCGTCTCTCCTCCTACTCCTCTCAATCCCTGACAAAATCGAGACGTGATGCAGAGGCCATGACCACGCGCACACGTACCGTACTAGGACAATCATCCGCACCCCAGACGCCCTGCCAATCATCCCGTCCATTCGTCGTTCATCCATCCAATCATCCATCCGATCAATTCATTCATGGCGCCCTGCCCTGCCCTGCACACATCCTCAGCCTCCAACCCCTGCCCATCCACACACACATGGCATGCGATGGGCTACCTGAGAGATGTACGGCACCCACACATAAGCCCCACCTGCGCACCTTACAAACGCCCTAGATCCATCAACAATCCCGGCCATGCATTCATCATCCTGGTCATTCCTGCGGTCGTGCAGCGGCGCAGAAAAGACGCACGACGGCCGCGACCGCTGCCGTCACCTTCACCCACGCACGCAGCACACGCAGCACACGCAGCACACGAAGCACCAACAGCAGGTTCTTGATCCGCCCCTCCGAAACCATCGCTGCTAACACCGCAGCTGCCGACGCTGCCAACCGCGCGGGACGAACCCTCCAAGGCCAATGCAATGGGTCGGTCGGTCGGTCGGACGGTCGGTCGGTCGGTCCGTCCCATTCAACCAACAAAACGACGACAGGTACCAGCAATCGGTTCCGGCACGACACGTCCATCACGCCGGGGGCTCCCCCAAACGTCATCATCAGCCGCATGGCGACTTAATCGAACGGACATGCGAGCGAGGTGCGAAATCAGGTCACCCGGGGATTACACACGCACACACCGCAGTTGTGGTTCCACGTACGGCCGTCCGGCCTCATGCTGGGCGCGGTGTCTGCTGCTGTTGCTGCTGCTACTACACACCTGCACGTGCACCACACACACACACGCTCTGCACACACGCTGTCTCTCGGTCTATTTTAACACACACGCTCAGTGTTACACACACGCACGCTGCCTGCCTAAGAAACACACACGCATCCTGGGTGGTTCCTGATTAAACACACGCATCCTGGGTGGTTCCTGATTAAACACACGCATCCTGGGTGGTTCCTGATTAAACACACGCATCCTCCACTGTCGACGACGGTCGAGCTGGCCTCCTCGTTTTCCGCGGCTCAGTTTCCTGATACACTCATCCTCCTCCTCCTTTCTCGCGGCCCAGTTCTCCGCCGACACACATACAAACACCACGGCTGCCTCCGTTACCCAGGGGCCGTGGCCACAGAGGCACCCGCATTGTGGACAAAGCAGACAGGCAGCCCCCGCCCCGCCTCGATGGCAGCACACACAGCCCTGGACACGGAGGAGGAACCCCAGCGGCGCGTCCCAATTCCACGGTTGTTCATTGCGGTTGCCGGTTGGTCAATGTCTCACTGGGCGCATCCGCTGCTACATCTGCTGACCTGCAAACGAGCAATGATTGCCTTGCCTGCACACAAGCTCTCATTTGTTGATTCCGTTTTGATCGTCCTCCTCGAGCCCTCTCACGGGACCCCACCCCGTGTGCGCGAATGGCGCCGACGACTCCCGAGCGACAACCTTGGAACCCATCCCGTTTGATTTACGGGACGACGAAACAACAACATCCCGGCTGAACTCAGCAAGCCACGCCGCAAGGCACGGGCGCAAAGAAGCACTGCCATCGCCAGGCTGTCAGCCAGCACGACTCGGCGTGACCACGCCAGTGGGCGAACGGAGAGGTCAAGATACAGGCACTCGAACAAGACTGGCTGGCGACCGGCGAAGAAGAGGAGAGGGGCGCGAGAGTCGGCGCTGTCACGACACAGTTAAGGTACATCGTACAGATCATGTGCCGAGTGACGGTTGGAACCGCTAAGAACTGCCACGGCGGCTCCCGCTCCCGCCGGAGCTGCTGCGGCCGTCACCGGCGCTGGCGCCGCGGCCGCCGTTGACCGAACTGCCGCGGCCCCTGCCGGTGCTGCCCCGCCCCGCGGAGCTGCTGCGGCTGCTGCTCGCACTGCCCCGGCCCCCGCTAGCGCCGCCGGCGCCGCCACCGCTGCGAAGCGTCCCAGTGCCATTGCCACCACGGTCGTCACCACCGGGCTTGGGGATGCCGTTTCGTCGCTGCGGCGCCGTGGGCTGCTGCGGCTGCTGCTGCTGCCGCGATTCGGCTCCGCGACCGTCGCTGTCGCTGCTGCCGGCGCCCGGGGACATCACGCGCATGCCGCTGCCAGAGACGACGACGCGCGTGTGAATCCCGCTGTACGTCGCGGCACGTCCGCGACGGAAGGCCGACGGGTCGCCGCTAAGCGGCAGCGTGGCCGCGGCGGCGGCGCCGCCGCCACCGCCGCTCCGGCCGGCGCCGCCGCCGCTGCTGCCTACCCTCATCGTGGCAAGAACACCGCTGGCGCCCGTTTCGTCGTCTTCGTGCTCGAAGCCGTAGGAGCTGCCGGTGACATCGCCGCCGAGCGATCTTGGGTTGTGTGAGATGAACAGCGGGTTGTGCATCTTGACGCCGTGGGGGACCCGTGGGTCGCCGGGCGTCCCCGCCGCCGTCACGCCGGCGGACAGGAAGCTGACGTCGACGGGGCTCCGCAGCCCCCCCGCGGCACCGCCGACGGCGGCGCTGCTGCTGCCCCCCCCGACGCCGTCATGGCCGCCAGCGAGGCCGCCGCCGAGGCCCCAGGAAGCCATGACAGCCGACCTGCGCACACAAAGGGGGACCCGTGTCCGTGCGTGGGTGGCGGTGGCGGACTGGCGTTCCTCTGATCCATCATGTAACGTGTTCTACCATACTTTTCATAATCCCTTGACAACCCCCGGGACGCAGCGCCGCCAGAGCTGAACGAATCGGCAGGAACGACTGTGATTCAAGTAAGCAAGCAAGCAGGTAAGCACATGGGCAGGGCATGCAAAGGGCACAATCACGAGGGTCTAATCAGGAGAGGTCGCTTTAACAAAAAAGCGGGCCGGTGCATGCAACGCGGCGGGCTGAACGCCGATGACGCACTATATACTACCGCGCGGGTCAATACAGCGAGCCGGGGGACCGCCGGTGGCTCCGCCGCACTGCAACTCCGGGGTGCCGTGGCGCCTCTTCTGACCACTCACTTGGCCTTGGCGCGCATCAAGTACGCGGCCGTGTACGACCCAGCGTAGCGGGCGGCGGGCGACGACACGGCGCCGTCGTGCGCCTCGGGGGTGGTTGCATCCGGGTCGCTGCGGGGCGGCGAGTTGGTCGCCTCCGGCACCAGGTACGCCGGAGAGGAGTACAGCGTCCACGCCGCGGCCGCGGCGGGGTCGTTGCTGCTGTGGGCCGCCGCCGCCGACCTCGCGCCGGCGCCGCCCGCGGCCGGCGTCACCGCCGGCGGTACGGACGACGGCGTCGGTGGACGCGGCAGGCGCGAGCGGCACGCCGCCGCCGCCTGCGGCGTCGGCGCCGTCGTGGCGGAAGCCGCCGCCGCCGCCGCGGCTGCTGCCGCCGCCGACTCGGCGGACGGCGGCAGCGGCGGCGGCGTGGGAATGCGGCTGCTGGCGCTGCGGTTGGCGCGGTAGCTGCTGCCGGTCTGGGACGGCGGCGGGGGAATGCGCGGCGTCGGCAACAGGCCGCCACTGAGCCGCCGAGTGGCGCTCGACGCCGAGGGCGTCACCAGCGCTGCATCGCCGCCGTCGCCGGAGGCGCTGCTGGCACGGGACCGAGCCGCCGGCGTGACCGGATCCGAGTCCCCGCTGGGGCCCCGCGCTGATGAGGACGACGCCAGGGAGGAGCGCTGCAGCGCCCCGGCTCCGAAACCATGGTGGTGTACGTCACCGCCAGCTGCGACGGCCGGCGGCTCCGCTGCCTTCGCCGCCGCCGCCGCCGCTGCCTCCGGCACCGTTGCGACAGCGACGCCCGGTCCGTCGGCGATTGCCGCCAAGGACGCCGGCAGCCCCTGAGAGCGCTGCGCTGCTGCCGTGACGCCCGCCGGGCGTCCGGCGACGGGAGGGCACTCGTACGGCGCCGCGGCACCGGCGACGTGGGATCGTGGGGAGACCGCCTGGGGAGATCCCGCGGACATCGCGAGCCCAGCAGCAGCAGCAGCAGCAGCAGAATCAGAAGCAGAAGCGTCTGCGACACCCTCGCCGAAACCCACACCCGAGGCGGAACCCGAGTCCGCTTCCGAAGCAGGTCCGCCGCCCGGCTGGCGCGCCTGGGCGGCATGCCCCTCGGAAGCCGCCGCTTCCAGCCGGCACGGCGTCACAGCCGACCCCTCCACCGCCAGCGTCCCGTCCTCGAAAACGTCCTCCGTGGACGCCGCGACGACCGCTGCCGCTGCCGCGGCAGTCGCGGCGGCGGCGGCCTCGCCGGGCGCCGCCGACGCGCCGACTGCCGGCTCCGACACGGAGCCGGGCAGCTGCTGCACCTGCGGGGCGCAAGGCGCCTGCGCGCCGCCAGCTGAGCCCACCTCGGCAATCACGCTGCCGAACGCCCACAGCGCCGCGTCGCGGCCAGCGCTGGGACCGTCCTGCAGCGACCGCGCCTCCGACACCGGCGTCGTGCCCTGATTGGCCGTGGCCGCCAGGCTGCCGCCACCGCTGGGGCTGCCGCCGGTCCGCAGCTCCTCCAAGTCAGCAACCTCCGGACTGTCAGGCTCGGGGTCCGTTAGCGCTGCTCCCGCCGCGGCGGCGGCGCCGTCACTGACGACCAGCGGCTGCGCGGCGGCCACCGCCGCCGCAGCAGCAGCGAGCTGCTCGTCCAGCGTGCCAGCGAGCCGCGGCTCGGCCGCTTGGTGGCCAACCGGGAGGTGCGCTGGCAGGGAGCCGATGCTGCTCCGGACGTGCCCGGCGGCGCCGGAGTCCCTCGCTGCGAGCGCCGCAGCGACGTGCCCCGAGGAGTTGGAGAGCGCGGACGACAGGGACGGCAGCGTCAGGCCCAGGAAGGGCAGCTCCGCCGCCGGGTGTGGCCCGGCGTGGCCGTGGGGCGGGCCGACGGCCGGCAGGCCAGCGGCCGCTGCCACGTCATCGCCATCGGCTGCGCCCGCGGCTGTCTCCGCTGGCTCGTCCCCGGGTAGGCATCGGGCTGCTGCCTCGGCTCCTCCTGCGCCTGGTACTGCGACTGATGTTTCGGCCGCTGCCGGCGCTGCAGTCGGGTCATGCAGCCCTTGGTACCGATCTGGAGAAGATGAAGAAGGAGCTGTCCCCCCGAGTCCTGCCGCGACGGCCGCCACCCCCGCCGCCGCAGTGGAAGAAAAGGGACCGGCCTCGTCCTCGGCGTGGCGTGTCCCCGCCGCTGCCGCTTCCACGGCGTGGCTCCCGACCGTTACGCCGCTCCCGGCGCCCTCCTGCATTGCACCTTCCTCCTCCTCCTCCTCCGCCTCCTCCTCTGCCTCCGCCGCTGCACCTTCTTTCTTCGCCAACGCCGGCGCCGATGCCGCTTCTGCCACTGTCGCCCAACCGCCGCTCACAACGCCCGCTGCCGGCATGGCCCTCGCTGCGTGTCCGAAGGGCAGCAGGTCATCGTCGTGGTGAAGGGGCTGCCCCTCGTCGGCGGGGTCCGAATTCCGGACACCCGCGTCCACATCGGAAGCTACCGTCGCGGCGACCGTCGCCGCGTCGTGGGCCGCCGCCGCGGCAGCACATCCCCTGGCTTCCTCCTCGGGGAGTCCCGCGCCGCCACAGGACCCGGGCACACCGCTCGGCACGTCCTCTGCGTTGGCAGTGGCTTGGAGGCCGCGCTCATCAGGGCCATCTCCAGGGAGGCCGCTCTCGTCAAGGCCGTTGGCAGTGGCTTGGAGGCCGCTCTTGTCAAGGCCGTCGGCAGCGACTTGGAGGCCGTCCGCAGCGCCCGCGGGCGTGCCCTCCCCGGGCTGGGCCCCCGCTGTCGTCTCGCCCGCCGGGCCGTGCACCCCCGCCGGAGATCCCCGCGCTCGCCGCGTCTCCAGCACGGGCACTGCGTGCCTTGCCGGCGTGGTGACCGCGTCCCCAGCCGGGCGCGGAGAGGGTGCAGCCGGTGCATCCGCCGCCGCCGCCTCGGCATTCGCCTGGTCAGGTGGAGCAGGTGGAGCATCGCCAGCGGCGCTGCCCACCGCGGCCGCGTCGTGCGATTCCCGCCCGGACTCGTTCCGCGGCCCGGGGGACGCAACCCCGGTTTCTGGAGCGGCGTCGTTGGCTCTGGCCAGCTCTGGCGCGTGCGGGTTCTCTCCTCCGCCCTCCTCGTCCGCCGGCCCGTCAGTGACCACCATCGGGCTGGCTGCGGCCGCCGTCACTGCCTCGGATGACGTGTCCCCGGTGACGTCACCTCCCGGGTCACGACCCTGGACGGCCGACGCGGCCTCTGTCACGGTCGCCACCACGAAGCCCTCATCGGCAGCCCCCCATGCCACGCCCGCAGCTCCCAGGTCGGCAGCCGCAGCGGCGGGCTGATCGCGAGGTGAGCTGCTCACGCACGGGCTGTCGCCCTCCTCCTTCTGTACCTCCGCCTCCTCCTCGTCCTCTTTATCCTTCTCCTCATCCGCCTCCTTCTCCTCCGCCGCCGCCTCCTCCACCTGCGATGCACTCGCTGCCGCTGCCAGCGGTTGCGCCGGCACGTCGTCGCATTTGTAGCAGCCGCCCTCGCCGGTCTTCAGGTCTCCATCCGGCAAGGACAGCCCCTGCACCACCACCGCCGGCGCTGCCGCCGAGCCGTCAACGGCGTCAGCCCCCGGGGACCCGCCGACAGGGCCCGCTTCCGTGCCGTCTCGGGTGTGCTCCGAAACCGTTGCTGCGACTGCCACCGCCTCTGCGGCCGCACCCCCGACTGCCCCGGCCAAACCCGCATCTGCGTCTGCACCTGCAGTGGCTGGCGACGTGGGCGACGTGGGTGCCGCTTCGGCGGTCTTCGCCGCCATCAAGGGGTACTGCTCGACGCCGGTGGCCACGACGTCGGGTATCCGAGTGCCCAGGGTGGCAACCGTGTGCGTGTCGGGTGAGGCCGGCGACCCCCAACCCATCGCCCGGGCGCCCGCCGGCGTGCCCTGCAGCGCGCTGGTCGCCTCCGTCCGATGCTCGCCCTCACGCCCATCCAGGGCCCGCCCCGCGCTGCTGCCCGCGTACACCTGCTCGCTCGACCCCGCCGTTGAGACATGCGGAGATGGCGGCGACTGGCCGCCCTCCGCGCCTGGCGGAGTGCCCTGGCTCGCGCCTGGCGACAGAGTGGCAGTCGCCACCGCCCCGCCCGCCACCGCCGCCGCTGCCGCCCATGACGCGCGCTGGGGCCCTCCGTCGGACGAGTCGCGCTGCGCCGGTGCCGCCGCCGCTGCTGACATCCCCGCCACGGCGCCGGCGTCCGCGGCGATGGGCCCCACGTCCGCGGACGCGGGCACGGCCCTGCGCTCCGCGTCCGCGTCTGGGAAGCGCAGCTCGCGGCGCAGCGGCGTGTCGGGGGAGGACTCCGCGGCGGCGCCGCCGCTGGTGGCCCAGGACAGCCAGGGCGCGCGGTGCGCCATCTTGGTGGGCCCGGGGGTCGACGAGGGCGTCGGGAAGACGATGCCCCCCCGGAAGGCCCGGGAGTCCTGCTCCACGCGGTCCGCCGTGGGTGAGTATGCGGACCAAGACAGCTGCGCCAGGGGCGTCCCGGAGCCCGGGGTGCTGTTGTCGCTGGCGGGCGTTATCAAGGTGCTCAGGGCCGGGGCGGTCGCCGCCGCCGCTACCGCGGCGGCGGCCGCCACGGCGGCGGCAGCCGCAGACCCGTCGTTGGCGGCGGCGGCGGCGCCGCAGACGCCGAGCTCACCGGAGGGTCCGGCGGTGGCAAGCAGCGGGGGCTGCGGTAGGCTGAGCCCGGGGCTGAAGGGCTGCGGGCTGTTGTCGGACACGTCGCCGCTGGCGGCGGTGAAGGAGGTGCCGTACCGCGGCGCCGCCAGGGTGAGAGGCGACGGGTGGAGGTGGGGCTCCAGGGGACCCGAACGGCGGGTGCGGATGGGGGTGCACCACAGGTCGGCCACTAAGGGGCCGCCGCCCAGGTGGCTGCTGCCTGCGCCGCCGCCTCCGCCGCCGCCGCCGCCTCCGGCACTGCTGGCGGACATCGGCGCAGATGCCGCGGCGGCTGCGGCCGCGGCCGCGTTCGGCGGCGGAAACGGCAAGTGCATGCCCATGCCATCGGGCGTCGTGACCCTGCGGCGGCACATCAAGTCCTCGGAGTCCTGCTCGTCGGCCGTCGGCGGCGTCGACGGCGCCGGCGTCGACGGCGCCGACAGCGCCGTGGCGGCCGCGGCGGCGCCGGCGGGTGTCGGGCCCCGGGTCAACTCGAGGTCGATGCCTGCCGGATCGGCGACGCCTTCCCGTGGCGTGGCCTCGGGCGTCGAAAAATCCAAGGATGACGCGTCAGGGGGCGCAGGTGACGCCGTCCGAGCGGCCGAGCTGCTGCTGCCTGGGGTCTTCTCGTCCGGCACCACGCCCTCCTCTCTGATCACAGACCTCGCCGGCTCGCCTCGCTTCTCAGAGTCCACGCCCGCGGCCGCCGGACGCTCGGGCGCGGCCGCCAGCGCCGCCACGGTCGCCGAAGAGGTGGCCGCAGGAGACGCAGCAGGAGCCGTGGCTACAGCTGCAGCTGCCGCCACGGAGTTGGCCTGGGAGACGGCGAAGGGCGACGCTGGCGTGGAGGCGGCGGTCATGGCAGTTCCGCGATTCGGCCCCGTCGGCGACACCTCCGCGGCGGAGCTGGCGACGGGCGACGCCACAGCGGTGACCGTGGACGCCGCACCGTCCCGCGGAGTAGCGCTCGCCACCGAGCTGGCGGAAGGTGTGGCCATGACGCCGGCGCCGGCGGCGACGCTGCCCGGCGACACGCCGGCGCCGCGCGGCGGCCACTCCGCGTCCGACGCCATCGCGCCCGGCGACAGCGACCGCTCGTCGGGCGCGCCGACGGGCGCGCTGTCCGCCGGCGCCAGCGGCGGCGGGTACGACACATGCTGGACCAGTCGTACGGGCATGGCCTGCGCCGCCGCGATTCGCGCCGCCAGGTTCTGCACGATCCGTGGCGAGTCGGGTGTTGCCGGGGAGTCCGGCGGTTGCCGCGGAGGCAATGGCTGCTGATCCTCGGCCCCCGCGGCCGCCGCCGCCGCCGTGGCCTCCGCGCTGTTGGCGAAATCGTCCCCCGGGTCAAGCACGACGAGCAGCGGTGAGGGGGTCAGCAGCGGCGGCGGGCCTCCGGACTTGCGCGGCGTGCTCCTGCGTGATTTGTCTTCCGCGTCGTCGGGCAAGGGCACCTGGACGATGGGGGAGCGCTGCAGCAGCGTGCCGCCGTGCAGCGGCAGCTTCGGCGTGATGCCCAAGCTACGCGGACTTAAGCTCCGCAGCAGGGGGCTTGGCGCGCGCGCAGCTGCTTTGCCATCTCCCGGGTCGCTGACGACGGATACGGCGGCGGCGCCGCCGCCGCCGCCGCCGGCTGCCGCTGCGGTGTTGGCAGCGGTGTTGGCAGCGGTGTTTGCGGCGGCGTTGGCGACTGCCGCTTCCGCGCGGGGCGGAAGCCCAAGCGCTTGCGCGGGCGTTGCCGCGGACCCCATATTGAGCAGGTTTTCAAGGACCACCTCCTGGGTGGGCCGCGGCCGCACGATGGCGGCGGCCGTGCCCGGGTCGCACGCGGCCGCCGCGGCCGCGGCGGCGTGCATGCGCACCACCTGCGCGTGCTGCATGATTGCGGAGGCGGCCACGGGCCTGTTCTTCTGCCGCAGCGCCAGCGCCACCAACGCCAGGCACTCCGCAACCTGCGGCGATCCGCGCCGCGGATCGCCGAGGGACAGAAAGAATTGTGCAAGGGAGACGTCAGGAGGCTGGGCATTAACGACGAAGTTACAGTCTGGCGACGCATTGCCTCTGGCAGGGAGGTTGGGTATCGTAGATGAGCGAGGTCGGGTATCGTACATAAGTAGGGAGGGTCGAGAGGTCGGGTATTGTAAAGATGCGTAGAGATGAGAATGGCCCTTGGGATCAATTTCGCATGGGCAGCCCAGCACGCGGTGTGCCTGTTCTGCGTTTCTACCCGTGGGTCTGTTCTGCCCCTCTATCCCTATGGGCAGGGTATCGTGCACCCAAACCTGTCCGCAGCTCCGCTCCGTACCTGCGGCGTGCCGTCCCCCAGGATCTCAAGCACGATGCCTAGCGCCACGAGGCCGCAGCTGAGGGCCTCGTCCGGCTGGCTGTGGCGGCAGAGCAGCGTCCCGCGGGCCACCTCCACCTCCGCCACGTCCAGGTTGAACTTGCCCTGCGACAGGTACGGGAACCCAACCAAGTGCACCAGGGACGACCCGACCAGTGAGACACAGGGCGCCAGTTTATGGATGCTATGATTTGTTACTGACTGCCGTAAGACCAGGCACGGAGGGTGCACCTCAAGGCTTGCACCCCGCAAGCGGATGCCCGAAACCTGCAACCTGTCATCGTGGAATGGCGGATGGATGACTCGGGGCTTGCAGCGGGCAGGTTCTGCTACCCAAGTACGCCGATGAACAAGGTCGTGGAGAATAAGGCACCTCAAATCCTGTGCCCAAGCATGCTGGGACGCACCGCAAGTCGCGCGATTTCCTTGTAGACGCCCCTACCTAAATTGCGACAGCTCAACCCAGAAACCTATATCGCCCCCGCCGGCCCCTCACCTGCGACAGCTGCTGCACGTACAAACAGTCCTTCAGCTGCGCCTCCAGCGGGCGGTGCGCCTTGGGCGGCGACGCCACATTACGCCTGGAGCCGCGCCGCCGGCGGCCGCCGCTGACCCCGCCGCCTCCCCCGTCGATCTCCGGCACAGCCACCGGCACGCTGGGCGGCTGGTTCTCCGGGCTGCACCGCGCCGCCGCGAGCATCGCGCGGCCCACGCGGAAGTGGCTCTGGCCGTACAGCTGCATCAGCAGCGTCGCCGCGATCTCGTACTGCAGGACCGCTTCCGCCGGCGGGCGGTTACGGTGCAGGCACAGGTCGCCCAGCTGCATGCGCGCCTGTGCGCCCTCCAGAGACTGGGCGCGCCCCGCCGCCGCCAGAAGCTCCAGGAAGGACTCCAGGTGGCGCGCCGCGGTGTTGTACTGCCGCTGCGCCGCCGCCATCTCCGCGTGCGCGAGAACCAGCTGCGCCACCTGTGCCGCCGGCCGCAGTTTGCCCAGCAGAACACAGCACAACACAAGAATCCTTGCCCGACTGTCAACTGTGGCTTTGATTTCATGCACAGGCCTGACTGAAAGGGTTGAGCCGCTGATGGACCTGGGCCATCAATGCAGTGCAGGGGACTGGTGACTGTGTTAACGGAAAAACACCCTTTGACTCCTGCCTCGCATCACGTCCCAATCAGTGGGACGTAGCACGACGCCTTACTGAGGTCACGCCATGAGGCTAGGCGATAGCGCTTTAAGCCCCCGTGGTTTAAAATTAACCTGCTGCTGAAGCCGATCTCTCGAGCTAGGTGTCGGCGAGTGCAGCCACGTCACGTACCTGGGGAGGAATGCCGGACAGGTCCAGCCGGTCCTTCCCTCCGCGACCCGCCATGCCGGCCCCCCCCGTGGAGAGGCTGACGACGCGGCCTAAGGGCTTGCTGCCGCCTATACTCCCTCCGCCGTCACCGCCACCGTTCCCTCCCGCAGCAGCTCCCCCGACTCCAGTCTCGACGCCTGCTCCAGCCGCCCCGCCCGTCGTCTTGGCTTTCACCTGCGTGTCAACCTGCATCAGCGCAACGACCGTGGGGTACAGCTGCCCCGCCAGCTCGTCCGCTGCCGCCAGGTGCTGCGCGGCGGGCTGCAGGGCCATGAGGTGGATGTGCGCCCGCGCCGCCGTGACGTAGGCGGTCAGCCGGTCGTGTGCGCCGGGCAGGCAGGGCACCAGGTCGGCCAGGTCCTGGGAAGCGCGCGCCAGCTGGCCCGGCAGCAGCACGTGGCGGCAGACCTTGTTCAGGTGCCGAGACATGACTGCGACGGGGCCGAGCAAGCGGGATTGGCCGGCCCGAAGCGGCGGTGGCGGGCAGGTATTTTAGGATCAGTCGAAAGCTCTGTCTTGCTGGGGCACAATGGCAGAAGTGGCGATCCGTGTGGCCCTAGAGGCAACCCACTACACAGCACCGGCGTAGGGCGTTGATGCGCGAGCAAGCGCGGCGGAGCAGACGGGTGCGGGGATGTGTGGCTTGCGGGGTAGCCGATCCGGCACCACGGGATGCCCTTACGGGAAAGGGCTGGCCACCGTGGCCGCGCCCGTTGCCGTGGCCAAGCAACTATCAGAGTATCACCCACCCGCAGCAAAGGCGGCGGCGGTTGGGCTCGACGGCGAGGTACGGCTCAACCAGGCGGGCACCAGCAGCAGCGCCCGGTCCGTCAGCGCCCGGCTGTTGTTGTACACCCGCAGAGCTGCCACGCGGCAGCCGTTGTCGTACAGCTCTCCCACCTGCATCAGAGTAGCACGGCAGCGCAGGCACAGGCGTGCAGAAATTCACTCTCTAGAGCGGCATCCGCATTTTGCTGCGAGCGGGTGCGGGAATGTGTACGTGTAGGGCGCAGCGCGCGTCGACCCGCTAGTGAGCGTGTAAGGGAGCAGCCATGCCCTAGCAAAGCGGAAGGTATGATCCGCGGACAAACACCTGGAAAGCGAGCGGGATCAAGCATATGCGTCGGCGTGGATGCGGATGGGCAGGGTTGTGCAACCCCGATCGGTCTGGGACGGTCTCCCTGCTGGGGGCCTCCATTTCCCTTACCTGCGTGAGCACGCCGTCCAGATGCTGCACCAGGATGCTCAGCCGGATGCCCTTTTCCCTGCGGGTGGTGGCACCACAAGTTGACCTCGCGCTCTTGTTAGCCGGACACGTGATAAATAATGCTAATGCTTTGTTTGCACCAAACCCCCAAGAGGAACGCGGATTGGTTTAGACGCAATCCCGCTTCCTTGGATATATTTTCAACTTTAGGAAGGATATCTGGTGTATTGTATCTTGAGAAACTCCTGATGTCACTCACCCTGCAGGCTGACCGCCGTTCTGCGCCGCCCTGCCCCCATTGCCAGCGTTCCCACCAGCAGAGGCCCGCCCGCCCGCCGCCGTGCTGCGCCGGCTTCGGCCCGCCCCGCCAGCGCTGCGGCCCCGCGGCGCGGCCACCGCCGCCGCCGCGACCGCTCCCGGCGGCTGGGTGGCCTGCGCCGCGTTGCCACCGCCGCCCTGACTGGTCGCCAGTTGCTGCCCCTCACCCGCCCCGCTGGCCGGTGCAGCGCCAGTCGCAGCTGTGGCGGTGCCGCCGTTGGTGCCCAGCCGGCTGGGAGTCCGGGGCCCCCGGCCGACCGGCGGAGGGACACCCGCCATGGAGGCGCTGTGGACAACCGGCCCAAGCATGAAGCCGCAGGACTGCAGCATCCAGCCGCGCACGTGGCCCACCACGTCATGTCGCTGGTTAAGATCCTGCGCGCAGAGACGCGGGTGGCGAGTTTCAGGGCCGTGTGAGGAGCATCTTTTCAGAGCCGCCGCCCAGACGCGCATTCATAATCGCGCTAACATGGCGGCTCTGACGATCGCGCGCCGAAACCGGTCCGCGTCAAGACTACCATACTCGCGTGGCAAATTCAGTTTGGCGGGGTCGCACTGGGGCTGCCGTGCCCTGTATCCACCCTGCAGGCAGGCCCCCGAGGTACTCCAGGGCGCGCGCGCACCTGGAACGTCAGCAGCCCCCTGTCGTACAAGCAGCACAGCCCCGCCCGCACGATGCCGGGGTGGCCCAGGAAGGCCGCGGCAGCCGTGACGTCCTCCTCCTCCAGCGGGCAGCCCAGGGTCACCAGACAGCACAGCACGGCGCGCGCGTCCACCGGCAGCTGCAGCACGCTGTTCGAAACCAGCTGCCCAGCGAAAAGCGTTGACACCAACTGCATCCCAAGGGCACAAGGGCGATACATTCATTTGAACATTACGTACACACTCAATTTCTGCAAGTGTGGATTTGACATGCGGGGAGTAAGATATGGACCGGGGAGAGGTTGCCCATGGGAGAAGTGGGGTCGGAATCAGGCCGAACATGCGCCCGGACAGAAATGACCAAACTTCTAGCTGCGTGTACGCACGCGAAGACGCTTGAAGTGTGGCAGAGCCGAGCCGCAGCTTCCCTGGCCAAGGCACACGTGCGGGCTTCGGATATGCAAGGGCCAAGACACTCACGTCTGGTGACTTGGCTGCAGCTCCTCCGCCGTTCCCCGCGCGCCGCACCGCGTCTGCGGCCCAGGTGGCGATGGTGGCCAGGTCCTGAACGTCACAGCGGACTGCCCGGGCCGCCAAACGCAGCAGCCCAGGCAGGCAGTTGGCGGCCTGGCGGACGACAATGTCAGACACACACAGTTATTGTACGCCACTCGTCCGCGTGCGCAATTAGGGTCCTCGCAAGTCGTGTCTCTCGGTTTATTTTAACACAGTTATTGTACGTACCGCAGTCTCGGGGACCAGGTGTTTCACGGTGCAACACCTGGTTCGAGCACGCCACGGGACGTCGAGGAAGCTTCGGCCCGTTTCGGCGCGCTGGCTACTACCGAATGACCCTCTCCTTGATGTTCGCTAATTGCCAATGTCTGTTTTCAGGTCATAGGTCCCGACCATCCCATATCTCCATGCCAACCGTACCTGGACGACGGCATCGATCTGCGCCTTGACCGAGTTGGCCGCGTCGCCCTCGCCCCCGTCGCCAGCACTGCTGTCGCCCGACCGGATCCCCAGCGCGCTGCGCAGCAGCTGCCGACCGGCCTCTTGTGACATGAGCCCCACTGGATGGAACCGGATGGAGAGGTCCTGCAGTAAAGGAGTGCGGCCGTGAGCTTTCCGTGTCCGTCAGGCGAAGCGCGGATCCATTGGGGGTTCCCTTAAACCCTCCGGGACAGCGGCCACGTGCCAAAGACCATGGCTCTGACCCCAAATCATGTTGTACCGTAACAGAGGGAGCGCATACGCACATACCCCATACACACGATACATGCCACACTTTTATGAGGGGGGAGGGTGAGATCAGGCACGAGGTGGGCTGCTCACCTGTGGCATGCACGGCCGGAGGATCTCGGACGTAACTCCCTGTCGAGAGATCAGCACCAGCTGCAGCCCCGGCGCCGCAATCACTATGTCGCGCAGCAGCCGCAGCACTCTCCGCCGCCGGTCCTCCGGGTCCAGCGGCGACGCGTCCGGGTCGGAGCTGCGCGTCAGCTGCGGCGCCTGCTGCCCTTGATGCCCGCCGCGGGACGCGCCCCCGGCTGCCGGCTGCAAAGTGGGATCGGATGGCGCCGACGTCGAGCCGGGGTGCGGGTTCGCCTGGCCAGCGGATGCCGGCGCACGCGCGACCTGCACGTGGCCAAAACATACAGTGTACGATCCCGTGAATGGAAGCTTCTCTGCGCCAACTCCTGGAGGGCTCCGCCTTAGCGACGACCTTTAAGAGGGGCCGTTGACAGCAGAAGCACTGTCGCGCGATGCGAAGCTGTAGTGGCGCCGTTCCGCGAGGTGAATCGACTATTGCGCTGTCCGGCCAAGAGGACAGAATCCCCCTTGAGCTCAAGGCGCCGCCACGTGTCGTGCCGTCCACCTCTGCTCCGCCAAGGACCTCCCGGATTTGGCCATCCCTCGCCCGCCCGGGGGGCCCAGCCATGCGCACTTGCCCACGCCAACGCACAACCCCACACCCACCTCCAGTGCGTCGTCCTTCCCCACTCCCAGAAGCAGGTCGACGTTGTCCAGCACCAGTCCCTGCCGGAGCTGCGGCCCGTAGGTCCGCAGCCACGACAGCAGCCGCACGCCCGCCGGCCGGTCCGCCGCGTAGAACGGCACGTTGAGCGCAAGCGCCATCTCCAGCGCGGCCTCCTCCGGCCCGTTCGCGCAGCGCACGTCCACGAAGGCGGCGCAGGTCCAGGTGCCGGAGGCGACCAGCTGGTCCGCGGCGGCGGTCACGAGCGCCGTCCGGCCGCAGCCGGGCGGCCCACAGACGAGCAGCACCACAGGCGAGGGAGCGGGGCCCGTCCCCGCCGACACGCGCCTGGACTGCAGCGCCTGCGGTACTGGGCTGATGCCACCCGTGGAGGCGGCCTTAGCGGCGGCGGTGGGGGCGGTCACCGTGCCCGCGGTTATGGCGGCACCGCCGAGGCGGCAAGCGTGTACCGATTGGACGAGGGAGGTCAAGTCGTCGTCACGGCCGATGAGACGGGCGAGGCCAGGCGCCGAAGGCCAGCTGGACGGCCCCGCAGCGGCGTCGGCCAAGTTTGAGGACTGCTTCTGCTGCGGCTGCGAGGCCTGATCCTGCTGCTTCGCGGTCTCTTGTTGCGGCGTGTCCTGATCGAGTTTCTTTGGCGAAGCTGGGTTCTCCTCGATTTGCTGCGGCCGACTGCCTGGCTCGGAAGAATTCTGAGGCGGGTTTGGATTCCCGTCTGCCGGATGCGGCTGAGTGCCCGAACCGGAAAGGGAACAGGGTTCTATTTCCGGAACGGGTTCGATTTCGGGATGCCTGCTGACACCGCCGCCGCCACCCGCTCGGAGCACGCCTGGCGGCACTGCATTGTCCGCAGCAGCAGCCGCGGCCGTGGCCGCGACCGAGGTCGCCGCGGCCGCAGTCGCGGAGGAAGCCAGGGGCTTTGCGGCCCCCCCGGCGGGCGCCAGATCTGCAACCCTGGCCAAGCCCTCAACCCGGGGGACCTCTGCGAGGGAGGCCCTCTTGCTGCGCATCGCATACGCAGACGACCGCCAGCTGATACGCATCTCCCCAAGAGCTGCTGAGTCGGCTGCCTGCAACGCGCTTGGCACGCGGCTGGGGTTCGGCCGCGGCGAGTCCTCGATTCCGGCCGGCAGCATCGGCAGGCTTACCGGCCTGCTGAGAGTCGCGCGACCTGCAACGCGCCGACATACCAACGGATGACACAGCATTTACTCCAACCGCGCCTCACCAGGCAGACAGCTCACCGCCATGTGATTCGGCGGGTTTCCAGGAGAGGCAATCCTGGCGCGCTGGTCACCTGGTGTGTTGGCCGGTATGGCTGCATGACCCCCCCCGCGGGTGATGGAGGATGGGTGCGCAGTCCTTGGTAGGGGTTGATGAGATGAGGCGCCTATGAGCTATCTGGGGCCGTTGGAACACCCGGTCGGGACTTTGGTCCGCCTTGTAACGATTACTACAATACCATAAACCATCGCACGTGATCATAAGATGGTCAACCTGCACAGACGGACCCTCCTGCTCACCACCGCAACAGCGCGGTAGCTTGCCCCACTGCAAACGCAAAAGCCCCCGGAGGCCCTCACCTAGCCAACCGCCGCTGTCTTCCCCGCCTCCCATGACGGACATGTAGGCGGACGAGTTGGTCCTGCGCACGCGACAACCGGTACCCAAACCAGCAAACCGGGGGGTACAGGCGATTAAGATCACAAGAAGGACACATAAGGAAGCGCCGTTGGACGTCCCCCTGTGTCAACCCGCGCCGGCCGAGCCGCGGGCATCAACTACGAAGGATCGGACCCCGAGAGCCCAACCGGACTAAATCGGGTACCTGCTGAAGTTGCTTCCAGCGTCGTACCAGACGTCCTCCTCATCCGCTGGCTGCGCCAGTTCCGCTGCTGAGTGGGAGGAACGTCTCACCACAGACACGCGACGTTCCTCAGCCTGGGTGATGCTCGGTACCTCTCCGACCCTGTCGATGGGCGCAGCGGAGGCGGCTGCCTGCCGCGCCGCAGCGGCCGCCTGCCGCGCCGCAGCCGCCGCCTCCGTGACCCAGCCCTCCGCCCGGGAACCCTTGCTGGTCCGTGCCAGCAGGATGGGTCTGCCGGGTGCGAGGAGGATCTTGAGCTGCTCGTCCAGTGTCGCACACTCCCCGTTGCCGTTCCCGGGGGAGAACGCCATGTCCAGCTCCGCCGCATTCACATAGTTTGCGTAGCCCATGCGGTGCACGGCGGCTTGCAGCAGCCTCACCATTTCCGGGGACTGCGGCGGTCGTAATATAAGGCCAGGCATGGACACAGTTAACGGGGCCTCACAGTTCCGCAATCGAAGCGTATGAGCTGGAAACAGTCTCGCACAGCACGCCCCACGTCTATTAGATTATTCCACGTGAGCCAATGCAGCACATGTTGAGACACATGGAAGACGTGACCATGCCGTAGTCCTTGGGTATCTTACGACCCAGTGCCGACGCACCCGCAGCATCTCCAGCGCCGCGCCGGTGTCCCCAGCGCCATCCGAGAGCCGCGGCGTGTTGCCCAGGAAGGTCGCCAGGTGCGGCCAGAGCGTACTCCAGGGAACCTCCTCCAGCCCGGCCATGTGACGCCACCAGAAATACTGCGGCACGCGACGCAGCAGGGCGCGGATGCGACACCCAAGGGGCAGAAATCGGCGGACGCGGCTTGGAACCGAATAGCACCCCGCAGCAAAGCTGAAACGGACACAAGTGCAGGAGCTAAACGAACGAGGCCAGCAGGTACGGCACTGCGCGCACGCCACGCCTCACATTTGCCTGCCCCAGCCCTTACCTGCAGGTCGGGATGCCGGAGAGCGCGATGCGGGCCAACAGACAACGACGCCACCGCGATCTGAAGGGCGACAGGCAGGAAATGGGGTGGAGCCCAATTAAAATGCGGTGAGCTGTCACGAAGCAGCCCTGAAGCCGCAACCGCCCTTGTGCGACGCTTTGGACGCGATGCTCTAAGGCAACGCCTCCATACTCAGGCCAGGTATTGACATTATGCGTTACACCGGCAGCCTCGCCGTGCCGTAAGCGCAAATCCATTATCCACGTACCTGCACCTCCTCCTGTATCTCCAGCTGCCGCAGCGGATCGTCGGCCCCCTGCACCGCAGGTAACCGCAGACCGACCATGGCATTTCCGGAATCAGTGGTGCCGTGAAACGGACTGCTGCCCATGTCAAGTTAATAGGGAACTTCATGGCTGCATCCCCGTGAGGGAGTCCCGCCCGGGTTGGTCTGATAATACGCTGTTTCCCATTTCTTGGTAGGTTAGCATGTAGTGACCTTTCTATGCATCAGCGCGGCGAAACCTTATGGTTACTGCCCGACAGCATCGATGCCCTTCAGGGTTTCATCAAGCAGTGACGTCCTGGAAACCCCCGTCCCCAAACCTGCCTTCACAAGCGGTGTGATGCGCTTCATAAACGCGTCCATCGCCGCCGGGTTGCCAGCGCCGCCGTGCGGCGCCATAACGCTGGGCAAGTGGCGTGCCAGGGCCTCCTGCGAGGGCCGAGAGGTAACAACCCCTACATGGTCGCGCTAGCCTTTGGGACCGACGCCGCGTTGAGGCCCATCGCTTACGCCGGGCATGAAGCCGATGAGCCGCCGTAATCCCCGTTGCCCGTCACCGCATCATTCACGGCTTGGCAGCTCGCGGAACCTCCCACGCCAAGCGGAGGCCGTACGGTTGAACGAATCAGATAAACGGCAATTTCACTCCCGGGGCCTCGCCCAAAACGTGGTCGCATGCTTGATGATCTCGGCCGAGACCTGGTCACCCAGCCCCACTACCTGCAGGCGGCGCGCATGCCGAAGCCCCGAGGCGAGCTGCCTGCCACCGTCCGTTTCAATCACGAAGTCTTCCGAGGGCGCTAGGGATGCGCCGCCAGCGCTCCTGATGACTCCGTCAGCTGCTGGGCCGCAGCTTGTCGGCGCCAACTCAGCGGCGAGGGCGGCCAGGTCATCCAGCCGCCATTTCACGAGTGCATCCAGGCGCGTGGTGCACAGCAACCTGAGCATCCAACCTCTGCAAGTGGAAGATCCGCACGCCGCGAGAGCCGGAGTCGTCACTGCCTCACTTCCGGAGTAATGTCGCTACTTGACCCCAACCCAGATCACTCCTTCGTCTGCTGGCAATCTACTGGTAGAAGAAAGCAAGAGGTCGTATTCAAGTACCCTTTTTTTGTTGGCTGCATCCTATGCTGCTAAATGCACATCTAGTCAAGACATGGGAGTAGGGGGTTCATGGATGAGACCCAGTCCAATTGATAGACAAATACCGTTGGCGCCCGCGGCGCGGACGGCGCCACGCAACAGGGCACACCCCGGATGCTTCTCCCACCTGGAAGAGAATCCATCCAGCAGCTCCTCCACTCCCCATGCCACCTCGTGGAGCCGGTCCAAGCGCACGACCATAGACGGGCTGCAGCGCACGGGCAATGGCGGAATGTGCCGACCCACATCACGTCAAAATGGACCCGGGTATGAAGCCTGTCCTTCGAGGATTAGCCCAACGGCGAACGCGACACTAGAATAAGACCGCCATAACTCAGAAGGCGCATGGACAGGCAGCAGCCCACGCACCCAGTTGTGCCGCCTGCTCTAGTAGTGGCACAAGGTCTGTGTTCGCAATGATTGTCGGACCATCATTGCGTTGCTTTACACTGGGCCTGCTCGCTGACCCAGTTCCGAATGCCCGGCCCCACTCCAGGGCACCGCCAGGACACAAACAGGACTCGGCCCATGTAGCCATGTTCGATACAAGGGCACGTCCTGGCCAGAGCTCGTCTGAATACATCCTATGTCATGTATGTGCATCCCCAGGCTCCCGCCAAGACCCACCCATCCGTGCGCTCAGAGAGGCACAACCGCGCGACGCGTGTTAGTACAGTGAAGACGTGTAGACACAGTTGCTGGCTGAATCGTGCTTGAAGAGCCAGCTGAAAGAGGGGACCAAGCAGACCATCAATAGCCTGTTCCTCCGCGCTGAGCGGGCCATCGGTTGGACGCAAGCGGAAAGCTGTCCCCTGCGGGCAGCACCGGAACCGGTCGCTCCGATAACGTCACACCAAATTCCCAACAACAGCTCGTCAGGCTACTATTGTTTTTTTATAATCATCTCCCTGTACCTCAGCGTACGATGCTGTTACGCTCGCCACCGCTAGGTCTGAAAGGGGAATGCGGGGAGGTTTGCGAATTGGAACTGGCTAGTACACAGCATTCAGCAGGCGAGCAGACGCCTACCACCGGCTGGATTGCATTTCACCCAGCACTGTCCCATGCCGGTTGTGTTCGCCTGCCCTTTTTTGAGGGGGTCCGGGGGTTAGGGGTCGCAGCTAGAATCTATCTCGCCCATCCCCGAGGGTAAAAACTTTCCCATAGTATTGTGAATTCATATTCACATTCGTATATATGCAGTATTGCTTGCAAGAAGTGACCGGCAAGAGTAATGGCCATCAGTCGCAGAGGCAGCCAGTCATATCAGTTGTAGAAGATGCTATTTCGCGCGAGTAGCAAGGGATTACTTTTGTGGGGATTGCTGTTTCCCAACTGGTCAAACGCCGAGGACAAAACATGTACGGTGCTCGTCCTCGGGGAAGGGGGAAATACCGAAAATTCATGGTGAACGATTATCTTCGAACTTTATGTCATGAGAATGACACTTTCGTTTGGCGTTTATTAGGAATGACTGTACCTCTTTGAGGTCGCTTAGACAATGACGTTCTTCCTAGTGCAATGATAACCATATTACAGTGATGATGATATTAAATTTTCCTGCGAGTGATGGGAACAGGACCCCCGACGTGTGGGAAACATGCAAACAGCGATGTCCTAACTGCTAATCTGCCACCACAGCCAGCCTGCCACTGGCAACACGCTAGGCTAAGCGAAGGCAATGGAATTCCATCTGCCCGCGCTGACGCGTTACCTTGCGGAGACCACCGGTGGAGTTGCATCGCCACACGGTGCACAGAGTCCGGGCAAAGATGCCCGCGAGCAGGATAGCCCGGGTAGCCCAGCGCGTCCCCACGTCTCGGACGTCACGGCGCTGCTTTCGGAGCAACTGGCTTCCACGACAGCCCCCGTGCGGGTGTGTGTGCCCTGGGAGCCGGGTGTTGTAACTTGACTACTGGACTGCAGGTCACCACCATGGAACCAACATTGTGTTCACCCCTCACTACTGTTCCCCCTTACACGCTCCCGGCCGTGCCACCTTCGCGCAGCTTCCCAAGGCCGTCGAGGCGTACTTCCTGGGCCCAGCATCCCGCGGCTACATCCCCCCGGACCTGGACGCGCAGTACATCGTGCCCTTCAACCGGCAGCCGCTGCCGCGGTCCCCGCCGCGGACCCCGCCCGAACCCGACCCCAATGGCGACCACACCGTCCGGTCGGTCGCGCCCCACAGTCCGCCGCTAGCGCGCGGGCCGCCGCGCTACAGCACCCTCCAGAGCGGCCAGGTCGCCTCCATCCTCCCCGGCCCGGTGAACACGGAGCCGCTGGACTGGTCATTCCTGTTCGGCAGACCGCCGCCGCTGTCACCGCAGCAGTCCCGGGTGGCTCAGACCCGCAGGCTATCGGCGGCCATAGCCACCGTCTTCAAGCCGGTGAAGCTTGGCAGTAGCGCTGACGCCGGCGGGGACTTCATGGGCGGCGGGACGGGCGGCGGCGAGCGGCACCGGTCCGTCTCCCCGCAACGGACTCCCCCTGTCTTGCTGGGGGCCAGCGGGGCGGGCGGAGCGCTGCTCCGACGGCAGACCGCCAACGCGTCCGACTCAAGCGGAGCGGGCAGTCTCGCCGGGGGCCTGCTGGCGCGGCGCGGGAACGCCGCGGCGGCGGCGCTGCCGCAGACGCCCGAGGGCAAGTTCTGTCTGGCGTTTATGAACGTGATGGAGCGGCTGGCGGCGACGCAGTCCATCCAGACGGGGCGGTACCGCTCGCTGCGGCTGCAGGTAGGGGAACGACCCTCGGGGTTGGGGGCGGACTCGCGGGGTAAGGGCCGGAGTTGCGGGGTAGGGGGCCGGATCCGTGGTGTATGGGGCGGATCTGCGGGGCTTGTGGAGCAATCGTGGCGTCGTCGGATTTAAGCGAGGGTGATGTCACAGGGTCGGGCTTCCTTTTGTCACGGGATTCCCCTCTTCGCAAGCTCAAGCCCCGGGTCCCCATCGGCGCGGTGGGCTGTTGCAGGTGCACCGCCAAGTACGCCTTCTCGTACCATGAATGTGTCGTGGGTTTGTTGCAGGGTTTCCTTTCTGGGCTTGCTTCTCCGCTTAGCTCCGGCCCCTCCCCTCCCGCTCCGAAACCGGCTGGCCCCACAGGCGGCGGAGCACCGCGAGGCCATCATCAGCACCGTGGCGATGCCGCCGCCGCCCAAGACGGGGGCCTTCAGCTCCAGGGCGGCCGCCAACCGCATGACGGCGGTGCTTCAGCGCAGCGGGGCCACCCTGGACGACATGCAGGCCATCGTGAAGCAGATCCAGCAGTTCAAGGGGTGGGTCCGGGCGGCCGCGTGGGGGGCCTCATGGGGCACGTTGGGCCGCATGGGGCGCCGAAGGACTGGGTGGGTAGGGTAGGCCGGGTCTGAGAAATCTGGGTTTACTTCACCTACAACCAACCGAGTTTGTAACGTTTACTCGCTCTTACATGGATTTCCCAACTAGCTCTATCCCGCGCAGGCCTGTTTTCGAAGGTCTGGGCGGGGCGGGGCGCTTTCCGAACCTCCCCCAGCACACCGCTCGGTGAATTGACTGGCGCCGTCCTGCTGCTGCTCCGCTCTCCTCCTGTCTCACTGCCCCGCCGCTAGGCTAAGTGATGACTTGCGGACGGCCGTGGCGGAGCAGTTCCGGCTGTTCAGCTACCCGCCGGGCTCCTATCTATACGAGCAGGTGAGGGGCGTGTGTGTGTGTGTGTGTGTGTGTGTGTGTGTGTGTGTGTGTTATTTCAGCAGGCAGAACAGGAGTGCGTGACATGCGAGGGGCCAAGTGGCGCCCAATAGTTTGCTCGTATGCGCATATAATATATCCATTGCCCGACCCATACAAGAAGTAAAAGGCTGTGGTGTCGGAAGAACGCTGTCGATTTGGCGCGCTGTTGTTGTCGCGGCGTCGCGGAAGACTACCAGCTGGTGCGGGTCGGCTGCCTTGGCCACACAGACTCACACCACAATGCTGTGCGTGCGTGCGATCCTCTCGTTGTTACCCACCTGCAAGCAAAACGCCGTGTAGTCAGCACCGCCGAAGACGATCCGGAACGATGCGGAATAACGTAACGATGTGTGCGAGCGAAAAAGCGTGCATGCCAAGGCTGCAAAGGGGATGGAGTGCGGCGTCATTGATGCATAACTAAGGCGGCAAAAGTCGTACGGCATACGAAGAACGACATGTGGGCAAAGACAAACCTGGGTACACGAAACAGGTAAAGCAATTTACGTGTGTGTGTGTCTGCGCACGCGCACGTCTGTGTACGGACGGTACAGTGAGATGCCGTACTGCGGCGCTCCCGCCACGTATTAGTCATGTACGGCAGGTGGCATCCCGCGTCTCAAGGCGGGCTGCTGGGAGCGCGCCGGACGTGACCGGCTGGCCTCCCCACAACCCCCCTCTTTAGAAATTGACGATGCACGTCGCCCCTCCTTTCTCCTCCTGTGTTCGATCTGGGTTTGTCCTGGGTTCTCCCCCCCTTTTCTTTTGTCCCGCCCTGCTCTTCCTGGGTTTGGGTTTTTGTCCTGGGTTTTATAAACCCCAAAACCCCAACTCCTTTCCTCGCTGAAGCTCTATGAGCCGCTGCGCTGTCCCCCTCCCGCTCCACTCCCCCACCGCCGCTGCACTCCCTCCTGCGCTGCACTGGGTCGCCCGCAGGACTGCGCGTGTGACGAGGCGTTCGTACTGATCAGCGGCACGGTGATGCTGCACGCGGAGGGCCGCCCGCCGCATGTAAGGACGGCAAGCAGCCATGACGCCACGACCCATGGGTCGTGGCGCGTCGCACCGTGGGATGGATGCCCCGTCGTTACGGTGCACCTGGCCGCCGACATTCGCTTCCGGGGCCAGTGGTCGGACCTGCGAGTCAAGGCTGTTTCCCGCAGCGGCTCCGTGTCCTAGATGTTGCTGTGTGTGTAATGAGAAGCCCACCCAGAACCGCACAGGCCCGGATACTTACCAGAACTTGAGCGATTTACTTGCCATTGGCAACACAACAGGGCAAACAGGACAGGCAAACGTTTCGCTTCAACGGTGCGGCCGGTTTACGCATCCATAGCGGGCGGGCCCTTGGAGTGCCGCCCAGTGGACAACCACCCTCCCGCGGTTCGATTGTGTCCACCAATATTCTGTAAACCCCCACCCTCCCGCGCATATGTCTACCGAATGCTGTAACCCCCCAACCTCCCGCAACCCCGCTGTACAGCGCCTGCAAGCCGGTACGGTGCTGGGCGTGGAGCTGATGCTTCGGCGCCAGGCGGTGCCGCTGACCGTCACCACCGACCCACACTTCGAGGCCCAGCTGGCGGTGCTGTCGTGGCAGTCGTACGAGTCCACCGTACGGCGTTGGGCCGCGGACAAGGTGGCAGCGTTGCTGCCGGAGCTGCAGGTGGGTAGTACCGTACGGTACGGCATATGGGCGGTCCGTACAGCCTGGGACCCGGTGTCCGCTTCGCACTGTCGTTTGCACCTCATTTCCTTGTACCTAATTTCCTTGGGCCCTTGGGTTGGTGCCTAGCCCATTTAATCCTTGCGTGTGCTCATCTCTTGCATGGCTGCTGCGCGTGGCTTCGCCGGGGACCTGTCGCGTGCTTCTGACAGGTCCCCGGAGAAGCCACACGCAGCAGCCAGGCAAGAAGCCCTGGCGCGAGGCCGAGGCCGCGAGCCAAGGGCTGCGAACCATGCGGCACCCAAGCTCCAGCTCTTGGCGCGTGGGTCAGCGCCCGTGCTCCCGATGCTCAGGCTGACAGGCTCCCTCATTCATGCGCTGTTGTGGCCCCCCGCCCCTTGCCCCTCCTCCCTCCCCCAAACACACGCACCGGCATGCACCGGGTCTCTCACCTAAACACACATCCCCGGCTGCAGGCGAGCCAGGCCGCCCGCCTAAAGGCGGGCCTCATGCGCGGCGTGTCGTACGCCCAGCGGCAGCCCGGGGAGGCGCTGTATGTGGGCGGGCAGCCCACCGAGCACTTGGTGCTGCTGGTGCAGGGCCAGGTACGGCATTCCCGTGCGCGTGTACGAGTACGAGTACGACCGTCCTCAGGATCATGACTAATTCCAAGCTGAAGTGCCACTGTTGCCTCTGCCGACAGTAGCCCTGAGTCAGCTGCGTTCGTGCCTACATATCGGTACATGAGGGCCTCCAGTATGTCATCTGGGTCGGGGCAGGGTCGATGGGTCGGGGCAGGGTCGATGGGTCGGGGCAGGGCCGATGGGTCGGGGCAGGGCCGATGGGTCGGGGCAGGGTCGATGGGTGGGGGCAGGGCCGATGGGTGGGGGCAGGGCCGATGGGCCGATGGGTGGGGGCAGGGCCGATGGGTGGGGGCAGGGCCGATGGGTCGGCCTTCCTTCTCGACCGCCGTGCCGATGCGGCCGCGACTTCCCCGCAACGTGCGACCTGCCGATGCCGCCGCCGCCGCTCACAACGGACCCCCCCGCACGGTCGAACCCCGCAACGGGCGGCGCCGGTTCGTCGGTGGCCATCTCCTGACACCCATCCGCATCCGACTCACTGACGGCCTGGGGCCGTGGGGTGTGGAACCCCGCAAGTCCCCTCAATCATGCATCTTGGGTGCTTTGCATCCGCCTTTAATGCTTCCGGTGTCGGCTGGCCCCTGCCTCTGGCCCCCTGCCCCCGCCATCCGAAAGGTGCTCATGGCAGCTCCCCTGGAGGCCAACACCATCATCACCCAGCCGCAGATGGTCTCCCAGCTGCGCGTCATGGTCGGCCCCCTGGCCAGTTCCATGGTGCTCAACGAGATGCCGCGAGCCCAGCTGCCCACACGCGGCGGCCTCCGCGGCGGCCTCAAGAGCGCGGCGGCGCCGCGTGCCAGCATCGCCGCCTCGGGCTCGTCCGTACGGCTCAGCGGCGACAGCGGCGGCGCGGGCGTCGCGTTCCCGGCGCCGGTGGCGATCGGGCGGCGACGCCGCGGCAGCGGCAGCGGGGCCGCCGCCCCGGCGGCGGAGGCGGGGGCGACGGCGGCGGCGGCGGCGGCGCCAGCGGTCGCGGCGGCGGCGTCAGCGAAGGGAGCCGGCGCGGGAGCCGGCTCCGGAGACAACGCGGGTTTCACCAGCGGGGATCGGGATCGGCCGCTGGAGGCAGAGTCGTCGGGGGGCTCAGCGGCGCCCCAGCAGCAGCAGCGGCGTGTGTCATCTCTGCGCTCATCGAACAGTCACGTCGGCCGCAACAGCCGCAACAGCCGGAAAGGGCTGGGGCTCAGCGGCGGCGACGGCGCCGCCGCCGCCGAGGGTGAGGAGGGCGTGCCCGTGCCCGTGCCCGACGTGGATGACTCGGGACTGTCCTTCGGCGCTTCCGACGGGCGCCCGTCGAAGGCTGTGGCACCGACGCGCAACAGCCCCACGGCGGGTGAGGACGGAGGCCCCTCCAGCAGCGGCGGCGAGACTGCCGCCGCCGCCGCCGCCGGTGGCGCTACGGCGGCGGAGGACGACGACGGGGAGGACGGATCGGGACCGGCGGCGGAGGAGTCGGTGGCCGCGGCGGCGAGCCGACTCACACGAGTGAGCCTCCGCTTCGGCGACGGCGCCGCCGCCGCCGCCGACGGCGGCCCCGACGACGTAAGTGCATTTGCTGACGCGGAATCCTCCGCCGCCACGGCCGCCGCCACTGGCGGCGGCGCTGAGACCGGCGCGCCGCCAGCCGAGGCCGGGTCGTCCGGTCCAGCGACGGAGCCGCCGACCCACGGGTCGGGCGACCCAGGGGTCGCCGCCACTCCAGGGATGTACCAGTCCAGCTCGCTGCCGCCTCCCGGGGCCGTGGTTCCGGAGCCTTCGCTCCTGCCGGTTGTCAGCGCCTTTGACTTGGCGATCGATCCGGTCAACGGCGGTGGCAGCTGCGAGGCTGTCAGTCCGGCGATCAAACTCAGGGCGCATGGCAACAGCGGTGCGGAGGTTGGGGTGGCGGCGGGGAGTCGAAACCGCCAGACAAGCGGCGGCGGAGGTGGTGTGGAGTGGGAAGGGGGCTGCGACGGCCAGACGAGGGCAAATCATGTTGCTGGCGATAATAAACTATTCCTAGCTAGCATACTGGTACATATATACATGTATTCATATGTATATTTAAAGACCGGGTCGTCCAGATCGCGTTCGTCCCGATACGGAACCGGTAGGGTCGCATCAACCACACAGAGCGGGGATGGAAATCCCCGGGCCAGCCACCCAGGCGCGGCTGCAAGCCAGGACAGCGAGCCTTTGGAAGAGCCCCCAAAGGCAGTTTGGTCCCGTGCTGCGCGACCACTTGCCCGTCGTGAAGGTTGCCGTACTGACCTGTACGGCGCTGCGCCGCCGTACCATGCCGTACCATGCAGGTTTCGCGTTCGTCGGCGATGGCGGCGTCGCCAGCGAGCCCATGACGCCCGCGCTCTTTCGGGCGCCGCCGGCGCAGCGCGCCGCCGCCGACGGCGTTGATGCCGGGACGCAGCCCGCGGCGGCGCCGGCGGCGGCGTCACTCGGGGAGGGTTCCCTCGGGACGTTGGTGGCGGAGGCCAGCGGCCCCAGCGGGGCCCCGTCGGTGGACGGCCAGCAAGCGCTGCAGGCCTTCGCCTCCGGCGTCCTGGGTCCGGACAGCAGCTTGGCAAGCGGTACGGAAATAGGTACGGACAGCGGCGCCGCGCCAGCGGCGGCGCCGGGCGCGGCGCCGTCAGTGTACGACGACGATGGCAACCTGCTACCTGGCAGCGGAGGTGGTTCCCGGGTACGCCTTCCAGACGCGGACTCCGCAAGGGTCAGCGCTGACGGCGGCGGCGGCGGCGGCGGCGCTGCCGCCGCCTCAGCGGCGGTGGCGGCGGCGGCGGCGCCGTTGTCGGCGCGCAGCACCTTGTCCCCCGCGACGAAAAGCGGCCTCCGCAGCAAGATCAGCGGCGTGTCGCCGTTGCCGTCCCACGGGTCAGTGAGCCGCGGCGGGAGCCGCGGCGGCAGCGGCGCCTCCACGCCGCGATCCGCCTCCGTGACGCGGCTGGAGTCGGTGAACGCCAGGAACGCGACGACGCCGGCCGGCGGCGGCGGCGGCGGCGGCGACGATGCCGGCGCCGCCGCCGCCAGCCCGGGCAGGATCCGCGGCGTCAGCCGCAGCGATATCGTGTCCCCGGTGCGCGCGAGCTCGCGGCTGGCCGTCGTCGCGTCGCCAGAAAAGGGCGGAGGTTCGCGCGCGGTGAGTCAGAGTACGGTGAGTGAGGCGCTGAGTACGGCGCGGTCGAGGCGGCCGTCGTCGCCCATGTCGGAGGCGCCCAGCGTCGACGACCGACGGCTGGAGTCCATGACGGTGATCGTACACCCGTTGCTGCCGCCGTCGGTCGACCCCACGCCGCGGGTGACGGCTGAAGATGGCGAGGGCAGCCCGCCGACGGCCGGAGCCGGCGGCGACGGCGCGGAGACGGCGAAGGCGGAGGTGGAGGCGTCAGCCGCCGCCGCCGCCTCCGGCAGCGGCGAGGGCGGGGGCGGTCGGTCAAGCTCCGGGGCTGGTGGGGTCGGCGGCGACGGCGCTGGCGGCGGCGGTGGCAGCGGCAACGACGGTGGCGGCGGCGGTGGCAGCGGCGACGACGGTGGCGGCGCCGCCACGAGCAAGCGGGCCAGCGTCAAGGAGCGGGCGCCGCTGCCCACCGCCGCAGCGGCGGCAAAGGCGTCGCCGGCGTTGGCGACGCCGCGCGCCAATACGACAGGCTCTGTACGGCCTGCGGCGGCACCTGAGGCCAACGTTGACTACTCCATCGCCCGCGTCGGCGGCGGCGCAATGCCTGGGACTGGATCTGGATCCAAGGCCGGCGGCGGCGGCGGCGCCGCCACCCGCGGCCAGGAGAGGCACCCCGGCCGCATGGAGGGAGTGGACCGCTCTAAGTACCAGCAGCACCATCACGTCACCCGCGGCGGCGGCGGCGGCGGCGGCGCTGGGGCGGCGGCGGCGGCGGTGGCGGCGCGCAAGGCCAAGGAGATCAGCGGCGGCCGTACATGGTCGTACACGGGGTCTCCTGGCCCCGGGCCGGGCGCGCCGCCCGCCGGCGCGGCGCAACCGCTGGCGAACGCCCTCGCCTCCCAGTGCAAGCTGCACCAGCACCGCGTCATGGCAGTGTACGGCGGGCCTGTCGTATTCTGCGAGGAGGCTATGACGGAGCCCAAGGAGGCCGACCCCATGATGAAGGCGCCCAAGTGAGTACGGCGTACGACGTAACACGGGCTGTGTGCGGCAGTGTACGGGAAACGTGCCTTGGACAAGATTCCATCGCATCCAAAGGCCGTGCCCGTTAGGCGTCACCGGGGTTTTCTTCACCACCAGCACTCCAGCCAAGTCCCGGCCCCAAGTCCTCGGCTTTCCTCCGGCTACCCCGCATCTGGACGGCATGGCATTCATCCACGTGGGAGCCGTGTGCTCCCTTGGCCTTTTGCTCCGAAACCCTCGCGCTCCACAACCCTGTCTCCTCCACCTCCGCCTCCTCCCGTCACGCTCTTGCTCCTCGTCGTCGGGAGGCGGCGGCGGCTGCGGAGGAGGAGGAGGAGGAGGCAGGGCTGGGCAACGTGGGGGTCTTGATACCCCCGAGGGTGAAGGGGGCGCAATCCGGGGTCTCGATGGTACCCACATCTGGGGGCCTTACTTACCGTACACATAGGTACATCGGTAACACTCCCCACGTGACCACATCGCGCGAGACATGACATGCAATCAACACCTGCCCCCGTGCCCCGTCCGCCCGCCCGCCCGCCCGCAGGCCCCCCGCCGTGCACAGCGCCGTGGCCCTGCAGCGCTGCGAGTACATCGTCATCCCCGCGTCGCTGCTGCGGTCGCTGCTGCCGCCCGAGCTGCTGCCCGCGCTGGCGGAGGCGGCCGTGGCGGCGCAGCGCCGACTGGTCACCGCCAGCGGCCACGTGGAGGACACGGGGCCGGTGGGCGCCGGGGGGGCCGGGGAATGGGATGCAATGGGGGGCGGGGCCGGGGAGGGGCCGACGGGGCGGGAATGGGATGCAATGGGGCGGGGCCGGGGAGGGGGCGAGGGGACCCGGCGACGCGGGCCCGGGGCTACCGGGGCTAGGGGCGGGGCCGGGGCTATAGGGCCGGGGCTATAGGGCCGGGGCTAGGGGCGGAGCCGGGCATGCGGCGGGATGCTGTTGCTTTTTAGGTGGAAGACCCTGACCCCATCTGACCGCGGCGGGGTGTGTACCACCACTCAGCGACAGCCGTTGCCGGCGTCTAGACTTGCTCGCCAAGGAGGGGAGACGAGAGCACGCGAGTCTGAATCGCCTCCTGACGCCCGGTCGTACATGTGTCGTACGGCGCCGTACACTCCTCTGCCGTACAGGTCACGTGGCCGGCCGCCGCCGACAAGATCCGCGACATCCTGACCAGCTCCGCCCCGGGGCACCGCCAGCCGTGGCAGGTGGAGATGCTGGCCGCCGCCTTCAGCCACCTGCCCGCCTTCTCGCGGCTGACGTGGCAGGTGGGCACGCTGCGGCTGTGGCGGCGGGGCCCGGCGGAGGGTTTATGGTCGGGGTGGTTGGAATGGCGTTCAGATGCGCGACGCAGAGCCTGCCTGGAGCGTTATCACCGTATGGGAATGGAAATACAAATGGGACATGCAATACAAATGGAAATGCTATTGTATTATGTAGTTATGGGTTGAGATGTTTCCGGTGAACCAGCTCCATGGCTTCAGGGTACTCCCGAGGGGTCCGAGTTTCTCTCCGACAGGCCTGCCGCAGTATTACCGGCCGGCCAAATGGGCATCAGCAGCTGCCGACCGTGCAGAGGCCCGCCGTACCGTGCTGCTCACCGCCGTACCTAGTTGCCGTACACTGTGGCCCCCTTGGTGCCGAGCCGGCCCAGCTTGGCGCCTGCCGGCGCAGAGCCACGCGCAGTGTGTGCTCGAGTCGGCACCATAGTGGTTGTGAAGTCGTGTGAGGTGAAGTCGTTGAGTGGAGTCTCGTCGAGATGCAGGCTTGCACATAGGGCCGCAAACGGTCCGTGGCCCTGTGACATGACCCATGGGTCGCGCGCGCCCGCGGGTGAACGCAGATCCGGCTGCGCATCTTCCAAGACCTGGACTACCGCAAACTGGAGCCCGGCGACTTCATTGACCTGGCCAAGCTGGACGTCACCGAGGTTCGGCCGCCAGGGCCCTCAGAGGGGCGCACCCACCGCAAGCCCTCCGTCACCGCCGAGGACGAGACCGCAAGCTCTGCCGCCACGGCCAATGGCGAGGCTGCGTCGGCGGCGGCGGCGCCGCCGCCGCCTGGCGGCGGCGCCGACGCGGAGGGCGCCGCGGCGGCGGCGGCGGCGCGCAGCGACGTGCCCAGGCCATCGGAGGCGCCCTCCTCCGTACCGAGCCGGGGCCCCAGCCACTGCGGTGAAGTGCAAGACGCTCGCGCGCTGTCGCCGTTGACAAGCCGCGACGACGACGCGGCGGCGGCGGGAGAGGTGGCGGGAGAGGCGGCGGAGCCGGGCGCTTCCGCGTCTGTGGCCGCCACTGTCAGCGCTAGCGCCGCCGGTACGGACGCGGAAGGTGTCCCCACGACATCGGGGTCGCTTTCGCCGCGATCTTCGGGGACGAGCAAGTTGCCGTGGGCCGTACGGTACGGCAGTCGTCGTGTCAGCAGTACATCCTCGATGATTGCCGCTGCCGCCGCCGCCACCGCCGCTGCCGCCGCCGCGGCGGATCCCGAAAGCGCGACGGAGGCGGGCGAGGCGGGCGCCGGGGTCGAGGAGGTAGTGACGGCGGCAGCGGCGGAGGCAGCGGAGGGCGCGGCGGCGGCGGCGGCGGCCCGTGAGCTGGAGGAGATCGCCGTGGTGGATTCCATGGCGCTTCTTCCTGCATCCACCACGGGGGAGATCTCGGGGGAGCGCGCTGCGGATGTAACGGAGCTGTCGTCCGGCGGGCAGAGCGGCGGCGGCCGTCCGAATTCTATCCCGGGCGAGCTCTCCGACTCCGCCGCCGCTGTCGCCGCGATCGGCGTCAGCGGCGGTGGCGGCGGCGGCGGCGGCTCACGTTCAGGGAGTATGCGCAGCGAGGCAGCCGGGGAGGACGGCGGCAACGACGGCGGCGGGGGCTCGACCCAGGTTCTGTACGACCCAGCGGCGGAGGAGCCGCTGATCCCCTCCCTGGCGTTGCGGCGGCGCAGCGGCGGCAGCGGCGGCGGCGGCGGCTCCGCCGCCGCCGCCGCCATCGACGCGGAGGACTCGGCGACGCCCTTCGCAGAGGCAGCCGCCATGGCGGCGGCGGCCGTCACGGGGGCCGGGCCGCCGCCGGATCCGCTCCACGGCGGCGGCAGCGCCGCCAGTGACGTGGAGTTCCCTGCCGTACACGACGGTGTGCTGCGCACTGAATCGCCGACGTTGGTGCCGCGCACACCGAGCATGGACCGGCTACGCGCCCACACCGCAGAGACCCTGGAGTCCGAGGCCCCGTCGCTGTCGCCGTACAGCCTAAGGAGCTTCCCAGCGACGCCGTACGACAGCTCCAGCATTTCGGGCGCGGCCGCCACCGGCGGGCCGGATACGGAGCCGGGGAGTACGGCGGGGGTAACCGAGCCCGGCGCCGCGGGCCGGCCCTCCGCGTCGTCATTGAGGGGCGGCGCAGCGGCGCCGCCGGCGAAGCGGGAGGCGGCGGCGGAGAAGCTGGACGACAAGTACGACAGTATACGGCGGAACGAATCTCGCGCGCTGCGGATGTGGCTCTGCTTGTTGCCTGTTTTAGATTAGGACAGCCGCCGCGTGGCACCGAGGTGCCGTACTTGCTCCACGGGCAGTCAGGGAACGCTCACCATGGTTGCCTGCGGGCGATCAAGGTCCGACCCTCCTGGATCGCTCGCGGGCTGCTTGGCGAATGTTCTGCCCGCCTGACCTGCCTGCCCGCCTGACCTTCCTGCCCACGTGCGCATGCTACGCTAATCCCTATTGCCTTCGCCCCGCCTTGTCCGCCGCCCGCCCCCCTCAGGGTGTACTGGTGTCTCAGCGGCACCATCCTCTTGGAGGCGCAGCCGCTGCCGACGGAGACCGACGGCGAGCGGGACGAAGGCGCCGCAGACTCCAACCACCGTGCCCATCCACCGCCGCCGCAGCAGCAGCAGCAGCAGCAGCAGCAGCAGCAGCAGCGGCAGCAGGGCCGCGCCACCACAGCAGGCGCCGCTGCCCCCGAGCTGTCGGTCGAGGCCTCCAGCGCCTCGTCGATGACGTCACCGCGGCCACGTCAGCTTCAGGTGGCGCAGCCCGGCGACGCCTTCAGCGGCGGCGCCCTGGCGGAGGCCGCCACCGCCGCCTTTGCCGGCGGCGGCGGTGCCGCCGCCGCCGCCGCCGCCGCCGGCGTCGAGGCGTCGGCGTCGGGGCCGGAAGTGGCAGCGCAGGCGGAGCAGCAGCAGCAGCTGCTCCGGGGCCTGCCCTTGGGGTCCAGCCTGATGCGCGCGCGCGTGGCGGCGGAGGGCGGCGCGGAGGTGCTGTGTATGAGCCGCACCATGTTTGAGCTGCTGTCCAACGGCATCGGGCGCAGCGTGCCGCCGGCGGTGCTGCCGGTGCTGGCCCGCCACGTGGACTGGCTGGCGGGGGCGGGGGTGGACCTGCACGCGCTCGCCGAAGACCTGGGGGGACACTACAGACTCGAGGAGCACAAACAGGTGCGTGCTGACCGCCCAACGTGTGTGTAAAAGAGAACTGAGCCGCGCCAACGTGTGTGTGTGTGTGTGTGTTATTTCAGCAGGCAGAACAGGTGTGCGTGACATGCAGGGGGCATAGCTAACCCCGTATTCCACCTCTTGAGTGAGTGTATGTTCTCGACAGGACTAAAAACGAGTCCAGCTGGCGCCTTTTGGGAACACCAAGGAAATGGGCAGCGGATGCGTACGTGCAGCACATGTGCGGCGCGTGTGTTAAAGGCTGTATTGTAACCGAGCATGCGAGGCATGAAGCCGGGCAGAGAGCTGAACGGGGATGGTTGAGCACAAAACGACACCGACTGCCCGTCGACTGCCCGTCGTGCCCCTCCCCCTGCGCTTGAAGCCAATCAAGACAGCAAAACCGCCCTCCTACCCCTTGCCGCCCCTTGCCGCCCCTCCTGCCCCCTTGCCGCGCCTTGCCGGCCCTTGTCGCCCCTCCTGCTCCGGCCCTCCCCTCAGGGCACGGAGCTGCTCCGGGCGGGTGAGGCCGCCCCCGTGGTGTTCCTCGTGGCCTCGGGGGAGTGCGTCATGAGGGCCCCAGTGGTGGGCCTCAAGGAGCCGGGCAGCGTGACAGGTGGGGCCGGGTGCCGACAGGGCAGCACGGCAGCGCGGGAGGGCAGCGTGACGGGCGGGGGAGGATATGGGGGAGGGCAGCAGGGCTGTGCGGGACGGCAGCCAGCAGCCGCGGGAGGTGCGTCCAATCACAGAGCAAGGCAGGGCGATTGTCGGGACCGGAACGGAGCGAAGTAGTTGAAGGCGGGAAGGGGCTTTCTGGTTTGGGCATCAAGCAGCCGGGCGGGCAAGGGACGTCCTGAGGTGTGACATCAAGCGATGGGGCCCTCGGGCCCGAAGGGCCAGCCGGGACAACAATGCGTCGGGAGAGCGCCCACAATGGCGGAAGCGTTGCCGGAGGCTGCCGGAGGTTGCCGGAGGTTGCAGGCGGTTGCAGGAAAAAGCCACGGGCTGGCTGTCGAAGGAGGCGACGAACCAAGACGATTCTGGGGTGCTGTGGTCGCGTCACTCCACTCCGCTCCCCCCCTTTGGTGTGTGTGTGGGGGGGGGGTGGCGGGGCGCCCGGCCTCGCCCGCGCGCTGCCGCTGTTGCTGCTGGTGCGCCCGCGCCCGGCACCCCGGCGTCATCGCCGTCCTCCTCCTCCGCTTCACGCTCCCGAACCTCTGCGCTGCCGCCCCGCAGAGGCCCTGGACCTGGCGACGCTGCGCGAGGGTGCCACATGCGGGGAGCTGAGCCTGCTGGCGTCCAGGCCGCTGTGGTGGGGCCAGGGCCAGGGCTGGGGCCAGGGTGCTGCCACAGCGCCATGAGAGCAAGGAGGGTGCCCCTGGGGGGCCTCCCCTGGAGCATACCCCCCTTCTTCACTGCTTTGCGAGGGGCGGCCCAGGGACTTGGGGGGTGCTGGTGCTGGGACCGGGGTCGAGATTGGCACCCGGACCGGGGCTGGGCTTGAGTCGGGTACACCGCCAACCCTACCCGCGCGCGGGGACTTGCGACCAAAGACCTCCCGGGCACCTGCCGGCACCTCCCGGGCACCTCCCGGGCACCTGCCGGGCACCTGCCGGCCGCCCTTTCTGGGCGTGTTTCTCGCTTTCGGACGCCGCACCTCCCGATCCCCCTTGCCCGTGTTTGCTCCCCCTGATGGCTGGTTTGGGTCCAGCCCCTTCGTTCCCTCACGATGTGCGTGAAAACAACTGAGCCACGAGGTGATGATGGTGTGTATGTGTGTGTTTTGAAACGGAACACCTGGTGTGTGTTTAGGTAAGAGACATGGTGTGTGTGTTTAGGTAAGAGACATGGTGTGTGTGTTGAATGAGAAGCCCACCCATAACCATGGTGCCTGTGTGTGTATTCTCCGCTGGGCTCAGGTACACGCTGGTGGTGTCCTCCGCCAGCGCCAAGGTGGTCTCCCTGGACATGCCCGCGCTGCGGTCCTGGCTGCTGACCAGCGCGGAGGGCCACAGGGCGGCGGCGGACGTGGTGGCGGCGGTGGCGGCGGTGGACATCGCGTTGTACGGCAGGGCGGTCAAGCAAATCGCCGTGCAGGTCCGGCAGTGTGTGTGTGTGTGTGTGTGTGTGTGTGTGTTTAATGATAGACCCGCCCGAACAGTGCGTGTGTGTGTGTGTGCTGTTTCCCCTTTCCTTGAAGTAGCGCGCTTTGTTTCTTCCTAGGGTTTCCGCAGCGAGCCACCCCTGGAGTTCACGGTTGTCCCGCGTCCTCCTCAACTACGCGATGACAACCTTCGTCCGCGGCCGTCGGTCCTGCCACCGCCACCGCCACCTGCGTCTTTTGCCAGCGGTCTTGCCAGTGCTACCGCCCTTGTCAGCAGCCCCCTGCTTTTGTACATCTTGTACATTTTTATAAACCCATTTTGTACATTTTCGCGCCCTCCATGCCACCCAACAGGTCATGAGCGAGAAGCTCGACCTGACGCTCTTCAACGGCCCCATGCGGAAGATCCTGCGGCGGGTGATGGATGTGAGAGCCGGCGATTGGGGGGGGGGTTCTAGGGGGGAGGGTTCTGAACGTGCAGCGATAGGTTTCGGCAAATGCTTGCAGCGGGGGTGGTGACAGCCCGCGGTGGCGTGCATTAACGGCGATGGGGCTCCAAGGGGGAATGTTTGGCGGCTTGTGGGGGACGGTCTGGCTAGCCCCGCGCCAAGCCCCTGCACTCATGGGACACCGCCACGGCGGCCATCTCTTCGTCTCTCTTGACACTCAACCGCGAGGCAACCCGCCGTGAATCTGCTTCCGCAGTTCGCCTGCACAGCTACCGCAGCCCAGGTTTCGCCTCCGCCACAACACGTGCCTTCCGCGCCCGGCATTAATCCCGTCACAACACGTGCCTTCCGCGCCCGGCATTAACCCGTCACAACACGTGCCTTCCGCGCCCGTCATTAATCCCGTCACAACACGTGCCTTCCGCGCCCGCCATTAATCCCGTCACAACACGTGCCTTCCGCGCCCGGCATTAATCCCGTCACAACACGTCCCTTCCGCGCCCGCCATTAACCCGTCGCAACACGTGCCTTCCGCGCCCGCCATTATTCCCGTCACAACACGTGCCTTCCGCGCCCGCCATTAACCCGTCACAACACGTGCCTTCCGCGCCCGGCATTAATCCCGTCACAACACGTGCCTTCCGCGCCCGCCATTAACCCGTCACAACACGTGCCTTCCGCGCCCGCCATTAATCCCGTCACAACACGTGCCTTCCGCGCCCGCCATTAACCCGTCGCAACACGTGCCTTCCGCGCCCGCCATTATTCCCGTCACAACACGTGCCTTCCGCGCCCGCCATTAATCCCGTCACAACACGTGCCTTCCGCGCCCGCCATTAACCCGTCGCAACACGTGCCTTCCGCGCCCGCCATTAACCCGTCACAACACGTGCCTTCCGCGCCCGGCATTAATCCCGTCACAACACGTGCCTTCCGCGCCCGCCATTAACCCGTCACAACACGTGCCTTCCGCGCCCGCCATTAATCCCGTCACAACACGTGCCTTCCGCGCCGGCCATTAATCCCGTCACAACACGTGCCTTCCGCGCCCGCCATTAATCCCGTCACAACACGTGCCTTCCGCGCCCACGCGCCGCAGGAGAACGGCTTGGAGCTGATGGCCACCCTGGAGCGGGAGCGCGAACGGGAGCGCGAGCGGGAGCAGCAGCAGCAGGAGACCAAGGCGGCCAAGGCCAAGGGCAGCCCCGCCAACACCCTCATCCTGGGGGGTGGCAAGACGGGGGCTGCGGCGGCCGGAGGCGAGGGCGCGGGGACGGGGACGGGGACGGGGAAGGGGGCGGCCGGCAGCGCCGCCTCAGCCGCCAAACGTGCGCGGGACATTGTGCTGGAGGGCTGGAACCAGGTACGTGTGTGTGTGTGTGTGATTTTAGCGGGGTGGGTTCTCAGGCGGGCAGAACAGGGGTGTGTATAATGAGCAGCCCGCTCGACCCACACCAGTCACCAATATACGCAGGGGTGTTTTGAATACCAAGAAGCCTACCCATAACTCAGGGGTGTGTTTAACAAGAAGCCCACCCATAACCGCCCAGGTGTGTGTGCGCAGAACAGGAGTGCGTGACATGCCAGGGGCACAGCAGTGCCCCAATAGCTGTATACAATATACCCGGTGGTTTGTAGGCAAGGCAGGATTGCGTTCATGTGTGCCCAGCGAGGAAACTGCCGTACTGCCCGCCGCAGGTGGAAGCCATCGCGGCGTCGCTAGCGCGGCCGTACGACCCTCAGGCCCAGTCGTGGGAGCTCATCGCGCAGGTACGTTGTACGATATTATGCCGTACGGCGGTTTCTGTTGGACTACCTACCTGAGCGCGGCGCCTCTGTACCTCGTCCTCCTGTTCCTTCTTCTCGGGCACAAGGGCCCGCACTCTCTCTCGTCGACGTCTTGGTCCGACATTTGGTGCTGGTTTGGAATCGACATGATCATATTCACGGGCCGCCAGAGGCTCACCGAGCCAGCAACCCAAACACACCTCAAGACATACCTCCCGGCTCGCGTTACCATGTGGATGAAGGGAACCACCCCATTCAATGCGGAAAAGCAGGCGCACAAGCAGAAAAAAACACCAAGACCCTGCGCGGGTTGCCTCCTCCCTACCCTCCCACCCTCCCTTGCACCACGCACCATACTCGTGGTGCCGTCTTCCCCGCGTAATCCTGCAATCCCGCGTGTAATCGGTCTTCCACACCCGCGCCCGCGCCCGCGCCCGCGCCCGCGCCCGCGCCCGCGCCCGCGCCCGCGCCCACGCCACCGATGCAGGCCCGCTACAACGCCGCCCGCCACAGCCACACACAGTACTTGGACGCGCTGCTGGCGGCCTCGCAGCTGGCCACCCTGGAGGACCCCCGCGGGATACCCTCCGGGGACCAGCGCATCGCCATGCCGGCCCCCGGGCCCATCGCCGAGACGCTGGCGGAGCCGGGCCCGGTGCGCATCGCCAAGCTGTACGACATTCGTGTCGTGCCAAAGGTACGGTGTACGAGACGGCCTGGCAGGAGGCGGCGCTTGTTGTCCGCGGAGCGGACATGCAGGGGCCGAGTAGCGCCCAATGCGGTGTGTGTGTGGGGTGTGGGGTGGGGGGTGGGGGGTCCGGGCTGCTGCACGACGCTTCGCTTTCGCCCGCTGGCATGCCGATGAGCGGAGGTGATGGCCGAGCGGTGTCCGGCGACCACGCACCGGGGCCCCCCGCGGCGACACCCCAGCACACCCACCCTCCCACCTAGCCACGTCGAGGCGTGTTGGGTGTGCACGGATTCGTTGCTGGGCCTGGTCCTCGCTTTAACCCGCACAACACCACCCAGCACCACCCACCCAACTAACTACCCACCCAACTAACTACCCACCCAACTATCCACCCACCCAACTAACTACCTACCCCGCAGGACCTGCGCGGCGCCGAGGTGGAGGCCTCCCGACTGAGCTGGGACTGCGCCTACGTGCCCCTTCACGAGCTGGCCACGTTGATGGGCACGCAGGTGCACGTCAAGCAGGCGGCGGCGCTGCAGCTGCTGCGACCCCACTCGGCGCCGGAGGCCGCCCAGCACGGCGCCCCGCAGCAGCAGCAGCAGCAGCGGCAGCCCGCCGTACCAGGGCAGCCGTCGGAGGCGGGGCAGACGGCGCCGTCCGTGATAGCTGCGTGGCCGGCGGTGGCGGCGGAGCGGCCGACAGGCACCGCCGCAGCCGTCGGCGCGTCGAACTGCTTGCTCGCGCACAAGCCCGGTGGCGGCGGCGGCGCCGCCGCCGCCGCCACCCAAACTGCGGGCGGCGCCGGCGCCGCCGGGACCGGATTCATCGCCCCCGCCGCCATCGCGGCGCGACTGCGGGTCGGCGCGGGAGGGCCCTGGCGCCGCGCCGCCATGCCGGAACCAGCGACGCCGGCGCCGTCGGCGCCGGCGTCGATGCGTCCCTCCGCCACGCTCGTCGCGACGGCGCCGTGGGACACCAAGGGCCGGCTGCCCGGCGCCGCCCTGGCGAGCATGGACGAGGGGGAGCTGCTGCAGCGGCCCCTGGGCTCGCCCTCGCGGCTGGCACAGCTGCAGCGAGGTACCGACAAGCCCACGTCGCCCTCCGGGTGGTCCCTGGCCCCCCTGGAGTCCATGATGCCCAAGCTGCCCGGCTACCTGAGCCACGCACCTTCCAGCAACTCCCTGACGCTCTTGGATCCGGATCTTCGGAACCAGCTGGATTTCGACCAGATGGATCCGCTGGCCGCCTCGGAGCCCGTCAGTCCCGCCCACGGCGGCCCGTACACGGCGGCGGCGGCGGCGGCGGCCGCCGCCGGCGCCGGCGCCGCGCAGCGGCTGACGGCGTCGTACGACAGGGCCCTGCACGTCATTCCGGAGGAGTCGTCTTCCGCCACAACCACGACGCTGACTCAGTCCGCTGACCCTCTGACGACCGCCATATCGACCGCGTCGTCGCTGCCGGCGCCCGTTCCCGCCAAATTTCTGCCGCCGCTGATGCCGCCGCCGCACGGACCCATGGGTCCGGGCGCGGCCGCGGCCGCAGCCGCGGCCGCCGCGACCCGTGGGTCGTCGCCGTCCCATGGCCCGGCGGGTCCGCCGGGGTCCGCGGCGAGCGGCAACACGGCCAAGCGCAGCCGCATCCAACCGGCGGCGGCGCGGGCTGTCTCGCCAGGGTCGAGTGCCGGAGATGCGGCGGACGACCCCGCCCGGGCTTTCTGGGTGCGGGACAAGCTGCATGACCCCCAGGTGAGGCCATGAAGGGCAGAGGGGCAGAATGAAGGGCAGCGGGGCAGGCAACTCCAGGGGAGGGGACAGGGGCAGGGCGGTCACTGGGCAGGCCGGTGGCTGGGACGGAAGCACGGAAGGTGGCAAGGACGGCAGGACACGGCGGCAAAGCAGACGGGAGCGTGGTTTGGGAGCACGGTGTTGCGGTGTTGCGGCTGGTGTCGTTTCCGGCTTTCCGGCTTTCCGCTGGTTGTCACATGGTTGGCACCTGACATGTAAATTGCGGCGTCGCAGGGGCTGGCGGAGACGGCGATTGCCGATGCGACGGCGCGCGCCGTCGGCCACACCCTGGCAGCCGTCGCTGGCGGCGGCGCCGGCAGCTCCAACGCCAACGCCCTCATGGCGGCGGGCGGTCGTCAAGGCCTGCCCGCAGGCGTCAGGTCAACGCGGCTGCAGCCGCTGCGCCGCAACGGCTCCGTGGGCGCGTCGGGGCCGGCGGGCGCGGCCGCCGCCGCCGTGGCGGCGGCGGCTGCCGCCGCGGCCGCGGCCGCCCGCGGCACGGCCGCGGGCCCGCCGCGGGGGCTGGTGGCGGAGGCGCCGCCGCCGCCGGCGCTGTCGGCAGAGGACGTGGCCGGGGTGGACTCAGAGATGCTGTACGTCACGCTCCAGGTGTGTACGGAACTGAGGGACGGTAAGGCATGAGGCGCAGTTTGACTTATCGAACTGTGCCATAGACCTCTAGCTAGCTTGCCCATGGCTCTGAAGGGGGATCAAGGTGAGCCAGGCGAAAACCGTCAGTTACATACTTTGCGCGGTTTCGCAAAATGTACATGTCGTGACTGCAGACAGGTACCCAAACTGTCCGCAGTGAATCGTGCAACAGATGTAAGTCGGTCGATGCTCCCTTGGGGAGTTTCGCGATAGCATTCATTCAGTCATCCAGTCAGTCAGTCAGTCAGTCGGCATCCACACGCTCACCCGCTGCGCGGTCCGCACCCCTCGCCCCGAAACCCCGCCGTACAGCTGCCCGAGGCGCCCAAGATCCTTCCGGAGTTCCCCTCCGCCGCCGCCATCCGAGAGGCCGCCGAGGCCGCCGCCGCCGCCGAGCGCGCGGCACGTGAGGCCCGTCTGGCCGCCGCCATCGCGCACCACTCGACGCGGCCGCTGCAAGTACGGCCCGACATGAAGTACGTCCCGCAGTACCTACGGCAGCGACAGCGCCCGCCCGTGGTTCCGCCGCCGGCACGGCCGCTGCCGGAGGGTACGACAGAGAGCTGGATCGTACCGTCGTACAACAGCGAGCTGGGCTTCCAGGACGGCTTCTACGACGAGAACAGTCAGGTCATCTACTTCGACTGAGGCGGACGGCCGCGGGGGAGGCCAGATGGGGCCCGGTCTCTTCTCTGTCCCATCCTTTGCGTCGCTGTTCGACTGCTGGTCCACATACCTGTGTGTCTGTGTGTCTGGGTGGCTGTGCGGCTGTGTGGCTGCGCGCCGCTGGCGGGGCCCTAAGCTCCTTCTGGTGGGGTATCGTACGGGTCTGCGGGCCCTGCACCATCAGGGCCGACACCACCATCCAGAATCCCAGATGATGGAAGGGAGGAAGGGAGGAAGGCCCCACCTATCTATCACGAGGGCCTCCTGTCACGGAATTCATTTACTTTACATTATGTGGGGCGTTCGTTGCTGAGGAGGTCGCCCGCGAGACTACGGCGCCAGGCTGCTGCGCGAGTTCAGTCCAGTCCATACGACGTGTCTTTGTTGGGTGATTGTCCACTTTTGACCTGGTGGGTGCTGTGGTGCCTTCCTGGACGGGTAGTTGGTTGGAAAATTGGAATCCTCCGGGTGGCTTACGAACCGCGGCTGTTCAGTGGTGGACGTAACAGTGCGGCAGCACCACACAAGTCCGTCTTAGTACGTAGGTGCACGCACTCAGGAAACATGTGCGACAGTACCCGGTGCCGTACTTAACACTGGATGCACGACATTTTGGAGTACGAAGGAGGGGAAGTGATGACACGGCAGACCCGGGACAGCGCAGGGGTTTGGGGTCGATATTGGGTCGTGCGGTAGCGGATACGGTACGGCGTTGGGGTCGGGTGCACACGTTGGCGTGTGTGCGGGTGGGTGTTTGCACCCTCCCGCCGCGATGGCGATTGTGGGGCTGCTGGGACACATACCTCACGGGCCCTACCTGAGGGAATCTCTAGGGCGACCGTGATGGGGGAGGTGAGCGGGGATGGGATGTCGCCCTTTTGCGGTTTCGCTGTCTTGATTGACGAAGGGGGATGCCGGGGCTGACCGCGTCCCTGGCTGGAGAGATGTGACCGCTGGGGAAGGGGAGGACCGTACCTAGGGTACGGTGTGGTGGGGTGGTTGGGTCGTTGGGCCTTGCGGGCGAGAGCCGTCACGGGTTCGACGCCCTGCTACGGGCCGGACTGAGATGGCTCCCGACGATGGAGACGATCGAGGTGAAGGTTGATTCCATGCAGTGGCGACTCTGGAGTACAAAGGTGCATTGAAGCTGCATGTCAGGTGGACAAGGACGCCGCTGTTGTTATATCCGTGTCGGTATGTGGAGTCTAGGATGCCGTACCCATACCCAAAATTTTCAGGCGAATCGAATACTGCGCCTTCTTCTCAGGTTGGGACCACATCGGCCTTTCCATGAAGCACGTCATGAAGTGGACCCCGCGGGTCATCGTCATCGTTGACGGCCGCCGCCTGCTCACCCCACACTGCAAAACGAAACCGCGCCGCAGCCCTGCAGGGGCGCACCGGACAGGCCTGGCACGATTGGCAGGTATGGACCGTACGGCATCCGTACGGCATCGAGTGGGCCGTCCGTCCAGGACCTTCGGACGTGACGCGGTCAAACGAGCACGGCGTGTGGTGTACGACAAACATGGATTCTCCCGCGCCATCGGTCGTTGCGCCCCCGTCACCCGAACGCCGTACCACGGCACCGCGGTCCACAACACCCCGTCGGTCGCATCCGAACGCCTGCCGACGCGCCTGCCGACAAACATGATATGATTTTGTCTACCGCACGCATTACAGGATGACACGATACGGACATGCGCCTCCTCGTCGCCTCCTCGTCGCCTCACGCGCACCACCGCGACCGGAACATATGCCGCCGTGCCCGTGCCATGACGGGGATGCACTTGGCCGCCGGGAACAGACCTGCTGCCCGTGAGTCGCACAGACAAACGCACACGGACACATACAAACACACACACACACACACACACACACACACACACACACACACACACGCGCGCGCGCGGGCGGACGGATTGCATTTCTAAACACACACACACACACACACACACACACACACACACACGCGCGCGCGCAGCGGTACCCGCGCTGATCCAAAAGCTACAGACACATGCTCCTGCGGCGGCTCAGTTTCCCGTACCTCACCCACCTCACGCGCCGACGCGCGCGGCAACATCACGGGCAGGGCAGGGCAAGCTGCAAAGGCGCTGCGACCCAAACGCAACTCCGCCACCCACTGCGGCCTCATTGAGAGGCAGTTGGCGGAGTCGTACCCGCCACGGGGAGCTGTCACCGGCAGGCGGCGGCATATGTGGGTAGGGTAAGCGAGACCCGTGGGTCGATGGGGCCACTGGTGGGGCCACATTGCGCACCCTCGGACGCGTATGCCTTCGCGCAACTGTCACGTGCGTTTCAGAGGGCCACACACACAGCCACACACACGCACGTTTTCTTTTACACAGACACACGCATACACACACACGCGCCAATAAAATCATGAAATCCAGAGCGCCACATGCCGAGATGTGGCTACTGACTCGGCGCCACGGTGCGAATCACACCGCCATCCCATCCTATCCAATCCACCCACCCGCCCGCCCGCAAGCTTCATTTGCGTTGGGCGGCGTCCGACAGCGGCACAACCTCCACGGGCAGGCTATGTCTTCCTGAAAACGTCATATCGAAGCCACGGCGCCACAAAGCAGAACAAAGCCAAGCAAAGCAAAATAAAAAAGGCCCCAACACCCAGATATACCAACCGCGCGCGAACCCTGGCAGCAGACGGCGGCTGCACACCTGATGCCCATACTGCTCCCATCGTCCTTCCTGACCCCGAGGCAACCCCCCGCGAGGCAACCCCCCCCCGAGGCAACCCCCCCGCGAGGCACCGCACCACAGACCGCGCGAGGCTGACAGTCCCGACCCGGCGGCCCGACCCGGCGGCAGCCCCAACAGGACGGGACGCGACGGACCGGCGACGACCATCCGGGGGAACAGAACGACGGAGCAGCACGGAAATGAAGCGCAGCCGACACCACACCAGGAGCACACATACAGATAGCTTCCTTTTACACCCCCCCCCCACACACACCCCGCGTCACCCGAACACAACTGCTGACACAGGCTATAACAGAACAACCAGCGTTGTTTCACAGACACCGGCAAACAACACACGCGTGCAAGGTTTCCTCGCGGAGCACACCGAGCAAAATGGCATTCATTCACCACATCAAAACCAACCAACCAACTACCCCACGGCGGCACATATCGGGCACACATACATATACCCATACACGTCACACATACAGCGTGCGACCTTGAACACAATCCCGACACACAGACGCACAGCACAGATGACTCATCTGAGATGAGTCATCCTCGCTGATACATGGACACGCCGTCCCCGCGCTGCTCCCCGTGAGACGTGGCCTGCTCACACTGCCTGCCCGCCGAAGCCCCACCGACGGGCGTCTCGTCGTTAACTCACACACGCGGCCATGCAATGCCCGAACCTCTTGCTCAAGTTCTGCACAAAACATCATCCGACCCACCCCTGCAGCAGCCCCGCGCCCGCACTGCCCCCACTGCCCCCACTGCCCCGGCCCCGGCCTCGGCCTCATCCTCGGCCCACACCCGCACACCTCCAACCAGACAACCCGCAGCTCCTATTCCCCTATCCCCACCACAAGCCCTACGAGTCCAACTCCATCTCCTCCGCGCTGTGCCACTGCCACTGCTGTGACCGCGACTGTGGCTGCTGCAGCTCCGCCAGGCCGCTGCCGCTGCTCCCTTCGGCAGCCCCGTCGCCCGATGCGACAGCCGCCGCCGCCGCCGCCACCGCCGGCCCTGCCGCCGTCGCCCCGTGCCGCTGCAGCTGTTTCCGGTAGACGGCATGATTTACGGCAGCTCCATCCGTGCCAAACCCAGGGCCATGGGCGCCGAGAGACCCCATCGGCGGCACAGGCATGGGGATGGGCAGCTGCGGCGGGGGGCAGGAGCCGCTGCCCTCCCTGGAGTGGGGTCCACCGCTCTGTGCCGCGAAATCCCTCGCCGGGGGTCTGTGCACCCGGTGGTGCCGCTCCGCGTCGACCGCGACGGCGGTGCCCACAAGGCCCGCCGAACCACCCGCGTGCCGCGCCGTGTCGCCCGCCACCACCGGCTCCATCCCCTCCAGCGGCGACACCGAGACCGCCGCCGCTGTGGCCACGCCGCCCGGCACGCCCGGCCCCGCGCCTCCAGCGCCCTCCGGCGCCCCCTCGGCGTCGCTGGTGCCGCTGGCCCCCGGCGTGTTGCTGTCGCTGGCGCCGCTGCCGCCGGGGGTGAGGCGGTTGGCGCCGCTGGTCACGGCGGCGGCGGCGGCGGCGGCGGCGTCGGCAGTGATCGCGGCGTCACCGCCGCTGCCGCCGGCGTCGCCGCTGCTGTGGCCAGTGGTCGCGGTGGCTCCGCCGGTGGAGCTGCTCAGCGCCGCAACAGCCGCTGCGGCGGCGGCCGAGGCGGCGTAGGCGTCATGCCGGGCCTTGGCCACCTGCAGTACCAGCCTGCGCACGCCAGAGAGGTTCGCCGCGGCGGGAGGACACGTCGGGATACACAAACATATCAAGACACGCATACGTATTTGAACATGCGTAGGTTTCCAACGAGCTGGTAGGCAGCCATGCACGACCGGAGGACACGTCGGACTTAGTCACATAGTCATACAAAGACACATATGTGTATATCCGGGGGGTGTAGAGAGTTGGTAGGCAGCGATGGACTGCACTGACTGTCGAAAGCAAGGATCCGGCGAAGGATGGACGTTAGGGGTTCAGTTCTGGGGTCAGGCCCGCACTCAAGACATACAAGATACAACGTGCAACGTCCCTCGCCGGGGCGGGTCCCCGGGGTGGGATTCGCCGAACATCCGCCGCCGCCCCGCCCCGGCCCCCTCACCTCGCGCCGTCCGCCGGGCTCTGCGCGCTGCTCACGATCTGCTCCACTGCGCCCCACAGCCGGTCCTCTATGGACTTGGCGTACATCTCCGCCTCGGGGCCCAGCGACAGGCCTAGCCGCGGCGGCGGGGGCGGGGGCGCCGCCTCCGCCTCCGCCGCCGCCGCGTCGCCGCGATTCACCACCACCTCCTCCTCCGACGCCTCCGCCGCGGCATGGGTCGCCTGCGGCGCCTGCTCCTCAAGCTGGTGGTGGTGGTGTTCTTGCGTCCTCGACCCTAGGGCTGCTGCGTCGACCCAGGCCAGGGGCGGTTGGCAGGTGTGGTGGTTGGGATCGTTGGAAGGGTCGTACGGCAGGGGGTCGTACGGGAGGAGTGTCTCCGCCGGACCGCCTGGCGCGTCACCCGCGTCCTGGCCCAGCGCTGCGGCGCGGACGGTGGGTGGGTGGCGCCGAGGAGGCGGCGGCGGTCGAATTTGGGGGCGCGCAAGAGCAAGAAATGGGCACACTGAGGGCACGCATGTACGACCGTATACGACAATCGGCGGTTGCCACTACATGCCAAAACAAACCGCACCATGGGCTTCTCGTTGGGGTGCTGAGTGGCTGTTGCCACAGTCCCGATCCGCGGTACTGACACCTGCTGCTGCGAAGGATGACACGCGTGTACGACAATGTACGAGGGCGAATGCGTACGGTTGTACGTGTGTTTGTGTGTGTGTGGGGGGGGTATGGAAGCGTCTTTTGTGTCCCCACCGTTGCAGCAGTTACCGGTAAGCCGTTGGCCGTTGGGTTGACCAGACCCGTGGTCTCCTCGCGGGACGTTAACAGTGGGGGTACCGTCCAGGAGGGCTGGAGGCCGGCCGGCAAAGGCGGGTACGAACCGCCGCCGTACGACAGCACAGCAGGCCGCGGAGACAGGCAGGCACCGGCGGGCGGCGGCGCCAGCGGCAGGGATGTGTGCCCGCTCGTTAGTGCTCATCCATGAAGAGGCGGTGGCTGGAATAACACCCTCCTTCTTCTCCTCCTCCTTCTCCTCCTCTTTCTCCTCGTCTCCTCGTCGTCGTCGACCCATCTTGCGATCACGCACCTCCCACCCGCGAAGAAACTCTCGCACAAGGATAGGCACAGCGCTACCAAGGATACAGGCTCATACACAATCAATTGCCGTACTTGCTACTCACACGCCACCTGCCGTACCTCGTAGTTGGGCCTCCAGCTCAGCCACCCTGGCCTCCAATCGCACGTTGACATCCTGGGCGGCCTTGTTGGCCCGCTCCTGCCGCCAAACAAACAGAGAGGAAATCACATCACAGTAACTCAAACTACCTGAACACCAAGTGGACACCGCAACATGCTTCGGGACCCAGCCAAGCGCCGATGGTTACAAAAATGGGTAACAGACCCTGAGGCTCCCGGTCCCAAAGCCCACCCAGCCTTCCACTCAAGACATACACCCAGCCTCCTCCCAGCCACACCCACCCACCCACTCACCCACCCAGCCTCCCAGCCACACCCACCCCACCCACCCAGCCTCCCACTCAGACATAAACCCAGCCTCCTTCTAACCAAAAACACCCACCCACCCACCCATCCTCCCAGCCACACCCACCCACCCAGCCTCCTCCCAGCCACACCCACCCACCCACCCATCCCGGCCCCCCCAGCCGCACCTGCGCCTCCAGCCTGTCGCGCACCACCTCGCGCTCCGCCGTCACCCGCTCCTCCAGCACCCGCCCCAGGGCCAGGTGGTCGTGGGCCGCCTTGGCAGTGTTGGCCGCCAGGGCCGCCTCCAGCGCCGCCGTCTTGGCGATCTGCCGCGCAGTCATCTCGCGCTGGGCTTGCAGCTGCGGGGGAGCGCCGGGGCGGGGCGGCAGGCGGGCGCACAGGGCGCCGCCAGGCGGGGAGGGGCAAAGGGTGCGCCGGGGGAAGACGGGGGCGGTAGGGGCCTTTACGGTTAAGCAGGGATTGGTTGCAAGGCAGGCAGAGGACCAGAGGCTGGGGGCCCAGCCGTTGTTCCCATGAAGGGAGGGAGCGGTAACAACCGACAACCGAAAACTGACCCAGGCCGACGCCGTCGCGGGCGTGGGGAGCGCGGATGACAGGATGCGGCACGGACCGACCGACCGACCGACCAACCGGGTTGGACGCCCCGGCAACCAACCAAGGAAAGCTGCGTCCCACCGCCGCCCTTCGCCGGCTTGCTGCTGGAGACCCCCACCCAGCCCTCACTCGAGGCGTCACGCGAGAGTGAGAGTGAACCAGACAAGAAGCAGTCGTGACATGAACCCGGCACGCACAGCGGCCAAACCAACGGCCGCGGGGCGGCAAGTGACGCGCAGGCGTGGCCAACAACCCCGCATGTCACGACACTGTACGACACACTACAGCACGCTGAAACATAGTGCACGACCGGCTCGCTCGACCCTCGGCCCCGCCCCACCTGTTTCTCCAGGTCGTCGTGTCGCAGCTTCTGGTCCCATATCCGCTTCTGCTGCGCCTCCACCGCCTGAGTGAGTGGCACCATGCCCGCCAGGGGCGGAGAGGGGGCTGCTCCCGCAGCGCCGGCACCCGCCGTCGCGGCCGCCGCCGCCGCCGCCGGCCCCGCGCCCGTGTCCCGAAGATTGGCCTGGCCACTGCCGCTGCCGCTGCTGCCGCCAGCGACACCGTCGCTGCCGCCGCTGGCCGCGTCCTCCGCCGCCATGCCGCTGTCCGCTCCGCCGCCACCGGCGGCGGCATCGCCGCCCGCGGCCTCCGCGATGGGCCCCACCTCGCCGCCGGGGCCCGACGGCAGCCCGCCGGCGGCAGCGTACTCACCACTGGCGCCGCACAGTCGTACGCCGCCGTACACCTGTGTGAGGACCTCCATGGAGCGCTTGAGCGCCGTGTTTTCCTCCTTGAGTCCCTCCACCTCACGGACCAGTGCCGTCAGGCGACCCAGCTGGCCCGCCATCTCGCTGAGCAGGGCCGCGGTGGTGCCGCCCAGGTGCTGGGGGACGGGCCGGGTGATGCCGGCGGGCAGCGGGTTGCCAGCGGCGTCGAAGCTCGTCATGCCGCTGCCGCCGGCGCCTGCAAGCACACACACGTGCGCACGTGCGCCGATGTGGGGTCGTGTAAATCAACGCGAGGCACCCACACGTATTTCTTGCAACATTGTCACCGGTTTTTGACTCGCAGCTCGCTTTCCCTACTGCGCTACGCACATACACTCGAAGCTTCATGCAAAAGGTCGTGCTCGGGTGGGTCGACCTTCGATACACACAAACAGTTTGGGTCGACTTGTAAGTTATGGAGAATCGGCCATCCCCCGGCCGCATTCCCTCCGGAGGTGTCCCTTGCCCCAATGGCGCCCCATTGGGGCTTCAATTGCCCCTCCAACAGCCCTTCCAACGACCAGTAAATTTTCTGAGTGGCCTACACGACACCCTTATGAGGGCCCCCCGGTCTGATGGTGTCACAAACAGTCTCGGCAGCCTCACCGGGTGGGCTGGCGGACGCGAAACCCGACGGTGGCGTGAAGTGCTGAGATGTCCCCAGAAGCGCCGCTGCGGCCGCCGCTGCGGCGTCCGAGCCTCCGGGCTCCAAATCACAGCGACTGCGCTTGTTGTTCATCGCCTTGCCAATGCCGCCGCTGCCGCTGCCAAGCCCGCCAGCCCCGGCGGCCGCCGCCGCCACCGCCGCGGGCGGGCCGCCGTACTCCGAGTCCGCTGCCATAGGGTCATTATGCTCCGTCGAAGACGCCGATGCGCAATTATGAGAGCTGTGGCTCATGCTGCTGTGCGGCTGCGATTGCTGCAGTTGCGGTTGCTGCTGCTGTTGTACCTCGCCTCCATTCGCCGAGGGAGGCAGGCCCATGCTCGCGCTCCGTCCACAAGCACCAGCACTGCCGCCTTCGCCTGCCGCCGCACCCGACGACCCCGCGCCGCCACCACCGCCGCTTCCGCCGTCGCCCAGGCTCTTCCCTTGCGTCCCCGCGTTTCGCAGTGCGGGCTGCTGAGCGATGGCCGCCAGCATCTGCTGCCCCGGCCTCAGATACTCATCGACCAGTTGCTCCAGCCGTGTGATTTGGGTCGCAGGCGGCCCGGTCCCAGGCGGCAGCATCGGCCCTAGCGGCGGCGGCACCCGCGGTTGTACCACTTCCGCTTTGATAGCAGCTGCTGTCGCAAGTGGCCTGGAGAATGCACTGTTTGGCGAGGGCGCGCCCGGCAGCACTGCGCTTCCCATAGCAGCAGGCGGCGCCGGCTGGCCTGTGGCTCCGGTAGGCAGCGGCAGCGGCGGTAGGCCTGCCGGAACCCCGAACGCGGCGGCTCCCGAGGGTGAAGGCGCGGTGAACAAGGGCAACGTGGCAGCTATGCCCAGGTCAAGTGGGAAAGGCGGGGAGAGGGAAAATGGAGCGCCGGCTGCGGCAGCAGCGAGTGATGGGCCCGTGGGCAGGCCGGCGGAGTTTGAGGCATGTAGGGCGGCGCCGGGCGGGATCGGGATGGGGACCGGTGGTGAAGGAATGGTGGCGGCGGCTGCCACCGGTGCCGATGAGGATGCGTCCGCTGCCTGGGCAGACGACTGAAAGATGTGAGGCGGCAGGGGCCCAGAGGGCGCACTCGCGCAGTGCTGTTGCGCTGCTGTCTGGGAAACGGACGCTGAGGTGCTGCCCCCAGCAGCTGCAGCTGCAGCTGCAGCAGGAGCTGCAGCACTGCCTCCCCCGGATGCAGCGACGGCGTTGCTGGAGGCCGGTTTCCGGCGATGAATGGTGAGCAGTAGGTCCTTGTTGTATTGCTGGAAGTGCTCGTTGGCGAATTCCCAACGATCAGGGTCCACTTTTCGAAATCCCTGTGACCGGAGAGAGTGTGAGGGCTTGACGCTCAGACAAGTCGAACTGCGAGAAGGGGTACTGCCCGCGTGCTCGTCGAGGGCGCAGCAAGCGTTGTAATAATCCCAAATAGGTATGTAATTAACAACTTACATACGTATTAAGCTGGCGCACAAATGACGAGAAGTTGTTGTGCTTGAAGTATAGCGGTAGCAGGTTCGCTGCGAATTCACTGGGCTTCCACACCACAAAACTGCGGAGGGGCCATGCGTTCAAGCAGCCATCACGCTTTGTAACATAGATCGTGGCCGCATCGTTAAAATCCAACAATTTACCGAGAAGGACAACCCCAATAGAAGCCTCTCACCTTTTCCCGTGTGGGCCCCAAGATATAATGTTATTTGTAGTGGGATCGTCGACAAGCTCGTATCTGCAATTTATGAGGAAACGCCCTGAACCATACGTGCTGAATTCTCCTCCCAAGCAAGACACCGCCAAGGCCACACTCACGTCTTCCGCAAGAATGGGGCTGGCTGGCTCTGATTGCCGCCTTGCTGGCCCCTGGCAGAGTGCCCTTCTCCTGTCATCTTGTGAGACTACATCGCGGGACTGCTTCCAAAAGCTTCTAATGCTACGGGAACGTCATTATGCATAATAGTTTACTTACAGTTGACAAATTTCAATGCCTAGAATTGATGGCACAAAGCACAAGGCTTCTACAGAAATGAGTTCGAAAGGAGAAGAACTTTCCAATTTGCCGTACCTAATCGCGGGCGATGGCAACGATGTCCCTGTTACTGCGTACATCTAAATTCTGCTTCATGTGCATGTCAAGCCCTGCAAATCCAGGATCTTTGGCGACCGCATCCAAAGTGTACTGGGACTCAGCGCATACGGTACTTGGCTGTCTGCAACATGCATTGGTTTTCATTGGCTCGGGCAAATGCTGTGCTCTGGGATGCATGATTATTGCTGCTGGAAATACGAGGGGTAACGTGTACGTTCGGTTGTGAGCAACCCAACAAGTTGCTGAGCAACAATCGTGATGAATGATTGGCCTAGACACTCAAGATGTGAGATCTTGGAAAGGGCTTTGAAGCTGTGTGCAAATTGCGACACTGACTCACACGACGGGCAGCGACGCAGCGACGGGTTTCACAGGGTGTCACAGGTCTGCCGGTTGGACCCCTCTATCCATCACTGAAAATAGTCATGGACTGGTAGCAGATTGCAGTAAATACGAGCAGCGACGTATTCTGTACGGCACAAGCGCTTGAAAGACACTATGGAACGCTGCCTGACTCGGTACGACACGGCACATGGCGTCCGCAGCCATGTGCCGTGTCGTACCTAGTCGGGCAGCATCTGGTAGCACTCGCAGGCAACGCATCTTGGGTTTATTACGATGTCCAGATAAGCTGGAAATTGATCCCCAGTACGGTATGATGCTTACAATGTAACCGTGCGAAGGTGGACACTTAGTCCCGACCGGGCGATGCAACGGGCCCAGATAGCTTCGTAGGCGCCTCGAATCATCCCCTACCAAAAACTGCGCACCCATCCATCACCACCGGGGCACGTCATGCAGCTATACAGCCAACACATCAGGTTACTGATGCGCCAGGATTGCCTCTCGTGGAAAACGCACCAGATGCTTGGGCCCTTGCGGCCGTCAGATGTTTAACATACACGGGCCGTGACGGACAGAAGCGTGCATGGACATTCAGGGCGAGGCTATCGCCCAGCAGATGAGCAGTCTTGAAGATCTCGATACCGGTTGGGGAGCCCAAAACGGTAGCTGGCTATCATACGTTCTGTGTTCAGGTATGACAAGACTCTTCTTAAATGCCAGATGCGACACGTCTGACAAATCCCCCTTTTGGGCGTTTCATGCTTTTCAGCGTGGTCGGAGTATATGTAAAAGGCCCGCGCAGGATGACGCGCTTCTCATGCAGCCGGGTCGTACGACACCGCCACGAGTGCATTGTGGGGAAATAGGACAATTGTGTAATATACATCAGAACACATAGGGAACAACAATAACTGGGCCAGTGGATTGCCAGAGAAAAGAGAAAAGCAACGGCTGGCAACGGCAACCGCTAACTTCCGCTAGTTGAATCGACAAGACGACAACTCAACCTAGATACCTTTACAATCAATACAATTATGTATAGCAACCCCTTACTTTTATATAATGGGTACCAAATTTATCTTCTGCTGATCCTACTCTCTGTCTACCGCAATTTGCGAAAATGAATTTGTTCAGAACCGATTAACGTAGACGGCTTGTTTGACATTAACTATAAGTTTGAGCGTCATGACGAAAACTAGTAAGCGTCAACAAAAGAATAAAAATGTTCAGAGCCTTCGCAGCAAGGTCGGCGGCTCTGGACTTGGTCAGACGAACGGATTGGACTTGCTTTCCGACGAATTAAAGCAGCAATATGAAGAGTGAGTTTACTTAATCATTCTTTCATCGTATCTCCATAGGCGATACCAACTCATGACAACTTGTTCCGACACAACTGCGCAGCGCCGGCGTCGACACGTCACAACTTATCATCACGCAAGGATCCAAGCCGAAGGGCGGGAAGCAGGTATGCTTGCCGATGAGGCACCTGGGAAACATCGGTGCCGTACTGTTGTCGTGGGCGAGGGGGTTGGGAACAACCAACACCGAGCAGAACACGCGTGCCCTCACACGACCGAGTAACAGCTTCGTGATATGCAATCGAAGCAAACCCAGTTCGGGCCTCGTCTCGGTCTCTACTTTTCTCCCGCTCAATTTCTGACATCATGCCGCGTACTGCCGGGTACTGACCACCTGCCGCGTCTTACCAGGCCGGCGGCGCCCGCCAGGCAGCTCCGGAGCCGCCGCGCGAGCTGAGCAAGTCACAGCTCCGAAAGCTGAAGCAAGTACAGCTGAAGAAGGAGCGGCGCGATAACATCTCGCAGGTGCTTGCGCAGCTGCACGCCCACTCCGCCAGCGACACCACCCTCTCCCTGCTGCGGCCGCTGCACCAGCGGGGCCATCGTGAGACGAAGAAGCAGCGGTTGCGGCGGGAGCTTCAGCTGCAGAGGGCGGGACTGGCGGGGGAGAAGCTGGCGGGTGCACTGGGGCCAGGCGGTGGCGGTGGCAGCAGCGGCGGCGAGCTGCTACGGCGCCGGAAGTTGAAGGGCAGCGGGGCCGACGGTGGCAGTAGCAGCAGCGGGGAAGAAGATGATGAAGATGGAGACGAGGGGGGCAGTGCTGACGATGACGATGAGGAGGTGGCGGAGAAGGTGGGCTTGGAGCGGCTGGGGATAGTAGTGCGAGGGTCTTGATGGGAGCGTGGTGGGCCCGGCCGGCATCAGTAGTTTCCTGTCGTACACCCGCTGCACCGGGGGAGGAAGGGCCCAGTGCGGTGCGTGTGCCGGGTTGTGATTCTCGCTTGGACGCCTCAAAATGGTCCCGTACCGATTCGGAAATTACTTCTGTGCTCCAGAAGCTGGTTTCGGAGCACAGGGAGGGCGAGGCTGTTGCGGGGCCTTACATTGGTGCCGTCTGTTCGCGCATCGCAGGCCCCAGCAGGCACCGCTGCCGCAGCCACCGCTGCTGCGGCGCCAGTGGCCGCACCAGCTCGTGCGGAGTCGGATGATGACGACGACGGAGAGACAGAAGACGAGGAAGAGGCGGAGCAGGGTGAGGGAGGTGACGGCGCCGCCGCAGCCGATCCCGCCGCAGCCCGCCGGGCAGCCCTCCAGGCGGCCCGCCGCGAGGCGGAGCGCATTCGCGCGCAGGAGCTCGGCGGTGTCGTACCTGCCGTACAGGACGAGCAGCTGCGTGACCCGGAGGTGGCGGCGGCGCGGCGGCAGGCGGCCGCCGCGGCCGCGGAGGCGGCCCAGTTCCCGCACCGGGTGGTGCCGGTGAAGCGGCCGGCGGCTATGGCAGCGGCGCGGCTGGGCCTCCCGATCAGCGGCATGGAAGCGGACATCATGGAGGCTGTAGCAGCGCACGACGTTGTCGTACTCGCTGGCGAGACCGGCTGTGGCAAAACCACACAGGTACGGCAGCTGCGGGGGCTTACGAGGGTTGCGGCTTCAGGCTCGGCCTCGAGGTCTGACCGCCTCATGCAGTACAGCGTGTCGCGGTCCCAGAGGCCTACCAAAGTAGCTGATGATGGGAGGACTTCGAGCGCTGCCGTGATGCTGTCGTATCTTGTACCTCAGTACATATGTGCTTACGTGTGGAGCTGCGTCGTTGCTGCGCCATACAGCGGCGCTTAATGAAGCCCTGGTGTCCAGCACCACTGTACGGCCAGGACCGTCGCCGCTCCGGCAATTTCTCCCCCCACACCAAGCGTAGTGGTCCTTGGTTTGGGTCGGGCGGGTCTTTTCTGTAAACACACACGCACACTGCCCCACCGTGTACACACCGCACAGGTGCCCCAGTTCCTGTTCGAGGCGGGTTACGGCTGTCGGGATTTCCCGGAGAAGGCGGGGGCGGTGGGCATCACGCAGCCGCGGCGCGTGGCGGCGGTCAGTACGGCACAGCGGGTGGCGGCGGAGCTGGGCTGCAGCATCGGGGAGGCGGTGGGCTACCAGGTGAGGCCGAGTAGTGACGGCCTCTTCGGCTGCGTGCCCGCTTGGAAGCCGTACACTCGTATATCCACACAGCATCCACCTGTCATGTCCGTGTACCAGTGTTGCACGATAATGCACGACAACAAAAGGGATCCGGATCCGGATCCGGCGGTTGGTCCCCCAAGGAACCGCGGACCCCTGTGACGCATCCCGTCGGAATGCGCTCGCGTATCGTGCACACCCATGTACGACATGTACGACTGGCCAGCACGACATGTACGACCATGCCAAATAGCAAATACATGCACTCTCGTTATATGACACCGGTACGATCGCCTCGTACACGACACGACATCGGTACGACCGTCCCCCCGCAGGTGCGGTACGACCGGTCGGTGGGCGCCGGCACCGCCCTCAAGTTCATGACGGACGGCATCCTCCTGCGCGAGCTGCAGCTGGACTTCCTGCTGGGGGGCTATTCGGCAATCATCGTGGATGAGGCGCACGAGCGGGGCCTCAACACGGACCTCCTGCTGGGTGAGTCGCGGGGCGCCTGCTGGGTGGGTCGGGGGCGTCTGCGGCGCCCGCACCTACCCTGCTTTCGGTCATATCGTCATATGTTCATATCGGATCGTATGGGATCATCACATTCGGATCGGATCTGGGTCGTAGTGCCGGTTTCGGATCTCGATTTGGATCCGGATTACGGGATGTGCAGGTGTCAACTGGGGCTGTGATGGGCCCACCACCCCAACCCCCACATGATGGCCCCACCTTCTGGACTGGCTGACTGACACCCCGTCAGCCGGCGCCTTCCCGGGGTGTCCCGGTGTCCGGGTGGCCTCCTTATGCCGCCCGCAGCCGTGGGGGGCCAATGCAAGGCCAGCCTAGACCAAGAACCCGGGTGAAGGCGACGCCGCTGTCTGTCCCACGGGGCGCTCGCAGGCATGCTGTCTCGAGTGGTGCCGCTTCGGCGACGCATGTGGCGGGAGCGCCAGGAGGCGATCGCGCGCGGCGAGCGACCCACGGGTCAGCCGGTGTACCCGCTCAAACTCATCATCATGAGCGCCACGCTGCGTACGGCGGACTTCACGGAGAACAAGCGCCTGTTCGCGGCGCCGCCGCCCGTCATCGATGTGGGTCACCGACCCGCGGGTCGTTTGCGTCATTGCCTTTTGCTCCTCAGACGCGCGTGCGCCACCGCTGCTCCCACTGGCAGCCACTGGTGCAGGCGCGTAGGGTCCATGCACGGTGACCCGCGGGTCGTTCTTGTGTGTAACGTGTATGGGATACGCCACCGCCTATGTAGCCGCGACCAGTTGCATTGAGGGCATGGTGAGGGCAGCCGGCGTGGAACTATAAGAAATGTGCCGGTATCCCTGCAGTCCACACCAAGCTCGTCCTCTTCCGTACACGCAGGTCCCGGCGCGGCAGTACCCGGTCACCGTACACTTCAGTCGCCGTACGGAACTCCACGACTACGTGTCTGCGGCCTTCCGCAAGGTCAGCTTGTTCTCTCTTCAAGGGCATTATGGGGTATCGTTCCCTTCCCCTGGAGGGCCTTATAGGAAGTCGGTGCCGTACGATGTGTCCCAGCCCGTGAGAACGAAGCACAAGCCGCCGGTGCGGAGTGTGCTCGGGTGGTTATCTTATGGGCAGGGTGGGCAGGGTGGCAGGGTGGGCAGGGTGGCTGGAGGGGAACAACAATACTGCGGGTTCCGGGTTTCAGATTGAGGAAGCCCCACCCGGCGCAACTGCGACCCGACTGCGATCCGAGCTCCAGGGGCTGCTCCATGCCCCGTCTGCTCCGCCGGAGGGTTCACCGCCCCAACCAGCTCGACCACCTCACTCTATCCATTCTTCCCCCTGTTGGGCTTTTTGATTAATTAATCAAAATTAAGCAAATTAATAAAATATCGATTAACTTTGCATAATCAATTAAAACGGGATGGAGGATTGATCACTTTACCCCGCACCACTCGCACCACCAGGTGACCCGCATCCATGCGGAGTTGCCCCCGGGGGGCATCTTGGTGTTCCTGACGGGACAGCGGGAGGTGGAGCAGCTCTGCAAGCGGCTGAGGGCGCACTACGCCGCCCGCGGCCGTCGAGCCGCCGCTGCCGCCGCCGGCGCCGCCGGCCCAGGGCGGAACCGTGGACGCGACGGCGACGCTGACGCTGGCGGCGGCGGCGGCGACATGGGAGAGGAGGAGGAGGAGGAAGAGGAAGAGGAGGAGGACCTGGCGGCGGCGGCGCCGGAGCAGTACGGCGGTGGCGGCGACGCGGCGGAGGTGGCCGGGGATGCGGCGGAGCGGAGGCGGCGGGGGACCGACAGGGCCGGCGAGGAGGAGGACGACTACGAGGTGAGGTGCGGTACCAACTGTCGCCGTACGACCAGCATCAGCCCATACGCGATACCGTCCCGTGTCCTCCGCTGGTACGAGAGTGAGGGCCGTACCCTGAATGTTTCTTTAGGAAAGAAACACGCCCGACCGAACCCAGGTGCAGATATACCTACCACATAACCTCCAAGTCCTTACCCAGAGTGTGCCGACTTACACACAGACTCAGCGACGCACGAGGAGCGGTGTCCGGTCTGGTCCCTGGTGGTCAGCGGTGGTCAATATAGAGTGGTAAGAGTGACCCCTGGGTCCTATCAATGATGTTACAGCCCAGGTAGGGTGACCCGTGGGTCCTGTTACAGCCCAGGTAGGGTGACCCCTTCGGGTCATATTAATAATACCGTACTACAGCCCGAGGAAGAGTGACCCGTGGGTCACATACACACATGCGCGCAGGCGCTCAACGGGGAGGGCGGCGAGGAGGACGAGGACGAGGAGGAGGTGGTGGTGATGGGCGGCGACCAGTTCACGCCCGAGGAGATCGCGGCGGCGGAGCGGCGGTTCGAGGAGACGTACGGCAAGCCCCTCGGCGGCGCGGCAGCTGCGGCGGCGGCGCCGTCGGGCAGCGGGGCCGACGGGGCTGCTAGCGCGGCGGCGGCGGCGGCGGCGGGTCAGGACGGCTCGGCGCCGGTGTATGTGCTGCCGCTGTATGCGATGCTGCCGCAGGTACGGATACGGATGGCCGGGTGCAGTTTAAATTAAACAAGTAGGGGGTCGGGAAGAAACCCGGAAAACGAACCCGGGGGCGGTATGGGTATCGGAAACTTGGTAGACATATTTACCGGGTGGGGTATGGGGGTGATACATGGGGTAGCGCAGAAAGAGACGGAAATACAGGCTGACAGTAAAGAGGACGGCAAGCCGTACATGTGTACGGCAGTCCCATGTGGGGGCCCGGTCCGTGGTTTGCCGCCGCCGCGTGTATCCCAGCACATCGCCGCGCCCCCTCCCCGTCCATCTTGCCCCACGCACCCACCCACCCACCCACCCACCCACCCACCCACCCACCACCCACCCACCCACCCACCCACCCACCCACCCACCCACCCACCCACCCACCCACCCACCCCTACCAGTTCCCTATACCCTCGCCACTCTGCCCTCCGTTCCTCCCTCCCTCGACGCGCGTTTTTGCTCTTCCGTTCAGGCCCGTCAAGCCAACGTCTTCGCGCCGCACCCCCCCGGCCACCGACTCATCGTCGTGGCCACCAACGTCGCGGAGACCTCCCTCACCATCCCGGGTGCGTCGTGATGGCGCCGTACAGTACGGCACGTGGCCCCGAGAACTTCACCCTCAGCCCACTCGGATAGGATAGGACAGGATACGACAGGACAGGATCACGTGTCGGGTTCAGGCCCCTTTAGGCCGACCACACGACCACGGCCCACCCTGGACCAACCCAACCGGGTGCCCCCCGGGCTTTGCTGCTCTCGTATTAATTAAAAAACCCACCATCACTCCCAGGTCGCCATACCAACGCTCCTGTCGTACACATTGTACGGCACCCTTGTACTGCACCCGTGCCGTACACAACCCACTCACGTGTCGTACCGTGTCGTAGGCATACGGTACGTGGTGGACGCGGGCCGCTCCAAGCAGAAGCTCCTGGAGGAGTCCAGCGGCGGCCAGATGGCGCGGTACGACGTACGGTGGATTAGTAAGGCGTCCGCGTCGCAGCGCGCCGGCCGCGCGGGCCGCACCTGTCCCGGCCACGCCTACCGGCTGTTCAGCTCGGCGCACTTCAACGACACCTTCCCCGCCCACTCCCCGCCGGAGATCGTCAATACCTCCCTGGAGGGGGTGGTACTGGTGATGAAGGCCATGGGGGTGGACAAGGTACGCGCGGCTGGGGCTGGGGCCTGGGGGTCCGGGGTCTGGGGGTCTGGGGTCTGGGGGGCTGGGGTCTGGGGGGCTGGGGTCTGGGGGGCTGGGGTCTGGGGGCTGGGGTCTGGGGGGCTGGGGTCTGCGGGGCTGGGGTCTGGGGGGCTGGGGTCTGGGGGGTCTGGGTCTGGGTCTGGGTCTGGTCTGGGTCTGGGTCTGGGTCTGGGTCTGGGTCTGGGTCTGGGTCTGGGTCTGGGTCTGGTCTGGGTCTGGGTCTGGGTCTGGGTCTGGGTCTGGGTCTGGGTCTGGGTCTGGGTCTGGGTCTGGGTCTGGGTCTGGGTCTGGGTCTGGGTCTGGGTCTGGGTCTGGGTCTGGGTCTGGGTCTGGGTCTGGGTCTGGGTCTGGGTCTGGGTCTGGGTCTGGGTCTGGGTCTGGGTCTGGGTCTGGGTCTGGGTCTGGGTCTGGGTCTGGGTCTGGGTCTGGTCTGGGTCTGGTCTGGGTCTGGGTCTGGGTCTGGGTCTGGGTCTGGGTCTGGGTCTGGGTCTGGGTCTGGGTCTGGGTCTGGGGTCTGGGGGCTGGGGTCTGGGGTCTGGGGTCTGGGGGTCTGGGGTCTGGGGGTCTGGGGTCTGGGGGTCTGGGGTCTGGGGGGCTGGGGTCTGGGGGCTGGGGTCTGGGGGGCTGGGGTCTGGGGGGCTGGGGTCTGGGGGCTGGGGTCTGGGTGGCTGGGCTCTGCGGGGCTGGGGTCTGCGGGGCTGGGGTCTGCGGTCTGGGTCTGGGTCTGGGTCTGGGTCTGGGTCTGGGTCTGGGTCTGGGTCTGGGTCTGGGTCTGGGTCTGGGTCTGGGTCTGGGTCTGGGTCTGGGTCTGGGTCTGGGTCTGGGTCTGGGTCTGGGTCTGGGTCTGGGTCTGGGTCTGGGTCTGGGTCTGGGTCTGGGTCTGGGTCTGGGTCTGGGTCTGGGTCTGGGTCTGGGTCTGGGTCTGGGTCTGGGTCTGGGTCTGGGTCTGGGGCTGGGTCTGGGTCTGGGTCTGGGGCTGGGTCTGGGGCTGGGGCTGGGGCTGGGGATGGGGCTGGGGTCTGGGGGCTGGGGTCTGGGGGCTGGGGTCTGGGGGGCTGGGGTCTGGGGGGCTGGGGTCTGGGGGCTGGGGTCTGGGGGGCTGGGGTCTGGGGGGCTGGGGTCTGGGGGGCTGGGGTCTGGGGGCTGGGGCGGGGGCTGGGTCTGGGGGCTGGGGTCTGGGGGGCTGGGGTCTGGGGGGCTGGGGCTGGGGCTGGGGCTGGGGCTGGGGCTGGGCTGGGCTGGGGCTGGGGCTGGGGCTGGGGCTGGGCTGGGGCTGGGGCTGGGGCTGGGGCTGGGCTGGGGCTGGGGCTGGGGCTGGGGCTGGGGCTGGGGCTGGGGCTGGGGCTGGGGCTGGGGCTGGGGCTGGGGCTGGGGCTGGGGCTGGGGCTGGGGCTGGGGCTGGGGCTGGGGCTGGGGCTGGGCTGGGGCTGGGGCTGGGGCTGGGGCTGGGGCTGGGGCTGGGGCTGGGCTGGGGCTGGGGCTGGGGCTGGGGCTGGGGCTGGGGCTGGGGCTGGGGCTGGGGCTGGGGCTGGGGCTGGGGCTGGGGCTGGGGCTGGGGCTGGGGCTGGGGCTGGGGCTGGGGCTGGGCTGGGGCTGGGGCTGGGCTGGGGCTGGGGCTGGGGCTGGGGCTGGGGCTGGGGCTGGGGCTGGGGCTGGGGCTGGGGCTGGGGCTGGGGCTGGGGCTGGGGCTGGGGCTGGGGCTGGGGCTGGGGTCGGGGTCGGGGGTCTGGGGTCGGGGTCGGGGTCGGGGGTCGGGGCTGGGGCTGGGGCTGGGGCTGGGGCTGGGGCTGGGGCTGGGGCTGGGGCTGGGGCTGGGGCTGGGGCTGGGGCTGGGGCTGGGGCTGGGGCTGGGGCTGGGGCTGGGGCTAGGGTCGGTGGCGGGTGACGGGTAGCGGAGGGAAGGTGATGCGTCAGCCTTGTCGAGGATGCCGTCCTGGTCTGTAGTACAGTCCTGGTCTGTAGTACAGAGAATGGAATTATGGAGGGGCTTCAGGGCCCGCTCTAAATTCGTTTCCCCAACTCGTTTCCCCAAAGGCTTACTGACACTGAATCCCGACCCGGGTCCGGGCGTCAGGCGCTACTTAACAGAGCGTGTCCGGCTGTTCCCCAGGAACCCTAGGACGCCGACCCGGCGTCACGACGCATCACGTCCAAGTAGTTAGCCACCAGTGCCGTCCGTGTCCCGCACGTTCAAAGTACCCGCACGGATCTGGATCCGGATCCGCATCCGGATCCGCATCCTGGGCAACCCTATCTCACGCTGCGCCGGGGGGGTAAGGAGCTCTCCGCGCACGCAGGGCCAGCCTAACAGCCACCTTGCGTGACCCGCTTCCCCTGCTCCTGCTCCTGCCTCACCCACCCCCACTCCGGCACTCAGGTGCACAACTTCCCCTTCCCCACGCCGCCCGACGCCGACGCGCTGCGGGCCGCCCACCGCTGCCTGGAGGCGCTGTGCGCTCTGGAGCCGGGCAGCGGCCGACTGACTGACATCGGGAGGGCCATGGCGGCCTTCCCCATCAGCCCCCGACATGCCAGGATGCTGCTGGAGGTGGGTTTGGGCACCGGGGTCAGGGGGGCGGAGGGAGGGGGGGCAGGGTGCAGGGGCGGAGGGACCGGGGAACTGGGACGGGAGGCAGGGGCTGGGCGACTGGGGGCCAGGAGAGCGGGACTGGGGTCTAGGGGCCACGGGCCGGGGCAGGGGGCCGGGACGGGGGCTGGGGGCCGGGGCAAGGGGGCCACGGCTGGGGTTTAGAATTGAATTTTAAACCAAGGCCAAACCGATCCCGGCGGCGGAGCTGTGAGCGCCTGTGCTGTGCTGTGCTGTGCTGTGCTGTGCTGTGCTGTGCTGTGCTGTGTTGTGCTGTGCTGTGCTGACTCGGACCCCGGGTCCAACGGCTGCAACAGGTGCTCAAGTGGCAGAAGGCCGCCGCCGGCGGCGATGATGACGGCGACGACGGTGTACGGCAGCACAACGGTGGCGGTGGTGCGCTAGCGGTTTCGGAGCGCGTGGCCCGGCGAGCGGGGCGGGCGCTGCCGTACGCGGTGGCGCTGGCGGCGGCGCTCAGCGTCGAGAGCCCGTTCGTACACATTGACACGGTGGGCGCCGTCGGCGACGCGGAGGCGGCGGCGGCGGCGGAGAACGACGAGGACGCGGGCGGCGAAAAGGGCGACGATGACGATGACGGGGAAGATGGCGGCGGCGGCGGAGGCTTGAAAGGAGGATTCAAGCGGCGCAAGCAGCAGCAGAAGCCGCAAGAGGAGGGGGAGGCCGGCAGGGGCAGGGGCAGGGGCAGGAAAGCCGCCCGGCGGCGAAGAGACGGCGTCGAGGATGCGGATCACAATGACGACGAGGTGGAGGCGGAAATGGAAGACGAAGAAGACGGCGAGGGAGCTGACGGCGAGGGGAGAGGAGACGGGCGAAGGTGTAGGTCCGGCGGCGCCGGGCCGGGGCCGGGCAGCGCCGCGGCCGCGGCTGCGGCCGCGGCGCGGGAGGCGGCCCGGCGGAAGCGGCAGCACGCCGCCGCCATGCAGGGCCGCTTCCGCCAGCCGTACTCCGACGCGCTGTCCGCGCTGGCGGCGCTCGTCGCGTTCGAGGCCAGCGGCGAGAGTGAGGACTTCGCGGCCGCGCACTACCTGCACGGGCGGAACCTGCGGGAGGCAGCCGACCTGCACCGCCAGCTCCTGAGGGTGCTGTCGATGCAGCAGGTCGGCGCCGCGGCTGCGTCGACGTCCGGTGCCGGCGGCGGCGGCGGCGCCCTGGCGGAGGAGCTGGCGGCGGCGGCCAGGGAGCTCGCGGCGAGCCTGGCGCTGCCGGCGGCGGCGGCGGCGGCGGCGGCGCAGACCGCAGGGGCGGCGGCGACGGCGGCGGCGGCGGCGGTCGTTCCGGAGCGGGTAGCGGCGGTGCTGCGGCGGGCGCTTGCGGCGGGTTGGGCGGACCAGGTGGCGAGGAGGGCTCGGTCGCAGGAGTACCTGGCGCAGCTGGGGGAGAGCAGGTGGGTGCACAGGGTGGCGGTAGCAGGTGGGCGGGGACGCGGGGGCGGGGGAAGGCGCCGGAAGGGGGATGAGGAGCGGGGGGTGAAGTAAACCGGGGCTGTTGGGGGGCTGCTGGGGGCGGAGGGCTGTTCTAACGGACCGGGTGACCCAAATCACACACACTCACGAGTCGAAGTGCCGGCGGATGGGTGAAAATCGTGCCGGCGCGCGTTGTCCACACGATTCGGGTCGTCCGCACGCGTACATGCATCAGGCCGCGGTGGCTTGGCCCGTTATTGTTTATCACCTAGTGCTGGCGTGAATTCCCCGCATAATGCCGTACACGCGGCAGCTTTGCAACCCCTGGACCAAAGCGACGTGCCCGCAAACGCGCAAAGGCCACCATCCTGACCCTTCCGCACGCCATTACCTCGCCCGCCCCTTGGGATGCGTACGACACCCAGGCGCAAGCGCCACGCCGTACGGTACCAGCCCGCCTGCCTGATGGACGAGCACGTGTTCCTCCACCCTCGGTCCGCGCTTCACGGGGATGCGCCGGAGCTGGTGGTGTACCTGCAGCTGCTGCGTACGGAAAAGCGGCCGTACATGGCCGGGCTGACAGCGGTTGAGGTGAGTACGGAATGTCGGTCGGGAGCTCGGGACAACGAAGGTATCCTTTCCAAAACACAGGTACCCTGATGAAAAGAATTACCTGACCCAACATTACCTGACCCAACAACACTCCGTATAGAGGACCCGCTCTTCTTAGATGTGACGACAACATGCCGGCCCTGACGGCCCATTGGTGTTTTTTGTGTGTGTGTGGCGCCGGGCCGGTGCACACACGCGCGGCAAGCATGCGGCCATCTGGTCATTGGCAAGCGGACTCTCGCCGCGCCAATCCATGAAACTTCAAGGATTGCTCATGCCGTACATGCCGTACATACCGTACGTGCCGTACATGTTGCGCCCCAAAACACCCCCGTGCAGTCTGAGTGGCTGACGGAGAGCGGCACGCCGCTGTGCACGCTGTCCGCGGCGCCGCTGCCCGACCCGCCGCCGTCGTACCGGGGGCCGCCGGTGGATGCCGTGCTGGCGTGGCGGGAGGCACGGTACGGCATACACGCCTGGCCGCTGCCGCCGGTCGCGGCGCTGCACCCCAAACCGACAGAGCGGGCGGCCGTGTTCGCGGCGGCCCTCCTGGAGGGACGGGTGCTCCCGGCCTTGGCAGGTGCGACACGGTGTACGACAGGGTGTGAGCCTACCAGCCAGCCACACCCACAGCACGGCAGCGCATATGCACTCCGACGGTCATACACGACGCCGCTGTGAGCGTTTCCATCCATAACATCGCTCGTCCATTGTTAGCTAGGTCATCTGTTGCTCGTCCATCCGTACACACACATCCGTCCTGATGCCGCCGCGGCTGCAGTCATTTATCCATACGCCTCAAGACAACGTCCCGGCTTGGTTTAATCCCTTTAATCCCTTGTTAAGCCCCTCCGCCTCCCGGTACGGTAAGGTACGGTACGGTACGGGACCTCCCCCCTGCGCGCGCATGAGCGGTACCACTGTCCTCTGGGCTGCTAAGTACCCCGGGTGCGGGTGCGGGTGCGGGTGCGGGTGCGGGTGCGGGTGCGGGTGCGGGTGCGGGTGCGGGTGCGGGTGCGGGTGCGGGTGCGGGTGCGGGTGCGGGTGCGGCCCGCTCCTCTTTAGCCTTCACCTGTGGTCGTCATGATGAGCGCCATCCCCACACATAGAGGAGCGCTTCGGTGGTCTCCCAGATGGGAGGCAAGCTAAGGGTAGCTGCCCCGGTCAGTGTCGGACCCGGCTCCGAGATATGTCACTACTACACACACACACAAACGCACACCGGACGTCCCCCGCCTCGGCTCGGGGTTTTCTCATACCCACACACGCCCCCTGGCGTACCCCCTGGGTGCAGAGCTGCGGCCACATCTGGCGGCCTCCCCCGCCATGCTCCAGCGGCCCGAGCTGCGCGGCGTGGCCCGCGTGGGCGAGCTGGTGGGCGCGCTGGCCCGGGCCGGTGTGGACAGCAGGCGGTCGCTGGCGGCGGCGTGGAGGTCACGGCCCGAGCTGCTGCAGCGGGAGCTGGCGGCCTGGCTGCCGCGCGCGCATCACCCTGCGCTGATGCGGCTGTGGCCCAGGTTGGTGGACGAGGCGGCGGCAGCCGCGACGGTGGCGGTGGCGGTGGCGGCTGCCAAGAAGGTGGCGCTGCCCCGTCCCGGTAAGGCCGCAGGTGCCGCCGTGGAGGGGCAGGGGGCCAGCAGCAAGGCGCCGCGGAAGCGGGCCGCGTCGGAAGTGAAAGGCGCAGGGAAAGGGAAAGAGAAAGGGGAGGGTGGAGTCGGGGAGGGGAGGGGGAAGGCGGGGGCGGAGGGGGCCGGCGGTGAGGAGGAGGTGGGGCGGGGGAAGTCGGGGCGCAAGGCGAAGAAGGCGGGGACGGCTGCGGGTCATAGGGCGGTGCGGTAGCCCGGCGGGGCAGAGGCCGACACAAGAAGGACTTCGTTTTGGTAACCCCAGCGGGGTATCCCAGCGGGGTATTCTGGTGATATTGTAACATCATCCAATTGTTGAACCATAGGTAGAAAGCGTGTACATGCTTGGTATGGTAGGTAGCCGTGATTGACGCCAAGGGTGTTGTAAACATCGTGCCACGGATATGCCACAAATTCCTAGTGACGAGCGACCAGTGGCGCGGTCCCCCCGCCCGGGACCGGGACGCCGGGGACCGATGTGAGCCGCTGGTAACCGAGGAGTCCATCTCGACCGTCGATGTGAATGATACCGCCTAATCGGGAACTTGTGTGTTTTAAAAAGAAACTGAGCCTGTTTGTAAAACGAAACTGAGCCTCTGTGTGTGTGTGTGTGTGTTGTTGTTGGGGGGAGGGGGGAGGAGTCCGGCGGGGCCGCATGCTACCGTGTTCGGCCGAGGTGCCAGGTGTCAGGCACCCTGGGAGGAAGCCAGGACGGTCATGCACACACGGGCCAATGGCGGGCCGCCTCTCCGGGGGCTCCCGGCGGGTGAGGTATCATTCGGCTCGGCCTATAAGCTGAGAGATGGGATGAGGGCAGCGCTGCAGCGGGTGTTCCGTTGCGTCTGTCGGCGGCAGGGCGGCCTCACTGGGGGTTTTCCCTCCCATGGGTGTGCGCAGATGCTCCCTTAACCCTTTGTGGGGGTCCGCCGTCACTCCATTCATTCACAGCGGTAGGTAGGGCTCCTGCCGCGGGGCGTCGCTGGGCGCTCCCACCCACTCCACAATGTGGAGTCCACTGTCTACCAATGTCCTGTACCCCTGCTCGACATAGCACACCAATGTCCTGTACCCCTACTCCACATAGCACACCAATGTCCTGTACCCCTGCTCGACATAGCACACCAATGTCCTGTAGCGATGCTCAACATCGCACAAGCACACCCCATCCATACGCCCATGAGAGGTCGGCCTGCCAACTGCCACATAACAGCGCCCGGGTTGAGACAAGACCTAAGACCTGTTACTGTGGGGATGACCTGCCTGTGCGAGGGGATGGCCCCCTTGGGGTGGAGGTGGTCGCACCGTTCCGACACGGGAACGCTCTGCAACCACGAGCAGGCTGGCTGCACATCACAGTACAGCACAGCACAGCACACCTCCCGGTGGTCCTGAGTCGTCAGTCATGCATTAGGCCCCTCCCCTTTTGATGTGATGTCGTCACTCACTCCTGCTCACCAATCCCACATTCACCCCAGGTTCCCTGTCCCTCAGCTGAGGCGAAGCGAGGGAGGGAGGAGCGCACCCGGGCGGGCTCCCCCACCCACCCAGTGTGCGACGGCCCTGCACGCATCACGCACAAGGCCCACCTGGTCTATTCATTCAGGAGAGGATCCTGAATTTCAGGTCCATCCGTTCAGGTTCATCCATTCAGGTCCATCCGTTCAGGTTCATCCATTCAGGTCCATCCGTTCAGGTTCATCCATTCAGGTCCATCCGTCAGGACGTGTTGCTGGCTGCAGTGGTCCAGCTGTGCCCCTACCTGGTGGGCTGCTCCCCTGCTCATCCCGGACCTTACCGACCGCCGCTCTGTCCGGAAGGCTTAAAACTACACATTTTGCGGATCCGGCGGCTTGGCCGCAGCCCGCCCTGCCGCAGCCGCCAAGCCCGCACTCGTCGTCCCAGCAGCAGGGCATTGCAGCACGCCCATGGCCACGCCGCCGGTGCCAGGGCGGCCCATGCTACCGCTACGTGGCCCGGGTTCACTGCAGTCGCCCTCATGCTGCCTGCTACTGCAACTATCGGCGCATGGGCTGGTATGATGATGATGATGATGATGATGATGATGATGATGATGATGATGATGACCGGTCCCCGCCGCTGCTAACCCCGGTGGTGCAGTAGAGGGCCCGGATGCGGACGCGGGCGCGGGCGCACACCTCCCAACCCTGTCCCCTTCTCCCGCCTCACCCGACACGCCACACCCGCGCGCGCTTGCCTCCAAGGCTCCGACACACCTCCGCCCCGAGCCCGCCTCGTTGCTCTTCTCCTCGTCGGGCCTGCGGGTGCCTTCCCCTCCGCCTCCCGCCGGTAGTATTACCATTTGCGCCCACCGTCCCGCTGTCTGATCTGGTCCCGCCGGCGCGGCGTCCCCGGTGCCCGCAACCGCCGCCGCCTCCCAGCGCCCCAGCACCTCCGACCCGTGGGTCGTCAGCTCCGCGGGGCTGGGCATCATCATCAGCGGCCTCCGCTCCAGCACCAACGCCTCCTCCTGCTCCTCCTCCTCCTCCTCCCCTTCCGGGTGCCCATAACCACCCCCGCCAGCACCAGCACCAGCACCAGCACCAGCACCAGCACCAGCACCAGCAGAAGCAGCACCCCGCGGTGACCTCCGGGTGGCAGTGCGCCTCCAGCCCGCAGCCCTGGACGGCCCCTCACGCCCTTCCCCAACATCCTCATCCCCGTCACGGTCGCACCCAACGCGTCGCCCCACCAGCTCTATCGCCCCCTCGTCCGCCCGTCCGCTCCCGCCGGGTGCCGGTACCGGTACCCCCTCGTCGTCGTCGTCGTCGTCGTCGACGTCGACCGCGCGATTCAGATCTCCGCTCCCGCCGCCCTTCCGCGCCGAGATTCCCACCGATGGGCGGCCGCGGCTACGGCGGACGACGCTCCTCCTGCTACTGCCGCTGTGGCTGCTGCTGCTGCTGCTGCGGCTACCGCCACCATCGCTGCCGCCGTCTTCGACGGCGTTGGCTGTGGCCGCGTCCGACCCCTTGCCGCCCGCCGCCGAGTCCTCCTGTCCGGCGGCACTGTCACCGGCGGCCGCCGTGTCCCCATTGTGGCCAGAGGCCGTTGGCGACGGTTGCGGCGGCGGTTGCGGCGGTTTCTTGGGTTTGAAGTTCACCAGGACGGCCCCCGCAGCGATCAACAGCGACCCGGCGCCGCCCAACAGGGTCAGCTGCTCGTTGAGGAACATAAGGCCCAGGAGGTAGGAGTACACGACCTGCGGTCGCCGGGTGTGTCGGGTGTCGGGTGTCGGGTATCGGCACCGGTGTCGCTGAAAAAAAACACGACCCACGAACTTACGCGGACCCAGATCAGATAAGATCAGATAAAAGTAGAATCAGATCGCCAACCCGCTCCTGTCAGTCGATCGAAGAAGAATGTCTTCGTTTGCAGGTGAACGAGAACGAAAGAGTCACTACGACCCTCGGGGCGCTTGGCTGGGTTTCCTTCAACCCCCCTAGAGTGTAATAGGGACTCCGATTTCTCAGGCGCCGCCCCCATGCGGCATCCTACACCCCCCACACACACACACACATCCCCGAAAGCAGCACCTGCACATCTCCCGCTACCGTACCGTGCCGTACCGTACCGTACGGCAAGCGTCCCCTGGGGTCCCGTACGTACCTGCGTCAGGTTGATGGCCGACGCCCTGGCCGCGTGCAGCAGCTGGAAGCCCCGGCCGATCAAGATCTGCCCCCAGAACGAGCAGGCCGCCACCCCCAGCAGCAGCGCCCATTGCGGTCCCGTGGGCGCCACCGCCGGCTTCGGGAAGCCCACCGCCAGCGGCACCACTGAGGTGGCCGCCGCCGACACGTGGAAGTACACCGACATCACGAGCGCAGGCTCCGACTTGCCGATGTGCCGGATGGAGATGAAGGCGCCGGCTGACAGCACCGCCGACAGCAACCCAAACATGGTCCCCAGCAGCCGTTGCTCGTCCCAGCCCGCGGCGGCGGCGCCGCCGCCGCCGCCCTCGGCTCCTGCCGTACCGACACCCACGTTGCCGTCGCCGTGGAGCCCAGCTGCGCTACTGCCCGGGTTCTGGGTTTCGGAGGAGCCGAAGAGGAAGGGCGGCCGGGTGATGAGCACGAGGCCGCACAGGCTCACGAGGACGCCCAGCACGCCGCGGAGGCCGAGGGGCTCCTTCATGATGGCCCAGGCGGCGACGGCCGTGATGGCGGGGTTGAGGAAGAAGAGGGTCACGGCGTCCGCCAAGGGGAGCATCTTGAGGGAGAAGTAGTAGGTGGTCATGGCGGCGGCGCCGAAGAGGCCGCGGGAGATGAGGAAGTGGAGCTTGGCGCGGTGGCCGAAGAGCGGGGAGATGCCGGCGGCGCGGGCGTAGGCGGCGCAGACGGTGAAGGAGGTGAAGGAGCGGAAGGCCACGATCTCAAAGACGGGGATGGACGAGCCCATGAGCTTGACGAACAGCGCCGCGAAGGAGAAGACCAGGGCGGCGCCGCAGACGCAGGCGATGCCCGAGTCCCATGTCGCTCTGGTAGGGTTGTTGAGGTGGCGAGGGGGGGGTGAAGGGGTTTGGCGAGCGGGCGGGCGGGCGGGGGAGGGCTTAGGGTTTGAGGGACACCAGAGACCGGTGGTGGGGGGAAGAGCCCGGTGGGGCCCGGGCCACCGAGCGCAAGGGGGCGGTGGCTGCAGGGTTGGGGGTGGAGGCGCGTGACGACGCCCAATTCAGCGAGTCGACCAGTGTTAGACTTTGAGTCCGAAAGCGATGTGTTCTGCTGCTGTACGCCACAGAATGTGAATTGTGAGGGAACACACGTTGCGGCGGTATGCGGCAGTGCGGTAGGCCAAACCTGGCGCGAAAAGACGTGTAGTTTGCAGTGAATGTCGCTATGTATTAGCTTAAGGATCAAGGGGTCCAAGGGCGGACATGACCGAAGATGTTGGCCAAGACGTGAGACGCAGCGCGTACCGGGCAAGTGCCTCGAGTCGACGTCGGACGGCTACAGTGCGAGGCACAAGGATTTGGCCACTGCTATCAATGGAAACGTCAAGGAGTGGTTTTTCATCATCAGGAGCCGGGTGCGACTGGCTGACTCCCGGCATTACGATAGACATCGCAAGCTATGACGATGAACTCATAAGAATTTCGAAGCAAGACTTCTTTGTACAAGGAAATGGCGTCATGTAATATCAACGTTTGCATTGGAAGGAAACGTCATCATTTCATGTTACAAACATCCCTCGAGGCTAGAATTCAGGCATGACAGATAGACCTAGTTGACACCTAATGGCATTGGTTTCGGCCTCAAACCCCGCTCTCATTACGCATGGGTGTTGGCACTTGGCAGACGTAAGCGGTCGTTAGCGGTTGCGTCGGGACGGTACAAACGGTTCAACCGTAGCAACCAGCAAGAATGCAATTGGAAATGTGCTGTCCATCTTACATTTTATTCTCCATGCCATTCTCACTGCGCACACACGGCTATGTGTCCTGGCGCACAAACGGAACGGGCGCGGGGTTTCGTTCCGCTGCACGGTGTTTCCGCTTCGTGCCCCAGCACTCCGCGATGGTCTTGCTCCCTGCACGCCGTTGTTAGACGCCCCTTGGCCAGCCTCGGTCGCATGCGAGGATGGGTCATGGAAAGTGTCCGACGGAGAAGCCCAGGAAGAACCCAGCTCCGCCTGCTCTGACGACAACGAAGAATACCCTGTGGCGGCATCCCTGGCGGCATCCCACGAAGAACACCCTGTGGCGGCATCCCATCCAGGGGTCGATGGGCTCCGCTGCAAATCCCATTCATTCATTCATTCATTCATTCATCCAGGCTCGGGTCACCGTTGCATGTATAAATACGGTAGCGGTTCACATTTCGGTTGAAGCTGTGCGAATGGGGCGATCTGAGGCTTCCCGCTGGGCCCCCTGTCAGCACGCCGCCTGGACAGAATCCCAGAGGGGTGGGACCATCACAACCGGCCCATCTTGACCATCACAGCCTTTCCCCTGCCATATGCACATGCCTTAGGAAGGCGTGTCTTCCGATACGCCCATGAACCCATGATGGGCCGTGATGCGCACAGACAAACCGGACCGGACCCTTCCCACGCATATGGCTATTGGCTACCGTAGTCAGTGGCCGCCGCGCCTCCACCACCCCGCGAGGAAACCGTGGCGGTCCCGGTGGCCGCTATCCAGGAAGCCAACGAGCTCCTCATATGTGTACTGGTCCATGGTAAAAAAGCAAATACCTATTTGTTCTTTCTGCTAGTTGTTGTGCCATAAATTAAAAACGCTACTAGTAGTTTGACCTCGTACCGCACGGCTTCGTCCGGCAGGACGCGCTAACCCCCCCTGCCAGCCCTGTTGGGCACCGTTGGTGCCTCCCATGCGGGCCTTATGTAACACCGCTCCGTTGCCCTCAAGCCGCATGGTAGCGCAGCGCGCAGGCCAGGAAACCAGGGATCCAGGGAACCAGGGTCACGGCAGGCCACACTCGCCTTCCGGGCCACGGACAGACCCACGGGTCACGCTATTCCCCACGCAAGGCCTTGCCCCTCCACCACCATATGAACCCCCATGCCCTACCCCCATGCCCTCCATCTGCGGCGCCCAGATCCGCACCCCAGCCTCCACCTGTAACCCCACCCCCATCCTTCCAGCCACAGCTCCTCCCGGGTGCGAAACCTCGCAAAGTGCGGTCCCCCGATCTCAGGTTTCGGGGGTTATCAAGTCCCGAGCCTCAGACCTTTCTTTACCTCAAGCGCCGCTAAGGCCCAAAGTTACACACCCTGCAACCCACACACCCCTTCCCCGGTCTGGCGTGATGGCTTCTTCGCCCCCACCACACCCCGCACACCTCAGGCGCCCGGCTCATTTCACGCAGGCGGAGTTACAGTGTGCGCCCAACACCTCCGACCGCACCGGGCAACCCATTACCCCGCACCACGACAAGCTAATGAAGAAGCAGCGCGCCCCCCTTACCTTGATGTGCATGGGACCCTACCCCGCACATCCAACCGTTGCCTGCCCCTTCCGGCGTGCCACTGCAGGGGCTGTCCTGATGGGCGGCTGTCCCGACGATCACCACCGACATCCCAAAGGTCACCAATCTCCGAAGACGAATTTAAAGTTTGAAATCGCACGCGGGCGGGATCCGGATCCAGACACACAAACCCTAGAGTGCCCTGCCGTACCGTCCCTCTACGAACCCCAGACAGACAGACACCTTCCCATGTACGGAGGATGAGTTGATTCTGGGGGTTTGGGGTTTGTCCTGCTCCAAACCCTGGACCGGACACCTCAGCCCCCGCAGTCCCGCTTCCCACCGCATCCACGCTCCGGCAGTCCGCGCAGCCTCATCGTCGCCCACCCCATGCTTCACAATTACACCCCCGCTCCCGCAGCAGCCCCCGCATCGCGCCAAACCCTCACCCCGCCCGCGGCGTCTGCGCCACCGACGGCGGCAGCGACGCCACCTGCGACGGCGGCTGCGACGCCACCTGCGACGGCGGCTGCGACGCCACCTGCGACGGCGGCTGCGACGGCGGCCGCGCGGGCTGCTCGTCCGGCATCTCCCAGTCGCCCGAAGCGCTCTCCTGTATCAGCCCCAGCAGGGCGCTCTCCAACACGTAGTCCGCTAGGATGCGCCACTCGGGGCTCACCAGCACACGCCGCAGCGCCGGGTCCTCCGCCAGCTCCTCCTCCAAACTGGGCCCCGCCGGCTCCGGTTGCGGCTCCGGCTCCGGCTGCGGTTCCGGTTGCGACGGCGGCTGCTGCGGCGGCCGCGGCTGTAGCGGCGACGGCTGGAGTCGGGGCGTCGCTTGCGTGGAGCCGGAGGCAGAGGAGCGCGCGGCGGTTGGGGCGGTTGGGGCGGTTGGGGCTGGCGGCGGCGGCGGAGGGGGACGCGGGGCCGGGGCCGGGGGCGGAGCTGGCGGCGGCGGCATGGTGGTGGGCGCGCCGGCCGCCGCGCGCGCCTCCAGGTCGTAGCAGGGGGCGACACGGGACCGGACCTCCGCGAAGCTCGGCGTCTCCTCCGGCGGCAGAAACTCGAACGCGCGGCGGAGGTCCGCATCGTCCAGCAGCTCCGAAAACAGTCCGGACAGGACGTCACGCGCCGAAACCAGCGCGTCGTACTCGACGCCGCCGCCTGACGGCGGCGGCGGCGGCAACGGCGGCGGCACCAGCTCGATCGGGGCGGGAGGAGCCGCCGCCGCAGGCGGCGGCGGCGGCGGCACCAGCGACGGCCCTACCGGCAGGGAAGGAATCGACGCCGGCGGCGGCAGCGTGTCGGCGTCCCCGCCAAAGGCCGTGACCTCACCACCGCCGCTGCTGACCCCAGGATCTTGGCCGTCGCCGGCGGCGACATCGACATCGTCGTCGGACCCGGCAGCGGCGGCGGCGGCGGCGCCGCCGCCGCCGCCAGATGTCGTCGACGCCGACGCTTCGCTGTCCAACAGCGACTTCTTCGACGCCGACGCGGCGGCTGCCGCCGCCGCCGCGGCCGCCGCAGGCGCCAGCAGGGCTGCCGACAGCAGCGCCGGCGTCATCGCCCCCCCCGCCGACGGCGGGTTTGCGAACGTCACATCGACCACGTCACCGCTGTCTGCCATCAGCCGATCAGCTGCCTCCCCTGGAGCTAGGGCACCGCCTTCGGAGCGGCCCAGCATCGGCGTATCCAGACCGCCATCCGCTGCCTTTATCTTCGCCAGATTGAGGCTCAGGTCCGGCAGTTGACCGTTGGGGGCTCCGGAACCAGTCGAAGAGCCGGGCCGACCCAGCGGCGGCGCCGGCGGCGGTCCCGGGCTCGCCGCAGCGGCGCCGCCGCCGCCGAATTTGGACGGCGTCGCCAACTCGGCGGTGTACGGCCACACCGAGATGGCGCTGGAGGGACGAGATGGGTCCGGGTGCCGCGGCGGCAGCCGCGGCAGCGGCGGCGCCGGAGGCGCCGCCGGAGGCGGCGGCGGCGGCGGCGGCGGCAGCCGCTCCCAGAACGGCACCACCGTGGGCGGCACCCAGCAGGCGCCCTCGGTCACGGCGGCGCGAGCCAGGTGCCGCTCGTGCGGCGGCACGTACCGCAGCGCCGCCAGCTGGTCGTCGTTCAGGATGCGCCCCGTCACCGTCACGCTGATCACCTGCGGCGCCGGCACCGTCAGCGCGCCGCGCGCCGCCTCCGCCGCGCGCCGCGTGCGCGTCTCCAGCGTCGCCGCGTACTGCGTCGCCAGCGGCTCGATCCGGTTCCGGATCGCGGTCGTCATGTACGCGTGCACGGGCAGCCGGCTGCGCAACCGGCTGGCGCGCTGCTTCGCCGCCAGCGCCGGCGGCGGCGGCGGCCCGCCCGCCGGCGGCGGCGGGTCCTCCGCGATCACCTCCTCCACGCGCTCCACCAGCGCCGCCTCCGCCTCCGCCGCCGCGGCGGCGGCGGCGCCGGCCGCCGCCGCCGCCTCCTCCATCGCGTCCTCGTCCACTCGGACGCCGCACCGCACCTCGCCCTCGAACAGCTGCGGCGTGACGCCCGCGTGCAGCGCGACCCGGCACACGAGGCGCTCCCCCGGCTCCAGGGAGCCACTGGCGGGGGTGACGGCGAGCGCCCCCTGGAGCGGCCGGCCCGTGAGCAGGTCGGCGGAGGGCAGCGGCGGCCCGGCGACGCCGGGCGGCGGCGCGAGGGCTCCGAGGTCCCAGTCGAAGGCGAGCGGGAAGCGGGACTTGTTGGTGAGGACGATGACGCGGCGGGTGAGGCCCTGTGGGACGCGGGACGGGGTTTTGGTGGGGATGGAGGGGATATAAACCCGGGGAGCTTCTGCTGTGCCGGGATCGATGCTCGGAGCGAATATCCCCCGCCCCCTCGTCCTCGCCCTTGCCCTCCGTCGCCCGCCGCCCGCAGCCCCCGACCCCTGCAAGCCGCACGCACCCAACTCACCCGCAGCGGCGTCACCCCCAGCGACACCACGTCGTGGTCCACGAACGCCAGCCGGCCCGACATGCCGGCACTGGGCGCGTCGCTCAGCCCCTGCCACGTGGCCCAGTCGCGGTCCGCCGCCGCCGCGGCCGCCGCCGCGGCCGCGGCGCCGTCGGCGGCCAGGCCCGCGTCCTCCGCGGCGGCGCTGTCGGCGACGGGCACTCCCGGGAGGGCGCCGTGGTGGGGCGTGGGCGGCGGCGCGAAGCCCCGTCCGACCAGTTCGATGACCTCCAGGCCCACGTCGCCCAGCAGCACCGGCACCCGCACCGAGTACTCCTTGGCCTGGGGGGGGGGCGAGGCCGTGGGGTGGAGCGGCGAGAGGCAGCGCATTGCGTCACATCACACCACACCACATCACATCACACCGCCATCGCCACAGGCAGGTGCATTGGAAGTTGGTCCGAGACATGTAGGTAGGTAGGTAGGTAGGTAGGTAGGTAGGTAGGTAGGTAGGTAGGTAGGTAGGTAGGTAGGTAGGTAGGTAGGTAGGTAGGTAGGTAGGTAGGTAGGTAGGTAGGTAGGTAGGTAGGTAGGTAGGTAGGTAGGTAGGTAGGCAGATGAGGAACAGCTGGTGGAGGGAGTCAAGGTGCGGCAAGAAGCTCGAGGTCGGCTCTCCAGGGAGAGCCCCACGGCCTGTGACCAGTGCCCTCCCCCCACACGCACCCGGCACATGCTGAGCCTATGTTGCCCATTTCAAGACCCCAGTCACGCGCGCCCCCACCCCCGCCCCCACCCCACGCGCTCGCCTCCCCCAATCGCGCGCGCGCCCCCTTTCACTCACCCACCGGCCCTCTTTTTTGTCATAAAGTCAGCGAAACCGCAAAAGGGCACCAAAACGATAACCACCGCCCCACCGCCCCCTCTCGCGGGCACCCCTCCCCCCTCTCACCTCCAGCGGCGAAAACCGCCAGTTGATGACGAACACCCCGCCGTGCGGCACCTCCCCCTCCGACGGCCCCACCAGCTCCAACACCCGGTGCCCCCAGCTCGCCGCCGCCAGCGCGTCCAGCGGCCGGGTGTCCAGCCGCCAGCGCACCGCCGCCGGGCCGCCGCAGCGCAGGGCGTACATCTGCAGCGGCGGCGCGGGGTCGCCCAGGGCCACCGGCTCCAGGCGGAAGGTGCGGAGGGGCGGCGGCAGCGCCAGCAGCTGCAGAGGCTCGGAGGTGGTCTTGGCCTGAGGGGGCGGGTGTGGGTGAGGGTGGGTGTGGATGGAGGGGTGTGGGGTGTGGATGGAGGGGTGTGGGGTGTGGATGGAGGGGTGTTGGGCGTGGATGGGTTCAATAGCTTAGGGTTTGGGGGGACGGGTGCCGACGGGGTGATGAATGGGTGCCGAAGGGAATCGACGATCTTGCATACACTGTAACTGTAACAGCTGTAACTGCAACTCCTTAATTGTAACTGTAACTGATACTGATACTGACCGAGGGCTGCGGGGCGAAGGGCAACACCCCCACCTCCACAACAACACATCCACACCCTACCGGCCCTGGTTGTGGGTCCATCTCCTTACCTCACCCCAAACCCCAAACCCACAACCCCCACACCCCACCCCACCCACCTCCAGCTGCAGCCGCAGTCGCTTGCCGTCCGTCACATGCAAGAACACCGGCAGCGCGAACACGCCCTCCACACGCGGTCGGAACTCCACCGTCACCGTGCCCCTGGCCCCCGGCTCCAGGGAGCCGTGCCGCGGCCGCATCTCAAACAGCCGGTGCTCCGAAATCACGTCCCGGACGCGCTCCGCCTCCGACCGCGGCCGACCCGACTCGACCCAGTTCTCCAGCTCGACGCCGTCGGGGTCGTCGAACGAGTGCAACTGCCAACTAACTGGCAACGGTGTCGGGTTGGAGAGCTCCAGGTGAACCGTGCGGGGCCGGCCGCCCAGGCCGTGGGTGCCGAAGTCCATGGGGAAGGGGCGCATCGCAGCGCAGGCGGCCTCGGTGGTGAGGGAGCCGCGGTCGTGCGCGGCGCGGAGGCGGATCTCCGTACCGGTGACCTCCGTACGGAGATGGTAGTTGAGGTCGTTGAGGCCGAGCATCTGCCAGAGCAGTTGTTTCGGTTGGTCCTCGCAGTACACGTCCGTGACCTCGAGCGTGGGGAAGGTGACGCGCGCGGTGAGGGGCGCGACGACCGGCGGCGGCGACAGCGCGGCGGCGGCGGCGGCGGCGGCATCGCCGCCGTTGGCGGCGACGGCGGCGTCGCCCCCGAGGCCGCGGCCCGCAGACGGCGGACGGCTGCTGTTAGGCGCCGCCAGCAGCGGCGAGACGGTGCTACTGCGGCACCGGACCTGCAGGCTGTAGCGCTTCCGGAAGCGCGGGAACAACGTGACGGTGACGGTCTTGGCGGCGCGGGCGGGCAGCGCGCCCTCGGGCTCGTCCACCCAGCACTCGAGGCCGGCGGCGGCGGCGCCGACGGTGGCGGCGGCGTCGAGCCCCGCCGTGAAGTCGCAGGCGGTGGCGTCGTCGGCCTGTGGGGTGTGTGACGGGACCGCGCGGGACGGGACGGGTCAGGCGCCGCAACACACGTGGCCGTGGCGGCGGCGCGACGGGGGCGTACGCTGAACGAGTCACGCCCAGCAAGTGGGTTTTCCCCGAGCCGCCGTCCCCCCTGTCTCCTGCAGGCCACCAGGCCGTTTCCGTGTCTGTATTTACTCTTAAGACTTGATTTTTTACGAGAAAGCTTTGAAGAGGCTTTTCCCCTCCCTCTCCCTCTCCCTCTCCCTCTCCCTCTCCCTCTCCCTCTCCCTCTCCCTCTCCCTCTCCCTCTCCCTCTCCTCTCCCTCTCCCTCTCCCTCTCCCTCTCCCTCTCCCTCTCCTCTCCCTCTCCCTCTCCCTCTCCCTCTCCCTCTCCCTCTCCCTCTCCCTCTCCCTCTCCCTCTCCCCCCCAGTCCGCCCCAGCCCTGCTCACCGCCGCCTCGTCGTCCTCCGCCGCCACCACCTCCAGGCTGTACCGCAGCACACCGTCGCTGACGTTCTGCAGTACAAGCGGCCGCCGTACCGGATGCCCCACCCGCAGATCTCCAAGATCCAGATTCGGCGGATCCAGCGCCACCGCGCCCTGCGTGCCCTCGCCCACCAGCGACAGCGCCACGGCGGCGCCGCCGTCCGCGTCGCCGCCACCGTCGGCGTCTGCGCCGCCGCCGCCACCCAGCGGATCCAGTACGACGCACGTGGCTCGGCCTTCGTACACGCGCTGCGCGGCGGGCGCAAAGGCCCAGAGCAGCTGCACGCTCTCGTTGCCACGGAGGGTCCCGGCGGCGGGGGAGACGGACACGACGCCCGCCATCTTGGGCGGGAGCCGCCAGCGGAAGTCCAGGGGGACGCGGCTGGGGTTGTGTAGGTTGATGGCGCGCTGGCTGGACGCGCCCACACACGTCGGCCTGTGGGCGTGTGGAGATGTGTTGTGGGGCGAGTGTCGGGGTTCGAAGAGCGTGTTGGGCATGTGCATGTGCATGTGCATGTGCATGGAAGACTGCAGTGTGGGTGGGTGGGTGGGTTGGACGGCGGCGTCAACCGACCGGAATACTACGCAATCGGTGATGTTCCGCGATTTCGCTGTCTTCATGACAAAAGTGGATGGGTGGGTGGGTCCGTGGATGCTGTATCAAGAGGTATGGGGTGTGTCCGAGGCGGGGCGACGGGCGAGTGGGGAGTGCTGAGTGCGCCGGAGGGTGGAGCCGCGGAAGAGGAGACCGTGCAGGTATGGAGCCGGCTGGCGGCCCGCCCACCACCTCTCGAAACGGTGTACGGTGAAAAACGTACGGCAGTGCGGATGCCACGCGGAATCATCAATCGGAAGCGAGGAAGGCGGGAAGACGCGGGGGTGTTTGCGTACACCCCACCCGAACCCGTCGTGCGGCAGTACTGTACGGCGCCGGTGCCGTACCTAAAGTACAGCGTTGCGGAGGGCAAGTCGGTCGTGAGCCGCGGCGTGTGGGCGCAGCCGCGCAGCGCCAGCGACAGGGCGTTGGAGGCCACGCCGTTGAAGGTGACGAGCGCGGTGGCGGCGGCGGGGCGCGTGTCGGCGGGGCTGAAGCGCAGGCTCACCTGCACAGCAGTAGCGCCCAGCCGCGCAGCCGCACATTCAGAACTAGGCCGACGAATTTCTATTCGTCACGGGGGCGGGATGGGCCCAAGCTACGGCGCAATCAACGACGCCGGTATGGCGGCTGGTGTGCGGATGTCGCAGTGGAAGTCACACACTCCTGTTCTGCCTGCCTAAGAAACGCACACACACGCATGATCAGGGTGCTTCCAGCCGAGCTCCTTCTTGGCCACACGCTTAGTCACCCAGCCCATCGCCGCCGAGCCATGGAGCGTGACTGCTCGGCCGTTCACGCGCCCCCCCTTTTGTCCATAAAGACAGCGAAACCGCCCACGCCCCCCCCCACCACACACAGGCTTGCGGCCCCGCCCCACCCCACCCACCAGCACGTGCCCCTTGGGCGGCACCACCCCCGCCTGCGGCCGCACGCTGAACAGCGGCCCCAGCGCGGCGGCCGCTCCGAAACTGTACGACGCCGGCGTGTCCCCCGAGTTGGCGATGAGCAGCGTCTGGTATACGGCCTCCCCGGGTCGGCACGGCGGGAAGGCCACCTGCCGAGTGGACAGCTCCACCTGGGAGGCGGCGGGCCGGCACCCCGATGAGCGGGAGGACGGAGGCGGCAGGTCGGGACCGGGAACCCAGGCCGCCAGGCAGGCGCGATGGGAGAGTCAGTCGGCCGATTGTACGTTTCGCCAGTCCGTCAGTCAGTCAGTCAGTCAGTCAGTCAGTCAGTCAGTCAGTCAGTCCGTCCGTCCGTCCGTCCGTCCGTCCGTCCGTCCGTCCGTCCGTCCGTCCGTCCGTCCGTCCGTCCGTCCGTCCGTCCGTCCGTCCGTCCGTCCGTCCGTCCGTCCGTCAGTCAGTCAGTCAGCCAATCGGTCAGTCAGTCAATGCGGCAGGCACCAGACATCACCAGGCAGGACGGCAGGGCGGAAGGCGCCAGGCGTGCAGCCAACAGCACGTCTAGTATGGGCTCAACTGCTGTCACTGGTCAGGCGGGCCGCACCCCCGCACCCCCTCAAAAGCCGCTGGGTGGCCGCAAGGGTAACCCGCTGGGTGGCCGCCAGGGTAACCCGCTGGGTGGCCGCCAGGCACGGCTCCCACCTTTGGGCTGAACTCCGGGTTGGAGTGCAGGAAGGTGTTGCCCAGGGCGCGAAGCTCGATGGACCAGGAGGGCAGCATCTGGTGCTCCGAAACCAACCTGGCGAGTGGCAACGGAGCGCAACACAAACACACACACACACGTGGTTTGTTGGTCGTTGCCAGGCAGCAGCAATGCTGCGCACGCAGCAACGCGGACGCCGTACAAGCCGCCGCAGCGACACCTCGCAGGATCGCACCACGTCGTGGACAGGGCCACTAGGGACCCCGCGCGTGGTGTCCAACGCAACGGATCCCACCTCACTCCCACTCGCAACCCCACCTCCACCCGGGGTCCCCCGCCCAACCGCACATCACTCCCAACGCCACTCCCAATTCCACTTCCATCCCCATTCCCACTCGGGAAGTCGGAATTCTCACGCCTCCGCCTCCGCCGCCACCGCCACGCACCTGAAGTTGCGCTGGCTCTTGACGTGCGCCACCAGCAGCAGCTGCTGCGCGAAGAACGCGCCGTCGCGCGGCGGCCGGAAGGCCACCTTGAACGTGGCCTGGCCGCGGGGCCGGATGTCGATCGACTCGGGGAACACCTGCGCGGCGGGCGGGCGGGCGGGCGGGCGGTGAGGTGAGGTGAGGCGTTGACCCATGGGTCAGTGGCGCGTGGTGCCGTTCCTCGGAGAAAGGACGCAGTGCCGGTGCGTGACCGGCCGCCGCGGACAGCAAGCACCGTGACCACCGTGACCACCGTGACCTCTCGTCCGGGGCATCTCCAAGCCCCCGCGAAAGCTGACCCCCGCCCAGGAGCGCTTGAACCCTATATAGAACATACCCACTGCACGCCTGGACCGAGTGCGCGCGCCACCCCGTGGACCTCCCTAACCGACCCACATTGCCCACGACGTGAATGACCTTGCGAAACATTTCCTCAAAAGCCCAGATCGCGACGGCCCTCCCCGTGTGCCCCTCCTCCCTCCTTCCCCTGGGTGTGTCTGGGCTGTTTCTCTGTAACCCCCCTTCCCCCGCCCCCGCGCCGCGCCACCCACCTGGAAGACCTGCCGGGGCACCTCCCCCGGGCCCGCCCCCGGGTCCAGCCAGTCCGGCACCAACACGAACGCCGTCAGCTTGGCGGGCGTCGTGTTGGTCACCGTCACGCTGCGGTACTCGGCCGCGCTCAGCCGCGAACACGACCCGAAGTCCAGCATGTCAGCGTCCACCACCACCGCGCCGCCGGGGTCCTGCCCCGCGAACACCAGCGGCCAGCCGTCGGGGCCCACCAGCCGCGCCGCGACGTCGCCCTCCTCCGGCGACACGCCGTCGGCGACGGAGGCCCCCAGGGTGCCGCCGTTCCCAATCGTGGTGGCGGCGGCGGCGGTGGTGGCCAGGGCGCCGGCCAGCTCCTGGGGCGGCGGTGACGGTGACAGAGTCGGCGGGATCTCGCCGGCGGCGGCGTAGAGGCCGGCGGCGGCGGAGGGCGGCCCAGAGTCGAGGTGGCCGTCCTCGACGGCGGGCGCGCCGCCGGAGACGCGAGTGAGGTAGCGCTCCACGTGGCGCTGGGAGAGCGGCGGCGGACGGGACTTGTCCGAGTAGGCGGTGGCGACCAAGTCGATTCCCTGTCGGAGGGCGCGGCGCGAAGAACGACGGAACGAGAGGACGGGAACGAGAGGACGGGACCGGGCGGGTTGGTGGACTGTGGGTGAAGTACATCTCGTACATATTAGCTTGTGCGGTGTCGTACCTGCGGATCCGCGTCCTTGAGCAGCAGCGCCAGGCGGCGCCAGTAGTTGGCGGCCACGGAGGCGCGGAACGTGATCGTCACGTGCGCCGTCGCCTCCGGCGCCAGCACGCCGCGCACGCGGCTGATCGCAAACACATCCAGCGGCTCCACCTGGAAGTCGTACGGCACCGGTACGGCAGAGTGGTTGCGGATGTACAGCACGCGCGACGCGGTCGCGCCCACCGCGACGTTGCCAAAGTTGAACGCGCGCGCGGAGAGGGTGATGGTGGGTGCAACGGCGGTGCCGCGCAGGTTGAGCGCCACGCTGTTGCCGCCCAGCGTCCCGATGTGGAAGGTCTCGGAGCTGAAGGTGCCCGTGCTGCGCGGCGTGTACGACACGCGCAGCACGCTGTACTCCTCCGGGCCCAGCGTGCCCCTGCGGGCGCGGGCGCGAGGTGCGGGTGCGGGCGGGAGGAACGGTGTGGGTGTGTGTTGGCGGGGGAAACGGTGTGGGTGTGTTTTGGCGGGGGAAACGGTGCGGGTGCGGGCGGGGGAAACGGTGTGGGTGTGTTTTGGCGGGGGAAACGGTGTGGGTGTGGGCGGGGGAAACGGTGCGGGTGCGGGCGGGGGAAACGGTGTGGGTGTGTTTTGGCGGGGGAAACGGTGTGGGTGTGGGCGGGGGAAACGGTGTGGCCCGGTCGCAGCCCCCCTCCCTACCCCGCCCGTGTGTGTGTGTGTGTGTGTGTGTCCCACCTGGCGGGGCCCAGCGTGAAGACGCCGTCGTCGGGGCCGTCGGGGTCGTGTACGGCAGTGAAGTTGGCGGGAACCATGGAGTGGTTGCCGAACCGCACGACGCGCTCCACCCGCTGCCCCACCACCACCGGCCCGAAGTCCACCCCCGCCTGCTCGACCGACAAGTACGGGAACTTGCCGATGCCGGAGATCTGGGAGGGTGGGGCCGCCGGGTAGGAGGGTGGCGGCGGGTGGGCAAACCACAGAAGGGGGAGGCGAGGCATCGTCTGTCTTCATGGACGTAAGGGGCGGCATCGGCGGGCCCTAAGGATCTGGGTCGGGCTGCAAATACTTTCTGTCACCTCCTAGGTCAGCTCCATACCCAAGTCCTCATTCCAGCAGCTCCATTTCCAAGCCCTCATTCAGGTCCATGCCTGGATCCGGATCCAGATGCAGACCCAGCCTTCCTTTCGGCGCGCCTCCTGTCGGCGCCCCACCCGCCTCACCTTGCATATGGCCGCCGCCCCCGACTCCAGCTCGCAGGCCGCGTTGGCGGTATACGAGCAGGCCTCCGGCGGCGTGAAGGCCACCGTGAAGCTGAGGGCCTCCCCGGGGGCCAGGCTGGCGGAGGGCGGGTGGATGGCGAAGGGGGGTTCCAGCCGCCAAGACACATCCACCTGCGGCGACGGAGATGACGACAGGGAGGGGGCCAGGCAGGGGTCGGTGAGCCGCCCGCCCTCCGCGGGGCATGGGCGCATGGCAGGCTGACGCCGACGGAGTTTGGCAGTGTGCGGCTTCACCCAGATGGGATTACAGACACGGGGGAGGGGGGCCGTGGCCGCAGCCCGACGCGGCGCCCGACACGCGGCGCCCGGCTCCACACAGCCGGCCACCGCACACCCGCTCCGCACACCCTACGTTCTCCTTTAGTTCAGTTCTTCAGGCACTTCGGCAGCGCGCGCGCGAGAGAGAGTGTGTCCCGTTCCCCCGAGTGTGTTCCTTGCACCTTCCACCCCCCCCACAGCCGCCGTCGCGCGTCCTGACATCCACCGCCGCCTATTGCTTAACCCCCTCCGCCATCCCCCTCCGCCATCCCCCGCCGCCATCCCCCTCCGCCATCCCCTCCGCCATCCCCCTCCGCCATCCCCCTCCGCCATCCCCCTCCGCCATCCCCCTCCGCCATCCCCCTCCGCCATCCCCTCCGCCATCCCCCTCCGCCATCCCCCTCCGCCATCCCCCTCCGCCATCCCCTCCGCCATCCCCCTCCGCCATCCCCCTCCGCCATCCCCCTCCGCCATCCCCCTCCGCCATCCCCTCCGCCATCCCCCTCCGCCATCCCCCTCCGCCATCCCCCTCCGCCATCCCCCTCCGCCATCCCCCTCCGCCATCCCCCTCCGCCATCCCCCTCCGCCATCCCCCTCCGCCATCCCCCTCCGCCATCCCCCTCCGCCATCCCCCTCCGCCATCCCCCTCCGCCATCCCCCTCCGCCATCCCCCTCCGCCATCCCCCTCCGCCATCCCCCTCCGGCACCCACCCGCACATCGCCCGAGTTCCTGACCACCAGCGGCGCGGTGACGGTCTCCTTGGTGGGGGTGAACCCAAAGTCCAGGGAGGGGGGCACCTGCGAGAGACAGTCGCGAGCCAGCGCATGGAACACATCAGTACGCAGTACGCCATCGACCGCCCACTCGTCGTTGTTGTTACGGCACATGTTGTTATGGGTGAGGCGGGAGCGGCTGCGGGAGGGCTAAGCGACGGCCGGTGCGCCCGAGCCCTCCAGCCATCGTTCCTGACCTCCATCGCCCGCCAGTGAATGCAGCAAGCCGGCCAAACAGGGGTGGGTTGCCTTATCTTTTCATTAGAACCCCCGTCCAGGAGCGCGACTCGTGAGAGATGGCCACACCGGCACCCCACACGGCGCGTGCGTGATGGACTCGCCCCGGGGAAGACAAGCCCGGGCGAAGCCATCACACACGCGCCGTGTGGGGTCAACCCCGTCGGTGCTTCTGCCTTAACCTCCCACGCCTCTCGGGCCCCCTGCAGCAGGGCCCCTCCACTTCCAGGCCCCCACGGAACGTACAGCCCCGCCGCCCCTCGGGTTGCGGTCCCAGCACTTGCGCGCCGGTGTCAGCGGCGCCCTGATCGCTTTTCGGGGGCTGCTGCTCGGCCCGGCGGTCGGCACAGCGGCGGCTTCCCGAGGCGGGCTGCTGTGCTGCTGTGCTTTGCCCAGCGCGCCTCCACACACGTGCAGCGCGTGCGCCTGCTATTCGTACGTCAGTCCGTACGACAGTAGTGGCGGATCGGAGTCAGCGGCCAAACAGGGGCCGCGTTGCGACGTCGCCGCAACCTGTGACGCCGGCCAGCTGCTGGGTGTTCTGCGATCTGATGACCCGGCCGCCGCCAAGGCCTTACGGCCGCCAGGGCCTTACGGCCACCAGGGCCTTACAGCAGCCAGGGCTGGCCAGCGGACAGCGGGTGACGGGCGCTGTCCGCCCCCATGTCGGTCGCTGTCCGCCGCGGCGCCTGGCCAGGTCGGAGGTGCCAGCGAGGCGCCGGCAGCGGTGGCGTCGCCCACGGCAGCTACCGCCAAGAGCTCCGTCTCCTCTGCATTGGGTGGCTCTGTGGACCCCCACGACGGACGATGAGGGCCCCTGTCGGCCCGTCCGCGCATCGGGCTCCCCCCGCCGGAGGGAGGGACATTCTCCCCCGGGCGGGGCGACCCGGGCGGGGCGACGCTGTCTTGATTGCCGTACGGAGCGACCCTAGATCCCTGGAGCCCTCCTCCCGCTGATCTCCGAGACGGGTCCTAGCCACGACCGCGGGCTGGACGGGTGCCCCTCCACCAGCCGCTGATGTTGCTTCTGCTGCTGTCTGCTGCTGTCTGCTGCTGCTGTCTGCTACTGCTGGCTGCGGCGACTTCAGCGACGACGGGCCATTGGCCGTGCTGGCCTGGGCCGCCTGGGAGCTTCCTTCCCCAAGGCTCCCGCTGCTGGTGCCGCCGCCAGGAAGCCCAGCCGTTCGGAGGCGGTACCGCCTGCCGCTGCGCGTCGGGCTAGCTTCGCCCGGGCTGCCGTCAGCGACGCCCGCCTGGTTCGCCAGGACGTCAGCACCCGTCGGGTGGCCGTCATCATCAGCGCCAAGGCTGTTCCTGCGGCTGCTGCGGCACGTCTGTCGGCCCCCGGCGCCGCCTTCCGGCGCCCTGATGCCGCCGCCGGCGCCGCGTGCCGCCGTCATCTTTTGCCGGGGGTAATGCTGCTGGAGGTTGTGCTGCCATCCCCTTCATGCCGCGCGCATACAGCGCCCTGCCAGCAATGCTGAGCTCCGTCGCCGTACAAACTCCCAACCGCCGCACCTGCCTGTACCCAAGGACCACCCTGCCGCGGGGTGCACCTCCTTCACGCACATCTCTCACCGGGGCGAAGGGCGCACGGATCCGCCCGAGTCCGCGGACCCGGTTTGGCCCCCAGGTTCACCCTGGCCCCTTCCCCTGCTGAACCCCCCCTCATCCTCCGTCCGCCCCCCTCCGCCCCTCCCTCCCCCGGCATGAGGCCTCCCTAATGACCGCCCGTCCCACCTCGATGTGGGTCATTGGCGTGTAGGCGTGCACCGGCACCGTGAAGGAAGCGTTGCCCACGAAGAGCTCAATGCTGTCCGAGTAGTGTTGCAGCTTGAGGGGCCGGAACACCACCTGCAGGAGATTGTGGGGCAGTTGCGTCAGGGCGGGGTGCGGCATGGCATGGGAGTTTGGTGGGACACCCATGGCAGCAGGGCCGGGGGGAGGACAATCGCTGGGCATGGTAAGCGGGGGGGAGCCGGGCGGCCTCAGCGCCCTGCACTGAACCGGAGATTAAATGCAACACGCCAACGATCCAGTGGGTGCGATGAAGTTCCTGCGGGCTGTCCCGCCGGTCCTCTGACGCTGCGGCGCTGGTCACTGCATGAGCCCCATGCAACGATGGACCCTGCTGCCGGTCACATCGGCAACAGGTGGCGCAGCATCCCGTTAACCACAGGCCGCCGCACGCCACGAAGGCAAAGACCGTGCCCGGAGGCGCACCGAACCGGCATTGCGAGCGCAGCACCCAAGGCCTTGGTTGGGAGACCGTGTTGGTTGGGAGCCACCCACCGACCCACGTTGATGGGGTGACTACCGAGCCACCCCATCCAGCCGACGCCACGAACCAAGTCCACTCACGGGTGGTTAGCCACTGCGGGGATACACCGGCGGTTCACGGCCCCTCCCCCCGAACGCGCCCCGACATCCCCCGCGCCTACCTTGAGCGGCTGGCTCATCCCCGGTCGGAGTTTGAAAGGCTCCGGGAAGTCCATGGAGAATGCTTTGCTGGTGGGCTGCTTGAAGCGCATTTTTAGCACCGAGGTGCTAACGTTCTTAACCACCAGCTGCTTGATGTACTCCGTCCCGGGGTTCCAGTGCCGCCATTCGAGCTGCTCTGGACAGTCTATCCCGAACCTGTGGGGCATTATATCATCAGATACGCATGCGAGCATCGCTCCCCAAGCTGCCGGGGCAATAATGGTGTCGAAGACATGCAGCACTCGTCTGCATTCGATCTGGCATGCACCTAATCCAACGACCGGAGTCGCATAACCCATATTTGCAGATGCCGGTGTGACAGCCCTTACTTCTGGTTACAGCCATGCGTCAATTATCCTGTGTGGTACCAATTACTCCGTCCTATACTAATTCGACTGAAACCTGCGTCATACTTACATTTGTTTGCGCTGCTCCTTCGACAACACGCCATAGGCCATGGCAAGTGTTGCAGTGGACTGCTGGTCAGTGCCCGTCGCCGGCATTCTTCACGGTACTTATATACCTAGATTTATAAGCAAATTGTGAAAGTCAAGGTTCGCGCCTCTAATGTTCAATACGCGGCTTGGAGTCATGACGGATTATCGCGGTCATACCTAAGAAGTCAGCATGTCATTCAAACGCATCGTGTACCTTGCAGGTTTCTTCCATGTTGTATGCAATGACTTGCACTCCGTGTTGCGGAACAGGAAACTTCGAAGGTCCTCCGTACAGTCGCTCTCAATGCCGCGCCCTGCTTCCGCACTCATTCCATAGCGAATGTTACTACACTTCCATAATCCCAGCCACTCAGCTTTATATTAAGCGCAAGCGGGACTCTCAAGGATCCCGACCCTTGGGCCAGGCCTGTCCGCACTGCGTATAATGCAGGGCTGACATCTCAGATCCGACTGGTGGCGACAGGAAAAGGGGTCAGAGCCGCAAATTGGAAGCTGGTTTACGGACTGCAGACTCTCACAAAAGGCAGCTGCAGTCGCTGAAGTCGCAGATAACACATTCGGAAAACGTTCTTGGCCCATATCACATGTCAAGCATGGCGATGGGAATCGGTGGCCTAAAGTGGGAACGACCAGACGTCCCGGGGACGTCCATGTCCATGTGCTATTATATCACATCTCGGCCGTAGCGCGGTACTTCGCTGCGAATGAAACGGCGGCCCTGCCGGCCGGGTCCGGAAGTCCATCGGCGTCCCCGTTCCGTCATCATACCTTAACCTCCGTCCCAGGTTTCCGCACCCAGATGTCTGTGCGGTGTCGAGCAGACGCCCGACCGTACCAACGGTGGTGTCGACTCCACTAGGTCGTTGCGCATAACCCCTCATCGCCACGTCCCCTCCCTTGAGTGCTCACACGCCCACCGCGAGAGCCCACGCCAGCCACCACACTATGCCGCACAGACTGTCTGCAGTACAGCACAGACGGTCTGCCGTACAATCGTACACCCATAAGTGTACGACTGACCTTGAGTGACCCGCACGACGACCTGGACACAAGGGCATTCAGATGTCAGCTCAGGTGAGCCAGCACGTCGCTCAGCAGTCGCTTCTCCCCCAAACGCAACAGCAGCGCGCAGCTGCGGGCCGCGGCCGCCTCTGCCGCACTGCCCCCCCCGGCGCCAACCTCAGCCTCAGCCTCAGCCCCGCCGCCGACGCTGCCCCTGCCGCCCTTTTTCCCCGGCCGCATCCGCTCCTCCGACTTCCGCGGCCGCTTTTCCTTATCCGCCGTTCCCGACGCCGCCGCTTGCTGGTTTCGGAGCTCCTGCTCGTCCTGCTCCAGGGTGGTCGGATAGGCGGCCAGTCGTTCCGAAACCACACGCCGCAACAACGACCGCATCGTGTCATTCCAGAGTGCTGACTGCGGCGGCGGCGGCGCCGCCGCCGCCGCCGCGGCCTCCGCAGTCCCTGCGCCGTTGCCATCGTCCACGGATTGCCCCGTCGCGGTCCGTTTCTCGCCCTTCCGCTCTTTGGCGTTAGCCAGCTTCTCGGCCTTGGCTCCGGATCCGGAGCCAGATCCAGATCTGGATTTCTTGGGGGCCTTGTCGGGCCCTTGTATCTCGACGTCCTCGGGCAAATCGTCCTCCGCATCCTCCTCGCCCTCGCCAAGGTCGTCGTCGCTGTCATCGCCGCTGGAGCCGTCATCGCTGCTGGAACCGTCCCCTGCACCTCCACTCCCCGCCGTTGCATCCTCCGCCTCCGCCTCCTCCCCCTGCTCCTCCTCCTCTTCCTCCTCCTGCTGCTGGTCCGCTTCAGGACCCTCCGCCTTTGCCCCCGCAGATGCGCCGCAGCCCGCGCGCCCGCCCTTTGCGCGCTTCGCCGGCTTCCCGCGCTGCGTGTCCGCGCGCGCGCCCGCCCGGCCCTTGCGCTTCGTCCCGCCGCGCCCTCCTCCAGCCTCCCCCTCCGCCGCACCATCGCCCTGCCGCTGTCCGGCGCCACCCGGCTCCCCTTGCTGGTGCTGGTGCTGCTGCTGCTCGAGCTGCTGTCGCTGCTGCCGCTCAAGCTGCCATGCCGCCCGCAGCGGCGCCACCACGTCCTGACGACGTGGGCAGTTGAACCCCAGGGATGCCAGGTAAGCCAGGCAAGCCAGGTATGCCATGGGGCGGTAGGGACGGAGGGACGGAACAGCGCATGCAGCAGCGGCGGGACCGTCCGCGGGACCGTCAGCGGGGCCGTCACAGAGAAGAAATTCGTTTACAGCTTTACACTGACACGTAAAGAGCCTTCGTTGATGATGCACGACGCCGTACGGTACGGCACGGTACGAGTACGGCACGGTACCGCACGAATACGGCACCGCACAATACGCATTCACACCTCAGACCTCACCTCCAGCGACTTCCAGCCCGCCGCCTGCCGCGGCTCCGCGCCCAGCACCGCGAGGGTCACGTACAGCGCGGTGCTGATGTGGCGGGGGGGCAGCAGCAGGAACGGCTCCTCCTCCTCGGACAGCAACTCGCTGGAGGCGGAGGGCGAAGGGGGGCGCGGGGCCGGGCCGGGGTCGGACGTCGGAGTCGGGGGCGGGGCCGGGCCGGGGTCGGACGTCGGAGTCGGGGCGGGGCGGGCGGGGTCGGACGTCGGAGTCGGGGGCGGGGCCGGGCCGGGTCGGACGTCGGAGTCGGGGGCGGGGCCGGGCCGGGGTCGGACGTCGGAGTCGGGGGCGGGGCCGGGCCGGGGTCGGACGTCGGAGTCGGGGGCGGGGCCGGGCCGGGGTCGGACGTCGGAGTCGGGGGCGGGGCCGGGCCGGGGTCGGACGTCGGAGTCGGGGGCGGGGCCGGGCCGGGGTCGGACGTCGGAGTCGGGGCGGGGCGGGCCGGGGTCGGACGTCGGAGTCGGGGGCGGGGCGGGGTCGGGGTCGGACGTCGGAGTCGGGGGCGGGCGGGGTCGGGTCGGACGTCGGGGCGGGGGCGGGGGCGGGCGCGGGGCCGGGCCGGGGTCGGACGTCGGGGCGGGGGCGGGGCCGGGGGCGGGGCGGGGGCGGTTGTTCAAGTTAAGAACCAAAACCGGGGGAAGGGATGGGAAGGGGCGGGGTCGGGCGGAAGAAACAGAGTGAACGATATGAGGCCCAGAACGGACCCATGCGGCCGGCGGGGGGGGGGGGTCAAAGACGAAGAACAAAACCCACAAGGGCGCGGGTTGGAGCGGGGCATGGAGGGTACTGCACGGCCATCGAGGGTACGGCAGCTGGCAAACCACCAACGGCACCGAAGTGAAGGATTGAATTTTGAACCCGCAGGCACACCATGCCCACTTGCCGTCGTGTGCTCAGCCTGGGGCGTGAAGCTCCCCGACCCTGCCCCGTGCCGGAACTACCCAACGCCCAACGTCCAAGTACCAACCGGTTTGGTAGCCGTTGCCTTTGCCGTTACCCCGTTGGCCGCACCTGTGCTTCTCCAGGAAGCGTGCCCGCTTGCGGGCCTCCTTGGGACCGAGTTGGGCCTCTGCGGCCGACAGCAACGCGCCCTTGTCCAGCACCACCTGATTTGAATGGCCACAGCAGTGCAGATACGTCGCTGGTGCGCGGGGGTGCGGGGGAGCGGGTGTGCGGGTGTGCGGGTGTGTCCCATCGCGGTGTTGGGGTCACTGGCGGCCGCGGGTCCGCATGTAAGGTAACATGACCTGTATGAATCTTTGTCGCACCTCGTCGAACGGGTTGTACGGCAGCGCGAAGCCGTACTTGTTCACCAGCTCGCAGTTGCCGTGCTCGCCGTACGTGTTGAACACTTCGGCGCGCGCCGCCAGCGGCTGCGCGGCCACGATGTCCAGCAGGAGGCAGCCTAAGGGGCAGGATCCAGATCCAGATCCAGCAGCGGCCGTCACATGGCAGGTCGCAGGTGCGGAGATGCGGGCAGGTGCAGGCATGTGCGGGCAGGTGCAGGCATGTGCGGGCATGTGCGGAGAAGGGCCGGAGAAGGTGCGACAGGTGCGGGGAACGGGCAGGCAGGGGCAGGCAGGGGCAGGCAGGGGCAGGCAGGGGCAGGCAGGGGCAGGCAGGGGCAGGCAGTGCAGACCGCTCACCGCCTCGCTCCCCCGCGCATATTCCAATGTCCAGATGCAGATTCTGGTCCCCCCGTGTCACCGCCAGCGCCCCCAGCTGCCGCCAGCGGTCAGCCAGCGGCCTCGCGGCGGCGGGTGCAGCGGCGGCGGACTGCTCCGCCGCCGCTGCCGCTGCCGCCGCCACCGAAGCGACCGGTTGCGACGGCGGCGGCGCGGATGGCGGCGGCGGCGGCGGCGGCGGCGGCCAGGGGTCGCTTCCGTCGTCCCCAGGGTCTCGGTCCAAGTCGGCGACGGCGGATTTTCCGCGCTTGCGAGGGCGCTGGGCCGCCTCTTCCTGCACTTCCTCCTCCTCCTCGCCCTCGTCCTCCTCCACCTCCGCGTCCTCGTCCGGGCCGCTTTCCGTGTCCTCATCCGCGCTGCCACTGTCCTCATCCTCGTCCTCGGGGCCGGAAGAAGACCCCTCATCACCCTCGCCCTCGCTGTCAGCATGATCCCCATCACCGGCGTCGCAGCTCCCCCGTCCACGCTTCTGCTGCCTGCCACCGCCGCCGCCGCCGCCGCCGCGCCGGCCCCGCTGCTGCCGCCGCCGCGCATCTGCCCGACGACGGCCGTACATTGCGTTTCAGGGGGCGGTCAGGGTGGAAGTCACATCGGCCCGCGCCGGTTGGATTCAGTTGGGTTCGGCGGGGTTGGGTTCGTTGACATAACGGTGGGCCTCGTTGGCCTGCGTTGAACTAGGTTGGCCCGGGTTCAGTCCAGTTACTCGCCCGACGCGGCTCCCTCCTATCACGGCAATCGTGTATGGTGAGGAAGCTTTGGCTCATTGGCTGTCACCGATGACCCGCGGGGTCCGCTGTAACATCCTTCATAACAATCGACAGACACCGGCGTCAGGTCCTCTACGCAGCCAGGAGCCACCCGGCTGCCCCACCTTGACCCTGCCCGCCGCGTGGTTTGATGCCCGACGGACGGACATCGGCTACCGTACTATCCGGCTGGTACGGCCCCAACTGCCCGACCGACATGTAACTACGACGCCCTGCCGTACCAACCACGGATCTCTCCTCAGTCCTCACCCGCGTGCTCCGCCACCTCGAAACCCGCCGCCCATCCCCCTCCGCGGCCCCGCAGATCCACCCGCGCCGCCTGCCGTACATCCGTACATGCGCCCGTCGTACATACAACAGCCGGTTCGTGAGTTTGAAGTTCGAAAATGGCACAAATGATGCAAGTGACGGACAGGAACTTAAAACGTTGGCGCGCAGAACGAACCATCAAGGCAGGCGAGGCGCTCAGAGTGCTGGGGTTTGGGTTTGGGTTTTTAGGAGTGGACTAATGTTGGTGCTACGTGTCGTGGTACGGCACACCTTGTGGTTGAACACGTCAGCCAGCGGTACGAGCGCGTCGCCGTGGTGCTCGTCCACGTAAAAGGCCCGGGAGGCCACCCAGGAGGCGGCGCGCCTGCGGGGAGGCAGTCAGCCAGCGCGTGTACGACAGGCGGGCGGACTTTGGAAGGGGCGGACTTGTGGAGAAAAGGTAATGAACAGGCTGGCATCGGTTGCAAGAAGAGGCGGTTACAGGTAGGTGGGTTGGTGGTCTCTCCCCAGCACTGACACGCCGCCGCGCCCCTTGGCCCTGCTGCTCGACGGCCGCATGGCAGGTTGCCGAAAGTGCAACCCAGTCCACAGCAGCCGTCAACGGTTGCGGCTTAGACACAGCAGGAGAGAAGCGACTATAGTTTCTAAGCAAGGTCCTGAAGGGCAGCCTTTCGGCTGTCGGTTGTTAGTTGTGCCCCGGTGATCCGGGTCACCGGGGCTACCGTACTCTTATACATACTTGGAAGCTTTCACTGTTCGGCATTCTGCCTTCACTTTACGATCTTTGCTGTTCGCAAACTTTCCCCGCCCGCACCCCCCCCCGGCAGAGAAGGCAGTGACTTCGGCGGACGAGGGTGCAGGACTGGAAGGACGGGCCAAGCGCGCCTGGCGCATACTACAAGCCACTGCTAGTTAGCTGCGGAGTCCCTCCTTCCTGCTGAGAGCGCCGCGTGCTTAGGTGTCTTGCCCCGCGGGGTAGTTGGTCGCCGAGGTGCCGCTGGCCCCTTTTGTGGGGGTAGGTAGAGCTATGGTTGCGAGGCACAGTTGCTCGGGTGCGCGTGGCCGGCTCCTGTCGTTGCACCGCTGGTGCTGTGCTCGGGTGTGTGGTCCGTGTGCTTTCGTGCGCCCCGCGGGGCTCTGTCTCGGACGGCGCCTGTGGCGCCTGAACCGCGTTTTTTGCGCGCGCTTGGCTTGTGGTCGCTTTGCGCCCAGCAGAGCTGCAGTGTAAAGGCCCAAATCTTAAAGCAGTGTAAAGGCCCAAATCTGCAGTGTAAAGGCCCAAATCCCAAGCCGCTGTGTCGCCACCATTCCCGGCGCCGAAGCCCCATGTCAGACATACAGCCGAATAGAAGGCTAGAGTTCAGATTCCCTTGGGATCCTGGGAGGAGGAGGCGCACCCGGCACAGTTATCAGTCAACCACCCAACTGACCGACTGACTCATTCACTAACCGTCACTTGTACGACCGAGGCTCAACAGGCTCACATGAAGGCCTGCAGGTTCCATCCGTGCTTCAGCGGCCCCAGTCGGGCGGGGTAGCGCTCCAGCAGCGGCGCCAGCTCGCCGTTGAAGTCCGCGGCCATGGCCTCTCTGTACAGTACGACAGTACGGCGGCAAGGTACGGCAGGCCGTACCGGAACCTTACGGTCCGGAGCCAAGCCTTTTTGTGTGAATGAAGATACAACTCGTGCAGAAATGCCTCGCCCGTCGCGCCTCCGTTCTCTGAGTATTTCTGGGTGTGCCCGGGTTCGTTTTTCGGGTTTCTTTCTTTTTTGAATTTTTTTAATTTGACCATCGTCCTCACCTGTCCGCGGCCGTCTTGTCCCAGAGGTCGGTGCCCTCCAGCTGCCGGAGCTCCTCCTCGCTCCAAAACACAGGAAGGTACTCCCGGGGGGGCAGACTGGATAAGTAGCCGTACCTGCCGTACAGGTACGGGTGTACAGGGCGCGAACGAGCAGCGGCGAGAGTGGGCCCGTCGGCGCACTGGCGGCAGCAGACACGTCAAGGGAGGGTGGGATGGGTGCGCTTGGCGGCCGTTTGCTTCCGGCACCGCCTCCGCCTGCTCCGCCTTCGCTTTCTTTCAAATCCCACCTCACGCCCTCTTGCAGTCAACCGCCCGAGGCAGGTACAATCAATCACCAGCCGCACGCACCCCGCAGGCATTCCTCAGGCACGATCCGTACCCCGTACGGAAAGTCAAGCTGCCGTACGCTGCCGTACCGACCATTTGGATCGCGGCCCTCGCGCGGCCTCGTACATCACGGCGGCCACCAGCGCCAGTCCGCCACCGAGCCGCTCCGCTGCCAGCACGTCCGCGAGGCCGCTGTTGGCGGCGGACAGGACGGCGCAGCGCGGGATGGTCGCGAGGACCTGACCCTCCGGCACGTTGACGACTGCGGGCGGGGCGTGGAGTGGGGTGCCGGGGCCGGGGCCGTTGCCGGGGCCGGAGCCGGACGGACAGGACGGTGAATATGGCATCGCAACGGCGCCCCTACGAAGCTATCTGGGCCCGCTGGATCGCCTTGCCCCTCGAGTCGAACGGCCGGACGCCTTGTAACGGTTGCTTGATGACAACGTTCGAGTGGGTTGTGGTTTTAAGGATGTGCGTGTATCGTGATGTTACGCATGTACCGCATGTTTACAGCATGTACGGAGGTGGGGTGGGGAAGGAGGTGCGGTGTGTGTGTGTGTGTGTATGTGTATGTTCGAAGGGGAGGCCTCCGCCCCCCAGAGGGAGTTTGCAACTTTGAGCCCCAGCGCAGTCGGCGCACCGTCAACAGGGCGGTGGTGCACGGTCGTGCGATGCCGTACTGTCGTATGTGTCACTCCCAACTATGCTGTCGGCCGCAATCACCCGATCAGAGCAGCAGATGGGGAGCACCTGCGTGGACCGCCCAGGGTGTGTCTGCTCCTGGGGCGGCTGCTCCTGGCTCGCGGGCACCGCCTCGAGCGCTGCTGCCGTCAGCATCGCCGGAGCCCGCGCGCAGCTGGATGTACGATGTGTCCCACGTGATGCCTGCTTTGCGCATCCAAGTTTCAAAGTCCACCACGGTGCTCCGTTGACCGGCATGCACGGCCGATGGGTGCTCCGGTGGAGAGGTCACGCCCGCAGCAGCAATTTTGTTGCCGGAAATTTTTGATTTTTTGGAAGACATGAGGATGGTTGTTGTGGAAAGGTGTGAGCTAAAGTATAGTTCTCGAAATGCTGCTGCGCCGTCTCTCAGTTAAATTGGTGGGCAGCTATTCAAAAGGCATTCCAGTCATCACTGTAATGTCTTAATGACAATTTATCAGTGCTTTGGCAAATGAATGCAATGCCTTCACGCGCCCGAGTCCCGTGAACCGAGTTCACTTCTTGGCGTACATTACGACGAGGCCATTCCCTGTGAATTTGTGCTTCTGCCTTGCGTGCCCTGTCACATTTTTATACTGCGAAGCTTCTGTTTGGGGTATCCCGGAGCCTGGTCTCGGGGCGTGATCGTAAAACTTGGTCGGAGCGTCCTAAACTAACTTTTGAGGTCACGACGTCACGTACCAATGGGTTACAGTCCAATTTGATACGGTTTCTTTCATCCTACATCGGGATAAATATGGTGTCAGTCAGTTGGGCTGCTGTCGTCCATTCCGTTATGTCAAACCATAACTGCCCTTGGTTTGAATGGCGCAATGGCCTGTGACGCACACCAAATTTGCGCTGGGCTTTCACACTCAGATCTGGTTACAATAAAGCGATCGGTTGTGTACAGCGTTGATTGGAGCAACACCGCCTGCCAGTGACTCCACACAGTCTGCTGCAGCGACAATGCTGCTGGGCGACCACCGTGCTGGAATCCGGTGACCTGATACAACAAGTAAAATGCCCTGCCGGAACAGCCTGAAAAATGACGACCGGGTCCAACACTCGCTGACTCTCCAGCAGCCCCATGGCCCCACTCAATCTCCCCGGCTCACGCACAGTGCTATCGTTTCTGGGGTATGGGTATCACTTCAGCCGCCGCCCCTGATTACCAGCAGCATATCTACATGCGCGTAATAAGTACGTGAATCCCGCAGTCGCGCGCAGGCCAATCTACGCCAACACATGCCAACGGCGCACCAGCTCAACGACCTATCCATCCTACCTGACCAAGCAACCTAACAAGACATGTATGATATGACTGCGGCGCCAAGAGGTGTGCTCACACATCTTGCTCTGCAGCCCGCGACTCGAGGTCGCACCCAGTAGTGCTACATGCATGCGCCTAGCTATATATTACAGGCGCTTGCGGCACACGAAGCGAACGTCCTGCGCGCAGCCCTGCAGCTGCAGGCTGCCATCCGCGGCCATGAGCGGGCACAGCGTGTCGGTGGCCTTGCGTTGCAGCCAGCAGGTGTAGTCGTTGTCGCCGCACAGCACGGTCACGGCGGCGAAGCCGCTGGCGTCCCAGTACGGCACCAGGCCCCAGCCGGCGCCCAGACCGTGGCAAAAGGCGTCCGCGCCCGCATACGAGGTGCGCTTGGTGGCGTCCGTGGTGTACATGCGGTACTCGTAGCCGTCCTTCTTAAGGTACAGCACGCCGGGCTCGCGGCCGCCGTGGGTCGGGGGCGGAGGCGCTGATGTCGGCAGGAGGGCGAGCGAGGACGGGAGGGAGGGAGAGAGGGACACGCACGTTTACTTGGAAGAGCAAGCAGGAGAGAGGTAGCTCAGTCATGCGTGCTTGTCTGTGTGCGTGTGCGCAATCAGCAAGGTGTTCCATCGGCGTAACCAGCACAACAACCTGTTCAGGCGAACGCTGGTAGGCTGAGCCGGGGGTGACGGGGGTGCGCGCTGGCCCGCGAGAGATCTGTATTCGTGCCACGCATACACATTCGCATGCATGCACGCACTCATGCAGTATCTGCCACTCCGTACATGCATGCAACTATCAATCTTCCCACGAACACGCACGTGCTCACGATCAAGTGCACGTACATGGCTTGTGCGGGCGGTTGCGCTTCTCGCGGCACACGAAGCGGACAGGTTGCTTGCAGCCCTGCTGCACCAGGTTGCCCTCCTGAGTCAGCAGGTAGCAGAGGCCGTCCGCCGCGACGCCGTCCAGCCAGGTGGTGTAGCGCCGGGGCACGGTGAGCTCTCGCACGGCGGCTGCAGGTAAGTGCGAGCGAGCGCGTGCAGCAGAGGTTGTAAGTTGTAGGCGGGGTTGCGCGCGACGTACGGCGGAGATGGGTTTGTGTAAGTCCGTCCGTCCGTCCGGCTGCTGGTGAGGTGAGGCGTGCGCGTGTACACGTGCAGGCAAGCTAAGCATGCTGGCGTTCGTTGCGCCCGCCCGAACAAACGGGACTGTACATCCCGCCAGCCGAGCCGCAGATCGATACCATGCACCATACACCATACACCACAATACACATGTATCTAATGTACCACTCGCTCGTCACTTCACTAATGATGATGTACGTGTACGATACGAGCTCACGCATGTCGTACATGGCGCGGGTGGACGGGCAGGCGCACGCAGCAGCACTGCAGCAGCAGGCCCGGCTAGGTAGCAGGCCCCGCAGTACTACCCCTGCAGTATGATGGTCGGCAGCCCGCTATATATTACATACGTATACATGGCTAGTGGAAGCTTCGGCTGTCGCCGATGGCTGTCACCGATGACCCGCGGGGTCGGATGTAACAGCCCCGCGAAGAATGATACGGACATACCCAGCGACTGGGCCTCGTCCGCCGGTGCCATCTCCAGGCCCCTCAGACGGCAGATCCGCTTGGCGGTCGCCCAGTCGTTGAAGCAGCCCGACGCATCCCACACGTCGAACAGCTCGTAGAGGCGGCGGCCTTCCTTGGGGTTGTAGTACTTGACCAGCTTGTAGTCGTACCGTTCGGGGTGGCGGGGGTCGCAGACGCGGTTCTTGCCGCCGCCACCGCTAGAGGTGGCCTGAGACGCCGGTAAGGCGCTCAACAGCAGCAGGAAGCCAATCGACAGCAGCAGCGCCGCGCGTGCGGTGGCAGCGGCAGCCCTCATCCTGCTGGCTGTCTGGTTTGAACCTGGGCACCGGCGATGGAAAGAGTTGCGGCTGCAATTCAGGAGCGGGCCAGACTGTGATATAGAATGGAGGGCAATACCCACGTTTGTGTTTGACTGAATGTCTTCAAGATGACGAATATGCAAACTTAGGCAACCTTGATGCATTAAACTGGGAGGCAGTCCACATTTATAAGAGTTAAGCGGTGAAGGTATACTACCGTACAATATGGCGGATGGCAACCAACACGTACGGCGGCAGCGTTGTTACCATCTAGTGCGAGCTCGCCCAAGCGAGCAGATCGTGCAGCAGACGGCGCCGTCTGGGATACGACGACCAGGGCGCATGAAGCGGGTCCGTTTACATGTACGATGCGCAAGCAAGGTATAGGCAGGAGTCTCGGATGGGCTGATGGCTTGCCTTGCCTTGCTTCGTTAGTTCGTAGTGCATCGATGCGCGCGGCTCCGTCCAGCGAATGCGTGGGATGTAGGCGAGAAGGTGCATGATGCAAAACCATATTGGAAATATGAAGTGCTGTTGCTTACGTGCGTGGCATGCGGAATGTGAAAACGTGGGTATTTGCCTGACGGTTGGGCGGATAGGGGCGGATGGTTCTAATGATGGTAACAATAATGGTAACAGTAATGGTAACAATTGTGATGTTCTATAATATTTAAATATTGCAAAGCGATTAATATGAGATTTTATTTACTAGTAATTGCGGTGTTAGATTTATTAGATTTCGTGTGTGCAGGTGTGTGCTCGCGATATACGGTATTGGCTATATTATGCTTAGCCTCACGTTATCCAAATCACCAGTACCTCGTATCAATAGGTAAAGGTAATTCTGAATTGCTGCACTTGTAACGGAGAGGAATTTTGTTCCGCGGACGAGGCCTTGCGCCGTTCGTTTTGGGGTCCCCGTCCTATGACCTCCACGAACCTCCGCATGCACAGAGACCCGCCCATAGCCCTATAGTTGTTAATAACGAATAATAACAATGCGTAATAAAGGATGACAGCGATGGTAATACGCCTCAGTTGTAAACCAAGGAGGCTAAGATGTGTTACGGGCGTGGGGTTCGTTGCGCAGGGGTGCGTGGAGAGGTTACCGTATGGGTTTCCCTATGGTGGTGATACAATAACAATACGCTGTTGCACAAACCTAGGCGTGGATGAAGAGGGCGGGGACGGTGAGACACGCTGAGCCTACACCCAGCTTATTACACGGTCATGCCTTGACACTGCTGCATCACCTCCCATTAACTATACATCTCCCCACCGCCAAGTAGTAATCCTACTACTACGGAGGGCCTGGAGGCAATAGTACCGTACCACCGTACCATTAGTATACCGTTCTAAATTGCACGCACCGCCCACAGCGTGCTCACAGCAGCAGACGCATCGCAGGCTGTCATAGCAAGCAGCATAGCAAGAAGCGCCGTCCCAAGCGCCCAACGTAAAGATCGACGTCCACTCATCATCAATCATGATAAAGCTCCCGCGCAGACGCAAGCAAGGTGACGCGCAACGTCCATCCAACATCATATCAAGGAAAAAAACTCCATCCGGTGCAAACGAGTTCTATTTCTTTTGCGACTGGCCTCATACATTCAAAGTGCGCTCCAAATTATTCCACCGGATCGCACCTGCCTGGGTGTCCCCACTGCGGCCATGTGCGGCCCCGGCCACCGTGGGTGGCCTCCGGCGGACCGACTCGGGGCCCAGCGACTTGTTCGTGACATCCCTTTGGGACATCAAATTGGGACATCCCATGAGGCATCGAAAACCAATAAACCAAAACCGTAAGGATCAACTCGGTGACGTGACCCAAACACAAGCCAGCGGGAGCAAGTGTACAGCAGTTGCTCGGGTTCGTATACGTACAGCGCCAACCTCCGAGTGCTTAGATAGATGATTTCATCACCGCCTCCCTCGCTTGCACCGATTTCGTACGGCCTAACTGCTCTATCTATATGGGACGTACTTACCAGGCTGCTGGCAAGTCGTACAAACCGACCTGCTGCCTCCATTGCAGGACAACGACCGACCCGCTCCTGCAGCGGTCCTCCTCACGCCGCGCGTGCAACGTGCTGCAGCCGTACGTCCTGTGCGTGCGTGCCACCGCTGTATCATGTCCGATAAATAAAGCAGTACTGGCGGCGCACAAGGTAACCTTTCACGTGCAAACCCGAAGCTGCGCGAGTGACCAAATATAATATAACGTTTATTATTTCTACAATCTTCGAAACGAGTCTCGCCCCGGCTTGGAGGAGGAACGCACGGGCCAGGATTCCACGGCCTCGGCCGCGCCGTCTGTGCACCGCGGCCTCGCGCTCTCACAAACCCTAGACTCGATCCGTCGTGCCGCGACTCGCGACTTGCTCCACATACTACGACATGTATGGCGACGCGCTTATCACACGCGTCTCCAGATCTGTTCGCCCACTCCCCTCTCCTCGGCCCCTTCCGCCCTTTGCCCCCTGCCTCACTCCCTTTGCGCCCTTCCATCCAGCCTTGCCCCCTTCCTCTCCTCGGCCCCTTCCTCCCTTTGCCCCCTGCCTCACTCCCTTTGCGCCCTTCCATCCAGCCTTGCCTCCTTCCTCTCCTCGGCTCCTTCCTCCCTTTGCCCCTGCCTCACTCCCTTTGCGCCCTTCCATCCAGCCTTGCCCCCTTCCTCCCTTTGCCCCCTGCCTCACTCCCTTGGCGCCCTTCCTCCCTTTGCCCCCTTACTTCCATCCAGCCTTGTGCGCGGGCTCTGCCGGCCCGAGGTGGCCGGCGCTCGCTCGCTCAGTGTGGCAACGAAGGCAGGCCGCCGCAAGTGAGACGCCGCCTGCCGCTTGCTTCTATTGCTTCGCCGATCCATGCCGCCGAGGCGCCGAACGCATGAGGTCCGGTGTAACAGTCGGTCCGTACACCTTTGCGTCACCAATACCAGTATCCTTGATGAATACGCACTATCTCGCCCCTTTTCTGAACCGCAATATCCAACAAGGGTGCAGCGGTGGCCACCTCCCGCTCCATGAGCGGCCTCTATCGTTGGGCTATGTATGACTGGTCTACAGGAACGGGGTGGCTCCCTGCCAGAATGGGCGCGGGGTGTGCTTCAGTGCGGTTGTGGACGGGGCCCCGCCATGAGGGCGCAGATCCTTCTATGCAGTGTGTGGTGAGGAAGCATAGGCTGCTACCAACGATCACCCGCGGGGTCCACATTGCAATAACATCGATACATACCAATAATAATATACTAACAATATATAACTTCCACAACGCAATCTCAGGTTTGTAGTTCTTCGAAAATCACAGCCGCCGGCGCGACCAAACCACAATGATCACGCGCGCAAAAATGCGCAAGTGTGGGTTGGTAGGTAGGCAGGGTTGTGCCATCCCGGCACAAACGAGAAGCACATTTCGATCGGGGTCTGCGGCCCTACCTACCACCTAGGACAGCGCATCAGTGCGTCACCTCTCACCCTCGTGCAGTGCCGCTGGTCGACACAGATATGACCGCTCAGGATACAGCAGGTGTGCTGAACCACAGACCAGTGCATGATAAATAAATACTTTTCGGAAGACGGGCCGCTACTGCTTCATTCCTAACGCATGTGGCACTCACTTGAGCCTATACATGGGCGTCGTACATGTCGCTTTGCGACGTACATACACGCACGACACACGGCGGCCTCCCAAGCAGAAACCAGTCCCAGACACCTACCTGCCATCCGTTGACAACGTACGCCGCCGCCTCGAAGGACCGCCCTAGCACCCGCCTCGCGCGCGTGCGACTTGGCAGCCGCAGACCACGTCCACAACCGCCAGAAGTGCGCACCATAATTCAAACATACGCGTCTCCCCATTCCCGCGGCGGCTCAATTCTCCACTACATACGTCGCTCCGCGGCGGGTACGGGATAGATTCCACGCAGTACGTTGCGGTAGGTACGGCAGGTAGGAGGCCCTGCCGTATTCCCGTGCCCGCCGCTTACCTCCCTCCATCCTGCTGTTACCGATAATGCTGCTGCTTTTGTGTTCCATTGGTGTTCCTGTTAATGCGGTTAGTGCTGTAAGCTGCTGTAACCTGCCTGCTGCTGAACGTCTTCTTCGTATTGCTGAGGCTGCAGCCGGTGAGAGCCAGCAGAGGCTCCGCGAGATGCTGGGGCAGCCAGCGCTTCGCACGGTACTACTGGGATTTCAAGAGGGCCGTACGTCCATTGTACGACAACTACTAGAGAGCCACCGATGCTGCCCCCTACAGTCCCATCTGCGCCAGGGTCAGCTCCTTAACGACCTCCGCCGCCGCCGGTCGGCGCCGCGCGTCCCTGTCCCAGCACCGCACCAACAGGTCTCTCAGCCGCGGGGGGCACCTCTCGAGGCACATGCCGTCCAGCGGCGGACGCAGCCCCAGCAGGGCCACGCGCACGGCGATGCAAACCGGCGTCAAGCCCTGCGGCGGCGCACGTCATTCGAATATATACCGTAACACGTATATGGTGGGTAGGTGCTCCGGAGGATAGCATCAGCACACTTACAGAGTTTGGCAGCGGGGTTCGGGTTTTGGGGGTTTTGGGGGTCGGGTCGGGTTATTGGGCTGGGGTTGCTGGCGTCGGGTTGTGGACAGCAGCAGCGCCGGCGGCGGCGCGCGGGCGAGAATACCACGACGACTCGTCGGACGACGACGACGACGACGACGCGGTGGGCGGGCACGCAATGCGGTAAGACGAGAGCGCGGCGGCGGCGAGCGGCCGGTCCGAAGCGTCCGGGAGCTCCAGGGAGCCGACGGGATTGGTGGCAGACGCCTAGGGAGCCTCAAAATACGGCATCCTGGGCCTTGTATATGGCGGGGAGTAGCTAGGCAGCAGGTACGACAGCTCATACGGCGGCCGTACGTCCGGAAAGGATCCCCAGACGCTCCTCTGCCCACCACACCTCCCAGGGTTGCTCGCCGGAAAGCATCGTCCACAGCAGTACCCCGAACGAGTACATGTCCTGAGCGGCGGGCCGGGCCGGGCGCGGCCGGGCCAAGTGGAGGGGAGGGAGGGGCACGGTTCGGATGCGAGCAAGGGACACTGCAGGTACATGTGGCCAGAGGTGTTGATTAATTCGGTGCACACACAATAATAGTTTGAATGTGCATTGTATGTACGCTAGTTATAACAATATTGTAATAACAATAAAATAATAATAAAAATTTAGTATGTTAAAAAAAGATATGTACACCATAAACGCGGTATGTGCGCCGGGTCTCATCCACCCCCACCAGGTACGTGCGCAGCAGCCACCGCAAGCGCGCGTCGCTGTGCAGACAGCGCCCAACCACGCGGCTACCGGCAGCAGTACAGCGACAGATGTCAATATACATTATGCCCAGTACAGTAGTACTCAAACAGCGAACAGCGCTTGCAGCTATGGATTGCGTGTTAGGCCGGCCCGCAGCCAAACGAACACAGCGTAAATCTATCCGCGCGGGACAAACCGACTTAAGAGTCCAGCAACGCCTGGGCGTATCTTAGACTCAGCCCACTCACCTGCTGACCCAGGCCGTCATACGTCATTTCCGCACTGGCGACGGCCCTTCCGCCCGACCCAGTGACCGACCCATCCACCGACCCACACCGACCCATCCACCGACCCATCCACCAACCCACCCACCGACCCAGTGACCCACCGACCCACCACATGATGCGTCAGGCTTGAGACCTTGAGGTCGAAGCACTCTGTACGGCAGTAGTGCGCAGATAGCTCCGTCAGTTCGGTGATTCGTCGTGGAGGGCGCGAAGGGAGCGAGTTGAGGCGAGGAGGCAGAGTTCCAAACACGCCAGGTAGGGAAGGCAGACGCAGCCAGGCGGCGGGATAGCGACACCGACCCGCGGGTCGCCTAGGAGACAGCGGTACTGCTTACGCACGGCGCGCTGGAGGGTGTGGCGGCGGCAGCCGGTGGCCCGCGGGATAGCGACACCGACCCGCGGGTCGCGACCAGGTGGGCCCCGCAAAGGAAGGTCCGCAAGGGGGGCGGGGCCCAGGGACGCGTAACAGGCAGGGGCGCCCAGGGTATGTCCCGACCCGTTGGGCAAAATTGGATCCCGACCTGGTGATTGAGTCGATCGCTCGGACTCTAAAGTCGATCGCTCGGACAACACGTCGCGACCGGCTGCCTGTATGTCCTAGGTAGCAATACGACGCGCGGAGGATGCTTTTGGGAGCAGAGAGAATATTGTGCTTTGCACACAAATGGCGGTTTGGAGCGCAGGACAGGCTTTTCCACACACCCGACGCGGGGAGACAGCAGCAAGCCACAACTTGCTGGCCAGCGGACAACACGAACTCCCGGACCCCAGTGCACTGCAAAGGTAATGCAACAGACCCTGTAGGACATGACCCAGAGGCCGAGGCCGCGGTCGACCCCACTTGATCGCGCGGCTGGCGCACGTCACCCACCTGGGGCCATGTACGGCGCCTGAAGGTGACCCAGGGCGGGGCGTGTACGGCGGGAGATGGCAGGAAATGGCGGGCGGACAGCAGCAGGTGTGGCGGACGGGGGTGTATGTACGTCAAATCACGCAAGAGGCCGCTGCGGGATGTGATCTGGGCATGAAAACCGTTTCGATGATTGTCACGTGCACCCAGACGAAGGCTGCTTGCACCAAGAAGCGTCCTTGCGGCAGCCCGGGGGCACAGCATGTACGGCACCTGAACATAAGGTTCCCCGTCGCGTCCATGCCCCAACGTTTCGTAGGCTGAGCATGTTTCCCAACGGATCAGAGAAGGATCCACGATGGTTCCACATGCGTGCGTGATGAGTCACGTGTATGTACGGCGCCGACATTACGGCATGGATTCGGCGGCTTCCGTACTCACCGTACCCCTGCAGGGGTGCGCCGTTGGCATTGTGTTGGCCCTCAGCCGCGACAGGCCAAAGTCCTGTACGGCAAGATTCCATGCGGTACGGTTGAGTACGATGAACACCCGCTCGATCCCCTAATATATAATTAATATTATTACATTGACGTGCAGCAGCGCGAGACGCACTCGGAGGCAACAAGGACCGATGATCCCTGTCCCTGGGGTCCGCTGTACCGTTCATTCATTCAAGCACTGCACGCAACACCCTTCGCAACTAATCTCACGTTTCGAAAAGGCGTTGCCGCATCGTCAGCCCCATGAAGGAATCCAAGCAATCAAACGGCCGTGTGAAGCCACAACTTCAAGCACCCGAAGCATCGACGACAACAGACGTGCACGCCCAACAAACTTTTCCCCTCACAACATTTCCAACACATATGTGCATCTTCATATGCAGGCAGGTAGCTCTTTTTCCCGTTCAGGCATTCCTGACTCACCGCCAGCTTGACGATGGGCCGGGGGGAGTCGGCGTTCGTAAGCAGCACGTTGGCGGGCTGGTGTCGTTCCACAGCAAGGTGTGTATGTCGAAATGGGTCGGGGAAGGGCGAGGCATCGCCCGCATGCAAATAATCGTATAAAAAGGGGCACGTTTTGCTTGAAGATGAAATGGGTTTGTTATATAATGAGAAGCACAATGAAATGGGTATGTGCAAGTGTTTGTTCTTGTCGGTGGCAAGGCAGGAGTAGTAGTGCAAGGGGCATAGCAAAGCCCGCCTGCATGAATGGCATGCATGCACATCAAATGCCTGCCCATGCCTGCCAGGTGTATGTGTACAAGCATAGCTGTGCAGCGGGAAAGCCCGCCCTAACCAACCGGCAATAGCCAATAGGGTCCATTCTGCGAGGACCAATCCCGAACCAATCCTCAACATGCCAATAGGGTGCATGTGTAGGCAGGCAGAGCAGAAGTGCGTGACATGCAAGGGCCATAGCTAAGCCCCGAAAATATAACCCGAAGAATGCCCAACATCGATGTATGTGTATGAGTGTGTGGTCATACCCCGCGGAACATTAAAAGGACTGGCCATGAGGTGCCATCACGGGGAGACTGGGCCCAGGACCGACCCATGGGCCCAGGACCGACCCATGGGCCCAGGACCGACCCATGGGTCCAACGGCTCGCCGTCTTCGTCTATCCCAGCATCGACGGTTATTGGTATGGTGCTCTTTTGCGGTTTCGCTGCCTTTTATTGGCAAAAGGGGAGTTGCACTCGGGGGCGAGATGACGGAACAAACCAAACACCGGCCAGCTGCGGCGGTTCCGACTTCCGGCAGTGTGTTATTTAGGCAGGCAGAACAGGAGTGCGTGACAGTGCGTGGCAGTGTGTGGGGAGGTAGGCCTCGGCCCGCTGTCGCCGAGCGTCCTCTGTCGTACGAATGACCCGTGACGCCCACTGTAAGATAGTGTCATTACGTGGTCAGACAGCCATACTCAAATGCCAGGCTCACAGCGCCTGGCGCCATGTGCCAGGAATATATCCGGGGCATGATCGCACGCCGCAGGTACGTACTGCCAGGCACAGCCACGCTAGCTGTCCCTGAGGCTGCTGACCCATCCATGCGAATCATGCCAGCCCATCTACCCATCTACCCAGCGCCTCCGACGACATTAACAACTTGGTATTGGTACATACATACCATACGACACCCGCCCCTGCACTGCACTGCACTGCACCCGACGACGCAGCCCACCTTGACGTCCCGGTGCACGATGCTGGGGTGCAGGTACGCGAGGCCCTGCGCCACCTGGACGCCGATGTGGAGCACCTGAGGGAGCGGGTGAGGTCAGAAGGGTGGGGCGGGGCGGGCAACGGCAGGCGGGGGAATGAATGTGTAGATGAAGTTACAGCGGGGTGCCCGCAGGCAAATCTGCGACCCACTGCCGCAGGCTGCCAATCGCCACTTCCACCTGATAGCAAGAAAACTCACCAATCTGGATACTTACCCGCTATCTTCTTTGAGACCCCCCGTCTGTTTCGGGGTCCGCCTCATCACCGCACAGCTCCGTTGAGTCCGATCCCTACCCCTCCCTACCTCCTGCACGCACCTTATCCAACGGCATCAACACGCCCTCCAGCCGCAGCCAGTCGCGCCCCCGGCCACCAAGCGGCGGCGGCGCCGCCGCCGCCGCCGCTGCCGCCGCGATGTGTCCCCCGCCGTACAAGTACGCTTGCAGGGATGTCTCCATGAGCTCCATCACGAGGCAGACCCCCGGAGGATCCAAGCAGGCCGCCAGCAGCCGCACGATGTTGGGGTGGTTGCAGCGGCCCAGCACCTCCACCTCCTGCGCCAGCTGCCGCAGGGAGCCGCCGCCCTGGCGCGACGCCTCCGCGTCCGCCCCCGCGAACACCGCCTCGCCGATCGCCTCCGCGTCCGCGCCGTCCCGGTCGGCGGCGCCTCCGCCGCCCGTCCCCCGACCGCCGCCCGACCGCGTTCCTTCGGCCGCAGCCGTCGGAATGGGCGTTGGGGGAGGGGTGGTGGGGCTGGGAGGCGCGCTCCAGCACTGCCACGCGGGCGTCAGAGCGGCGCCTTCAGATGGGGGCTCTGCTGCTGCTGCTGCTGCTGTAGCGACGGCGGCGGCTTCGGAGATGCCGGCTGCTGCTGCTGCTGCTGCTGCGGTGGCTGGCGCTGCTTCTGCGGTGGCTGCAGCTGCTGCTACTGCAGCGGCTAAGGCGCCGGGGTGAGCGACAGGGTGCCCGGGGGCTGTCGGTTGCGCGGGTAAGCCGAGAGAGTCTTGGCTGGGCCCCAGGCGCCCCAAGGTTTCATCAAACATGGCAAGCGAAAATGACGACGGCACCAAAGTGTAATCCCCAGCCCTCTCTTCCGTCCATGCCGGATGCGTTGCGAACCAGCGCGGCTCCGGCTCGTGAACCCCATTCGGCCGCGACGACGGCGACCGACCGAAGCACCCTCCCTCGAGCACCTTGACCGCAACTCGCTGACCCCGGAAAAGCCCTTCGTACACCCGGCCGAAGCCGCCCTTGCCCAGAACCACGGGTCGCAGTCGCACGACGTCGCAAGCCGCCGCCGCCGCCGCGGGTTCCGTCGGCACAGATGCCGACGCGATGTCACCGGCGGAGGATATGGACGACGGCGACGACGGCGACGAGCCGCTCGTGTCCGCATCCTGACCCCCGTCGTACATGCCTTTGCTGGCGGCAGCGACGCCGCGCGCGATGGCAGCGGCGGCGTCGGCACCCGCGTTTTCCCCGCCCCGTTCCGTGTTGGATGCGGATGCAGCTGCGGGCGCTGCAGCGGCTCGGAGGGACTCCGCCCGACGAGGGGGACACTGCGGCCCACCACATGGCGGGCGGTCTCCTTTGGGCGGGACGGCGCCGCCGCAGGCCGACGTGCACATGTCGAGCCGCACCCCCAGTTGCAGATCGGCGCGCGGCTTCGTTTCAGGTGAGATCACCACCGCGCAGTAGGGGAGGTGCACCAGCTCCGAAGCCTGGCCGCATCTGGTCGTGCTAGATGGTACGGCAGCTGCCGGCGGAATGTGCGACGAAGCGGACATGCCCATGTCCGTGATGCTGGGCTGGTTGGTCGCGCGGGTGCCGCCGTGGCCCCTGCACACACACACACACATACACACATACACATACACACACATACACACACACGCACACACACGCACACACAGTGGCTCGTATCCGGGCCTGGGCGGGTATGGGTGGGCTTCTCATTAAACACAGTGGCTCGGTTCTCTTTCACACACACACACACATACGCACACACCCCGTACAGTTTGCCTGCCCACGAACACACGTACATGCAGGTTTTTTTCACACACATACACCACCACCATCACCACACACAGATACGGGTTTCGATGCCCTCGCTGAGCACGCGCGCCGGCCGACACGTGCCGCCAACACGACTACCAGTGCTGCGAGCTACCAGTGCAGCGGGCGTCGCAGACCAGACTGCAACCACGAAGCTGCAGCAGGACCCGGAGCACGAGGCGGTGAGTGCGACCGCGCGCGCTGGAAATACAAAAAGCGTGCACCTTGGTGACATGTGCGTGGTAACCCATACCTTGTCTGCACCTTGATGACATCCCACCTATCACCCGTGATAACATCTAAACCCGACCCTCTCTATCTCCTCCATCCGGCTTGACGGCAGCAGCCCCACATACACCTGCCAGCGCAGCGCCACGCCCGAACCGCGCACCTCGATCTCCGGCGAGCCACAGCAAGCCACAACGCAAGACCCAAAGCCCCAGCGCCTGCAAGGCGTGCATGCACCAAGGGGCACACCGATTCGACTTTGACATTTTGACGCGTGCATGTCGTACTGTACGGCGTCGTCCACTACCGGCGTCGGCTACGTGCCGCTCGCGCCTCCTTGCAAGCTTCCGCCTCTTCCACTCCCCGGGCCCCCCTGCCTCCCACCTGCCACGGCGACGCAAACCGCGACGGCCGGAATCCAGCCATGCGCGCCTCCGCCTCCGCCTGCGCTACCGGCGGGGCCCCCGCCGCCTTCAGACCCGTTACCGTTTTGCGACCGAGGATACGCGCCGTCCGATCGCGGGAACGAGTCCGGCAACAGAGGCGGCGGCGGCGGCTGCAGCGCTGCTGACGGGGACGTGAACAGCAGCATACAGGCCAGAGGACCATGTTTGGCGATGCAATCCATGGGCACGGTGCCGACGCACAACCCCCGCGTGTCCTGCAGCCAGAGCTGCCGAGTGGAGCCAAGCAGGCGAGGGAGGGAAGTGCGCGTGAGGAGGGATATGCCAACACGCGGGCAAGGATAGCGTTTCGGATCGCATTTCAGATCATTTCTCTTGTCACGCGAAGATGAACACCCATGAGTACGACAGAGTACGGCACCCACCAGGTACCCCGCCTGGACCGTTAGACTCGCGGGTCGCTGCAGCTCCATCGCATTTGTGGCGTAGTCCACGTAGCGGCCGGTGTACGAATAACAACGGTCGAGCACTTCCGCGTCGGGTGTCGTACTACAGGTGTCGGGCTGCGGCTCCGGAAGGACGTAGGTGTTGGTGCCGGGTAATGCTGGGGGCCGATACCCTATGGTCGCCTGCACCGCTTGGCTGAAGAGCACGGCACGGCGGGGTAGGGCCGGGCGTGGGTGAGTGCGGGCAAGCACCGGCCATGACCGGCCATGCGCGGTGTGTTGGCGGCGGGAGATGCGCACACGGGCACGCTAGGCTCCGGCGCGCGCGGGGCGCAGCGCGATCACCGCACGGCCTCCTCGCTGACAGGCCTCATTTGCGGTACACACAGAAGAAGGAGGAGCCGGGCGACAGGCAACACAGAAGAGGAGGAGCCGGGGAAATATTCGTCTCGACGGACATCGCGCCGAGGGCGAGTGTCCAGGAGTGCCGGAGCCCAGGGGGGAGCCCACCGCGTCAGGGGCTGCCTTCAGGGAAAGTGGGCAACACGAAACACGCACGCGAGTGGGCCTGGCTCGGCCCCCCGGCCGCAAAAACGTAGACCCTCCGGACCCGCCAAGACCCGGCCTCTCCTGCCCCTCCTGCAAAACCGTGCTCTATCTTGGGCCCGCCCGGACCCCTGACCCAGCTCCGCCTCTCCTGCCCCTCACGTACCTGCCCACATCAATTGGGAAACACATCGGCCAAACGAACGCACAGTGCGCTAACTGTACGACAGCCGGTGCGCCGTCGCGGGGCGTCATGTCCAGCATGTCCAGGCCCGGGGCCTGGTTGAACGACCCTGAGCGGAAGCGGATGAGGACCAGCCGTCGCAGCACCAGGAAGACGCCATTGGCCAGCTGGAGCTGTGTTGATAACGGAGGTGGGGCGGGAGGGGAGGGGAGGGGAGATGTGTGGGGGGCAGGCCGGGGGCGGCGGGCAGCAGGAAGCCCGGTCAGGGTGAGGGGTTAGGCGCGGGAGGCGACAGGACGGTCAGGGTGAGGGGGACGGAGAGCTGCTGGCGGGCCAGGCAGCCGGCGCGTCGTCGTGTGTTGGTTGTGGGTGTAAAGCGTCTGGCAGCGGTCGTGACCGGGGACTTGCATAAACGCGAAGGGTAGGCCCTCAACAACCCGGGAACACCTAGCACCCGTTGACGAAGTTAACATCGGACCAGCACTGACATGAAAGTGCGCAAAGGGAGCCCGGCCCATTCCGACTGGAATTGAACAATAATGACCAGCGAACATGGGCGGCAGGCCGCGCCGCAGTTGTCGCCCGCAGTTCATGCCGACGCGCAGAGGAAAGCCGAGTTAAGGGGTTAGCACACCCAGCTTCTGAGCAGCGATGAATGGTCCGCAAAGGAATGCCGTACGACTCCACAGTTAAGAGGCTGCAAACCGTTGTGCGGGATTGAATCGGCAGCGCGGCGCAGAAAAGCGAGCGCGGGATAGAGAAGGTCAACGTCGGGCGTGAGACGGCGGGATTGGCGGTGTAAGTCCCGGCTACACTCCCCCCCGGGCTCCGCTGTAACATCCTTGATCAAGTGTGAAAAGTACGGCGTGTACGACAGGGCGGTCTGAGCTGGAGTCAGGTCGGTGACAGAGTGACAGGAAGGATGGGGAGCTGGCGGAAGGTCCACCCGGCCGGTGCGACACTGTCATGCCGACTCGCCCCAAACCCGCTAATAAGACCAGCCATGCGGGGGCGGTTTATTTTCCGCAGCCCGGCAAGCCACTTTTGTGTACGACGACGGCGTTGCGCGGTTAAGATTGCCAAGTTGATGTGCGTGCTCTGAAGGGAGCTCGAGGAAAGCCCATGGGGCCCAATGCCTTTCAGATCAGCATCCGCGTGTTTAGGGGAACGGTCAGCTGCGGACGAGCTCGAGAGGTAGGGCTGACGGACACGGGGGACGCGAATCTATCCTTCTGCAGACCGATAACAACGTCGCGCATGGACTCGCCTTCCGGCGGACGAACGCCATGTCTAGGACTGCAGTGGCGCTGTCGATGGTGAAGTTTCGCCTCAGCAAAATGACTGCAGGCGGCCAGTCGCTGTCCACGAGCGTCATATTGCCCAGCAATTGCGCAGTAGTCACTTGGGGGTCAGCAAGCGCAGCGGCCAAGTCAGCTCCGTTTCTGCAAAGGACTGCTAAAGCCTGCCCCAACTGATCAGCTGCCAAGGTTTGCGACGCGATAATGTATAACATGTAGCAAAGAGCCGGTGAAGCTGACAAACGAGACAAGGAATTGAAATGCATGGTGATGCATGGAAAGCTTGAATGCGCAGTTGCGATGCAGAGTCATGCGTTGCATAAGTTGCATTATAGCGCTGCCAGGCCATAACATTGGTAAAAGCTCGTCATTTCTCATTGGATGATTGCAAGTCGTTCAAGAATACAGAGTACGGTACTGTATATGATACGTCCAAATCACCGTAACCTTCCCCGCAACGGACATCCGTCAAAGGCCGCTCATCACGATCTTCCCGCACCAGTTACCATCGTAACCGTTTCACGATCTCCGCCATATCCGTTCACCCGACCATCCTTCGAGTTTGAGGGGCCATGTGACTGGCCGGACGGTCAGTACAACATGTAACATTCCGTATAACCTTCCCGTGCGAAGCACCGCGTCCTACTCGAGGCCCATGGAGGCTCAAGCGACAGGTCAAATAAAGATCCCCTTACGATTCTTTTATTTGCTACAACTTGTATTCCGTCGGATCAGTAATGCCATTTCCGTTTTTTCAAGGGTACGCGTCTCCGCGTGTTTTGTAATGTGAGGTTCTCAAAAAGTGTTATTGCTTGGATTGGCCCTGATTGACAAACACCTTCAGGGGTTAAGCTAGAAACTGCTACCGGCGGCCGTAAAGTCGCAGGATGTCTCCATTTTGGATTCGTATAAACTTGTCATTGGGTGATAGCAAATCAGTCAAAGTTACAGAGTACCGTACAATAGTATCGCGTCCTACCTGAGGCCCACGGAGGCTAAAACGACAGGCAAAATAAGATTCCCTTACAAACGTTTATTTGCTGCAACATGTATTCCGTCGGATCAGGAATACCATTTCCGATCTATCTTCACTCGAGCAAGGATACGCGTCTCCGCGTACTTTGTAATGTGAGGTGCTCAAGTAGTATTATTGCTTGGGATTGATTGACTCACGCTTGAAGAGGGTCAGCAAATAAAGAAGCTGCCGCCGACGGCCGCCAATCAAAGTCAGTGAGCATGGTGACGGCGAGTAAAGCCGTTTATGTGCCGCAAGGGATGAAATAATTTACAGCCAATTATGTGCCATCAGGTATGATGGTGACGATGATGACGATGACGATGATGATGTTATTACAAGCTTCTTGAGCTCGTAAGGCCCAGACGTGACAGGAGGTTCATGGACCACGAACCTCAACAAAATAGAGATAGAAAGAAAAATAAAACAAAATAATGGAGGAACCAATTAGCGGCTGAGAATGGAACGAGGTATGGATATAAATATATCGTACGAAAGTTGGCATTAGATTGCATGCCATTTCACACGTACGCGTCGCCATGTCTTCTTTCGGGGCCCGATATGAAGCGCATTATTACACGTACTTAAAGCACATGTAAAGATGTATCATGTAAAAACTTGTCCTTTTACAATTGGTACTACGGGTACTGTTCTGCACGCCATCACGGTCAGACGGAGCCCAAAAAGGTAAATCTGTATACGTAATAATTTTTCAGGTGACAGGATGCATGGTAACGCGTGCACGTTTCGTTACGCACGTTCGCTTTCTTACACACTCCCGGTCGGTACGCGTTTTCATGGCCAACGTTTGTCATGAAAACGCTCTACTTTCAGTAAATTAAGTTACAATAAGCCATCTGCTGCAACAAATAATCGTTTTCAACTGGGATCGCTCTGTCTGGATGGAGGTGCTACTGGGGCAAATACCATCATTGCGTTAGCGTAGGCCGTCGTTGACGCGAGCATTATTACAGCGCAACGCGGTCGACGGAAAACGTGGCCCAACGCGCTCTAACGCGCTCCTAACAACGCAGGTTAGCCGTCGTCATATATATGTATGACACACTGGATGAAGGCGGGGTTACACGCACTAGATAGGGATAGATCGAGGTACCCCAACTTGGAACCGTAGCGTAGCCCTACTTCCAACTGACATACACTAGACATGCAAGCAATCAGCAATCACCAGAGCAACGGGTCTCGATTAACACCGGCCCCCCCTCCCAAACACACACATCTGAGGCCCCGTGTGGGGACAACCCGACATTTACTGTTGTAACATACACCGCAAGGCGTGTGCATAGTTGTATTTACAATGACTGCCAACTCGTCCACACAACTTTTGTGTACGTCTTCATCCCAAACACACTGGCTTGGATCGCCCCATAGTGATACGAAATCGGCTTGATGCTCCAGTGATCCTCAATCATGCGTGATTACGTGGAGATGATGGTTTCGCTGCATATACACGCAATACATCAATATGTAGACGATGATGTAACGAACGAGACATAACTAGTGGAGGGATGGATAGTAACTACTACGGTTACAGAATGTTCATCAAACACACAGGGCACATACACAGGGCAAACAACATTCTTCTATATGACATTAAAATAACAATGTTTATGAAATAAACAATATATATATATATGCTGAATCGGCTATATTATATTATATAACCCCTGTACTATACTATGTTATATTATATTATATATCTTATCTTATCTTATCTTATCTTATCTTATCTTATCTTATCTTATCTTATCTTATCTTATCTTATCTTATATTATATTATATTATATTATATTATATTATATTATATTATATTATATTATATTATATTATATTATATTATATTATATTATATTATATTATATTATATTATATTACATTATATTATATTATATTATATTATACCAGCTGAATGCTCATTATTTCGCACATTTAGCATGTAATAATATATTTTTACTTTCCATCCCATCGATGGCTGCTGCTGCAGCTTGGATGCAACGGGCCCGTCATGCACCTTTGGTTATGGTGCATGCATGGAACGACAACAATAGATAGCAGCAACAGGCTAAAAACAGTACGGAATGACGACGTGATAATGAGAGCGGAACGATGGAAATTTCATATATCGAAGCGATCTATCCAAGATATATATGCACGCAATTCGTTACACAAATAGCAAGTAATAAGAGCACAGGCAAATGCTTACTTAAAAATGTAAAAACAACCTCCAGGATACGCGCCCAAAGCTGAAAAAGAAAAGACCTTGCCAGACCACGTGTTGCCGAATTTGTCGAATGCGCTGCAGGACAAATTGTCGAAGCACCACTGCCAGATGTCTTTGAAGCATGTCTCATTTAAGGTGCGAGCTGGAGGGACTGTGACTGTATTGACTGCCACATCTGAAATGACGTAGTAGTAAGGCATAGATGGGCACACTGCGTGCGTGCACACATAAGGCAGCAAACGAACATAAAGGTAGGGCACCGGTTATTAGCACCGGTTGAGGGAAGCGAGGAGGGAAGAAGGTGATGTACGTACCTACCTCCCGTCGCTCCCGCGAGCCACGCACGGCATGCACGCCCTTTCCAAAGGCGAAAGGGAGTGCATGTCTTTGCGGCGCTGAGGTATAATGTAAATTCTTTGCAAATAATTAGCGTCAGTACGGTATTATTATAAATTGAGGTTCGTTCGTACCGCAACGAATGATGACGAATGGTCAGGACGAACACGCACGCTTAATAAGCTCGCTCGCATGCATGACTCACTGGGTTTGAGGTAGCTGCAAGCACCCGGTTTATTGTTCTCAATGACAGCGCCCACCGTGTAGCCACCGTCCGAGTTCCAGGAGGTGCAGCGCGGCTCGAACCTGCATGCACACAGATATGTGAAATGAAACAGCTACCATATTCAATGGAAACAGCAGGACACGCATGCACACGGGCAAATAACACATAGCTAGCTATGTAGCCAGCCACCTAGCTACTCCAACCATCCAGCCCAACTGCAGTAGTGTAGCTCGCTCACCCAGGCGGCAGCGACTGAACTGTAACAACGAACAACGAGCCAATCTGATACCTCAGCCAATATAAATGAGCAAATCCGATTACCGCATTAAGTCGATCCCACCAGAAAGAAGGCTGGGGGTAAGTACGGAAGGCGCGTCCATCATGTATATTATTATTATTTATCGTTCGGCCCGCTGCATGGGCCTCCACCCGTTCCGACACCGACATGCAGTCAACCGAAGCAGCAAGCAACGAACTAAATACAAACTTGCCCGTATGCACACCTCGTTCGTCCTCGCTATCGTATGCATCGATGTATGTGCGTCTGGATCGATGCAGCCCGCCCAGGCATGGTGTCGCACAACTGTACCCACCCCGCCCCCATGCATGTACGGTGGCTGGATGAAGTAGCTATAGTGGATGCGTACGTGCACGTATGCATATCTATGGATGCATGGCTGGGCGGGTGGTGTGCGCGCGGAGTCCTGTACATCTTTGTGGATGCGTGGTTCCTATAGATAGATAGATACGCGACGTCGCGGAGTCGACTCCGTTATCTGGGCCCGTTGGAACGCCCGGATGGAGATGGTCGGTCGTGTATTGGTAACCTTGCTTTATTACTGGCACGTAAACCCTAGATCCACCGAATTGGCCATTCCCAAAGGCATCGAGTCTGTGACCCTGAGGTCACCGGTTAAATCCGGGTCGGGACAAAATGGTTGAGAATTGGGGAGTCCCGCTTGGACAGCCCGGCTCTTCAGTCGGCGCGGGTCCGAGTCCGCCCCCGGTGTAAGTGGCCTTGAGCCACGGTTAAAGGGATAGCCCGGGATGTGCGCGTCAAGCGGGTTGGGCCAATGAGTCCGGCCACGCACCAGGAGACGGTTTCGGGGGCCTGGTAACACGGATAGGGGCCGCAGGCGGATACCTGCGTGAACAAAATTCCGGTGACCAATGTCGACTCCCAACCCTTAAATCGGCGGTCCCCTTAACACACGCTTGGGCTTAGAGGTCCAGGAGTAAAGCTGTCTTTCTTTCTTTCTTCCTTACCGGCATGTACACTGGCATTCTGTCCAGAGATCGGCGGTTCGAATCCCCGTCCCCTCACCGCCGTGTGATTTGGCGGGTCTGGCGCGGTTTCCAGGAGAGGCAATCCTGGCGCGCTGGTAACCTGGTGTAGTGGCCGGTATGGCTGCGTGACCCCCCCCGCGGGTGATGGAGGATGGGTGCGCAGTCCTTGGTAGGGGTGGATGAGATGAGGCGCCTATGAGCTATATATCTGGGCCCGTTGGAACACCCGGTCGGGATACGGGTCCACGTTGTAACGGTTACAAAAAAATGTACTACTACGTAAACAGACATACGTAAACAGACATACGTAAACAGACATATGTATTATACGTATACATGCATGTGTGTGTACCTGCAGAATTCGGCAGCATCCGCTGCGCTGCCGCGAGATCCGGAGGCGAAACCGGCGACTCCGCCCACGGTCGAGTAGACCACATCCTCGACAGTTATGTACGGCGGCTTGTCCGGGCAGCTTGCTGTACGTACGTACGGGCAAGAAATATGGTCGGATTCAATCGTTAGTTGGACAGTAGCGCTACGTAGCAAAGTCACGTGTGTAGCAGGCAGGTAGGGAGGCAGGATGGATGCGTGGATGGATGCATGGATGGATGGATGGATGGATGGATGGATGGTGGCAAGCAAGGATCGGAGGTAGCTAATAACTACATACGTAGCTAGCTAGCACCGACAAAAGGTATGGCCGGGTATGTACGATGGATGGAGGGTCGCGCGCAACAAACAGGAAGGTCGGTAAGCAATCAAGCAAGCAGTAGCGAGCAGTGCCGCGTCCGCTGCTGCTAATTATGCGCCCGCGTGCCTATTAATACATTATTTAAGAATAGCCGACCCGAACGCATGCCTTTTCCAATGTCGTCGGCGGCCACCCGATGATTGCCTAGATAGCGGCGTGTATATATCCTCGCTTCGCTTGGCCGGATCTGCTGGCGTCCGATATGCTCGCTCCTATAGATCATTCTTACCGTGCTGCAAGTATTCATTAGTCTATCCTCATTACTGTGATAATCAACAAACGAATCCTTCCTGTATGCATCGCGCGCATTCGCTCGGACGCTCGTTTCGTAGCGACAATTTTCTTGATACCGACCATTCAACTTTCGCAAACGAATATGGAACAGAACAGTTTTATGCCGGTAAACATGGTTTATGAAGTACTGCAGCTAGTCGATTGCTTGCTTACCGTCAGCGACGATGCTGCGCCCAGGGACAGCTGACAACACAACCGTCAAAGCCAGCAAGAACTTCATCAATGTCATTTTGTTGTAAATAAAGCAAAACATGTGGTCCGAGCGAGCAGTCAGCTCCAAGCCTGTGACACCAATCGACCTACTTATTCAAGGAAACACAATGATTGGACGTAATTCGCTGATGCAAACGTCCCCCAAACCCTGTGTCCTTCAATTCTAAAAACAATAGTTGGAGCTTGTGGCCAGTTTTATGGCGATTGCGTAATCAGTTTCGACAATGGGCAGTACGATCGTCCACGGAAGATTCGATATGGCGGGCGCGTGCCTTCGTATGTAGCACATATAACAACAAAGCTGATTCCATACATCTTATTTGCATCAGTGTTTGCAATGATATCTTCACAATATTTGAGCTGCAGGACACTTATGAGTAACTTGTGGTAGTGCTTCGTTCAGGCAGCCCGGGTTCGGCGTACGTTCGGTTGATGAGGGTTGATGACGAAAAAATGACAGTCGAAAGTACGTACTGTGTCAGTCAGCCCTTGATTAACGGTAACAATGTATAATATGTTCACAAATACTAATATTTGATGAGAGTTCAGTGCCCATACTATCCCCATCCCCTTGTATATTGTGACTGACTAACACAGTAAGTACTTTCGCCATCGCCAACCCTGAGCCGTGGGTGGATGAGGTCCACGTCACGTCGTGCCCCGCGACTGACACGCGCCTAGCCCAGTTTCGGGTTTTTCGAGCATGTAACCTTCTCCTAGTCATCTCACTACGATCTTCTTCCAGAACCTCTAGACTGTCGTCCTCTGGCGCGGTCGTATTTCGCCGTCATCAGGGATCGCACTGGGGACTCTTAGGTCCACAGCCTAGGTTTAGTCTCGATACCATATGTAGTAGGTGAAAGCTGGCAAAGGCTTCTCGAGATACTGGGACAGTGCTTTGCACCGTATTTGAGGAGCAGGGCCGACCATTGTACGACACCTACTACATGATCAATGCTCGCTGCATGCGTGCGTGTGTCTGCAGCAGTTTGCTTGCGTGCGTGGGGACCCACGGACGTCGATCGCTCGGCTGCGTGCGCACTCTAGAGTGCGTGAAGAGATGCACGGGGGGTGCGTGCGGGCGTGACCGATCGGTCGCGACCCATGCCAGTGGTAGGTCCTGAGCCGATCTAGGTAGCGTTGCCGTCAACCTGATGATGACGTGCTGCTCGCTGGTTCGTTCTTGTGCGTTCTTGTGGTACCCCCCATACATATGCACAGCGAGTGCTCCCTGGGGGCGCTGCCCTAACACGCCCTCGGTGATGCCGTGCGTGGCCATTTGACAAGGTGATGACCTGGGACCCGGCTCGCTCGGTTACAAGCAAGGGTCTTGGAGCGAGCGCATGTACCGTACGTATATACGTGCGCGCGTTGGCCCATCCAACGCAATTGTCCGCTTCGGGCGGTACATACTAGTCTCCCGTCCATTGCTTTGCTTGTGCAGCGTCATGCACGTGGATTTAGGCGTTCGTTCGTGCGTTTTCTTGGGCCTACGGCTCGTATGGGTAGTTGAAAAGGCATGGGGGAATGCATGCACCCGCCCCCAACCATGTAACACACAAACAAACCCACATGTGTGGGCGTGTCTCTGCCAGTTGCATATCACGCACAATTATTGTTTTGCCCGCCTGAGAACACACACACACACACACACACACACACACACACACACACACACACACACACACACACACACACACACACACACACACACACACACACACACACACACACACACACACACACACACACACACACACACACACACACACACACACACACACACACACACACACACACACACACACACACACACACACACACACACACACACACACACACACACACACACACACACACACACACACACACACACACACACACACACACACACACACACACACACACACACACAGACACCTGTAGCATAGACACGTAGGAAATAAAGCTCCGAGCAAGGTTTATGCGTCTGGCTGTTGTATATGTGCGTGCACGATCAAACACGCCTGCACTGCTGCCTAACAATTAAACCGAACACTCGTGTAGCAATAATAGTAACAAACCATTCCAACCGTTGGACTTGCATGGCACCAACTATCAACGAACAAAAGAACATCAACAAGCGCGCGCGCCCACGCAGCAGTCATCCATGTCTATCCATATACCTAACTAACACGACCGCAACTTATTCGGCGGCAGCAGGGCGAGGTCATTTATACACGCACCAGCGAGCATCCATCCATCCATCCATCCATCCGTGTGAGTGATGATGATAAGCGAGCGAGCTTCACGGCAGCCGTTGTCCCCAGCAGTGCTGTTAGTTGTCCCCAGCGCCGTCGTCCACAGCAGCAGCGAGACGCCGCCGACATACACGCGACGCCACTTAGCTTCCCGCCGCCCGCCATGCATAGGCATGGCGCGTTAGCAAGCAACCCGCTCGCCGCCATGCAAGCATACATCCGTCACCGCCCGGGTGGACTTCGTTATTCTGCGCATCCAAACCACCTTGAAGGGAGGGGTGATTAATCCAGTATAACAGTCATAATGCCTAGCTATTACCAGATGAGCCCATACGCAGGCGCGCAAGCTGCCGCCACCGGGGAAGCCAAGGGGACATACGCCCACAGCCGACCTCGAATCAACTCCGTGACCGCACGTTGCTTACGTACCCCGCCGCCCCCCTTGCAGCTGGCTAAATCACCTCCCAAGCGACCCGAGCGTATATATATATATACGTAGTCATTATTATTCTTCTAAACTGTAAATGATATTTACTAAACTGTTTCATTCAGCAGGCTGTCCGTGCGTCCATGATTCGTACTCTACCTATCTAAGCGTTCGACGTCATCCGTCATCAGCGAACATCATCAGCACCACCACCATCAATATCCCCACGAACATGCATCTGCATTCGGCGTCAGCAACATCAGCGAGCGTCCGTCATCAGTCCCACTCATCGATAAGCGGGGCACCACAACAAGCCGGCAGCAGTGGGAATAGCGGGGAGCAACGAGCTCGCTCCCGACAGCAGCATCCCCACCCCTGCGTGGCCGTACACACATCGATCCCTATCCATTCCCGCCGCCCTATGCGTCACCACCACCAGCAACGACGAATCTCCCGGCGATGCAAGCCAACTGCATGCCTTCCTTCGAAAAACCACTAGCAATGACGATTCCCTCGCTGCACTCGCACGCATGCAGCAGCGCCGACATTATGGCATGCACATCGCATCCCAGCAGGATCTGCATTCCTACGTAGCACCTCTTGAATTCCTGTATTTACCCGTATGTATATCGCATGCATGGCAGCGAAAGAGTTGAAATGGCATGTCTGCACGCACATAAATACAGTCATGCTGCATGTACGTACGTACGTACTTATGCGCCCAGCCATCCACGCGCCACGCACGCGCTGCGCTGCTCCCTGATGCACAGGCACGCACGGCACTAGATAGCAACTGCCGCACGCCGCATGCTAGCATGCATTGTTGGTTTTCAGCAGATTCAGTCGATCGATAGATAGAGCCGCTGTGCCGCTGGATGCATTGCTCCTGCGGCCCGCCGCCTCGAGGAAACACACACGCGCTGGTCGTCCGTCCGCTTTCGATACAACAAAAACAGACGCACGTACATATGCCATATATAAGCAACCACAAAAGTTTATATACATACATATATGCGGCTGTGGCTGCTTTTATGGTTGGTGCCGGCAGTGCTCGCCGTGCCCCAAGCAAACGCACCGACATTCCTCACCCCTTTTTGTATGCCAAACATGACCGCGAAAACCCACTTGTACTCGCTCCGCCCAGCCACCCAATATATATCACAGCGACGAATCAGACCTCTTGCCGTGCATGATCGCAACGTAAGGCAATAAGAAACCCTTATTAATTATTGGATCCATCTGCCCCGCCCTATAGAATCCAGTTGTCCAGCTGACCCCGAGCCGAACCGGACCCCCCCCACCACCACCAACTCCGCAGCCGGCCACCACGCACGCACGGGGCCCCGCCACCGCCTACACCGCGCGCCGTCCAGCCATCCAATGCGCTCACGACGGTCGAGCTGCTGGATGGTCGTGCTATCCGTTATCGTGCTGCTGGTCGTGCTATATATCCGTTAACCAGCGCCGCCGCCGGTCCGGATCGATCGTTCTGATTCGTTCCCAGCAGCTCCTACTTCTCGCCGGTGCTGCTCAGGCCCCGGCCCATGTCCCCCATGCACGCCCCCACCAACTCGTTGCCCAGCTCCTGCAGCGCAGCGCCCAGAAGACCGACGCCGTCCACACCTAGGAAGCCCGCGGCCGCGCCGCCGCCGCCAGTGCCGCCAGTGCCACCGCCGCCAGTGCCGCCGCCGCCAGTACCACCGCCGCCGCCGCCAGTGCCGCCGCCGCCACCGCCGCCGCCGTTTCCGCCTCCACCGCCACTGACGAGTAGGCGGTCGGTGCGGCGGCGGCCCAGCAGGGTTACAGACTCCGACCCTGAGGAGGACTCCACCGCCGCCTCCGCCTCCTCCGGCCGGGCTAGCGGGGCTGCTGCCCAGCTCAGCACCCACAGTTCGAGCTGCTCCTGCACCCCCTTGAGCTGCACGGGTCCCAGGCTCCTGGCCTCCACTCGGCCGCGCAAGGAGGGACGGACCGCCTCCCACACCGCGCCGCTGACCAGCAGCTGCGGAGCGGGCGGGTGGGCAGTCGGACAGAGTTCGGTCGGTTGGATGGTGGCGGGTGGACAGATATATTGTGGCGGAGGGAGGAGGGGGAGTATGAAGAGGAGGGGGAAGAGGAGGAGGAGGAGGAGGAGGGGGAGGAGGAGGGGGAGGAGGAGGAGGAGGAGAAGGAGGAGGAGGGGGAGGGGCCGCCGTGCGCATCCCGCAGGGCTCTTGATTGCAAGCAAGGAACAGGCACCCACCCCGGAGCAGATACGGACCGTACTGCGATCTCTGATCTGCTGCGCCCCAGCAGCTTCAGCAGCGCCCCAGCCCATCGGGGGCTTGCTACCCTGTAGGATCTAATTTATATTAGGTATCATACATATATATAGATAGAGAAAGAGAGAGATGTGTACAGATACGTCATATATACATGACGTAATACACGTGTCCCCAGGTGCCTTCCGGTGCTGCTATCAATCACGCACCGCTATTTATGACCGAGCGAGCACGGCCCCCCCATCACGCCACTCGCTCACCGAGGCAGCCTTGGCCTTGGCGGCGATCCGAGCCGCCCGGTTCATCGGCCGGCCCACGTAGTCCAGCTTGCCGGTGCGGGGCACCAGCCGCACCATGGCCCGGCCGTAGTCCACACCGATACGCAGCCGCAGGCCGCGCTTGGCCAGGACGCCACCTGCGCGAGCGGATACCGCAAGGGGGCAGGGGATGGGGGCGGGGGGTTTATAGGAAATTGGTAGACGTATTTATACTGTGAGCGAGGGGGTGGGGAAAGCTGCTAAGAGCGGGAGGGCGGTGAGGGCGGTGAGATAGGAGAGCCGTCGAGTGATCCATTGACCAACTGGTTGGTTGGTTGGTTGATGGATTCATGGTGGGGTGCTAGTGGTGCGGGCTGCGGGGTGATGTGGACGGGCGGGTGACGATGGCGTGATGTCGGTAAACGAACGAATGCTCCGCGAGAGGGAGTTTCTGACCGGGGCCGGCGCGCGGGCTGTGGTAGTGTCGTGGGACGGCGGGTTCTTTCATGGCCGAGGTCTGAAGGTCGACGGACGAAGGGCGGATCCGTGACGGGATTGGGTCGGTGCTCAGGGCCGGGGCGTACACTGTAGCTACGGTACCGCAATATCGTACATCCCCGATCCTCAACGTCATGAGGGCCGGGCCACCCAGGCAGCATTTCCAAGTAAGACGTTAGGACAAATGAAGAGATGGCCGGTATAAAAGAGCGCAAAGGTGCCGAAGAGCTAATCGGCCAGCCCCGCCCGGTCCGGGTGCATAATGGTTTACATATTGCCGTACTCGCCGTACCCACCGTACCCGCCCGTGGGACGACGCGGCCCCGCGCGCCAGTACGATCGTCGCCCCCGAAACACGCACACGCACGCAACCAGCACAGCTTCCCTTCCTGTCCATACGACATGAATGCCGTACATACCCATGTCGTACATACATCCGTACCTTTCCACACCTCCTCCGTCAGCTCGTGCTCCAGGAAGCCCTCGGGCCACGCCGCCGTCAGCATCGCCTCCAGCACCTCCAGCCCCCACCTGACCGCCCTCACTGGCGACCCAAACACCAGCACCCAGTGGCCGCCGTCGCCCGACACCGCCACCACGTACCCCCCCAGCCGCGCCGCCGCGTCATTGGCGATCCGGCGCAGCAGCTCTATCGCCGCCGTCACGGGCGCCGACTCTTGGGAATCGTACGACGCGTAAGCCTCCTTGAGCATCTTGGCGGAGCTCCCGCCGCCACCGGCGGCGGCGGCGTCAACGGCGCCGCCGCCCCAGCTGCGGCGGACCCCGCCGCCCGCCGTGTCCGTGCTGCCGGCGGAGCCCTCCCGGTGAACCAGGTGGTCGAGCAGGACCTTCTCCCAGGCCAGCAGCGTCTCGATGCCGACGACGTTGCAGAACACCGGCGCCAGGGCGCCCGCGGGGGCGGAGAGGCAGCCGGGGACGAGCTGCCGCGCGGTGCGGATGAGGGCGGGGAGGACGCCCAGGCGAGGCGCCAGGGAGGGGCTGACGGCGCAGTAGAGGACGCGGCGCTGTTGGTACGACGTGGCGCCGGCGGAGGCGCAGGCGCCGGCGCTGGCGGCGGCAGCGTCGGGGACGGAGGTGGGCATGGGCTTGAGGTGTGGCGTCGCGTCGCCTCCGCCTCCGCCTCCACTGCCCGCGGCCGCTGTTCGCCGCCGCGATACGGCATGCATGGCGAGGGAGGACGTCGAATGCCGAACGAGGACGAGTAATAAGAGTGATGGCGATGCCGGTGATTGCCCGGCCACGACCGAACGATGGTCGTGATGATGACGACGGCATCACACCGAAAAACACACAAGGGAGTAGAAAGTTAAGAGTATGCGTGTGAAAGGTATGACAGACGCAAACATGCCCAAGTATTTTGGTCCTTGGTTTGGGTCGGGCGGGTCTTTTCTCTCAACACAGCCTTCCCGAATCCCGACGCGTCCACAAACCCAAGTTTCGCTCCTGCACCTGCCACGCACCTGGCCCCGCTCCCCACAGCTTCGCACACCATGTCCACCCTTTGTCTGTAACCGCTTACCGCCTCCCCCGCTTTATTTACCATATTTAGCACCCGCCTCCCATCATCATCACGCCCCCTCAAGGGTTTGCTTACCACTCCCCCCCATCATCACGCCCCCCGCCCCCCCCTGCGGGTGCTCACCCGGTACGTAGATCAGGTGCTCGCTCAGGTTCAGGATCATGACCTCCCGGACCTGGCGCTCGCTGTCCTCCGACCGCAGCTCCTGGTAGCGCTGGAAGGCGTGGCCGCTGAGCAGCACCACACCGCCCTGGGGGCGCGGTAGTGGGCAGGTGGGCACCACCACCGTGCTAAACAGCTGTGCTAACTGAAGAGGCCTGCAAGCTGATGCTACCGATTTCGGATCACTGCAGCTACTCCTCCACTATCCCTCCCCTGCCCTCACCGAGGCCGCGTCCGCCACGTCCTTGCATGTGGCCAGGAAGTCGCCGGTGTACATTGTGATGGCCACACCGTCGCGCATGGTGGTGGTGATCTGCGACACGACGGCAGGGCGGGCACACGGGTGGGGATGTTGCTGGTGGTTGTGGTTGTGGTGGTGGTTGTGGTGGTGGCTGTGATGGTGGTTGTGGTAGTGGCTGTGATGGTGGTTGTGATGGTGGTTGTGGTGGTGGCTGTGGTGGTGGCTGTGGTGGTGGCTGTGATGGTGATTGCGATGGTGGTTGTGGTGGTGGCTGTGATGGTGGTTGTGGTGGTGGCTGTGATGGTGGTTGTGATGGTGGTTGTGGTGATGGCTGTGATGGTGGTTGTGATGGTGGTTGTGGTGGTGGTTGTGATGGTGATTGCGGTGGTGGTTGTGTTGGTGGTTGTGATTGTGGTTGTGATTGTCGTTGTGATGGTGGTTGTGTTGGTGGTTGTGATGGTGGTTGTGGTGGTGGTGGCAGTGTTGGTGAGCTCGACGAGGCAGCTGCGAGACCTGTGACCCAACGTAGCGCACCGAGGTACGTTCGGTCCAGCAGCCAGGGGCACATCAGGTCAGGTCAGGTCAGGTCAGGTCAGGTCAGGTCAGGTCAGGTCAGGTCAGGTCAGGTCAGGTCAGGTCAGGTCAGCAGGCCCCTAGTGGCGACCTAAAGAAATATGACCGCAAGGGCCTAACTACCTTGCGTGAGCGCAACTTGGAACACAGCGGCAAGCTCTCGGTTCGCACGCGCGTAGCATTTCATTCCATCCCCACCGCGGCACCCGGCCCCCCTCCCGAACAGCTGCATGCCGCCGACGCCCTGTTGCACCTAGTATCATGCACTCCGCCCCCACTCCAGATTTCCCACTCCAGAATCAGCACTCCGCCCAACTCCAGAATCAGCACTCCGCCCAACTCCAGAATCTGAACTCCGCCCAACTCCAGAATCTGCACTCCACGCTCCGGGATCCGCCGCACGCCTCACCCACCTCGTGGACCTTGAGGTCTGAGTTGATCCCCATCCGCACCCTCAGACCGCGGAACACCAGCTGCCGCGGCGCCTCCGCGGGACCCCGCCGCTCGCTGACGTCCTCGCCCGACGGCACCGGCTGCAGCGCCCGGCTGTACGACACCGGTCCGCCAGGCGACCCTGCCTGCGCATCCGCCGGCTCGCAGACATCGTACAGCCGCCTGAGGAGTGCCTCCACAGTCAGACCGCCGCCGCCGCCGGCGGCGGCGGCGGCTAGAGATGCCCAGCCGGACGCCGTACGATTGTTGGCCTGACGCACGCCCTGACTCGTATCTCCCACAGCCTTATTGGCGGCGGCGGCGGAGGCGGCGATGGCCGCGGCGGTGGTTGTCCTGGCGTTCGCAGCCGGCGACAAGGCGAAGTTGTGGCCCCTCAGAAGGTGCGCCCCTACCGCGTTGAGATTGTGCCACAGCGCGTCGAAGACGGGCTGGCCACGCGAGGAGCCGACCAGATGACTCAGGAAGCGCTCACCGGCGGCCTTGGAGCGGGAGAACGTCTCCGCAGCGGCCATGCTGCCGGCCCTCCATGACGACAGCGGCCCCGCCGCCGGCGGTCGGCGCCGGTGCAAGCGGAGCTCCGGCGGCCACCAGCGACGGGCCGGTGGCGGCGGCGGCGGCGGTGCCGGCCGCAACGGCGGCGGCACCAAAGGTGCCGCCGCCGTCGCGGCCGCACATTGCGACGGCCCGGCGGGCGGCTGCGGCGGCGGCGGCGGCGGCTGCCTCTACGTCGCCGGCAGCCGCCGCAACGGCGGCGGCGGCGGATCTCGCCATGGCCGCCGGGCGCGCGTTTATTGGCGTCGACGCAACGGACGGAACATGCCCCGGCACGCTGCCCTCCGCCAACGGACTTCCGCTGGACAGGTGGAGGGACCTTGCAGCCAACTGCATCACGACACGCGCCAAGGATCCCGCTCGCGGCACCGCCGCTGACGGCCCGGAGCTCTGGACCGACCCAGGGGTCGGTTGGGCCGCGCCCGCCGCCGCCGCCCCAGCGGCAGCCGCATCCCCGGTTTTCACGGCACTCGCGGCGGCGGCGGCGCCGCCGCCACGGGGCTTGTACCGCGGCGTCGAAGGCAGCAGCAGCAGCGACGACGCGCGGGAGAAGCCCGTGACGGAGCCCGGTGGCGCATCCTCCGTCGGCGTCGCCACGCCCCGACCGACGCGCTCCTGACGGCGGCAATCCACTGACATGCTCGTGCGGATCGGCGGCGGCCGCAGCGCCGCCACGCGGGCGTGGGGTGCCACCTCAGCGGCGGCGGCGGCGGCAACAGCGACGGGGGCAGGCGGCGGAGCCGTGCCCGCGTAGGCGGGCATCGTATGTCGGCTGTGATGCGGTGTCGCGCCGGTATCCCACGTGACCATCCGCCGCCAGTCCGCCGCCGGCATCAGGATCTCGTCATCCTCGTCGTTGGCGGCGGCGGCATCGCGGCTGCCGTCGCCGCCGCTGCCGTCGCCGCCGCGAACGGCATCGGCGGCGGCAACGTCTATCCGCACGAGGCCCAGCTGCGCGGGATGAGGCCCGCCAGCGGCGACCGGAGTCCCTGCCGGAGGTTCCGCCGTCGCCGCCGCCGCCACCGCTGACGGCCGGTCAGCCGGCTGCCGGCTGCCCTCGGCCGCGGCGTCGTCGCCGCCGCCGCCGACGTCAGCCAACCTCGGCGCCGCCCGCGCCGCATCCAAGGTGCCGCGGGCCTTGTTGCCATCGTCTCCAGCCTCCGCTGCGGCACCTTGGTTCGCGGAAGCCGCGTCCGTCGGAAACTCGCCCACGCCGACCCCATCACCACCGCCGCCAACACACGTCGTACTGCCCCACAGCTCCGCCGCTGACTTGAGCCTCGGCCCCGCCGGCCCTGCCCCTGCCCCTGGCTCGCCTCCGCGAGCCGAGGTGTCGGCGGCAGCAGCGGCGCCGCCCGTGGCTCCGGCGGCAACCCCGTCTGCGGCGGCGCCGCCGCCACCACAGGCCGCGGCGGCGCCGTCGACGGTTCTCCGCAACGTCCCCGTGAAAGGGGGCCCCGCAGAGGAGGCCTCCCGCCACCAGATGGCGGAGGACAGATCCTGAGTGGCGGAGGCCACCGGCGGTATCGTCGGCATGTCCAGGCCCGCGGCGGGCGCCCCCGCCACCGCCCTGACCCACACCTCGCAGCCGTCCGGCTGCTCCAGGAGGGCCGGCGGCCAGTCCGCGTCCAGCAGAGCCGCCTGTAGCGCTCGATGATCAACACACAGGCGGCCACAGGAGCTGCTTGGCCGCTTGGCCCACACCCTTGATAAAGAGTGTCCAAAAGAATGTTATTGTTATATGATATCATAACTATCATTGTTGTTGTTGATAGTATTATTGACTGTGTCATAGTACAGCCGAAACCGAACTGGGTTTGAGGTCCCCCGGGGTCGGGTGTGACCCGCGGGGTCGGGAACAGAGAGCAAGGGCGGGTGCAGAAGGCGACGGGCGGTTCCGGCATCCATGCCGCGGTTGAAGGGTCGGTGCCATCCGTGTGCTGCACAGCAAATTGCAAACCGCTCCGACGGACTTCTTGGGCAAAAGCCTCCGCCGCTGGCAGTGCAGCACACGGCTCGCGCAGACGGCGGGGCGGTCGGGGCGGGGTAGGGCCAGGGCTGTCCACACATACATCAACAAGGCCCGAAGCGACCCGCGACCCCGGAGCTGCCTGCCGCTTCCGTGAACCCGACCCGGTCGCAAACGAAAACAACGCCCCCGGTGTATTCGGCAAGTGAGATGTTCTGCCGTACCGCGCCATACCGTGCCGTACCTGGGTGTCCAGCGCGAATGCCAGCGCGTCGCTGGGGCAGTGGAAGGCCACCGCGAAGGCGTCTCCCTCAGTGAACAGCTCGAAGCCGCGGTTCTCCCGGATGTGCTGCAGAACGGGGCAAGAGGGGGCAGAACGGGGCAAGAGGGGGCAGAACGGGGCAAGAGGGGGCAGAACGGGGCAAGAGGGGGCAGAACGGGGCAGGACGGTGGCCGGGGGCCGGCGGAGCGGGCGACCGACCCTAGTCAAACCATCCAAGCACGGAAGCGGGTGATACGGTACCAAGTCCCCGCTTGGCGGCGGCGGCATCAGCCGCCCACACGTGCGCCCCTCACGACGCCACGGTGTAACCCTACCCCCCCCGACGTCTCTTCACCCCCGTGGGCCACAACATCGTGGGAGCCCCGGCGCCCCGACCTCACACCTTCCGTATGACGGCGTGGTGTACGGCAAGGCACACGTCCATGATACCCGAGGGGAGCACCTCCCACAGCAGCGTGGAGTTCTGGAAGGGGGACGCCAGGGAGCGGGGGGGGAAGGCATTAGGAGGTCAGGTAGGTCAGGCAGAGAGGGCCATCCGTCAGGCTCAGAGGGGGGCTACAGGAAGACAGGGAGGTATAGGAAGACAGGGAGGTATAGGAAGACAGGGAGGTATAGGAAGAAGAAGACAGGGAGGCACGTTCAAGCAGGAAAACCCCTGCCCGCGCAGGCGCCCATATGGGATCACCCCTCCGTGTCCACGCAACAGCAACAGCCGCCGCCGCCGCAGCAGCAGCAGCCGCCGCCGCAACAGCAGCCGCCGCCCCCTGTCGTCCACGCACCTACCTGCACATCGCTGAAGACCATGGTGGTGGCGGGCCCCGGCCCCGGCGGCCGCACCGCCCGCAGCCGCCTTGCGCGGTAGAGCCGCCACAGCACCGCCGTGACCCCCGTCAGCACCACCACCGTCACGCCCAGGCTGATGGCCACCGGCAGCCCCACGCCGAGCAGCAGGTTCCGGTCGTTGCCGCCGGCGGACACGACGGCGTCGGACGGCTCGAAGGACTGCAGGTAGATCTGCTGCAGGATGGCCGGGTAGGGGAACCCTGCGGGGAGGGGATCACAGAGCGGGGGGAGGGGATCACAGAGCAAAGGACTCTAGAGAAAAACCCGTGGAAAACCCCTAGGGAAACCCTAGAGAAACCCTTCGAACGCAGCTCGCAGGGTCGCAGCCCGACGAACGTGCGATGGTGAAAGCACATCCCGAGAAAGCAAGATGGCGCGGGGAAATGCATGATACGCCGGGGCCGCCGGGACACGAGAGTCGCGAATACTGGGGACGCCCGTCCGATGGGCTTTCCTCGGCCCGCTGAAGAGAGGAAGGTTGCGTGTACAAGGACGGAATTGCAGTGTGTGTCTCGCGGAGAAATAAACGCCCGGGCGCATGTGCTCAGCAATAAGAAAGCCCGCCGGGACCGACCAAGCAGCCCAGCCGCATCTTTGTTTGTGTGGGTTTCAGGGATTACTCGCCGGCATCCCGCGACAACCCAAAAGTGGTGCGTTCCAAATCTGCGCCGCCGCTCGCCTCACATGAGAAAACCTCCCTGAAGCCCGCGCTGCCGTTAACTGCCAGGTCACTCCAGGGGGGCATCCAGGCCGCCGGCACCGGCGGCGACGGTGGCGGCGCGGACGGCGGCGGCGGCGCGCTGGACATTTGCTTTTTAGGAATCCCAGGCGCGCTGCTGCTGTTGCCGTTACTCAGGCCGGCGTAGGCCCACACCGCCGCCAACGCCATATCGTCCAGGATGGACCTGCGACCCACGGGTCGGAGGACAACGGCCGCACCAGTAACGCCCCACGGGGAGAGGTACGGCGGGCATGCGGGCCTAAAGGGCGGGGGTAGACAGACGCTGACAGGCCAGATTCGCAAGACACGGAGACTGGAGGTCCTCCGCTAAATGTGACGGCATGTGTTGATTGACGGCACACGCGGCTGCCCGGGGTGCAAACAGGGACACCTGCCTGTAGGTGATGCTGTACGGCAGAGTGATGTCGTACGCCGCGTTACTGTCGATGAGCGCCAGGGTGGCTTCCTGCGGCCGCGAGGTCGGGCAGGCGATGATGAGAGACGCGCTGGCGGGTGGTGTTTGCCGTACAGTTAGTTGAAATCAGTTGGGAGTACCCTACTTGTGACCCGACCCCAGGAAGAGCACAATCCGCTGCCCTTGCTGTTTGTTTGTTTGTTTGTTTTTTGCTGACATCGCCGCATACATAGGTATGAGCACCTGCCCTCACCGTGGCCACAGCCCGGATGTCCTCCAGGTTCATGTTGAGGAGCGCCAGCGCCGCTGAGGTGGTGGCGGTGCCAGTGGGCACCACCAGGTGCATCAACATGTTGCCCACGGAGCTGATGCACATGGGATCCATCGAGAAGCCGTCGGCGGCGCTGTCGGCGGAGGTGTTTTCCGTACGGATAGCGGCGCTGAACAACATGCCGTACCGCAGGCCCTGGTTGAAGCCGACCAACCTGAGGGTGCGTGGGGGGTGTTTGGGGTTTGGAGTTTGGGGTTTGGGATTTGGGGTTTAGGAGGTGCAGGCGGTTGGCCAGGGAGGGAGGGAGGCGGGGAGGTCACCACATGAGAATTGGAGGTGCCACCGCGCACTACTGCAGCAGTACGACACGCCGTACAAACGCTTCTCCAACTGCAACACACAATACGGGGCGCCCGCGGATCTCTGCGGAGCATTGGAGATACGACAAGTACGGACGTGTGCTGCAGTACGGCAGCGGAACGGTGGGTTGGGAGCTGACTGCCGTGTGCTGCCGTCCTTCGCAGCTGCCACGGCGCGAGCCAGGGGAGATGGCTGGGTGGCTGCTCAGGGCTCCAATGGGGGGCGGGGGGGTCTTGTTCGCACCGCGCAAGCTGGTATGGGTCCGCGGCCCGCTCGGGAGCTGGCGCACGCGGCCCACGACGGGTGCCCGCCGCCCCATGCCGCAACGGTCAATCCAACACCGCCACGTTGGAGGAGGTTCCCGCCGCCGTGTACGGCACATAACGCTGGAGGAGGTTCCCGCCGCCGCCATACTCACTGCATGAACATCTCAGTCTGGTTGTACTCGTCGGTTCCCGCCGCCGCGTACGGCAACCAGTTGTTGGTCGCCTCCGCCAGCAGGGGCGCCCGGTTCACGACAACCACGCCGCCGCCACCGCCACCGCCGCCACTGCCACTGCCCTGCGCGGTTGTGGCGCTGTCCACCGCGACGTAGAGGTGGAGGTGCAGCGGCTCGGCCGTCGGCGGCGCCGCCGCGTGCGGCGGCGTCTGCCATTCCGCCGAAATACCGACCGGTGCCTCCGGAGGCGCCTGCCGCGTCACCGGCGCCGCGGAGCCGGGCGGGTATACCGGCGGCGCCGTCGCCGGCGCGGGAGGCGACACTGGCGAGCCCGCAGCTGCGCCAAGGGGTGTGTACGGCGGCCAGAGCGGCGGCGGCGGCGGCAACGTCTGCGCCAGCGCCGCCACGGCCAAGTCCGCGACCACGTAGTGCCCGGCGTTGGGGCAGGTGTTGGAGGTGCAGTACGTTAACTTGTTCGGATCCGTCTCGTCCTGTACGACAGTACTGCCGGGTAGCTGCGCCACGGCCAGCCGCCCCGAAGTGGCTGCGTGCGATGGACGGCCGGGGACGGGGGACGGGGGACGCCGCCGGGAGTTTTAGCAGGTCAGGAGAGGGTTCCAGAGAGAGACGGAAGAGTGCGACAAACGCTGGGTTGCGTGTGTTAGCCTCACCCTCTCACCATCTCATCCGCTCATTTGGAGGCCCAGTGGTGCGTTGGGCCCAGTGAGTGGAAGGAATGCATGAGGGTGAAGGGAACATTCGTCTCCCTGGGGGGCACACGCCGGGGGGCACACGCACGGTCCCTGGAGCGGCGCCAGCCGGGGGAAGTTGTTGGAGGTTGTAGCACTAACCTCCCCGGTGCACCTGCCGCGGCAGAGCGGTCCAGGTACAGCGCCGCGTTGGCCCAGTCGATGGTGAACAAGCAGCGGCCCGACGTGAACAAGCCGCTGATGGCGCCGCAGGTCGCCTGCCCCGTCACGTTGTCGAAAGCGCCCGCCGGGGTGGACCGGCTGAGCTCCCGCAGCTCATCCAGCGTCTCCACCACCCGGCTGCGTGTCACGTTAGTGCCGCCGGGCGTCGTCAGCGGCGCGTTGAGGGATGCCAGTTTGCCGTACGTCTGCAGCGCCGCCGCCATGGCGGCGCCGCCGATGCGGTCGCGAATAGGCTCCGCGCCGGTGGCGGGTTGGAGCCAGAGGCCGCCGCTGGTGACGGCGCCGCGGGTCTGCAGGTACGAGGCGTAGATGCCCGAAAGCAGCGCCCAGCCCTTGCAGCCTGCGAGGCGCACCAGAGCGGGCCTCGACGGTTATGTGTACGGATACGTACGGCAGACGTTACACACAGCCGCCTGCGCAAAATACCTGTTCAAGGCGACGTGGCTGGGATTGATTGCCATTTCGTCAAACAGGCGTATCCGCAATGTCACTTAAAAGCACACATCTGCCACTCGAAACAAAATTAGGCGGGAAGAGGCTCTTCAGGGAAAGTGCCCTGGCCCGGGTTCTGGTCATAGGAGAGTCCTGACGCCCTACAGACGGCAGACGCGTACGACCATTAGTCATTCTCGAATGGGCTGGCTGGGTCCGAAACATTCACGAACAATCAGATTTGATACAGTGCATTGCTGTGGGTTTTATCACACCGGTGCAGCCGGTGCAGTGAAAATACGACCGGACCCGGTGCACTTTCTACATGCGCGCCATCTATCTCGCCGCGGTTCCATGCACCGATATGGTAATTATGCAATACCTGGTGTATGTCCAGCACGGCCATGTACCTCACTGCCCCGCGCGCTGCGGATGATATGACGAAGTCAACCGTCAACGGACTGTCCTCGCTGTGACGAGGTGCTCGAGTTAGGGTGTGCCTTATGACATGGAAGTAAAATAGGCCCGCCAAATGCTTACTCTGGCCCGCAGCCTGCGCTTAGCAAACCTCTTGTACTGCCGATGGCGGTTCACTATGGAAACCTCGCTCCAATTACCGGGTGGATAGGACTACACGTACTTTTGTACGGTATAAATGAGGAGAAGCACCGGTACCTGGACGGTGCTCCCCCGATATAAATAGGCCGTTCAAGGTCGCGGATTTCCCAGAGAGTGACTGAAGGGCAACCCAATTATATTAATAATATTGGCTATTCAATGGCTGACTTGGGCGGTAAACCGCCTATGGCTTGGGGGCATCAACCCTCGTCCGACAACGGGCCCCCCGAACGAGCACCGGGACAATTCTGTTTCGAGTGTGCCGCGCCCGGTTCGGGTCACCCGTTTTGCTGGTCGGACGGTAGGGTGTTGACCCTGTGCCCCGGCCCCCCCGCTTGCTCCCCTTTCCTCCCTGGGCATGTACATACATACGTCCATCCCCTGCCCAAATACGGCCTCTCGCGAAAGAGCAGATCCTCGCCACGACCTCGACCTCGCCACCAATCCCCCCACCCCTCTGGCTCTGGCAGCTCTGGCAGCAGCGCAATTTGAGTATGTCTACCGATTTCCTGTACCCCACACCCTCACCCGGCATCATGTCCACACACAGCACGTGCTCGCGCTGTCCGTCCCCGTTGATGTCCTTGTCCTGCAGCTGCGTGAGCAGCTCCACGAGGGCCTCCCAGGCGACCGGGATGGCCGCCGCGGCCTCGCCCTCGGACAGCCCCGTCAGTTGCTGCCACCAGTCCCGGGGGTAGAACAGCAGCAGCGGCACCATGGTGGGGCCCCCCGCGGTGCCCGGCTTGGGCGTGAGGTACCTCGACGGCAGCGGCTTGCCGGCCAGGACGTCGTTGTTCATTTGGGTCAGGTTCGCGGTGGCGCCCAGGGAGTGCATCCGAAGCTGCGGACCCGCACGCCGGGTGGACAAACGGGTGGATGGATGGGCCGCTGGATGGAGGGATGGATTGATGGACGCAACCCAGGCGCATCAGCCTACACCGTCCCCATTCGATTTCGGCACCTGCTCGGCCTGCATCAGTCTCCTGTCACCCGGTATCCCACCCCACCACCCGGTATCCCACCCCCACCACCCGGTATCCCACCCCACCACCCGGTATCCCACCCCCACCAAACGGTATCCCACCCCACCACCCGGTATCCCACCCCACCACCCGGTATCCCACCCCACCACCTGGTATCCCACCCCACCACCCGGTATCCCACCCCCACCACCCAGTATCCCACCCCCACCACCCGGTATCCCACCCCACCACCCGGTATCCTCGGTACGTCGGGTTTGTCCGGATTCGTTTCCGCGCTTTGTTGTTGACAACCTCCCCCTCACCCTCACCAAATCTAACCAGCATCCCCACCAAATCGAACCCTCACCCTCACCAAATCCAGGGAGGCGTACTCCGCCTGGCCCAGCACGCTGACGGACACGTTCCCCGACGTGCCCTGGGTGGGGCTGCTGGTCAGCGGGGGCTGCGGCACGACGTCCACGAAGCCAAGGTCCTCGTCGGCGTTGGGCTTCTGCGCGTCCATCATCCACTGCCGCGCGGTGGTGAGGTAGGTGGGCAGCGCGGGCCGCAGCCCGCAGCCGACGTGCACCCAGGAGCGATTGGCGCTGCGGCGCGCGGGCGCCGGAGGCGCCAGGGATGCCCTTGGTGGCGGCGGCTGCGGCTGCGGCTGCGGCCGACTGGTAGGGGCTGACATGCTGGGCGGTGCCGGTGGCGAGAGCTGGGCGCGGCTGCACCGGGCAGATGACGAGAGGAAGAGGTGGGGGGGATGGGAGGAGGCGAGATTTGATTTGTTGAGAGGAGATGTATGGCAAGGGGCGTGTGATGGGCGTCCGTGGGTAAGGGGATGAACATCCCCCCGGGTGAGAAAGCGAAGCTAGGTGTAGAAGTTTGTGACGGCAAACGATAAGACACGTATCCGCCGACCCCTACCCCGGACCCCCGCGGGAACCCGTTCGCCGGGAGCAGGACCCCGAAACGCGGACTGAGAAGGGAACAGCTGTCGAACGCCGCCGGGTCGGAAGAGGGCGCTGGGGTCGGGCACTGCAAGGGGCTATGCAAACATGGTGACCTATTCCGAGCGAAGTACCTGGACCACACAGCGTAGATTGGCGCGAGAAGAACTACAAGTAGAATAGTTCTCAAAGTGAAGCCCATTGCCGGCACGGAACCACGCCGAGGCTACCCGAGGAACCTCAAAGCAAGTCGGATAGCGTTACACGAAAGCAATGGGAGGAGCAGCAGCCCCATCATGCATAGTCAAAAGCGGACTCTGCAAAAAGTTCGTAGCGGTTTCCATTTCCAAACCAGGAGTGAGGGCGAACGATATACCTATAAGGTGCAAAAGAATTATATTTTAAATCTGCAGAACTTCCTAAGTTTCAGTACCGTACAAAGGACTTCTGAGTTCTGACTTGCAGTCAGTTCTATGATAAGAGAAGAGTGAGGTTACAACCAAACAGGCTTTTGTAAAGGCATTACTTCACTGCAGGAACAAACAGAACGTGGAAGCACTGGCGCAGCATTGATTGTGTTTAATGCCCTGTACGCACATCTGACGCCAATACACCAGGGTGCCATCCTGTACCATGGTGTATTGGCGTTAGATGTGCGTAAAGATCACCAAAGCAAAGATAGTCATTTTATCATAATGCACTTTTCTCAACATCCATGTATCTTTTGACCTCTTCACAAGTAAGCTCCGGATTCAGGGGAACGACGAGTTATGGACGCGTCCCCGTGCACGCGGAAGTCATTGGGACGGGGACCCCAAAACGAACGGCGCTAGGCCTCACACGGGCCTCCCCGTCAAAATCGCAGCAATAATTGATTATTGTTACCTTTGTTATCTATTGATTTGAAAAATATTCGTGCTTCAAATAAAGATAATCTTTGCACGCGATATCGCTCGAATGAAGTTGATTTACAGCACTACAGTAGTATTTCGCGTTCATGTATATATGGATATCAAGTAGCTGCTATACCATAGAACAATACTGCCGAAACAGCCGATATCAAACGACAAGGATTGATAAAGGATAGGATTTTAGAAATCGTCCGAGGTCGCCAGCTCTCGTAGCAAGCCCGGCGGGAAGCCCCCGGAAGCCCCGCACTTTTTGGGCGGGGTCCCAGCGCGAAGCGCGTTCGGGGGGCCCCGCCCCCTAGGATTGCCCATGTCCGTGTGTCCGTGTGTCCGTGTGTCCGTGTGTCCGGTAACGGCAAAACGTTCATTATCCGCTAAACTAATTCGCAATGTTTGTCATGTTAATTGTCCTCTATTGCAAGGTAACTTTGGTTTGGCTGAAAAAAATTCTTTGCGCACAAACGGTCAAAGTAAAGCTCCGCGGTCTCCATGGACCCGAGTCAACATCCACCCAACGCCTCTCGCGCTCATGTTTGTTGCAACAGGTGCCGCGTGATGCATACTTGGATTTAGAATGGGCGGCGCGTGCTAAATTGAACTTCCAAAGTGTTCTGATGTTTGAAAATCAAGATGCCACCAACATCAAGATTTGCCTTTCTGTCTTGCCAGATGAATACAATTCAACAATATGTATTGAATCAAAGTTTCAAAATGCAAAGGGATAGCATACCGAGTACCAACAAGTTCTCCAGTTCCGATGGCCGAAGTCCGGGTCTCACCGCGGCTTTTTCGCACCCTGTTTTTGCCTTATATTTGCTATGTAACTACTGATGGCAAACTTTAGAGGTTCACGTCTGCTGCGGGCGTGCAACTGAAGGGCTGCATGCTTGCCGACGGACCAAACAACTACAGCTTCACGGAAATACTATAATGCTTCAAGCTTGCTTTTTGATATCTGCTTGACAGACGGATGTGGTAGTGCAGAGGCGTCTAGCGTTACGATAATAATGCAGATGCGATGACCGCCGTTGGCGGCGCGTAGGTTTCGGGGCTACCCTACCTGCTTGACCTTGCTCAATCTATGCACGCCGATCCACCTTCAACATCAACGACACCCTCAATGGCACCCTTTCACTCTCTCACACTCTTGCGCGGTAACAGAGTTTCCGTTGTAAAGCAAGCGGCCCGTACGGATTGTGGGGGGCCGCGCCCTTTTTCCGGCTTCAAGGAAGCCGACCCCCTACTTGTTGGGTGCGGCGTTGCGGTGTGGAGGTGTCCTGCCCCCCCCTATATATATAGCTGCCTCCCCTGTGTTGGCAGGGGTGAAATACAGCTGCCCTCCCTTGTGTTGACAGGGGTGAAACACCGCTGCCTCCCCTGTGTTGACAGGGGTGAAATACAGCTGCCCTCCCCTGTGTTGACAGGGGTGAAACACCGCTGCCTCCCCTGTGTTGGCAGGGATGAAATACAGCTGCCCTCCCTTGTGTTGGCAGGGATGAAATACAGCTGCCCTCCCTTGTGTTGGCAGGGATGAAATACAGCTGCCCTCCCCTGTGTTGGCAGGGTTGAAGCACCGCTGCCCTCCCTTGTGTTGGCAGGGATGAAATACAGCTGCCCTCCCTTGTGTTGGCAGGGATGAAATACAGCTGCCCTCCCTTGTGTTGGCAGGGATGAAACACAGCTGCCCTCCCTTGTGTTGGCAGGGATGAAATACAGCTGCCCTCCCTTGTGTTGGCAGGGATGAAACACAGCTGCCCTCCCTTGTGTTGGCAGGGATGAAATACAGCTGCCCTCCCCTGTGTTGGCAGGGTTGAAGCACCGCTGCCCTCCCTTGTGTTGGCAGGGTTGAAGCACCGCTGCCTCCCCTGCCTCCCCTGTTCCGCTACATCACCCCGGACCCGGTGTTGTCCAGCAGGAGCCGCGTGCTGGACCTGGCGCGGCACACCGCGCTGCCGCTGCCGCTGCCGGCGCCGGACGCCGCCGCGCGTCGTGACCCGCAGCGCCAAGCGCACATGGCGGAGGCGCTGCTGCAGGCGATGAGCCAGATCGTGCAGGTGGACTGCATGTTGGAGCTCGGGGGTGCGCTGGCGGCGGAGGTCATGAAGCTGGTGCGGACGGGCCCGCGGGCCGCAGTCCAGGCCAGCCACGCATACCACCATACCTAGCTAACCTAGCGCACCGACGATAGGCCCGCCATGACTATGTATGTATATATGCCATTCATCCACCTGTTCGGCGGCGGGACAGGGCGCGCATGAGACTCCACGGGCTGTACCTGCTAATGATGAGCCGCCTGCTGGTTAAGTCCCCCTGTGCGCGCGGGCTCTTCGTTATCTCTGGCTGTATGCGTGTGGCTGGTCTTCTCAAACGGGATGGGTCCCTGATAGAGTTCGTAAGTGGTGTGCGTTGGTGCGCTTGTGGAGCCTAGCTATGTATCTGCTGGTGCGCCATCATACATGGTGTACATGGTGTGTGCGCTGTGCGGATTCGTTTTGCAGTGTCTTGCTTCAAAATAGGCTGCGGCCTCAATTACCCGCGGCAGGGATATATATGATTTCGCCAAAGCGCGCTGGTTTATAATCATTTGACTTCACGCCAGGGAAGACGGCAGGTGGCACACATACTGTAGTAGGTGTCGTACAATGGTCGGCCCTGCTCCTCAAATACGGTGCAAAGCACTGTCCCAGCATCTCGAGAAGCCTTTGCCAGCTCTCACCTACTACATATGGTATCGGGACCAAACCTCGGCTGTGGACCTAAGAGTCCCCAGTTCGATCCCTGATGACGGCGAAATACGACCGCGCCAGAGGACGACAGTCTAGAGGTTCTGGAAGAAGATAGTAGTGAGATGACTAGGAGAAGGTTACATGCTCGAAAAACCCGAATAAGGGCTAGGCGCGTGTCAGTCGCGGGGCACGACATGACGTGGACCTCATCCACCCACGGCTCAGGGTTGGCGATGGCGAACATGGCTGGTTGTCTCGGGCCGAAAGGGTCCCGGGACGGTCCCCTTCAGAGGGGGGGAGTGTAGTAGGTGTCGTACAATGGTCGGCCCTGCTCCTCAAATACGGTGCAAAGCACTGTCCCAGCATCTCGAGAAGCCTTTGCCAGCTCTCACCTACTACACATACATTGACGTGCATGTTGGACGAATCGAGGAATCGAGTAAATCGAGCCGGAAGAGTGATATATCGAGTCCGAGGTGTGACCAGGTAGCAACTTACGAGTTGCTTGGAGTTGTTCATTTCGCTGCATATATTTTTGCGTCTTATTTATTTACGTGTGTGTCGGAGCGCGGGCTGGGTCAGGGTCAGGGGCTGGGCTAGGTCAGGGTCAGGGTGTGGGGCTGGGCTGGGTCAGGGGCTGGGTCTGGGCTAGGTCAGGGACTGGGTCTGAGTCTTGGTCTAAGTCTGGGTCTGAGTCTGGGTCCGAGTCTGAGTCTGAGTCTGGGTCTGGGTTTAGGGCTGGGCTGGGTCAGGGTCAGGGGCTGGGGTAGGTCAGGGTATGGGGCTGGGCCACGTCAGGGGCTGGGGCTGGGGCTGGCCTAGAAGCAAGGATTCGGTCACTGGGCGAGGAGAATCCTGGACAAGTAGGGGTCGGCTTCCTTGAAGCCGAAAAAGGGTGCGGCCCCCCACAATCCGTACGGGCCGCTTGCTTTACAACGGAAACTCTGTTACCGCGCAAGAGTGTGAGAGAGTGAAAGGGTGCCATTGAGGGTGTCGTTGATGTTGAAGGTGGATCGGCGTGCATAGATTGAGCAAGGTCAAGCAGGTAGGGTAGCCCCGAAACCTACGCGCCGCCAACGGCGGTCATCGCATCTGCATTATTATCGTAACACTAGACGCCTCTGCACTACCACATCCGTCTGTCAAGCAGATATCAAAAAGCAAGCTTGAAGCATTATAGTATTTCCGTGAAGCTGTAGTTGTTTGGTCCGTCGGCAAGCATGCAGCCCTTCAGTTGCACGCCCGCAGCAGACGTGAACCTCTAAAGTTTGCCATCAGTAGTTACATAGCAAATATAAGGCAAAAACAGGGTGCGAAAAAGCCGCGGTGAGACCCGGACTTCGGCCATCGGAACTGGAGAACTTGTTGGTACTCGGTATGCTATCCCTTTGCATTTTGAAACTTTGATTCAATACATATTGTTGAATTGTATTCATCTGGCAAGACAGAAAGGCAAATCTTGATGTTGGTGGCATCTTGATTTTCAAACATCAGAACACTTTGGAAGTTCAATTTAGCACGCGCCGCCCATTCTAAATCCAAGTATGCATCACGCGGCACCTGTTGCAATAAAGATGAGCGCGAGAGGCGTCGGGTGGACGTTGACCCGGGTCCATCGAGACCGCGGAGCTTTCCTTTGACCGTTTGTGCGCATACAATTTTTTTTTCAGCCAAACCAAAGATACCTTGCAATAGAGGACAATAAATATGACAAACATTGCGAATTAGTTTAGCTTATAATGAACGTGCGTTTTGCCGTTACCCACGGACACACGGACACACGGACACACGGACAGGGGCAATCCTAGGGGGCGGGGCCCCCCGAAGCGCCAAAAGGCCTCCTTATGCTCATTTTCCCACCGGGTACTAAACCAGAGGCGGCTCAGCAGTCCCTGGATCCGGGCGGCCGCCACCTGAGTGATTAGAGTGATCGGGTCGGTGGCCCCCAGTCCTACCGCCTCTCAGGCAAACAGCAAGTGGGCCGCACTGTGACGATCCTCCACCTCGGCTAGTTGCATATATATGTATGGATGTATATATATAAATAAGAAGGTAGATAGGGTGATGCATATATATAAGAAGATAGATATAGATAGGGTGATGCATGGGCCAGGTAAGCCCCCGAAAACGGCCAATGCAATGCATGCATCGAATGCATCACGATTACAGGTGACAAGTCGACAGCAGGCACCCGCTCCACCTACTCCACCAATGTGCACTGCCACCCCGGCGACTGCAGGTAGATATACAGCTGCATGCACCCCTGGCTCCCCAGCCACCCGGGGACACATGCAACGTAACGCCAGGTTACAGTATAAGTCCCTAACAATGACCCTGCACAGCATCTCGAGAAGCCTTTAGCCGCACCGTGTTACATGCAACCTGCGATGTTGTAGATGTTGGTGCTGTTAGTGCAGTCCATCCAGGGGTACATGCAGCAGGCCCCTCGCTTGCTTAAGGTTAATATGGAAGGCGAAGATTAAACCGCGCGTTCCAAGAACCATAGTGTATGTCAACCATGCACATCCGGCGAAGTGTTGATACAGCCGTGTGAAGCCGGTGCAGTGTTGACACAGCCGTGTCAAGTAAGCCGGTGCAGTGTTTACATACACCTACCGACCGTGCTAGCCGTGCTAACACCTCGCGCTCTCGTGTAATACTCAGTGTCAGACACAAGACTGTGTAATACACGGGCTTACAATGTATACCCGGCCTACAAAAGTACAGACGCGTCTATTTAAGGTGCCACACTTTTTGCATGAAATTTGTACATACACGATCACAACACTCAACGTGCTTCAACTCGACCATCAGCAAAAAAATGCGTACATATGACCAGCTTTATGTCGATTGCGTTATCAGTTTCGACAATGGGAGGTACGATCGTCCACTTGAGGTTCAATGCGGCGGGCGCGTGCCTTTGTATATATGTAGGCACAAATTGAATTGCATACATATGTATTACTGCAAACATATGTTTGCAGTAATGATATCTTCACCATGTTAGAGCTACATGACACTGATGAGTAACGCGTATGTCGTAATAGGGGCAAACTTCGTCCAGGCAGCGGTTTCGGGTTTGGCGTAGTTTGGTGACGACGAAATATGCTGGTCGAAAGTACGTACTATGCCAGCCAGCCGTTGATTAGTGGTTAAAGTATAAAACATAAGCGTAAAAAGTATTTTGTTGATTTTGATGAAAGTACAGAAATGCGATGGCCATACTGTCTCCACTACTGCGGCGTCCGACTGTTTAAATGATAAGTCCTTGACTGCTAGTAGTGCATTCTCATCCAACACCTCATATTATATATCAGACATGACGTCACGTCCCTCAGTTATCAGGAAAACCTTCTGTACTGCTCATTGCACGTGGCACGCGCTCGGCCATTCCGGATAGCCGATGTTGATAAGCCTCTTTACCCATGGTAAATCACCTTCTGATTACAATGTAAATAAACAATATACTTACATGCGCTCAGGTGAGTACGTCCATTGCCTTCCACAAAAATAAAGCTGTTGCTACATGCGCCCGCCAGGCGAAAAAGCCCACTGACTAGCTTCCTACGGCGCCGTACTGTACGTATATTATTCGATTTAGATACGTTCTGTACATAAAGATTGTTCTGTGTACTCAAGTATGCATACAGCAACTTCAATTTTGGAAGATATTTCAATATTTTGATTCGGTGTCAGCTACGTAGCGGTCGCTCGCTCCTTGGTGAGACATGATTGCGGCTGGGGGTTTGGCCGAAATAATTAACCAAGCTGTGTTCTATTATAAGCAGTGGATTATTAGGACGCCATGTGTGTGTGTGTGTGTGTGTGTGTGGAGATGAAGGGCTTGGCGCTGTGGCAGCGAGAGCCAAACTCTTGTTAATAAGTTCTATTCTTTCGTAGGTTTTCATAAACTGCATATCTTCAATTTTTCTTAGTACCGGAATGCCGCTAGCTGCCATATACTATTTACATGCACCGGCGAACACTGTCAACTACAAACATCCACTTCAGCAGTGCTCACGACAAACTCCTTTCTTTCTGCGTGGCAGTCCCGATCGACCGGCGGCGGCAGGTCTACATGCATACAGCAGCAGCAGGTCACCCAGCAACGGGCGGAAGCCGGTTGCTTGCCATGGCCATCCGCATGATTTCGCCGCGGTTGAAGAGCTTACGCGCTACTGCAGCCGTCGTGGTCGTCGTCGCCCTGGTTCTCAAGGCAGGCACGGTCACCGGCCAGAAAACAGGTACGTGCGCTCATACACGACCTCAGCCGCTGCATGCAGTGCGCGTCACAGCGACGATCAAAGAGAAATCATCGATCCGGCCACCACCTCTTCCCCTAATGAATTACATACATACGTACATAAATCGGGCAGGGCAGACTTCGAGGGCCGTCCTAGTGCCAGGACGGAAACAAATAAAACTCCTAGGCAGCAGGCCGGGAAATATTTCTGCGTGTTTCGACAGCAGGGCGACTGCTACCACAGCTACGACAGAGATTCTCAGTCTTGCGTGGAGGGCTGAAGCACGCTTTCCTGACGTCACGGATGCATATGGGAGCGAGGGTAACCAGGAGTTGGGACACGGCATTAGAGTAGTGTATGTGTTTTGGCGGTAGACAGGTGTACGATGCAGGAATTGCCCATGCGCCTGCAGATTTCCAGGCCCTTTCGGTAGCCCGGAAAATAATAGTTGGCAGGGCAGGTTTCCCGCTCTCGACAACGTCAATAAATATAATCTCGCAGCTTTTTTGGCTGGGGGTCCGAGAAATAGAAAGGTTCCAGGTTTTTGGCCCGCAAATATTCTGCACATACACTGCACCTGACCTGACCGATTGTCGAGCGTCCAGTATTTCCATTATTCAAGGGGGTTCCGTATGCCATATCCTCCTTAGACCCGAGGCCACATTCGTATGGATGTGCGATGGTATGTAATAGGCTAGCTAGCAAGCAAGTACGTAAAAGCTTCCCATAATGATATAAATGATAAAAACGTTCTACCATACGTATATAAGAAGCGCTTACCATGATAATATAATAGTCTTCCCATTATAATTATTTGCTTCCCCTTCGTTCCCATCTACCCCCCTTCCCATCTACCCCCTACATACCGACGACGTGTGCGCGTTCATGCGTGCAGCCTGTCCCCATAAGGATGGCTACAAGGCCTTCCCGGACACGATATTTGACACCAGCATCGGAATTATCAAAAACGCGCCAATGGATGACCAAGTACGGCTGAAAGTCGAAGCCGCGGAAGTGCTGTGTGGAGGCACCTGCTTTGTATTTGACAGTATTGGAAGGGTCATCCTGCATGATGATATGCTGTACAACGAATTGAGATCGTTTCCTGTAAAGGGCATCTGCAGCTACCTCAAAGGTAATGTTCCTAGTGTATTCTTGCTACGTATGCATGCGAAGATGTAGTTAATAATGCCGTACAGTACAAAGTAGATCTAGTGGTGAAGGGCATTCGAAATTTTTGATAGCAAATTTAGCATATGTAGAGATTTGCATAGCCTGACGGAGAGCAGACCGGCCTAACAGCGTACACTGACAGCTACGTATCCATGTGGCTAGATAGGGCGGGCTGAGCTAGGGTCGGAACCGTCCTCATCAGTCTGCTACTCAGTCACCAGCAAAACACGCAGCAGCAGCACCAGCAGCAGCGTATGTAACAGCATCATGCAGCACGCTCACGTGCACTGCTAATAAATCAATAATGTACGCCTCTGTGCTAAGGGATGGGCGAGGAGATTATGATTTTTGGGCGGGGCCCCACCGCGAAGCGTGTTCGTGGGGCCCTGCCGGCGCGTACTGCAAGTTGCTTGCTTGGTTTCGGGGCTACCTACCTATTGAGCTTACTTGCTGAATCTATCTATGCACGCCGATCCACCTTCAACATCAACTAACGACACCCTCAATGGCACCTATCTACCCAGTCACTGTCTTACACTCTTGCGCGGTAATGGAGTTTTCGTAGTAACGCAAACGGCCTGTACGGATGGTAGGGGGCCCCGACCTTTTTCCGGCTTCGTTCGTTCGTTCGAGCAAGCTGCCCCCCTCTATCTACGTACTTGTCCCCTTACGTTGCACGCACCTGTCGTCATTGCTACGTGCATTGTTACCTATACCGGCGGCGGTCTGAATGAACAAACGTACCAACTGTACAGTAGTGGTTCGTTGCCTAAACAACGCAAGAGGTGGATAGATAGCTAGGCGGCGTCATACCGATGTATGTATGTATCATGCGTGCTTCCGTTGCATAATCATTCCGGTAGCTGTAGTACCTGGAATACGTATGTCCATCCTCCACGCAGGGACATCCCATGGTACTAATGGTACAGCCCCAAATGGAAGGATTCGTTTAACCTTAAATATACTAGATAGGTGGACGAAGCGGAACATAGCCAGGTGGTTCCTGGCCGCCGTTCGTCGGTCTACGTATATGTCCGTCACCGTTATTAGTTATGTTTACAGCAGTGGCCAGCATGTACTGCATGCATGTAGTACGTACATGCAGTAACTGCATGCAGTCCTCGCTGCTGTCCCCCTGCTGTACCTGCTGTATGCACCTCATCCCGTCCCGTGTGGTCGTACTTCATGTTTGCCACCAGCAAACACTTACTTGCAACTAACGCTCCTCCGTCGTTCGATTCTGAGCCATCCATGTATGCATCTGAGAATGCATGCATGCATGGATGGGTGACCAGCCAGGTTCTTTCCCCGCTAGCTCTTACTTGATTGTGATCTCCCGTATTACATGTGCGCGTACATATACCTTCATGTTTCAGACCCTGCGGACTGTTCCGCGTCTCGCGGCTTCTCTACTGTGCTTCCCAACATGGCGATTGGCGGGGTCACGGGCGAATGTGGCCCGGTGGGAGGCCCCTGCTCAGGGGTGGTGCTCTTCCCGGAACTCTACTTAAGCCAAACCTTCCCCACTGACGGTATTTTATCCATCAGTCTTCATCCTGGAGCATGCACTGCTATCGCAGACAGAGGTACGTAATACTTCACGGATAATTGTATTATAGTTACCATCAGCCATCCGTGGGGTGGGGTGGGGTGGGGTGGGGTGGGGTGGGGTGGGGTGGGGTGGGGTGGGGTGGGGTGGGGGGGGTGGGGTGGGGGGGGGGGGGGGGGGGGGGGGGGGGGGGGTGGGGTGGGTGGGGTGGGGTGGGTGGGGTGGGGTGGGGTGGGGTGGGGTGGGGTGGGGTGGGGTGGGGTGGGGTGGGGTGGGGTGGGGTGGGTGGGGTGGGGTGGGGTGGGGTGGGGTGGGTGGGGTGGGGTGGGTGGGGTGGGGTGGGGTGGGTGGGGTGGGGTGGGGTGGGGTGGGTGGGGTGGGGTGGGGTGGGGTGGGTGGGGTGGGGTGGGGTGGGGTGGGGTGGGGTGGGGTGGGGTGGGCCTGGGGCCCCAAGTTTTACATGTTGCCAATCTTAAAAGTAAATAGAACCCAACTTTATGATGTTGGATTATTTGTATCAAAAATGTTACAGTCAACATTGTTGCATATGTAGTGATGATGCATTTGGTATGCGAATGTATGTATGTACGGCTCTGCATATTCAGCTGCTGATTGTGTCCCCAAGTACGGCTGGACCACCATTTACAAGTCCTCCTTGGTGGGAGTCACCGACGCTGCGCATGGTGCCAGCACCGGTGTAATCGGCACCGCGGCCGAGGCGGAGGCGCACTGCAGGGTTAACCCGCGCTGTACCGCATACGACACGACCGGAACCGTCGCGTTTGGCGGCTTGGTGGCGACAACTGAAAAGAACGGGAGCTGCACCTATACCAAGGACTGTAAGTATATGGTTATGCTGAAATATTTGTAATTCGTGGGTTCGTGGCCCGGTGTGTGGAGGCGGCGCACGCGCATCCTCATCACACAGCAGCAGCAGTCTCCGCCGATGATGATCCAATCAAACCATCATAATTCAATTCAATGCAATTTTAGTACATAATGAATTGTTATATTTAATTTTATTAAATATATATTATATTAGGAAGCCGACCCCCTACTTGTAAATAATGTACATACATGCTCCATTCGTCGCTTCTATTCTACCTGCTGTATATAGTGTATAGGGTTTACCGTCAACTGATGATCCGTATTTACAATCTTGCTCCCGTCTTGCTTGCATTTGTTTATTTGTGAATGTAAGCATGTCGTACATGTCGTATTACCCACCCGTGATCGATATCCATTGTGAATATCATTATTTATACTGCATCGATCTGCGCGTCCCATCTTCCCTTGGACTGTCATTGCATGTAAATATGAAACAATCGTCACCGCTACGCGCGTATGCTACTCCAACATGATGACCAGTCTGCCTTCCCCGGGCGGGCTTCATCGCCTACACGGGCTATACCACCGCCACGCCGGCGGACGGGCCCCGCAAGGAGGAGCTGTGCCCCGCCGACCTGTACGACTGGTGCCTCAGCGAGCCGACCTGCATGGGCTTCGACACGCTGAGGAACACCTGGGTCACAAGGCCTGACACCGCAGACCCCGCCAATTTCGTTGGCTATGAAGGCATGTGCTTGTACGTGAAGGCTACCGGATTTTATAAGGAGACAGTACCGGCCTAATTATAGTATTTCGTGGCTATCGTGGCGCGCTAGTCTACTAACTCTTGGGGGGCTGACAGTCCCTAACATGTATGGCGGGCCTGTCAATGCAACATGGCCAGTTATCGGAACTCTCTGACGGCTGTGACACTGTCCTAATATGCTGTCAGAAACCTGTTAGAGCCTTTCTGGAGCCTGTCACGGTTCGGATGTAGGGGCTCCGTTTTTATGTGACAGGCTGTCTGGGTGGGGTCGTGTATGTTATCCGGGGTTGTGTATGTTATCCTCTGTGTATATATGTTATCCGCGCCGCGGCGTTGAGGTGTGGAGGTGTCTTACCGCCTTGACAGCGGGGCCTGCTAGTTGGGGCTTGCCCTGGTACGTGTACACCGTTGATCGTTTTCGGGGTCTATCTGTCGGCTGTAATAACGTCCAATCATTCAGGAGCGAGCAAATGTATGCGAGGGCCAGCAGCACGCACTCCCCTGCGTGGTCTTACTGACGTACAGCTGCGGGTCCTACCTACCAGCCCTAACTAGCGACTCTAGAGGCACTCTAGAGGCATCCGCAGAGACGGAGGTCGACGACTTCCTCGGCGCGGCCGTTAATCGTTAATACACAAGAATCATGAATCGGCCACTCATTCGCTGCCGGGCAGGCCGAGCTATGCGGCTAGAAACACGGCAGCTGGCGCATCATTCACTGCAGCCACACACACGCACGCACGCAGAGGGGCTCGTCAAGGCGGAAGCCGCCGGCTCTAGAAATAAAGAGGCCCTGCATGCACTGCCCACTCACGACTGCGCACGCACTTTGGACGAACGGACGGACGGACGGCATCGATCGTCCGCTCGCTCTCGCCCCAATCCCCAACGAAAGCAAGGCCGAAGTGACCGCAGTGTGCAGCCCGACTGCTGCTCGCCGCGCGACAAACGGAATGTCTTAAGTGACCGCATACGTAGATGGGTCGGTGCTGGTGGGGACGCACGTACCCCGCCGCCGGGGACCAGGACACGCACGCGTACACTGATGATCAAGATCACTTTTTACGGTGACCGTATGTATGTACTGCATGAATGCTCTCCTCCTTTTACGACTGCACTTGCAAGCAAGTGCATGCGACAACAACGAACAGCACGACAACCATTCATCCATCGTTAACACCAACAACAAAACGTCGCCAGGGACGAATACAGCGGCGGGTGGACGGTTTGGTGACGCCAGCCAGGGCGCCAAACCAGATGGGCGCCAACCAACCGCCATGATGACCCGCAATGGCACGCGCGGACGTCAGGCAAATGCACGGTGCCATAATGGGCTAGAAGGGTCATGCGTACTGGCCTCCTTCGCACCAGACCGCCCTACCTAGTCCTGCTGCAACTACATACCGACACTTACTCTAGGAGTGTCGCGCAGCTATCCGTCCCCCCTCCGGTCTCTCCGCCCTCCAGCCCACATCGGACGTCCACCGCCGGCTTCACGGTTACATAAAAAAATACCCAAAAGCAAGAATCGCTTCCCATATCCGAAAAAATCGCTAAGTGATCCTACTTCTGCTAACTTTGAAGATAAATTAAATTAGTCGCTCGAAAAGACTAATGTGTCGCGTGACACAGGAACATCACGCCGTGCCTGCTGGCTAACGGGGAGCCCCGCCATGCCCAAGCGTTTGCCACAATACCAAACATGGCATATAGACAGAGATGCGGATGCTTGATTTATTGTTATTATTAGGATGTTACAGCGGACCCCGCGGGTCATCGGTGACAGCCCCGGCGACAGCCGAGGCTTCCTCACCATACACTGCCTAAATGAAGTAACGCCACCATGGCGCTCCGGACAGGCTCCCCAAGTGCACCGAAACACTCCCCGGGCCCACACTACCAGGGAACCACCCCGTTCCTGAGAACCAACCATGGCAAGGGATAAAGCCCGCTCAGGGGGAGTTAGCCACCATGGCGCCCCTATTAGCGAACCACCACCCCCACCAAGGCGGGGTCACTTCTCCAGCGGTGGCCCGTAGTCTTGGAAGGCCACGGGGGCTCGCGAGTCACCATTCAGGGGCCTGCCCGTACGGTCCCACCGGGCCGAAAAAACTGCCCACACCTAGCGATAGCTCCACTGGGCGTCAGTGCCCTGACCACCCGCGGTCTATTACGACAGAGTACCTACAGGGCTTAAGAATCCTGGCCTGACGGAACCGGGCCTCGGCACACAAGACGACCGTCCTGCACTTTCAGGATCGGGTGTGTAGCCCCCACCGCTGACCACCCTTTCACTGGGACTCCCAGCTCAGCGAAGTCGTAGAGCCGGCTCCAAAAGTCTGCCACTGCCCGCCGGGCGGCTAGCCCTTCAGCGTCCCCTAAGGACCCCGGGATCCCGCCCGCGTTCCTGGACTTGTCGGCCCTCAGGGCTCGCCGGCCCGTTTCCATGGCACTGGTTGCCGCCAAGACGACAACGTCCCAGACACACTGTTGCACACCCACGGGGGGCGTTGCGAGCCACACCTGCTGCCTTTGAAGGCTCACCCCTAGCCTTGCCTCGATCTGTGCGACAACCGCTTGTGCCACCCCACAGCCCCAAAAATGGTGTTGCCTGGGTGTTGGCCGTATCGCCCCGGCGCCGGGGTACGTCCCGCATCCACAAGTAAGGGGCCACCGCCGCCCCCCTCATGTGGGAGTTACCAAGCATTGGGACAGTGTTGCTATCTTCCAAAACGGGGAAATAGAATTCCGCAGGTTTCCGGCCTGTCGCCAGTAGCCAAAAAAACTTTGGCAGGGCAGATTTTGGGGGGCTTCCTAGGTGCCAGGAAATAAAAACCTCCGAGGCAGGGCGGAAATATTTCTGCGTGTTTCGACAGGAGGGCCACTGTTACCACAGCGACGACAGGGATTCTAAGTCCATGGAGGCCTGAAGCGCGCTTTCCTTGCGTCGCGGATGCATATGGGAGGGTAACCAGGAGTTGGGGACACGGCATTCGAGTGTGTTTTGGCGGTAGACAGGTGTACGATGCAGGATTTTTCCCTGCGCCTGCAGATTTCCAGGCCTTTTTGGTCGTCTGGAAAATAGTTGACAGGGCAGATTTCCGGCTCTCCACAGCGTCAAATAAATGAAATCTCGCAGGTTTCTTGGGGGTCCGGGAAATAGAAAATTTCCGGCTTTTTTGCCCGTAAATATTCTTTTTATTTAAGATAGCAACACTGCATTGGGATGCCATCAACCGCCAGTCGCCAATACGCCTCCTTATTGGAGTTTTCCCACTTGGTCTCCGTCCACATCCGCTGCATGTTCTCTATTACCTTGGAAACCATCCTCGACACTTCTGGCGCAGTATCCTCTACCCCAAGCGCTTCGCAAACAAAGCGTGTGTGCGCCGCACGCCTCGCCTCCCCCAGGCTTTGCAGCTGCAGTGTCGTGCCATACCGCACAGTGTACTCGTGGAGTGCCACCTTGAGGCCGTTTTGCAGCCTCCACCCCATGCGCCTCACCAGCATTTCCGTGACTTCCTCTCTCCCTGGGGGGGTCGCCTCGGTGGGCCCCAGGGACCCCTCGGCGGCTTCCCACCACCCTGGTGGGATGTCTTGTCGGAGCGCTTCTAGGGCCGCCTCACACTCCCTCCACCGGTCCCACTCCTGCCACCCGTCGGCTCCTACCCCCAAGCATTCCCTAACAAACATTGCCCATCCCCGGCGACGCTGGCGCTGTGTGCGGGCGGTCGGGGGGTTCGCGTCCAAGTTCCTCTCCCATCCGTCCGTCGTGTCCCGGAGCCGGGATATCACTCGAACCGCATGCCCAATGGTCCTCAGCGACAGGCATTTGGCAAGGGCGGCATGCCTATGTTCGAGCCCCGGTCGCTCGCCTAGTTGCAGCCCGTGTGGTAATAGCGGGTTGCCCCACAGCGGTGCATTCCAGCACCAGCCCCCTGGGGTCAGGGGCTCCGCCTCAACATCGATCACGGGCGGGAGGGCACTCAGTGCCCTTGCTATCCGATTCACTCCCTCCGGTAGTCCGGGGCAGTCCAGCCATGGTCCTGCATGGAGCGCCGTCAAGGCCATAATGGGTTCGAAGCCCGGTATCGCTCCACGTAGGAACTCAAGCAGAATTCGCCGCCACGGGGCGTCTGCCCCGCCCTTGGGTCCCAGGACGAAGCGGACCGCCCACCCGGCCCATCTGGCCCGCGCGTGCTCCAGCAGGGGTAGGGCCCCAAACCCTCCTCCCGTCGGGTGCCCTGCCAACAGCGATTTGGGAACCCCTGTTGCCCTCCGTTCTGTGTCGTCGGGGCCGAGTCCTCTATCGATTAAGCGAGCCGCCAACTTCTCCCAGGCCATACTCTCTCTCTGGGGCGGTAATCCGCCGTGCTCCATGTGCCACGTCACTCGCTGCAGTCCATATGCTGCCGCTGATGATGCCCTCCCGAATATCGACAGGGATAGCCGCGATAGCGCCTGAAGGCGCTCTTTCACCTTGTCCCCGTGCGCCCTCCAGTCCAGTTCAGCGTCCCTTCCCAGGTTCGTGAAAGGGAGGTTAAGCGCAGTGGCGCGGTGAACAATCCTCAACCCCGCGACGTCCAGACCCTCGCCCAACACGACTGTGCCCGACTCGTCCGCCGCCCCTACAACCAGAAGCTCCACCTTGTCGAGATTGAGCTGTTGCCCCGACGCCTTCGCGTATGTGTCCATATATTCCAGGAATGGAGCCACGGCCTGGGTGTTCTCCAGCACTACTTCCGTATCATCCGCAAATTGCACCGCCGTAGTGAGCTCGCTATCCTGCGGTCCTAACTTGATCCCTACCCCGCATTGCTGCAGCCAGCAAAGCAGCACCTGTGCTGCAAACAGATATAGCAGTGGTGCTAACGGGCACCCCTGCCTGACTCCCGCCGTCATGGGGACTAGCTCCGACTTGTACCCATTCACCACTGCTCTCGCCGCTGTCTCCGACAGGAGGGTACGGGTCCACTTCATCAGCCCTTCGCCGGCCCCCATCGCGTCCATGCATCCCATGAGGAAGGGCCGGTCTAGAGTGTCGTACGCTTTCGCAATGTCCAGGAAGGCTATGCAGCCTGACCGGCCCTGCTGTGCCAGCAGGTGGGGCAGGTACCGCAGAAACAGCACATTTGCGCCTATCAGTCTCCCCGGGAGAAACGCCGACTGTTCCAGGGTGACCACCTTGCCTAGGGCTGGGCCCAGGCGGTTGGCTAGCACCTTTGCTAGAATGCGATAGTCCGTGCACAGCAGTGTAATCGGCCGATAGCTACCTGGCAGGTACCGATGCCCCCGATTCTTGTACAGAATGGTGATGATCCCGTCAAGGAACCCGTCCGGCGCTCGCCCTAGGGTTCCAATGGCCGTGTACAGATTCGCCAACACGTCTGCAAACTTCGCCCGGTATCCCTTATACAGCTCGCCCGGGATACCGTCCCATCCTGGCGATTTTCCCGGGCGCAGCGATTTCAAGACACTTCCTACCTCCGTGGCGGACACCTCCATCGAGCCGATGTCTGCTGCTTGGTCTTCCGGTATCCTTAGGTTTCGGTGCCGCAGGGCCTGCAGCACTTGCTCCCTATCCTCCGCTGTCACATTCGCCGGGGATTGGCAAATCGTCCCCCAGTAGTCCGCGACCACTTGTGGCAGTTTCTTCGCAGTCGTATTGTTGTTTTGTCGTCGCAGTCGTATTGTTGTTTTTTCAAGGGGGGGTAGGGAAGTTATTTCCTGAACACATCCTATGAAGTTGTTTTTGGAACCCCCAAACCGACCGACCGACCGTGCCGTACGGTTCCGGAGCAGAAGTCTGCCGTACATCCTCAAATCTTCACCAAATCGAACCGGAAAAACGCCTGTTGGCTCCTTTATGCATTTTCTATTTAGTCCAATTAATATAGGAGCGAACGCACGCATCGCAACTTGTCGTCAGTGGCGCCACACCCCCTCGGCCCATCCCCATCCGGAGGCGGGCAATAAGTGCACGTTCTCGCAGGTTTTCCGCGCCGCATTAAATACTTTATCGGCGTGGCCATGGCGTGACCGTTGCGCAGTGCACAGAGGCCAAGTTAAGTGTCTGTACGTCAGGACGCACGCCCTTAACCCCAACCCCACAAAAGCAAAGTCTTGGCCCGACCAGGGCCTGAATCTCGTTCATTGGGAATGCGTTCAGAGTACCGTTGAAGCAAAACGCCTTGATGTCCGGGGAGGGCCTGGGAACCTTGCCTCTCCGAAGTCAGCGTGCGCTTCTACACGCCGTGAACCCTGGCCCGGCCCCCACGGCTCCCACGCCCGCCGCGGACCCTGCCTCGGCTACCCCTGCCACGCCTTCCCCTGGCTTGACCATGCGGCTCATCTGCCCCAGAATCGGGCGGTGCAGCTGGCCCAGCGGCCGGCTCGCTCGTTGGCGGGCTCAGCACCCGGCTCGGTGGCATTGGCACCTTCCCCGGCATCCTGGCCAGCACTGCCGTCACCCCCAACCAGCTTTGCCCAAAACTTTGAAGCGGCCTCCCCCAGAACATTGGCCCCGCCTTTGAGCTCGGCTATCCGGCCGGGTGCGGGCTGAGACCCCAGCTTGACCTTCTGTACCACAGCGTGGAACTCTGCCGGCTCCACTGCGTACTTAGCTACCTCCGCTCAGGGTGGCTATCTTATTTTGCAGAGTATCTACGGCCGGAGATACTCCTTGCCCAATCGTGCTGAAAGTATCTGTCGGAGGGAGCTTTTGCCGGCATTTTATCTACTCAAAGGGGGCTTTTCCCCGTGCGAGAGGCCATGAGTATCTAAAACCCCATTTTCCCACCAAGGGAAAGTATCTATCAAAACGCAAGGTTTTCGGCCGAATATATATTTATATCTTAAGATAGCCACCCTGCCTCCGCTGGGCTGACGTGCTCACTGCCATGAGCCAGCTGCAAGTGATCCAGGTAGTAATACGTCCAGATGGTGCCCGCAACATTGGCTGACGAGCAGGCCTACCTGGCACTCGACGGGCACGTTTGTGCACGGTGCCGAATGCATAGACTTGCGGGCTGACGCGTACCGGATGCCAGTGTAGGCGTACGGGCATGTGGACGTCACCTTGACGACACCAACCTTTGAGCAATTCGCGAGACAGGTGCTGCAGCTGCCACCAACACAGAGGCTTCCGCACCAACCACACGGCTGGGTTCCGGGTGCTTCCGCGGGGTTGCTGACACCAGACCTCCAGTCTCCAAGCAAGATGTGCGGCCCCACATGCTGCCTCATCTCGGACCTAGGCACTGATCGGTTGCAGCCGTCCACCTTGCAGCGCAGCTGCTCGTTTGCTGCAGTTGCCTGCTGCCCGCTGCCTCCGCCGCCGTGGGCCCCCGCTACCCCCGCCCCCATAGTAAAACTTGGCTCCCCCGAGCAAAGGGGCCACTCACTGGTTCCGGTCCTGTAGGGGAAAACCTCCGATGTGCGGATCTCCACCAACCGCTGTGCAGCCGGGTTGCCCTCACAGGACACCTTGGCCGAAGATACATACACGCGGTTCCCTGGCTGGCGGCCTAGCGAAAAAGCGTTTCGCCTGGAAGCGGTCCTGCTGTAGCGACCTTTCTGCTTGCAGTCTATGCTGTTGAAGTGCGCGGCCCACTTGTGAGAAGGGGTGTTCGCAGGAAGACACTTGCCGCAGCCCTCCCGACATGGAACTAGTTGAGTAGTCTTTGCGGCACTTCCAGATGCATCATTTTTGTCTTCTATATTGTCACGATCTCGTTTGCGCAGCTGGGGCTCATGGAACCGTTAAACTGAGGGCTAGCTCGTTGTCGGGCAACACAGCACCCAGGGCTCAGGACGCTAGGGTCAATCTCATGACCACCCCCGAAGAATTCGAATGAACTTGAGCGACCTTTCTGGCCGCCAAGGCACAGCAATTGCTGTGATCTTGATGCTAACGTTGCTGTGGAGTTGACCATTTCAATGCCAGGTCTCCGGCAGGCGCCATGAGGACCTCCTTCAGACTTTCTCCACGGATAGAAATGCGCCAACTTCAGCTTTTGAGCTCTACAAAGGCACTGAAATGCTCTGCTCGCAGTGCCAGCTTGTCTTAGGAACTGGTAAACGGCGGGACCATCGAGCATGGGCCGACAGCCAGACAACGGCTCTAAATGATACGCCACAATTCCTCGAATTCCAATATCTTCTGGGCGTTCGTCTGCGAGCTCAGGAATTTACTTCCCAGACAGAGGATAGTGGACAGGCGGTAGATGACGATATCGGCGCTGCACAACAGTTCTTTACAGCCAATGAAAGATACGATGAACGCCAGCATACTCTGGGCATACAGCTGTTGACCTTAGTGACAGGGGGCGTGTTACAATAAATCAGTAGCGCACTTGATAATTCAGTAGCGCGGCGGTTACTTTGGTCGCAGCGACCCAGTAACGTTGCGTCCAGGTGTCAATCGCAATGCATATTATGTTATCGGTGCGCGAAAAAGGAAGCCGTTCAAATGTCAGAAATGCAAAAGCCAAGGTACGACTTTGACAACGCGACCCAAACCACCGAAAGCCACCGAGAGCAGGCACCAGCCTATGTATATGTTGCAAGTATATTATGTATGTCAATGTATTCAACCGTGTCAAAGAAATGCTGCACGCTGACCGGCACCCAGGCGTCCATGTGAAAAGCTAGCGCCACCGAAATAGCAGAGAAGCCCAAACATTCCAATGCAGTTGCGAAGATGCATATCGAAAACAACAGTACATAACAGGCAACAGCGAACAATATTCATAGGCAATGCGTCCGCGAACAGTACATCAGGAGTCCGGTTCAACTACTCGTCCGCCGGAGTAATCTCGTTGTCGTTCAGTGAAGCGGGCGGAATCTCAGGCGGCTGGCTATCGGCGAGCGGCTTGGTCAGCGGCATCTGGTTGTCGGCGGCGCGGCGCACGAGGTCCGCAATGATGCGGTCCGGATCGAGGCCGCAATCGTCGTCGTCGTCGGTGTCCACGCGAATGGGCGCCGCGCGCGAGTTGCCGTCGTTTGGGGTCGTACGCTTGTTAGGGCTGCAGAGCTCCGGAATGATGAGACGGGGATACGCGTTGCCCCCCGTGGCTTCGGCAGCCGCGGCCCGCAGCGAGCGCTTCAGAGCGGATTGTGCGCGGCGGTCCTCGCAGACCTTGTAGCAGTCGGTGCAGGCCCGGTCCATGTGAACGATACAGCGCACCCAGTCACGGGGCAGGATGGTGAAGTCATCCTTGCAGATGCGGCAGTTGACCTTGTACACAACGTTGGTGTTGAATAGGAACTTAGCACGGTTGACCTTGCTGAGGCACTCCGGGCAGCCGCCGGACTTCAGGACGGCTTCAGCGGCGGCACCTTCGGAGCTGGACACTTGAACCGTCTTGCTGCAAATGCCGCATTTCGAAACGACGGCGAAGGCAGGCTGGTTGCGGTCGTGGAAGAGGAGGAGCGGGTCCCGGGCCTGGTTACCGGACGGCGCCCCAACTGCGCGCGCCATTGGGGTCAATGGGGAGCCAGCCGTCTTCATGGTTGACAGCGTCGATGACGTTCGTGTTGAAGTCTGCGGAGCGGAGGTCGACATTGACAGGTCAGTGCAGGTTGCGTGAAATGAGGAAGTATTTCCCATGCATCAGTTGAGGTACAAGAAGAAATCAAAGTGTTCGAAAGGCCAAAAGAACCAAAAGGGGCAACTTTGCTGCAATCAAACAGCAGATGCTCACCGACAGCCGGGTTCTCCAAGCCGGCCAGGTCCTTCTCCGAGCAGTCAAGGTCGCCTAGGAAAGGATGATGCAAGCGACTTGATGGAGCCGGCGCCGCGTCTGCCATTAATGTAGAGCCCTCGGGCAGGTACGGCTGGATCCGCTGCAGCGGGTTTGAGTGCCGAATCTGCGACTCCAGCTCAGCAGCATCATCGTTGAAGTCCTCACAAAAGTAACGGCAGTTGAAGTCCGGCTTATCGAAGAAGACGCGCTGGACGTCCGCGGCGACGATATCCTGCGGCGCGGTGATCATCTTCCAAATCGTCTCGGACTTGGTGCGGTCCACGGTAGCAGCTCCGTTGAAACGCACCATAGCCCAGGTCCCAGATGGATAATATCGCCCGGTCCGAAGCATGGCGGTCAGGGTTGCGCACACGCTGAAGCGCCGGTTGAAGATGTCCGGCCCACATCGGGCAATGAGCCACTGATACGCCCGCTGGAAGTAGTTGTTCGCCGTCAGCTCCACGCGCTTCTTCAAGGCGGCCTCGCCGTAGAGGCCATATAGTTGCATGCCTTCAAGGATGTCCTCAGCAGAGACGTTTTTGAACTCCACCCGAAAGTGCTTCTTGCCCGCATCCTTCGTGCAGTAACCGACCATGCCCACGAAGGTGTGCATATTCTCCTGCGCCAGCGACACCACCTTGACGTGCAGGCTCTCAACGCCTTTGTTGATGCGCCGGAGCCAGTTGTGAACGGCGTTCCCCGAAGTAGCGTCAATTTCGAGCACGCCCTGCAGATGTCCGTGCTCCAAGTCGGTGCCCCGCTCATAAGCTAAGCAAGAGCGATGAACACCAGGGTACAGGTTGATGACGCGGACCGTCTTCTTGTAGGCCTCAACGTCCAGGTCGCCGCCCAATGCCGAAACTGTAATGCTGAGCTGCAGCCGCTTCACCTTGCCATCGTCGTCCGCGGTAGCACCGTCCTTAAGCCGCTTCCGCTGAACAACCGCACTGACCGGCCCGCCGTAATCCTCCAAAGGGTCATCCTCGTCTGGTTGGCCTTCGGCGACCGGGTCCGCAACATCACCGTCGACGAAATGCACCCGGCGGCGCTTGCGTCCAGAGGTATTAGTTGCAGGGCTGGGCGTAGTAATTGGGTCCTCCAGAACTGCCTCCGAAGGCGAAGGGTCTGTTGCCGCTGCAGCAGCACCCTCATTGCGTCGCAGCCTGCCAGAGCGCCGAGCTTCGCTGCCAGGAGTTGCGCTACGAACGCGAGGCTGCCTATCAGTACTCCCAGGAGGGCGACCGCGGCCCCGGCGAGTGGGCGTCGTCGCTGCAGCATTGCCCGGAACCGGCGCACCAGCCGGCTCCGTATCGACTGCTTCGGCAAGCAACTCCATAAAGGACATATCTTGCTGCATTTCCTCAACCAAACACGACCGAACACAGCCTGTCGGTTACTTCGCCAGCACTATAATTAATTATTGTACGGCAATTATAGTGATTTTTAGCGGAAAGACAGTTTTTGGACCTCATAATATGAGACCTTAGTGACAGGGGGCGTGTTGCAATAAATCAGTAGCAAATTTTATAATTCAGTAGCGCGGCGGTTACTTTGCCAATGAAGGCATGCCAGCATGCTGAGACACTGGCGGAGTCAGGATCAACCCACGGAATGACAATACCGACCATCACGGAACTGTTTTGAAGATGACCCAGCTGGACCCATCGGCGGTGGATAAGTCTGTCCAGGTCCTCAGCGACGCCTCCATTGCGAAAAACAATCTAAATTATAATCTTCACTGTGAAAATGTAAGATTTAGGGTTGACGCAGTGCCGTGGTACCGGCGTTGCTGATTTCCCGTTCTCCGCCGACCCAGACGCTCCGGCTGTGACTGTATATATCAGCATAACCATACGAGTTTCAACATGTATTTTAATCTTTCATTCCTGTGAGCGGCATGCTTCCGGTTACTTCCTTGGCCGAAGCCTATGAATTGTTATGCGCAGTACGGCAATTATTGTGATTTTTAGCAGCAAGACAGTTTTTGGACCTTAGTGGGTACCATGATACTCCAACCTGGGAACGCGCAGAGACATGCATGTAACATATCGTCTTTGCCAGAATGTACCCCACCAGTCCCAAGAGGGAGCACGGAAACTGAATACAACTGAATTTAACTACGACACCGAAGTGGTATGGATGAAAGACCTAGGAAGGAAATGTATGCCCAGGAACGGGGACCAAGACGGACATCGACATCGAGGGGCTTCACAGGCTCAACTACAGCGTGCTCCAGTTCAAGAGATGAATGTTATCCACATTAACGGAAATTGGGAAAGGGACCACACGGAAAGACCACACCCCGCAAAGGGTACGGACAGGGCTGCCCTCCGCAGTGCAGAACACAAGGCGACACAAGCACATGCGCCAATGACCCTGTGGCAACAAAGAACACAACTAAGATCTCTTCTAGATACAAACATGCAGGGCACTCACCCTTCACTGAGGCGCCACCTGATTAACACTGGGCTATTTAACCACCGGTTGTACACCCGCAAAGAGATTACGAACGCAACTCTGACCACTGCACTCAACAGTAGGGAACCATACGTCAATAGGCTTTCGGAGAACGACCTCAACGAACTACGTCAGGTCACAACCTGGGACAATGGCCTGCTTGCAGCCTCCACGTGCCTCCTTGCGCATCAAACGGGCCGTGCACCGATCACCGGGGTGCACTCCTCAGTACGCGTGGAGACCGCGCGCGTTCTGTTCCACAGGATCGCGATCGGTGGCCAGCACGGGACCGCTCACGAGGACGTAAAGCAGCTCACGGACCTGGACAAGGACGTTGTAGTACACCCAACCTCCAAAGCTGCCAAGGTAGCACTGAAATCGGATACATATGCAACTATCGATAGGGTTCCCGCCGGCACCAGGCCAGACGTACTCTGCCATAATAGGGTTGAAATCCGCCTGGACGAACAGTTGAGTGGGCCCATAATGCTCATCGCGACCCTGCTTGTAATTTACATCGTTAGCGTCACAATGATGCACAATCGCAGACGTCATTTAAACGACAACAAGGTCCCGGCCCTGCCAGAGCACCTCATGGATAAAAAAGGGGCTACGCCGGGAAGGGCTAGCCAAAGAGATACAAACCCGAGGGGTCACGCAGCACCACACAGGCCACCCCTGCCCTGGCCCCTCCCGTGGAACGAGCAACCACCGGCATACCACGAGAGGCAAGTGGCTCAGTTTTGCCAGATACACGCCATCAACAACCTGATAGGGTACCAACGTATATCCCCGCAGCATGTACTGTCGTACTGTAACTACATCCACCAACAGCTTCGATCATCGGACACCACATCGGAGGCAGCCACCCTCCCTATGGCATTCATACCCAGGGTAAACGGGGGGTAACCCCCGGGTACCGCCCTACGGGGCTGGGTGGGTAAAGGTATCCTGGGGTAACCCAAGGGTAATTCCATACATTTTATAATTTGTAAATGTAATATATAAGTCCCCTTGTCGGTACTCAATTATTGTATTTAGAGTAGTAAGCATTGTGTATGAGCTGTCTAGCCAGAAGTTTCACTGTCAAGTTATAGAGCTATGAATGAAATTGGTGACAACGGCCATATGTAAAGCATGCATTAATACGTGTACCCGTTGTTGTACTTAGTAACCTTTACAAGGTTGGCCTGTATCCCGACCGGGTGTCCAGACGGGCCCAGATAACCCCTACCAAGGACTGCACACCCATCCTCCACGGGGGTCATGCAGCCATACCGCCCAAAACATCAGGTTACCAGCACGCCAGAATTGCCTCCCCTGGAAACTGCGCCAGACCCACCAAATGACATGGTGGGGAGGGAACTGGGGTTCACAGCATATCACAAGATTGACATTAACACCTGGCACATGCATGAGGGTGTCATCTTTCACCTGTCCACACAGTCCTGAATGCGCGCGCAGCCCTAGTACATCCGTCCCCCCAATGCCGTGGACAATCTCACTTAGTCCATGTGCATGCGATGGATTTCCTACCATGGTGTAGCAGATAAGCAAAGGAGTGAGTCACACCGAACAGTGCCCGTTTTAGCCTGAAGAGTAATCACTCACACCTGCAGGTCTGTGAATTGTGTACCCAAGGCCCAAGGCCAGCCACGCACATGAGAACCAGCATCATCATCATTGGGTTGACATCAACACACGACACAGGACTGTGTCACCTTCCACCTCTCTGCGCATACAGCCCAAGTCCGTCCCCCAAGTGCCTTGAACACACTTGGGTGAACGCGCTCATGCTGTCTCTACTGGAAGCACTCTGCAAGGCGGCCAAAGTAGGCCAGGTGCGTGGTCTCATTTTGCTTGTCGTGAGAGCGGGTCACATACCAGTGGACTCGCAGGGACTGCTGGCCATCAATGCCACGGTCACCTGCGTGCACAGTGTGCCCGCTCATGAACAGGCCTAGGATGTCGCCAACGTCCAGCTCCAGCCTGATGGCCTTGTAGGTCTGCGCTCCAAGCCAGGTGTCAATGCAGGAAGCTGGCGCCAACTCGCTTTCTACCAGTTGCTCCAGCCGCCAGTACTCCTTGAGCACCAAGTGGCTCCCAGGGAAGACCAGAATGCTGACCTTCTCAGCGGGGGCAATTGCTACAAACCCCCACTGATTCTCACTCATGTCGGTGTGGAAGCCCTGGCGGCGGACTGGCGCCTGCCCCTCTTCCTGCTTGTTGATTAACAGGTGTGGTCTGCTGAGGCGGATGTCAGGCTCGCGCATCTCGTCCATCACCTCCTTCATGCACGTCTCCACTCCAGCTGCAGAGGAGAAACACATGTAACGGCAGGGTCGGACGTCACATGTGACCGCAGGGTGGGACGTCGCCTTCAAGGTTGCACCCCCCACTGTCAACCCTGCCAATCCTGCCTCCTCCCCTGTACCCTAGCGGCCAATCTGTCTGCCTATCTACCTTGAAAGCTGACGAGGACGTTGGCGCCTGCCCTGATGGGGCGCTGCTGTCGTTGCTCCGTCCCATAGATCGAGTCCAGAATGCCAGTGGGCTGCCCGTGGCGGTCCAGCTCGGGAAGGAACTCCCCGTGAGAGTCCAGTGCGGGCCCCTGGAAGATAGGTAGGGCCTTGTCCAGGTACTTGACTGCAGCCCGCAGCTCCTCTGGTGTCACCGTCTCCTTGATGGAGGGCACCTGCCAAATGGCAACACCCTGGTTGACCAGGCGGGGGTAAACAGGGGCGGCACGGGGAAGGGTACACGCCGGTCACGCAACGGTACCACAGCAGCTGTGGTCCAGGAGCGGGCCAAGCGTGTTCGCAGCGGTGCAAAGCAATAAGTGCAGATTCTGAAGGGGATTGACTGTGGCTTTGGGAGGACAGACAATGACCGCCGGTTTCCATGCATGGCTGCACAGGAGTATGGCAGGACGGGGTGTGGTTGTGAGACAGATAAGGTGGGACAGGCGTGTGAGGGTTTACCTACATTCTTCATACCCTTGGGTTTGGTGGTGTGATGACGAAGGCAAGTGCATGGATTCGGACAGACAGTACTCTGAGATACACAGCCAGGTTGTAGGATGCCTGTGGCTTGCAGTATGAGGTAGACTACTGGACTGCTGGTTTGGGTAGCTAGGTTTCATCACCAACAGATGCATGCTGCCATGAGCGGGGATGTGTATGATACGGTGGAATCAAGGCGGTGATGATGAAGTTCACAATGCGGTTCGGTCCAGCGTGAAACGTATTCTGTAAAATGACGGCCAATGCCTGGGTTACCCCCTCCGTTACCCCTGGGTAATGATTACCCCTACCCCTGGGTACAATTACCCACCCCCCCTTGTCACGAGGGTGGGTGGGTAACCATTACCCCCACCCTCACCCCCCTGGGTAATGGTTACGAGGGGGTTACCCCCCCTACAATGTCATAGGGCCTATGGCGTCATGCCTACAATGCCGCAACGGGCAACTTTAACACGATGATAGTCAACCATTACCTGCGGTACAATGTTGTCGTACAACGAGGGGCGTCCCCACACCTAGCCGTAGTAAGCAGCGGATACACCGTACAGCGAGGAAGCACCAGAGACCACTGGTCTGGTCTGGAGACAACTCACTGCCAATTGTGCAGCTGTAGTCGCAGGTTCGATTCCTGTACAGATCCCCGACGGAAGTCGGGTATGAGATAGCAGCTAGTTGCTGAGATGTGGTGTTGAGGCTTAGTTGATGGGCCAAGATACGCACGCTTGATTGGTGGCGATGCCGAACCCTCAAACTCGAAGGATGGTCGGGTGAACGGATATGGCGGAGATCGTGAAACGATTACGATGGTAACTGGTGCGGGAAGATCGTGATGAGCGGCCTTTGACGGATGTCCATTGCGGGGCCACATGTGACTGGCCGGACGGTCAGTACAACATGTAACATTCCATTCCATTCCATTCCAGAGACCACATCCTGCAGCAGGTCCAAACACACACACCTAGGAACAGTACTGCGCTAACGATCGGATTCCTGGTGCATGACACTAGACATGCCATCACCATTCGCCGGGCAGGAGACCAATGGTACAGACTGGACTCGGAAGAAACGCAACCCAGACGGCTGGACGACACAGAGTGGGCGCGACTCCAAGGGCACGTGCATTACTTGGACTCAATAGATAGACATCATGGCCATAAATCAAATGCACATTGCATTCCGGCCCATTCGCCCTGCGCACGACCCCTCGCCACACCCAGAGGAACACCACGACACCACGCAAACAGAGGAACCAGCACCGCATACCCCAGAAGCACGTGCGGTAACTCCCCCACAGCCAAGGACAGAGGACGCCGCAGACGATCCGAAAACCGATCATCCCGACCGCGCACACCGCCTACAAGAAAACACGACCCCCCCGGGGACCCAAGCGCCTGACACACAGGACGAGGAAACCGAGCAAACATCGGCCGACACAGGCACCGCACACACAGCCCAAACCAGGCGACCGGCCAGCCCTACAAGCAACCATCGTCAACCCAAACGCCGCCGTACCCAAGGACCGCCCACCCATTCGATCCTCTACTGCCTTCGACGGCAACAGGGCCTGCCTACGAGGCACCCCACCGGAGGCGATGAGAGACGGAACCCAACCGCACCTGACGCACAACACCGTACCTCGCGTCGGCGGCCCGCACGCGACACGGCACCCGACCCTACGAACGCACCACGGGAACCGCAGACCCGGGCTCCGCAAACCCGGAAGCGGCCCGCCGAAGCGCCACCCCAGCCGTGCCACACCTCGAGCGGGCTCAAGCAGCAACCGATGGCCAAATACCTCCGCAAAGCCAAGCAACCAAAACCCAACTCCCCTGTACAACACCGGCCCACAACAGCCACGGAAGCGAATCCTGAACAAGTACCCACCCAGCGCGCCCAGGACGGGCCACCGCCGACGGGGCTCTTCAAGGTGGTCACACTCAACACCCGGGGGATTCGAACGCAAATGGAAGCAGTCCAGCACGCCATACACGAACAGCAGCCCGACATCGCAGTCCTCACGGAAACCAAGCTAAGCAGCCACCACAGGCGAGCAGTCACTGGGATAAAACACGCACTGAAACCGTACCAAACATACATGAGCAACCGCCCCCACAACCCAGATATCAGCTCCCGGTCTGCAGGCGTATTGATCTGTGTGTCTGAACGGTTCAGTCGCCAACACAGTGTCACCGCCACGCCGGTGCCGAATAAGCTCAACGGGTACATTGGACACATCCGCATGGCACCAGCCTCAAGCAAACCCCTCCATGTCGTGGGGGTATATTGCCCGGAAAACTCGCAAACGCGCAAGCGGATCTACGAATACTGCACCAAAGTAGTACGGGAAGCCTCGACCGGAGGGGAAAACGTGCTGCTTGCCGGTGATTGGAATGCGGTCCTCGATGAAACCGACAGGTCTACAGGCGAATGCGATTCGGCCGACCTATCGCATCAAAGCTTTGCGCAGGCAGCCAAGCTTCAGCCGGTCAGCTGCCCCAGGCGCGAGCCCACGTACACCCAGGTGAAAGAAGGAAGCGTCGTACACCAGAGCCGTATCGACGACGTCCTGATCGCCGAGCACACCCTGGAAGAAGTCAGCGAGGATGGGCAGCCGTACGAGAGAGTCTACGACTGCGGCGGAATCTTTGACCACAAGGCACTGTGCACCTATCTGCCACTAGCGGGACTCAAGCTGTACCCGCCACCAGCTGCACGACCCAACACCGAACAACACCCACACAGCTGGAGCAGAATCAAACTGCCCATCACAAAAGACAGCAAAACCAATGCGAAAGCGGAAATGGAGGCCTCGCTCACCAGCGAAATTGCGGCGCTCCACGATCTGCTGAAGCCCGCCATGGAAGCGGTGCAACACGCCAGCGAGAACCTGGAGCGGAACATTACGGAAGAAGAGGCCAGTGCCCTAATGAACGACCTCCGACAGCACCCGGATGTCCGCACCCTGGACGTCACGCAAGTCAGTCATAACCTCGGCACCCTGCTACTGAGGTGTCTCACGATACTAGAAAGCCACTGCGACAAAAAGCCCCCTCAAACGGGGAAACTGCACCCACCCAGGGCCCTGAACAAGAAACTCACGAGGCTGTACAAAGAACATTATGACCTAAAGTCCGAGCTAACACGCCAACTCACCGGCGGGACGACAAACTGGGCCAGAGACCAGAACGACTCAGCGGTGAACCCAGAGCATAGCGCATCAGGCGAACCCGCCAGATCCAATCCGCAGACCACGCCCGCCGAACGAGAGAACGGCGGGCCGGCCAGGGGTGCGGGGCACGCCACCGAGGCAGCCGCCGCTGCTGACACCCCCGCAGACAACCTGAGGGCGGCCATCCGGGATAAAGGAGCAGAAATCAGACGCATTGTACAGGAAGTTAGGACAAGTCGCTGCAAGAAAGCCGCCAAAAGATTCCAGAAACTCCTGAGCAAGAAGCCTAAACAGGCGCATAGGCAGGTCCTCGACGACGACGACGACCAGCCCCGGGGGATCTCCGCCATTCGACATCCGGCGGATGGGCAAATTCGAACGGACCCGGAAGAGATCCTGGACGCGCTCCACACGCACTTCGCTAAACTGGCGAAGCCCATCTCCGGACCCCGCACGGGCAAATTCCTGCCAACAGATGCCCCCCGCGACTACCCCTGGATGAAAGCGAGCGCACCCGACCCCATGCGAACGCTAGCCCGACCGAGAGGAGTTCCAGTCTCCTTGCTCCCCGGGATTGCTGACCCTATGCACTTTAGGGAATGTCTAAACCACCTTGCGCGCAGCAAGGCACCAGGCCCCGACGGCATACCTAATGAACTCCTCCAGGCGCTCCCGGATGCCCTCCAGCACGTCCTCCATCACCTCATGACCATTATGTGGGCCAAGGCGGAGATCCCGGCTCACTGGACCGCGTCCGAGACGGTTCTGCTGCCGAAGAAGGGGGATCCGCTGCTCATAAAAGACAAGCGACCCATAGCGCTGGCAAACACGGTGTACAAGCTGTACACCAGCCTGGTCACGCTGAATATGGCCCTCTTTAGCGAGCAGTCTCACATCTTCACCGAAGCACAAGAAGGGTTCCTACGGCAGCGCAACACAGAACGGCAAATACAGAATGTCCTGCACGCCATGGAAGACGCGGCTCTCATGAGTCGGGACCTCATCATCCTGTACGTCGACTTTACGTCGGCGTTCAATACGATTGACCAAGATAAGTTGCTGTCCATCCTATATGACCTCGGATACCCCGTAGACCAAATAGAGGTCATCTCAAACCTGTACTCACGGGCGTCTACAACAATCAGAACAGAACACGGGCGCACACCCGCGATTCCTATTGAGTGCGGAACGGTCCAAGGTGACACGCTGTCCCCGATGCTCTTCATTATCTTTATGGAACCATTGCTGAGGTGGCTACACAATGGCGGAAGGGGGTACAGATATGGGTGCCTAACCCCCGACGAAAACGACAGACACCACTTCAGCTCTGGCGCCTTCGCTGATGACTTGGCCATACTGACCAACAACGTCTCCGACACGCGCGTCCAGTGTGCTAAAATCGAGGCCTATTGCACATGGGGGGGACTAAAGGTGAACGCAAGCAAATGCCAGCTACAGGGGATCCTACATGGCCGCGCGCGATCGGACCGCGACCTCAGCCGGGGCCCAGGGAGTAAGCCGTACGACGCCGCACTCGCCAGGATGCTCAAAGGACAAATCCGCATCGATGGCGAAGCTCTCCCATATGAGCCCCCAACGGAACCTTACAAGTACCTGGGGGTGCACATCACCCCCACACTAGACTGGGCAGAGCAGGTGGCCTACACCCGGGCCGAAATCAAGCGCCGGGGGCAAGGAATTGTCGAGTCCCTCGCCACCCCCGACCAGCGCATCAACATGATCAAAACGCTGATACATCCTAAAGTTGCATACGGCCTATGCGCTATGGCCTACACGCCACATGACGTTGCCAGTTTCGACTCGCAGATAGCAGGTATTGCTAAACGAAGCTACGGCCTGAAGAAGGGATTCCAAACTCGCGCAATCCTAGCTCCCACCGACCAGATAGGCCTAGGCGTAGGGTCGATACGTACCTTGTACGTGCACCGCGCCACCAAAGCACTCGTCACATCCCTGAACGACCCGGGACGGCTTGGAGTAGTCACGAGAGCCCTCCTACGGGTACAGGGACAGCATGCCGGAAACATACCGATCCATCAGCTCAAGCGGGAAAGTCGGTTCTATACGACGCTCAAACAGCTGGCGCTCGTACGTGAAGCCGGTCTGGAGCTTACAGAGCAAGGGGAACACTATCACCAGGAAGCTAACAGCCTCGCACAACTGCTAGGCGAGGGGCTCATGACCCCAACCGAGCACGCCCTACCGTTCCGATGCCTTCAACCACTGCTTGAGCTGGGCCTTGACCTGAGAGCCCTACGTGATAACAACACGGGGCAGCACCTCATCGACACAACCCAGCTGCAACGTATAGGGGGGCGCCGTGTAAGACAGAAACACAAAGTCGCATTGAATAGACTCAGTCTAGCGCTCAGCGAGGACGCCACTACCCGCACGGGAGCGGCAAAGTACCGCAGCGCTGCACCACTGCCGGCCCATCTCAGAAAAGTTCCCGGAGACCCGACCGTCACAGGGCTCACACGCCGGGGCACCGTCCCCAACCCCCTCCCGGGAGACTACATTACCCGGTACATGCGGCCTGCCGGGATGCAAAACCCCGACCAGAATGCGCGCCCCGACCCAGAAAATACCCACCCAGACCACATGAGGCACAGGGCACAGGACACTGAAGCCCCTGCACCCGCACCGCTTACAGGGAATGTGCGACCATCACGCCCAGGCAGAAGTCGGAACCCGGACGGAAAGAACCGAAAGCACGAGCTCCAAAAACTCTACCTGCGGAGAAACAAGGGCAAGCCGGTGAATGGGATCACGGATACAGACCCAATCGGATGGGTGCCACAACAGGGACCCCTAACCGTCGAACACTGTGCCCTCCTGCTGAGGCTCCCCAACCTTCGGGGACTCAGCCAGAGGGTGCCCGACGCGCAACGACTTTACAATATGCTCATGGGCAACCAAGACTGGCCCGAGGGGGTGCCAACCGAACATGGGTTCGCCATCACCCAAGCCCTGTTCGGGACGCAGGACAGAGTGGCCCGCATTATAGCCCAAACACGAAAGCGAGTGGACGCTGACCCGCCCCCGAGTAAGCAAAAACGGACCGGGAGACATAGCCGACCGACTCACCGTACACACTACACGGTCGCCTGGCAGAGGACCCTCATACCCAAGGGGGCGCTTCCGCTTTACGAAGCCCACAAGTACACACCGCGCGACCTGCGACCATACACCACAGGAGATGATGGGGAAGGCGGCATGCTAGACGTTGAATGGGAACCAACGGAAGAGGAGGAAACCAGGCTCGCGTCGCAAGACACATGGGACACCCTGCTATCAGAATACAACCATAGACGAGAACACGGCATCGAACATGAGCCCGGGCGAGTGAACCAGGCGCAAGATCAACACCTAACGGACGAACAAAGGCAAGGACGATGGGAAGAAGAGTGCTACCAGACCACCCGAGGACAGCGGACCCTTCGGAGGTACGTGGAGATCGACACCGAAGCACGGAACCCGGAGATGGACATACACCCGACCGGCAAATACACAATCCAAATAGGCAAGCACAATTGCGCGCCGGGCGCAGCGCACCCGATATTTAGTGATCCCCGAGACCGGGAACCCGCGGACCTACAAACCGCGAAACGCGCATATGTCTACGACCCGAGGGGAAAATGTCTAGGAATGCTCCCAGCAACACGACTGCGCGACATGTGGCTCCGATACACGGCGGCCAAATCTGCTCACCCGGAAGAACATGCGAGGCTTGCCGCCCCCGGAGGATTCCCCGAAGACGTGGCCCGACTGCTGCTACGATACAGGGACAGGGGCGGGAGCAAAACGAATACCGTCATAAAAGCGCACGAGAAACGTCTTAGCGAACGGAACGACTCATGCAGGCCATAGGTGCGGACACGGAGCGCTTCGCCTCGCCCTTGAACGTCGCCAAGTGCACAAGAGTATACCATGCAAGATTCCCCGAGGACAAACTGTTTGGAGCAAGCCACGACGCATACCAACAGCCATTCAGGGGTGCCTCTGTCGCTCACCCGGAACCAACCCCCGAAGAGGGACACCATGCCATGCGATGGGCCCTGGGATGGGCTGACGCAGAGCGCAACCACACAGACCCCACGGCCACGCTGCTCGTGTTCCCTGCATCTAAAACGGCACCCTGCACCCGGTACCTACGGCACGACCTGGTCACTCACGTCGGGACAATCTCGACCGACAGGAGTGACAGCAACCTAAGCAACGACGCAATCTGGGAAGACGTCCCCTCTTACCCCAACGGCCTCGACCTGATCCTCGTGGCCAACAAGACTGAAGGCAGTGTCGTGGAACCACTTCGCCAAGCAATCGACTCCATAACGAAGCCGCCCCAGGAACGCACAGCAATGGACGAGACCCAGGACACGGACCTGCGACTACCCCAATGGGTGCGCAAACACATACGTAGGTTGAAAGAGAAGTACGAAACCGGCTGTGCACCTAGCCTGAGCTCCCGGAGATGTGACAACCTGACCGACGACGAACGATGCAGCGCACACCTGATGTTCCCAGCAAAAATAGCTCTGCGCCATGACGCTGAATCCGGCATATACACTGATGGGTCTGTCCAAAAGATCCAGGTTGATGAAGCCGAAGCGCAAGTCCTTGGGGCGGCCGCGGTCGATGCCCTCACAGGCAAAACGCTCTACATAGATGTTAATGCAGGAACGACGGGATGCCAAAGCATTACACGTTGCGAGCTCAGTGCTATCCACCAAGGTCTTACTATGAGAAATGACGAGGAGGGCCTCAACAACGCACCCATTACAATCTGGACTGACTCAGCCGCGTCACTGTTTCGGATAAAGAAAATGATAAATCAACCTACGAAACTCGCGCTCAGTAAACACAAAGACCTACTTACGAACATTGTACGGATTCTGAAAGAACGAGCTGTAAGGAAACTCAAGACACATCTTCTGAAGGTAAAATCCCACACAGGAATAAAATACAATGACGCGGCTGATAGAGCGGCAGTTAAGGCTGCGCGCCGGGACGCGCCCGACGACGCCACGTGGCAAACAGAAACGTCTGACAACGGGTTCAAAGGAGCCGGTTGAGACGGTGCTGAAGCTGATTCATTGTATATAAATTGTATCATTTTGTAAGTATCTTCTCAACGTTTGAGCTGCATGTAATAAACACGTTTCGTCGCGGCCGGTTCGGTGTGCGTTAGCTTGGTGACGGCAAAATGCTAGTCATCGAAAGTAATTTGCACACCAACCCCTGTTCAAATCTTACAACCATACAAGGGTCATATTGACTTATATACTAGTTTTGATGAAGTACATGGGATGTGTAAAATGCTATAATTCGATGGCTATACGTACGTCTCCGTCCCCCCATCCCCACCCCTCCGCGTATTTGAAACGACCGCGCGAAACGCTGCAATTGCCATTTTGCAAAAGTTGCTTTCACATTCTGTTGTTTATGCATATTTTTTCGAGGTTTAAGGGCGAGCGTAAGGGCGGTGCGAATGAACAGAGAACTGACTGCTGATAAAAATGTGAATTCACAGTATAAGTACATGCGCGCAGCTAAGTACGTACGTCCATTGCCTTCCACCAGCCGAACGCAAGCTGTTGCTACATGCGCCCGCCAGGCGAAAAGTAATGCCGCCCACTAATTAGCTTCCTAAGCTGCAGTACAACACGTCCATTCATGGGTGACTGTTTGCGATCTCCTTCTTAGACCCGAGCGAGGCCACAAACGTAAGGACGTGCGGCGGCCAGTCCTTGCTAGCTAGCTAGCAACCTGAATGATGTAAAGGATGGATGTCCAAGTTGGGTAAAGGCTTCACATTATCGATTACAAAATTTCCCCATCTACCGTATATAAAAAAAGCTTCCCATTACCTATGACAATTAAGCTTCCCATGCATTATAATCTGTTCCCCCTTCCCATCTACCCTCCGTCCCATCTACCCCTACGTACATATGCTTGCGTTCATGCATGCGTGCACGCAGCCTGTCCCCATAAGGATGGCTACAAGGCCTTCCCGGACATGATCTTCGGCGGGGGAATTATGAGCGTCGCGCCAAAGAATGCTCTAGTACGACTGAGAGCGGCGGAAGTGCTGTGTGGAGGCAAATGCACTGTATATATTTGACAGTCACGGAGTTGTCATCAATGTTCGAACGTACGGCGACCTCATGTCGATGTCTATGTTGGGCTTCTGCAGCTACGTAAAAGGTAATGTACGTGTATATTCTAGCTATGCATGTAAATAAATGTGTAGTTAATGCCGTACAATACGAAGTAGATCTAGTGAAGGGCATTTGAACGAGAAGGGCCTGCGGTGATCCCGCTTTTTGTTTTGTGTAGGTTTGAAGAAAGGATGTGAAGAAGGGCGTAGGGGGCCGATTGCATCACTTGAATGAAATAGAGCACGAATCCTCATGAATGCTGCATACATTTCGGCGAAGCAGGGTGTATCGATTTAGACGACGTCCACATGGTAGCATGTTGACTGCACGAAACAGAAAGGTCCAGTCGGTCCGTGGCCCGACCCCACTGACGCATGACACCGGCAATGCCAAGCACCACACTCTCATCCGCGCATTTCCGCAGTCCTCCTACTTTGACCGGCGCACTGCCCACCACGACCGTCGCCGCCGGTGCCACCTCCGCCCCGCCTCCACTGTCTTAGCGGCATATGCCAACATTCGTACGTGGAGGCAATGCAGGGGCTTCCAGGCCCCATCTGCACCTGTTTTGTTGGACCTCTCGGGCCAAGCCCGACTTTGCCTGATACCATCTGCATTATTTCGGACCTTCTCGGGGCATGTACAACCCACCCATGTCCAAACCCACGCATCCCGGACAGTGTTGCTATCTTAAATAAAATAAACATTTACGGGCCAAAAACCCGGAATTTTTTCATTTCACGGACCCCCAGAAAACCTGCGAGATTTCATTTATTTGACGCTGTAAGGAGCCGGAAATCTGCCCTGCCAACTATTTTCCTGACTACCAAAAGGGCCTGGAAATCTGCAGGTGCAGGGGCAATTCCTGCGTCGTACACCTGTCTACCGCCAAAACACACTCTAATGCCGTGCTTTATTGCTGGTCCCCCTTGCAACGCTCGCTTCCTAAGGCCGTGTCCCGGACTCCTGGTTACCCCCCTCCCATATGCATCCGCGACGCCAGGAAAGCGTGCTTCAGCCCTTCAAGACTGAGAATCCATATCGTAGCTGTGGTAGCAGTCGCCCTGCTGTCGAAACACGCAGAAACCCCGGCCTGCCTGGAACTTTTCATTTCCTGGCACCTAGGAAGGCCCCCCAAATCTGCCCTGCCAAAGGTTTTTTGGCTACTGGCGACAGGCCGGAAACCTGCGGAATTCTATTTCCCCGGTTTGGAAGATAGCAACACTGATCCCGGACCCCTCCCGGTAATCCACCTATACCTGGAAAACCCCCAACTGCATCCCATCCATGCTTTGAGGCAATGTACGTCGCAAAGGCTTACCGTATGTACCCGGGCCCGACCCCGTCTGTAACCTTCAAAGTGCAGGAGTAGCCCCCATTGGCACCCAACCTGACCCCTGCCGAAGTGCTATCTGTACCTGCTGGAATGCCCCCAGCGACCGCATCCCCACCCGGGCCCAATTTCATCTGCACCTCACCAATTCTAGGGGCAAGCGTCACCCATGCCCGATCCCACGCGAGCGCGTTCCTGACCCCTCTTCCCTGAAACACCATCTGCACCTGATAAACCCCCGACAGCATCTCAATCCATGTGAAGGTACCAGCACAGTCCGCCCCGGGACCTCGATCCCCGCCTCACATGACCCCGATCGACAATACCAAGGACAACACTGACGTCGTCTGATCCCTTATGGGGTCGGCATTCACAGTCACTCATCTCGTCCTTGACATCTAGGCCTCTTCCTTACCTTATTCATTCCTCATTTGCACTGATCAATCAGTTTTCATTGGACGTCCGAATTTTGCATCTCCAATAACGGTCAGGTTCCGTAAGAGGGAGGTCTCCGCAGCCGAAAATGCGCGGTCCCCGTGAAAGGGATCCGTCATCGGTGCCTCACAGGGGAAACCCCCACGAGCTGTGGCACCCCACCGACAAAGCAGCGAGGCATTCTCGCACTACATTGCTGTGAAAAGCGAGCGGGGACGGGAACCCGCCAGCAGAACCACCCAAACACGCTGAGACTGCCAGCGGGACAGCACTGCCTATGGGGCACGAGCGACGCACCACGGTCGCACCGGGAACGGATCATGCAGAACATGGGGGAAGTCGCCCACACAGGCACCCCAAGGTCCAGTACCCCCACCCCGGACGCGTCCTGCGCCGCTGAAGCTTGAGGTCCTGGACGCCCACGCCTGGCTCATGACGATGTGCAGCAGTCGCTGGCAGGAAGCCCCTCACCCACCAAGCACCCGACCGCCCCCAGCCGGGGCCAGAAGCAGGCCCGCCTGCGGGGCGTAAAAAAACCCACCGACCGTCAGTCCTCGGGGCCGGCCCTGCACGCTGCTGGGTCCCCCCGGCCACCCACAACACTGGATGGAAGGAGCCCACGGAGCCCCAGCCACGCATGGGGACCCCCAACTGGGAGGACCCGGCGCCAAGATCGGCCCCACACGGGAAGCTGCCCTCCGCGGGGCGGCGGCTAACCCGAGCCCCCAGAGCTGCGCCCGGCTCACCCGGGCCCCCAGCTGTAATTCCCATCACGGCCAGGGCCATGCAGCAGGCCCAGAAGTGACGCTGCCGTGTGGTGGCTTCCCCACCACCCGCCGCGGGAAACGTCCCGCAGCCACACCGGGCCACCGCCGCGGGGCGCATGTGGGAGTTGCCCATTTGCAGAGGCAATGCAGGGGCCATCCCAGGCGCCATCGGCCCCTGGTTCGACATCCATCCCTATCCATCCATCGGGCCAAGCCCATCCTGACCTAATCCCATCTGCATCCCAGCCTTCGTCTGTAATTTTGTAGGCCGGGTATATCCTGTAAGTCCGTGTATTACACGGTCTTGTGTCTGACACTGAGTATACACGAGAGGTGTTTACACGGCTAACACGGTAGGTGTAAACACGGCTCCGGCTTGACACGGCAGTGTAAACACGTCAACGGCTTGACACGACCATATCAACACTGCACCGGCTTGAAACGACCATATCAACACTGCACCGGCTTGAAACGACCGTATCAACACTGCACCGGATGTACATGGTTGGCATACACGATGGTTCTTGGAACAGTTTAAACCTTATCTATTGGCCGTCTTTGCCTTCCATATTAACCCTCCAGCAAACGAGGTAGGGGCCTGCTGCATGTATGCCTGGATGGACAGGGCGCGCATGAGACTTGCACGGGCTGTACCTGCTGATGATGAGCCGCCTGCGCTGCTAGTTAATTCCCCCTATATACCTGCTGCGCGGGCTCTTATTACCTCTGGCTGTATGTGACTGGTCACCTCGAACGGGATGAGTCCCTGATAGATAGAGTTGGTGTGCGTTGGTGCGCTTGCTTGTGGAGCCTATGTATCTGGTGCGCCACCATGCATGGTGTATGTGTGCGGACGACTCGCTTAGCAGTGTGTTGCTTGATAGTAGGCTGCACGCGGCATCAATTACCCGCGGCATGGGTATGATTGCGCCAAGGAATGTCTGCAAACGCACTGGTGTTTTACTTCACGCCAAGTCGGCAGGTGGCACACAGCTTCCTTGGCACACAGCTTCCTTAACCCAAACGGGCTGCTCAGTTCTTTTGCGTTGTAAGAATTTAATCGCAGTAAGATAAAAACACCATTTATCGTTGTGCCTACTGAAGGATTCAAGAATTGCAAAGATTTCAGATCGCCTCTTACGCCCGCTTATTTCACCACAGTTCATTACGACCGTGGAGGTCCAGTCTATATAGACGAACTTAGTCACATCAAACAGGATGCATTCTGTGAGCAAGTTGTAGAACAAACCGATGCCTACGCATGCCAAAAACTCGTACGAAGGCCACTCCGGTGGCAGTACGACAAGCAAGTCAACATACGGCCTGAGACCGCGTGCCGGATGCAACCGCTTCAAAGCAATCCATAGCTAGCTGCTGTCGCGCATGATGGGTGATGACACCTATATTTAACAAGCTTGCTATGCTTGGTGCGCACCATACATGGCACGACCGGCACCCTAACTATGCAGACGTTCTCATCATCTTTTGTTTGGCCGCACAGCCAATCTCTCCCTCGCGCCCCGCCCGTCTGCCTGGCCTTACTGCACTGATGGGCAGGTTAGCATCGCGGGTGTGACTCAGCAAGCGAGTCCGTCTGTTTGGACATCGGACCACGCCAGCGGGGAGTGGGAGAAGCATGAACGGGTCAGCACGCAATATCAGGCATTTCCACAATGAATGACTGAGGTGCTGTGTTGAGGTGTATGATCAGTGGTACTGGCTGGGGGTGAACGTGTGGCACCTGGCACATACACTCTGCCTGTGCAGGTGCTTGGGTGTAGGAGGTGTTTCTTAACACCAAGCCATGCACGGTGTTGGCAAACATGTAAATAAACTACCAATTAACCCAGTCAGCAGTCGACGGTACGCCCAAGTACCATATTATTTCAACCTTGTAGTGCAACTAGTAAAGCATCAAGCCTGAGACGTTCGCACGCTAGGCAGACAGCAAACTCATGTCGGGAACATGCGACAGCTCGCCCTGCATTGATTGCCTGCTGGCGCTCCCACCTGACTACTTCGCGACGTGAAGCACGTCAGCTTCATATTGTTGACACGCTGCATGGGACCAGCCGCCCTGTTGGCTTTCTCTATCTGCTGGCTCAAGAAGTCATGAAGGAATCGGTACAGAACACCTTGTACGTACTTGCGTATGTGGGTTGCACCAGGTTATACGGTACCTTGATGGACGGTTGTGCGCTCAGTGGACTCTGTGCACGGTCAATCCTGACATTTGCGTATGGGTCATGTAACTGTATCACGCCCGAGCAAGGTGGGGAAAGTTACACACGCATTGGATATACCCCAGCAGGGTTTTGGATAACCCAACCGGAGGGTTCTCGCTGGAGGAGCCAACCCCACGTTTTGGCCACCGTGCTCTGGATCAGATATGTATCTCCTCGGAGTACGTACATACGGGCTAGCACGGATCTTAGAACTGGATGGTTACAAGTCCATGTTGGTGTGAACTCAGCCGGCAGGGTTAGCAGGCAGGGTCCGCTATCTACACCGAACAGAAGCCATCACCCTCAACGAAGGTTGGTGGAATCGTTCGCTCAGAACTCATCAAGCCCTTATTATTACTGATTGATTGAACTCCGTGTCGCGCCCGTCCAAGCAACACGATGCTGTGTGCGGCTACACAACCACACCGTACGTCCGCTGCCTAAACACCATCGTAAATAAAGAGCAGTCGGGTGCTCGAGTAAAGCCCCGCACCTTACTTCCCACGCACCCCACCAACGAGTGCAACGGGGTGGGCTAACTGGTATACTGCAAGACAGGGCCGGTGGCGGTGTCGTATAGGAAGCCTCAGCATCTCTGCCCCCTCTGGGCCCTTATTACACGCCAGCCAGCAGGGTTATGCCTGGCAAGGTTTTATTGTTTTTGAGGGTACGGCGCGTAGTACGGGTATGTGCATTGATTTGGCGGGTTATTAGTGCGCCTAAACTAGGGGGGCATGGGAGATGAGGTTCACTGATGATGGGCCTGTACGTCGCTGCCAAATGGGTGGCTAGCTACTTAGAACACACTGTATAGCAGCTGCAAGCGGCAGCAGATAGACTACGCCACATATATACGCAGCACAGGTACTCGTAGCCTGCATCAACGCGTTCAAGAATATTTTATATTTGCACTGTTCCATACGTAACCGTATTGCTGATGAGGGCTAGTTTCCGGAGGAGCGCTAGGAGCGCACAGATGCCACATTCAATTTGCGCTACCGACCCGCACCTGGACCCCGGAGTTTTACTCTTTCTTGTATATCGCAAATTGAAATATTCTATTTCATGCTGACATGTGCAGTCGAGGGCGCGGCATCAATGGACGTACACCTAAGGGCTAAGGCAACACGCCAACACCGGCATACTTTGCATTCAGGCTATAGATTATACTGTTTGTTGTCATGTAATAAACAGTACATCTACGTCGTTAGATTTTTCCATTGCCTTGTTGGCCTTTGGGCAATATAGCCGACTGTTAACAACGGTCAAACACAGAAATATGCCAAGCACTGCCACGCGTAACGCAAACTTCGCTGCAGTATCTATATATACATCATAAATGCAGTAAATTAGTTCTCTGGGACGTCCAATCGAGCTCGGTTGGAGTTGGGGCCTTTACGGGAACGAAGAAGCTGGAGTCCCCTTCGCAGGTCGACTCTAGGAACGCAACACAGCAACACATTCTAATTAGTCACTTTCTCCCTTTTATGGCGCAGATTCATCATGAGTCCTGGACAGTCGGTGCAGTTGTGCTGGCCATTCAGTGGTGAGTGTCCACTGACGGCCACAGTGATCCGCCGCCGCCGCCTTAAGCAATTGACTAAACGCTTACAAAGAGGTGCATTGGATATTTTGCCCACAGATGACCGGTGATGCACGCAAGACCTCGCGGTATGGCAGCTGCAGCATGCAGGCATAGTAGTAGGCGTAGCTAAGCAAGCGCGCGGGACCGAAAGCCTGGGACCGAAAGCCTGGGACCCGAGCTGGTAAGTGGCAGCAGTGGCAGGAACTGATGTACGCACGTATGTATGTCTATTGGATGTGTGGGGTGTGCTTTCCGGATCCAGCCAAACAACTGGATGACACTAGAATGAATCCCCGTCACCCCACACACGGCCTTCTCTTATATGCACACACGCACACACCTCTGTTCTGTTTTTCGTGCAACACCTCTTTTCTTTCTCTGCTATGTACCCTGCAGGGCTGTTGTCAGCAGAGGCGGATCAGCAGTGAACAGGACTACCGACCATACGTGGCGAGGAGAAGGATAGCAAGCAAACGTGTTTGGGGTAGAAGGATTATTGTGTTGGCTGGGTGCGTGGGCGGGGTAGGATTTGTTGAACCCTTGGTACCGCCGACCGGGCTAACCGGGCGTGCTGTGTCTCGCGCCTGATTGGTCTCCTTGACTTACTTGACTTGGAGTTGCTGCGTGGGTATGAGTGTTTTGTTCAATCAAGTACCGTGCGTGCTTGGGCCCTGTCTGGGTCTACAGCTGCGGCATGGCTAGCTGCCAAGTGCCAACGCGTTGTGTATCTGTGTCGTAATGACACTGTGTTTAGCCTTGCTCTGTGGAGGTGGGCGGACACATTTGGCTTGTGTGCATGGACATGAGGGTGCGGCTTACTTGCCATTTGGAGCGAGGAGGGCATGAAGGCGGTAGCAGTACACTGGAGCGCAAGCTAGATAGCTACTCTGTAACAACACACACCATTGGATACTCTTGCCCCCCTGCCTACGGTTTGCACACGGCAAACTGCGTGTACATGGCCACCAGGTTTACACGAGGTGTATAGCCGGGCCATGTTAACACATCTAGTGTATATCCGGGCCATGTTAACACGGCCAGTGTATATCCATGCCATGTTAACACGGCCAGTGTATATCCATGCCATGTTGACACGATGGGATATATCCTAGTGTCAACACGCACCGGATATATTCGACCGTGTCTACACCCTCGGATAATAGCCTATCCGGGTATTTTTGCATACACGGCCGTGTGATACACAGTCGTGACACTGAGTATACACGGCCTCCAAAATTACAGACGTTCTCGGGGTACACCCAACCCATGCCCCCCTCCCTAAGTGCTACCCGTGCCTGCTTCTGGCATGCCCAGCTTCTGCCTGTTGATCCCCACCATGTCCAACCCACCTGACCCTATCCCTGCTTGGGGCCCACCTCGCCTTGGCTGGAACATTATAAATCAGTGTCTCACCGTGTTGCCAAGCTCAAGCATCCCATACTTCCCCCTCGCGTGACCCCATCTGCAATCCATGTGGACCCAGCCCGTGGCCGACGCACCCGACCCGTCCATCCGCCATCCAAGGGCCCCACGAGCCCTAACACTGCACCTGGTCCAACCCGTGCATAACCTCAGGGCTGTATTGCCCAGCTTCTGCCTGTTGATTCTTGTCTTGCTTCTGAACTACAGGTTTGCCACCAGGTGCCATCCTACCTCAACTTTCTTCTTGTGGAATTCTTAGCAGTTACCGTATGTCCAAACGTCGTAACATATAGTAGATATGACTTCATAGCAGTTAAAATAGCGCGCTTCTGGTTCCCCAATTGCGAACAGTCATCAAATCAATGCGCTTCGGCCCAAACAAACGTCAATGCGCTCGCAAACCTGTCAATTCAATGCAAATGTTTACGCTCTATCGTGGCGCTAAGCGAACCTGGCGAAGGGCCTTGATTTCCTCCATGTCCCTCGGTTACGGTACCTTACTGAATGAGACTGAAATGCTCGGCCTTGGGGTACGACACTGTACGGTGTGAGCAAATTGCATAACTCAGGGCGAGCCCAGGTGCAACCCTCGAAATTACTTTACACGTTCTCTCTAAAGCGCATTAGAGTAAGCGCCTCACAGTGGCACGCTACTTCCGCAAAAACTAGGAATTTGATATTCATTTAGCTAACAGAATCTAGCCTACCAAACTTTCTCAAATATCAAGTATATTAGGATACAACAGACAACAAACATCTTCATGGAGAGCTGCCGCACAGCGGTGTCGGTTGGGGAGCTTTGACGTTGTTTGACCAGCCGAGCGCCCATCGCATTCAAGTCCCGCTGTCAGCCCGCCCTGAAGTCACAGGATCGCCAGAGTGCAAAATATGCCCGCGATATTTTCTCAGATGATGATGGCAAACCCGGTAGACGCACGAAGGCCGACAAGGAAGCCATGAGCAGCGGACAACCAGCGTATGAAGTTCGGGAAGCTCAGCGTGTGGCGGCAGGAACCCCCGAAGCGGGACGCCATTTGAGGCGGAGGCCCCCAGCAGCGGGATGCCATTAGGGCCGCGGGCGGTCGATGGATAGCAGGGCCAGCCACCAGGCGATAGTGCCGGCCACCGCGGTAGCTACGCACGCGAAGGGGTGGGGCTTGGGGCGCCCCGCTGCGCCGCTAGGCCCCCAACAGCCCACCCCGGAGGCGCGGCAGATTGTGTGTACCAGCCGCGCCTCCACCACCCTGGCAGCCACCGTCGCCGGTAGCTGGTCATAGAGATCCTCCAGGGAAATGTTCGGGCGGAAGGCCATCACCTCAGCGAGAATGCCACTTGCGGGCGGAAGGCCCCCTTTCGGCGAGAATGCCACTTGCGGGCGGAAGGCCATCATTCGGCGAGAATGCCACTTGCAGGCGGAAGGCCATCACTCGGCGGGAATGCCACTTGCGGGCGGAAGGCCCTCATTCGGCGAGAATGCCACTTGCGGGCGGAAGGCCATCACTCGGCGGGAATGCCACATGCGGGCGGAAGGCCATCACCTCAGCGAGAATGCCACTTGCGGGCGGAAGGCCCCCATTCGGCGAGAATGCCACTCGCGGGCGGAAGGCCCCCTTTCGGCGAGAATGCCACTTGCGGGCGGAAGGCCCTCATTCGGCGAGAATGCCACTTGCAGGCGGAAGGCCCTCATTCGGCGGGAATGCCACTTGCGGGCGGAAGGCCCTCATTCGGCGAGAATGCCACTTGCGGGCGGAAGGCCCTCATTCGGCGGGAATGCCACTTTCGGGCGGAAGGCCCTCATTCGGCGAGAATGCCACTTGCGGGCGGAAGGCCCTCATTCGGCGAGAATGCCACTTGCGGGCGGAAGGCCCTCATTCGGCGAGAATGCCACTTTCGGGCGGAAGGCCCTCATTCGGCGAGAATGCCACTTGCGGGCGGAAGGCCCTCATTCGGCGGGAATGCCATTCGGCGAGAATGCCACTTGCGGGCGGAAGGCCCTCATTCGGCGAGAATGCCACTTGCGGGCGGAAGGCCCTCATTCGGCGAGAATGCCACTTTCGGGCGGAAGGCCCTCATTCGGCGGGAATGCCACTTGCGGGCGGAAGGCCCTCATTCGGCGAGAATGCCACTTTCGGGCGGAAGGCCCTCATTCGGCGGGAATGCCACTTGCGGGCGGAAGGCCCTCATTCGGCGGGAATGCCACTTTCGGGCGGAAGGCCCTCATTCGGCGAGAATGCCACTTGCGGGCGGAAGGCCCTCATTCGGCGAGAATGCCACTTGCGGGCGGAAGGCCCTCATTCGGCGAGAATGCCACTTTCGGGCGGAAGGCCCTCATTCGGCGGGAATGCCACTTGCGGGCGGAAGGCCCTCATTCGGCGAGAATGCCACTTTCGGGCGGAAGGCCCTCATTCGGCGGGAATGCCACTTGCGGGCGGAAGGCCCTCATTCGGCGGGAATGCCACTTTCGGGCGGAAGGCCCTCATTCGGCGGGAATGCCACTTGCGGGCGGAAGGCCCTCATTCGGCGGGAATGCCACCTCCCTCGGCGCAATGTCACCCTAGGCGGCTCGTGGTCGTATGGGACCGGCCTGGCAGGTAGCCACCCGAGACCACGGGAAGGGCATCCCAGGTTTGGTTAAACCCTGGGGGATTCGCGGGCGGGGAAGCCCATTGGCTGGGGGCCATTGGGGAGCCGGAATCCCAATGGCCGGGGGCTAATCACGTGTGTTTGAAGGCCGATGGCCGGGGGCTAATCACGGGTGTTTGAAGGCCGATGGCCGGACACCGTCGTGGACAGCAAAACTCGTGGTGAAGGGGGTGGGCAACCCCGTAGCAGAAGGCCGGACCGGGAGGCCGGCGATCGGCGCGAGGCAGAGCACGGGAGAGGCGCTTAAGTGTGCCAGAGGGGCCTCATGCCCGTGGCCCTCTGAACACCTTCCGAGACCCGAAGGCAAATCACAGATGGTGCCATGTGAGCAAGCAATGCCCATCAGAGGACTGTTAGGAGCAGGGCGAGCCAAAGGCGGATGGCCGCGTGCGACCTACCTAGTTCGACCCGTGGGGAAGCCTGATCTGGAACGACGCTGAAGGCGATGTAACGTACTATGGGTGTGAAACCGTGCGGCGAGAGCAGGCGTGAGTTTTGGACCGCCACAGGAACGCCACAGCTGAAGGTTGTACATGACCTTGCCGGCTGCCGCATCCCCTCGCAGGCAGTGTTTGGCAGGGAAGACTAACCGAATATTGAGAAACAGGCAAAGGGAGCCCACGGCAGAATGTGTGTGACCATGGGTGGGGAGCCCCGCGGTCGGCTGACGGCTTGGTAAAGTGGGCGGGGCCTGACGGCAGAGCCGGTCCACCCTGAGCGGGAGGCTCGACGGAATGTACCGGTGCCGGATGAGAACCCAGGCGCTCAGAGAACCATACCTCCTACGTGAAAGGTCGCCGCAGGCGGTGTGTGATTGGGTATTGGTCTAAGACGGCGGTGGAGACCGCTTCGCGGGTAAGAGGGCTGCGAGATTGCAGCTTCCCACTCGGTTGGGACGAAGCCTGGAGGCGCAGGGTGGTGAAGCTGGACGCCCGGGGTGCGACAGGAAACAGTCGGGCCAGCACCGTTTCTATTTCGTCCCGAAACCGGGAGGCGCTGCGAGAGGCGTCGAGACGCCTCGAGCTCTTCTAAGCCCGGGTCAGGGAGTTGTCAGCCCGGTGCAGCGAGTGGAGTAGGAGTCGCGAGCACGCCCATGCGGCGTGCGCGACTCGTGCGCAAGCGACCTTTGGGTACCCTGGCAAGCCGAGGGTCTAGTGGTTGGCGGTTGCACGTGTGTATGCCGCGGGACGCGGTGTGGGTTGGGCTGCGTTCGATAGAGCATGGGTACGGGTGTACCTGGCGCCAACGGGCGCCTAGCCAAACTCACTTTAGCCCAAGTACGGCGAGAACAGTTGAACTCCAGCAGTGAATGAGACTGAAATGCTCGGCCTTGGGGTACGACACTGTACGGTGTGAGCAAATTGCATAACTCAGGGCGAGCCCAGGTGCAACCCTCGAAATTACTTTACACGTTCTCTCTAAAGCGCATTAGAGTAAGCGCCTCACAGTGGCACGCTACTTCCGCAAAAACCCCCACCCGCCCTCCCTGTTTCGCGGCAAGACAGCCGTGTGATTGGGCGTGGGGCCCTTGACACCTAGCGAGCAGCGGACGCCTGCATCGCTACGCCAGACTGACAGACACCCGTTCACAGGAGATGCTCTGTGGAGTATACCCCGCGCCACCGCACCCGTGTCCCAGACACAAGCCGCGAACATCCCACCCGCTGTCACGCCACGCGCCGCCGCTGCAATGGCTGCTGGGCCCCCAAGTGCCTGTGCTCATCGGTGTATCGCCCTAACACGGCCGTGCTCTTGATCTGCCCCAGCGACTTCAACTCTGACTGCTCTAGACCCCGCTTAGCCGCCGCCTGGAGCGCCCCGCGGCGGAAGCTGTGGTTAGTTTCGCCCTCGTAGAGCTCGGCATCGCGAAGGTGGCGCCGGATGCGCGCCCCCAGCGCAGAGCTGCTCAGTGGCTCCTCCTTAAAGGACCGGCGGTCGCTGCGGAGAGGCCGGAAGAGGTAGCAGCTGATGGCACAACCTTCCGCATCCGGCTGACTAGCCCGCCAGACGTAGTAGGCGAAGGTCTGCGGGAAGCATACCGCCGGGCGTGCCAGGTTTGGCTCCAAGAATACAGCGGGTGCCCGTTGCGCCCGGTAGGTCTTGGTGCCGCGCTCTCGAACGCACATCCGGTACGAGTCACCAGGAGCCCACTCCCACGGTGGTGGCAGTGGGAGCCGCGGATCAGCCTCGTCCGGCTTTTCGGGGTTGCAGAAGTCAGCCCACGCCAGCTTGCCCGTGTCGAAGCCCCGGTACGTGCTTTGCCACATGAACTGCGCGCAGAGCAGGTCGCGGGCGAAGAGCAGTGCATCCACCGCCTTCTGCGCAGCCAGCAGCTGGCCCATCAGGTACTCGCACAGGCGCTCGTACTTCTCCTCAGACAGCGGCACCGCAGACAGTTCGTCGTAGCCACCCAGCATGCGCAGCCGGGTGTAACCCGCGCGATAATCGGTGACCCACGGAGACTCACACGGGTTGCCCCGACCGGTGGCTGGATCGTAGGGTCCTACCCTCCCGGTACGGGTAAAGTAGCCGCTGAGGGCGGACAACATCCCTTTCACGGCCTGGGGCCCGGCGTCCTCCTGCTTCCGCCCGGGATGGTTCGGTAGCCACCATTCTTCCGTGTAGACAAGAAGGGACTCGGGGCCCACAGTGGCCAACCCGATGTCCTCCCCGTGCTGCTGAGCCAAGCCGCGAACTCCTTCGCCGCCGAATCCTGGCGCTCGCGAGTGGCGTTGGCCAGGGCCTGATCCATGACGGCCTGGGCCTTCAAGAGGCCACGCTGGTAGAAGCCCGCTTTAGGTGGCGGGGGCTGATAGCGGGGTATCTGGGCCACACGAGCAGCCCGTAGCGCTGCGAACCCCGGGCGAGCCTACGGGACAAGGTGATCGTCAGCATGTCGAGGTAGCAATCGAGTCGAGGTAACGGCCACTCACCAAGCCCGGTGGCGGAACCAACGGGGATGGCCCACCCGAAAGAAGGGGGCGGATTCCAGACGAAGCCGTGTTCTCGGCCCCGAGTTGCAGCACACCGGGAACGCTCGGTGGTCGCGCCTGCACGAACACCGGCGATTTATGAGTATTAGGACGGCTCGGCCAACGTTCACGTCGGCGAATAGGCACCCACCGAGAGCGAACGGTCGGAGGCCAGGGCAGGCCCCTCCGGCCGAGGGGCTTGGGCCCCGGCAGCAGCCCCTCAATGCCGGACCCGAACGGAAGCCCTCCCATCGAGTCCGTTGGTCGCGCCTGCAAGAACCGCGAGGCTTCAGCATCAGCACACCAACGAGAGATATCGACTGACACGATGTACGTCAACTTACCAAGCTTGGCCAGGTGAGGGCCCGCCCGACAGACGCGTCACCAAGAACGGCATCGACACTCGGCAGGCCCGCGGCCCCCGCCGCAGAGCAAAGCACCCCGAGGGGATTAGGGGCTGACGAAAGGGCCTGCGCGAATGGCAAGGGTTCAGTACGGCGAAAGGCTGGCAGCTCCCTGCGAGGCTAACCTACCCGCATGACCAGAGACGGGCGAGATTCGCCCTCAATGCTTGTTGGACGCACTTGCAGCCGCAAGCCGACGCCAGGGGTGGAAAGATCCAACACGAATGGCGCAGGCATATCGGACAGATCGACTCCTGCCCATGCAGTCGCTGCTGCCTCGCGCTCAATGTAGTTGATTTCTTCCTGCTTAATGAATCAGGACAATTACTAGCAATGAACGCCATCAACCGTTGTGTTACATTTCTCCCTTACCGGAGCAGCGCGAGCAGGCGGCAACAGGAAATCGTTTGAGCGGTTACCCAACGAATTACTTAACCCGCCGTATAAGAGGCTCACATTCCCACTGGAGCCAGGCCCACCCACCCCACCCGTTACGGACTGCGTTCGATAGAGCATGGGTACGGGTGTACCTGGCGCCAACGGGCGCCTAGCCAAACTCACTTTAGCCCAAGTACGGCGAGAACAGTTGAACTCCAGCAGTGGAACCAATATGCTGGAACCCAAACAAATGCCAGAAGCGCACCCAACTCTTTCAGCCAAAAGGAATTCATTCGTTTTATCGTGGTGACGCCCAAAGCCGTCGCTGCCCCTCCATTTCCTCAACGTCCCTCGCTCAGTCATCCATGTGCTCCGACGCAACTAACCGCAAACTCGCGCCGCAACTAGTCAGTTGAATGCAACTGGATAAGCTATATCCTTGCGCACACGGAACGTGGCGCACGGGGTCCCTGCCTTGATGTCTCTCACAACCGCGTACCGCCTGTACAATGTACAGGGGCCCACATACGGGCACCACATAAGGCCCAACGGTCCCCTGGGCTATAACCCTCTTTTCCCGAAAAGCCCCCGTTAAGCGGAAAAACCGGGTAAAAAAAGCTTCCCATTACCTATGACAATTAAGCTTCCCATGCATTATAATCTGTTCCCCCTTCCCATCTACCCTCCGTCCCATCTACCCCTACGTACATATGCTTGCGTTCATGCATGCGTGCACGCAGCCTGTCCCCATAAGGATGGCTACAAGGCCTTCCCGGACATGATCTTCGGCGGGGGAATTATGAGCGTCGCGCCAAAGAATGCTCTAGTACGACTGAGAGCGGCGGAAGTGCTGTGTGGAGGCAAATGCACTGTATATATTTGACAGTCACGGAGTTGTCATCAATGTTCGAACGTACGGCGACCTCATGTCGATGTCTATGTTGGGCTTCTGCAGCTACGTAAAAGGTAATGTACGTGTATATTCTAGCTATGCATGTAAATAAATGTGTAGTTAATGCCGTACAATACGAAGTAGATCTAGTGAAGGGCATTTGAAATAAATCATGGATAGCATCCATAGCACATACATCTAATGATATGTATGCACAGCACTGACGGAGAGCGTTTTCTTTCTTCTCATAATACATCGTCAACAGAATTTGCAGGGAAGCGTACTAATTGGCTAGGCCTACCTGGCAACCGGACGGATAGTTCGGGCGGGCAGCCGGATAGACGTTGTTGGGCGGGGCCCCACGGGCAGCGCGAAGCGCGTTCCGGGCAGGACCGACCCCAGCCCCCTGGCATTGTCCCTGCCGTGTGCCGTACGTGTGTGCGTGTGTGGCTAACGACAAAACGTCGGTTATCCATCCGCCCCACACACCACGCTGGCAGCCATGCATTCGTTGTCGAACTCCTTCTTCTACTGAAAAACGCACTTCATTTCTGCAATACTGCGCACTGCACAATTATTCGGAGTACTCGAGTTTCTGTGCACCATGTCATTATCGTAACTAGCTAGCTAGCTACGTAGGCTCATACATATCTTACAGTACGCGTACAAACGGCTACCACCTACGTATACTACGTACGGTTCGAACCGCCGTTGTTAGCTTACCTAGCTTACCAAGCAACCGTGTAGCGCGCGGCGTCTACATACGTATAATAATTTGCTCTGTAGGGGGAGGCGGTAGGGAGGTGGCGGGAGAGTGCGGCTCCGCCTGAGTCACGATGTTGTATTAATTGTATCATGCATGCCTTCGGTACCGTACCTTCGGTAAAACAAATTTACCGGTATTATTACCGGCAGCTGACAAATGTACCTCCAAATGTCCAAGGTGGAGGTAGCGGAAGATAGCTAGGTATGTAGGTGGTTCTTGGCCGCCGTCCGCCGTCGGATGTATTTGGATGTTGTGACCAAAGTCCAACTGCTGGGGGCAGTCAGAACTGCCGATTAAGGAAACCTGGCGTGCTTATGAGCACAGTGCGTCAACCAGTAGTGGTACGGTGCGGTGGACGAGCCCAACCGACGACCGTTACCCCGGTGACCCTTAATCGGAATCGAGATGCCGGAGACTTGCGCTCCAACTATGTGATTTGACGCAATAGTTCCCGTTTGTAAATAGTTTACAAACTGGTGCCATTGTGGCGGTGTCATAGTGACGACCCAAAGAAGGCCAGTTGCGGCGCATTGTGCGACGGTTACCTGAAAACGGAGAGGATGCCAAATAGAATTGGGCGTTAAGTTAAAGATCACTGGATGTCCGTTGCCGTTGGTAGTTTTGTCTCTATTCGCCAACATGTACTGCATGCAGTAGCCGCAGCCCTCGCTGCCCGCCTGCTGTACCCCATCCCGGCATGCACGAACGTCTAACACGTCCGTTTGGCCTTCCCGTGCCACCGACAAACTAAACAAACACAAACAACGGCACCTCGATCGGTCTCAGCGAGCCATCCATGTATCTGAGAGTGCAAGTGTGACCAGGTTCTTATCGATCCCACCTCGCTCTTACTCGTGGTCCGTCTCCCGCCCGCGTTGTTCCTGTATGTACATACGCCTTCGTTCATGTTCGTTTCAGTCCCTGCGGAGTGCTCCACGGTCTCCGGCTACACTCTGTTTCCCCACATGGCAATCAATGCCGCCGAGACGCAGACCGGCGAGTTCGGCCTCTGCCAACAGATGCCTGCCGTCTGTTCAGGCGTGGTCATGTTGCCAAGAAGAAACCCCCAATTGGCCAAGAATGATATCTCTTCCTTCGACAAGTATCTAGGAGCCTGCAGTTACATCTCAGACTCAGCAGGTACGTACTTGTCGGGTAATTTTATTATAATTATCATCATCCCTCCCTCCCCGCCATGTGATTCGGCGGGTCTGGCTAGCTAGTCTGGCGCGGTTTCGAGGAGAGCCAACCGACCCGTGGGACCCGACCCGTGGGACCCGACGAGCGCCCCAAAACTTAGGACCTCTGGGAGCGAGCCGCCCCAACCTCTGGGACCGACTCGTGCGTCCCCTGGGTCTGCTGGCTGGACCCCTGGAATCCGACCAGGGCGGCTACTTACGATATGAATATATAAATATAAATATAATATATATTTATAATATATATCATATTTTATTCGCCGAAAAGCTTGAGATTTCACAGATATTTTTCCTTGGGAGAAAAACGAGGTTTTAGACATTCATGGCCTCTCGCGCGGGGAAAACCTCGCTTGAATAGATAAAATGCCGGCAAAAGCTCCCTCCGACAGATACTTTCTATACTTTCAGCACGATTGATCAAGGAGCATCTCTGGCCGTAGATACTCTGCAAAATAAGATAGCCACCCTGGACCGACGACCCAACGCCTGCGATGTGACCCGTGGGACCCGCCGACCCCACATCTGGGACCCGACCCGACCCCCGGGACCCGACACGACCCCTAGGAAGTGATTTTTGGCCAGAAAAATAGGCGCCGCACCCTTCGAGTCAAAATTTCATGCAATCGGCAGAAGTAAGCATGGTGGACATGTCCATATGTTCTGGGCATAGCAGAAGGAGCAGCCCTGCCGCGTTGGGCTGTTGGGCGGTTGTATGTTGCGGAATCTATCGCTTAACGACTGCTTTCAGCCAGCAAAACGCGCCACCACGTCTCCGACTTGGAGAATCATCGCGAATACTTAATTTTCATAATCCTGGATGTAGCTGTAAATTTACGGCGCCGCCTGTGATAGGTTTCCGTGTCGGGCCACTTTCTGTGGCTGACGTGTTTACGGCGGTGTTTCCGCGCGCTGCGCGTTTAGCCGCTGCTTTTCCCAGCTTGTTGCAAAATTATTGTAGCTATCCGTGTTGCTAACGAACACCCTCAAATAAACCGGTCTCTGGTATATGCCCAAACCCATTTCCCGGACTCGTTTGACGCGCACATCTCGGGCTCTCTTTGACCGTGGCATAAGGACCCGACTGTAGAGCCGATCTGCTCGTGTGACAATCGCTAAGAGTAAATAACATCAACTTTACATGTTATATATATATATATATATATATATATATATATATATATATATATATATATATATGTCCGTCCTTGTAATGAGGCATTTGTCTTTGGTATGCGAATGTATGTACGGCTGCATACATGCATTCAGCTGCTGACTGTATGTGTACCCAAGTACGGCTGGACCACCGTGTACAAGTCTTTGTTGGTGGGCATCACCGACGCCGCGCACGGCGCCAGCACCGGCACCATCGGCACTGCAGCAGAGGCGGAGGCGCACTGCCGGGTCAACACGCGTTGTACGGCATACGACACCAACGGCGTCGTCGCGTTTGGCGGCTTGTCGACAACAACTGAAACTAACGGGAGCTGCACCTATATCAAGGACCGTAAGTATCTGATTGTGCTGAAATACGTGCGTGAATTAAGCACGCGAAACGCTTCAAACCTAGGCGTCTGTAGGTTTGCTTCGACGGCAATCCATGCACAGGCAATTTAAATCTACGCCGACCGTTGCATACGTACCATCGTTATTAATATAAGGGTAGCTGCATGTATTAAGTAGTGCCCGGCGCGTTTGGGGGCTGACCGTATGTATCATGCCGCATCCGTACGTTATGATACATGCATGTATCATATGATACGTACGTATGTAAAACCCCAATAACGCCGTGCGTGCACCATCGCGTCGCAACATAGTCGCATCAGCTTGCAAAACACATAAATAAGTATACATGTATGTATTTATTAATGGAATTTGGCAGACGTCTGCTCTCAGATAGTCTATCAAGTGCCCTCGGCGGATGCACTACTCGCTCGAAGGCCTCATCACGCAGCAGCAGTCTCCGCCGCGAATGATCCAATCAAACCGCTGACAACAACATATAACTAACCTCTGTATTCATTGTCCTGCAAGAACCTTAAATAACCTTTGCGGCCTTAATGTTTGCCTGCAAATAAAACCTTTTACAAATGATAGCAGTAGCAACTAGCTAGCTAGCATTGTGTATGTGTAAGTAGTGTAAGACGTATGTCGCGTGGTGGAACCGTACGGATATAAGCCTACGTACGTAAGAATGGTGGAGCCGTACGGATGTAAGCCTACCTACAGTACGAATGGCGGAGCGAGCCGTACGGATATAAGCCTACATACGTATGTAAGAATGGTGGAACCATACGGACGGATATAAGCCTATAAGCCTACGTACGTAGGAATGGCATGGTGGAGCCGTATCAGCTTACGCTAAGAATAGTGGAGCACAGCAGCTCTAGTGGGCTTCTCACCGCCCAGTGTTAAAGTATGTATGAGCCAGGGCATGCAGCAGCAGGCTTGCCTGCATCTTGCTTGTATGCCGCTGGCTACGCTGGCTCGCGGCACAGCGAGCTAGACTAGCCCGACGGACGGACGGAACGATGATAAACATCAGCTGGTCAGGATCCACGTGCACGCATTTGTACGCGTTGCGTATATACGGACGGACTTGGCTAAGCTCCTCCAGGAACTCGGCGCACCCCATGACCAAATTTGTGTTTAAACATGTATGGCACTGCTGCACAGGCCTGCACAGGCTACACAGGCAGGGTGTGCACTGGACGACCGTGATCAACACACACAGACGTGTCAAGGTAAGAACAAAGGCGTGCATACCACCGGTGGCACCCGCCATGACACTGACAACCCCTTGAGGGGAGGACACAGGCCCTACCAGCGGCCGGGACACCCGGTCGATTGGGCAGCCGGGGCAACCCGTACCTGCCCGATCTGCCACCCGCCCCCTTAATACACGCCCTAGCTATGCCCTAGGGCGTACCTATTATTATTATCATTATATCTGTACCATACATATATACTATATCTATACTATACATGTATACTTATATATACTTACTTATATCTATACTAAATATACTATATATACTAAATAGCTACGTACGTATGCAGCGCAGCTACTGCGTGATCACGCAGGTAATCTATATACGTACCTGTTGACGGCCCGTACTCACATAAATCGGCCTCACTGAGGCATCACCGACCATACATGGGGCCCCTGCTGCGCATGCGCGCATGCCCGCCCCTCTTGCCCCCGTCTTACTTGCGTGTGTCGTTTTTTTGCATATCGCATATAAACGTTTATAAAGTATATCGTATGTATGTACCGACCCGCGGGGTCCATTGCTGTTGACATAATTGTTGACATAATTAATAATAATACATCGACCTGCGCGTCCATCTTCCCTTGGACCTTGCTTCACTGCCTGTAAATATTTGACAATATTCACCGCGATTCCCGTGGATGCTACCCCATCATGAGGGCTCGCCTGCCTGCCCCGGGCGGGCTTCATCGCCTACGCGGACCACACCACAGCCATTCCGGCGGATGGCCCCCGCAAGACCGACCTGTGCCCCGCCGACCTGTACGACTGGTGCCTCAATGAGCCGACCGGCATAGGCTTCGACACGCTGAGGAACACCTGGGTCACAAGGCCTACTTATGCGGACATTTCACCCTTCCCTGCTGATTTCCCAGGCATGTGCTTGTACGTGAAGGCTTACGGATTTTATATATATGAAATCAAATACTCCGCAATAACTAGTTTATTTATTGCGTGGATGGCACGCTTGTAGCAGAACGATTTGTGAGCCGATACGTAGCTAATAGCAAGCAAGGCGAGGTCTATCAGTTTGATTCCGGGCAGGATTTGGTTGGCAGTCGTACGTATGCCGACTATGGATGGATAGATGCGTGTGCATCTAGTGCATCAATAATATATTACATAACGGCAATAATCAACATTTCCACTGTACGTAGTCTTGATTACGTACATGCCCGGAATATATGCAGGCAGCGGGGGCTACACACACCATCTTGAAGGTGCAGGATGATCGTACGTCTTGTGTGCCGTGCCCATGTTCCGTCAGGCCAGGGTGATTATATATTAACCGAAGCCCTGTGGGCGTTGAGTAGTAGTGGGCCGCGGTTGGACGGGGCACTGATGCGCTCTACGGCCCGTTGGCCATTATTGTTAGGTCCGTCTTTCTGGCTGGCCCGGTGGGACCGTACGGGCAGGCTCGTAATGTATGGTGGCTCGCGACGGCGGGAGGCCCCGTCACATACACGGGGAACGGCCGTATCTTGAGATGTCTTCTTTCCACTTGAGCTGCGCTTGAGCCTGTATTGAGCTTGTCTTGAGTACTTCTTGATTGATATATCAAGAAGCACGATCAACTGGTGGCTATCCGAGAGTACGGGCCACCGCGCGCTGGAGAAGTGACCCCGCCTTGGTTGGGGTGGTGGTTCGCTGATAAGGGCGCCCTGGTGGTTAACTCCCGATGAGCGGGCTTTACTTTACCCCTAGTCATGGTTGGTTCTCAGGAACGGGGTGGTTCCCTGGTAGAGTGGGCACGGGGAGTGTTTCGGTGCACTTGTATGTGGAGCCTGTCCGGTGCGTCATGGTGGCGCAAGTTCGTTTATGCAGTGTATGGTGAGGAAGCTTCGGCTGTCATCGATGACCCTGGCGTGGTCCGCTGTAACTTCCTTGATACAAAAATGTGTTAATAAGCGGGCAGGGGTGATGAGGCTATGGGTTTCCGTCCCCGCCCTTGCTTGCCTATACACCATCCGCCACGCACCGCACATCTATGAATCGAAGGATTATTTCGGATCTTTGTAATGTTGAACGATTGCAGCTGTTTCGTTCGGGTTGCATGGGGAAAGTAGGGAGGGTACATACGGCTACATCAGGGTACTTCAGCAAGTACTGGCCCAGGAAAATTTTGGGGAAACGGGGTTTTGGCCGGGACGAAGTCCCGGCCCACTCCTGGCCAAGGCATCCCATTGCTTGGCAGAGACCTGGTCACAAACCAGAATTTGCTCGTGAATATTGTCAAGAAGTAACAAACGGACATGTGAGGCAAATCGAGACAAAGCACCAAGGCAAAGCCTCGACCTAAATCACAAGACAAACAAGTACGACACTCTACCATCAGTGATGGTCCCGAAACCAAAGGAAACGGACAACCGAATCACACAACAACTCACAATAACCGCAAATAACCGAATTGGAGCAGTAAACTGACGGGTGCAGTCAATCGGCGTGACAGCTGTCAGGCCGTATGACTGCTCTCTGACGTATCATGTGCCTACCCGTGACTCCCCCCCCAGCGTGCAACGCAGTAGCAAAGCTGGAAAGATGGGTTCCAGGTGGTGTGGTGTGGATGCGTGAGGTAATTGCGTCCAAATGCGGCAATAAGCGACCAGCATGCGTAGCTGGCAATATGAAGTACATGGCGACCGAGACCCGAAATGTACGACAAGTACGGCATGCTCAGACGGTGTCCAACATGATGGCAACAGACTCGCAACAGGGAACACCAACGGCGCGGCTACTGATGCAGTCAATCAAATGGGCCAGCAGCAAACAAGGCACAAACACAAAGCACGGTGTATGCTCCAGCTGGTCTACACGAAAGGCTAAGCACAAGGCGTGGCCCGGGATCTAGCGCTGGCGACTTTGGCACGGGCATTCCCACAGACAGCAAAACACGCGGGCATCACCTCCGAACGCGGCCTGGGCTGCACACGCATGACCTCAGAACTCTCACGTCGGGCGATTCCAACTGGATGGAGCACCAAAATGACGACTGCCGAACGGAACGGCTAAGAAGTCGCCGACATACCAAATCGCTCGGCACCATTGACAACTGTCATTCAGCAACCATCATTTGATCACGCTTGACAATACAAGCGCTTGGTCTCGATTTGCTGGGAAAGCATGCGCGAAGAAGAAAAGAGACTCCTCAGCGCATGCGCGCACGTTGGCTGTTCCATTCAAACAAGTCTGCATCAACATAAGATCAGAAATAACATGCCATCGTGGAGGCAGCAGAAACGCTGCTGTTGTAGGTTCGCGACACCGGAGGCAAGGCCGAAGGTAGGATCAGCTGGCTGGTCCGTTGCAGAATCGACGCCGCGCAGCTGTCCATAACGCTGATGTAAGCACTATGCGTGCAAATGATGACAATGGAACAAGGGCGCGGTCCAGGAGATGAATGATGTGATGAACGACCTTACATGTCTCTTCCGCTAGGCCAGGTCCATAACCTAACGAAAGGGGCCTACTAGTTGCTCATCGGCTATTGCCGAAGAGCAAATCGAGACAAAGCACCAAGGCAAAGCCTCGACCTAAATCACAAGACAATTAAGTACGACACTCTACCATCAGTGATGGTCCCGAAACCAAAGGAAACGGACAACCGAATCACACAACAATTCACAATAACCGCAAATAACCGAATTGGAGCAGTAAACTGACGGGTGCAGTCAATCGGCGTGACAGCTGTCAGGCCGTATGACTGCTCTCTGACGTATCATGTGCCTACCCGTGACTCCCCCCCCAGCGTGCAACGCAGTAGCAAAGCTGGAAAGATGGGTTCCAGGTGGTGTGGTGTGGATGCGTGAGGTAATTGCGTCCAAATGCGGCAATAAGCGACCAGCATGCGTAGCTGGCAATATGAAGTACATGGCGACCGAGACCCGAAATGTACGACAAGTACGGCATGCTCAGACGGTGTCCAACATGATGGCAACAGACTCGCAACAGGGAACACCAACGGCGCGGCTACTGATGCAGTCAATCAAATGGGCCAGCAGCAAACAAGGCACAAACACAAAGCACGGTGTATGCTCCAGCTGGTCTACACGAAAGGCTAAGCACAAGGCGTGGCCCGGGATCTAGCGCTGGCGACTTTGGCACGGGCATTCCCACAGACAGCAAAACACGCGGGCATCACCTCCGAACGCGGCCTGGGCTGCACACGCATGACCTCAGAACTCTCACGTCGGGCGATTCCAACTGGATGGAGCACCAAAATGACGACTGCCGAACGGAACGGCTAAGAAGTCGCCGACATACCAAATCGCTCGGCACCATTGACAACTGTCATTCAGCAACCATCATTTGATCACGCTTGACAATACAAGCGCTTGGTCTCGATTTGCTGGGAAAGCATGCGCGAAGAAGAAAAGAGACTCCTCAGCGCATGCGCGCACGTTGGCTGTTCCATTCAAACAAGTCTGCATCAACACAAGATCAGAAATAACGTGCCATCGTGGAAGCAGCAGAAACGCTGTTGTAGATTCGCGACACCGGAGGCAAGGCCGAAGGTAGGATCAGCTGGCTGGTCCGTTGCAGAATCGACGCCGCGCAGCTGTCCATAACGCTGATGTAAGCACTATGCGTGCAAATGATGACAATGGAACAAGGGCGCGGTCCAGGAGATGAATGATGTGATGAACGACCTTACATGTCTCTTCCGCTAGGCCAGGTCCATAACCTAACGAAAGGGGCCTACTAGTTGCTCATCGGCTATTGCCGAAGAGCAAATCGAGACAAAGCACCAAGGCAAAGCCTCGACCTAAATCACAAGACAAACAAGTACGACACTCTACCATCAGTGATGGTCCCGAAACCAAAGGAAACGGACAACCGAATCACACAACAACTCACAATAACCGCAAATAACCGAATTGGAGCAGTAAACTGACGGGTGCAGTCAATCGGCGTGACAGACAGGCCGATGATCCTCGTGTATATTGCTTGTGACTTTGTTTATTTGCTTTGCCTGTCCATGTCCTCCATGGCAGGACAATGGGTCCGCTGTAACGTTCATTCATTCAATGTTGCAGGTAGATAGGGGCAAGCTGGTAATAAAGCTGTGCCAGGTTGCGTGCAAGCAAAGGCTTTCCCGGGCGATATGATAGGGCAATACGCGCAAGGCATTAATAAATATCATATGGCCGGAAGTTTTCTTGGGAGGCGAAGGGAGATGGCAGCCGAAGGCCTCATCAGCCGCCGCAGGCGGGGTGCACGACTTCGCCTATTGCACTGCATTACACATACGCCCGCAGATCACATTCCAGATTGAATTCCAGATCATTATTTCAGATCACATTTCAGATCACATTCCGGATCACATTATTCCATCACAATAAGGTAAAAGACCACGGGAACGGTGGAGTACGGCACCCACCAGGTACCTAACGTATCCCGCCTGGCTGGACCGTGGGACCCGCGGTCGCTGCAGCTCCAAGGCATTTTTTGCAGCGTAATCCACGTAACAAGCAACCCCTGTACGAATAAAAACGGTCAACCAACTGTGCGTCGTGCGTCGTACTACGGTTATCGGGCTCCAGCTCCGGCAGGATATACGATTTATTTGGTGCCAGCAGCAGGGGGCCGGGGGGGGGAGGGGGCGGGCGGTACTATTTCGTGGCCTGCACCGCTTGGCTGAAGAGAACGATCGACACGGCGGGTTAGGGTTGGGGGTTATAATTAAGGATGTTACAGCGCGCGGACCCCGCGGGTCATCGGTGACAGCCGAAGCTGGGGTGTCATGTGCATCTGACGGCAGCACTGCGTCCCGCCCCGACATTGGGTGCGTGGACTTGTGAGTGCTCGCGGGGCGAGCGCGACAGCAGCTTGCTAGACTACAACTCGGGCTTATTGTATCTAATGCTGGCCCCGAGGCCTGACCACGTTGGCGAGGCCGCGCTCCTTCTCCCTAATCCTACCGACGCTAGGCTGGTCCAGCTGATGATGTTAGAGGTTGCAGCTGCACGCAGAATGATAGGTGATAACAGCCGGCCAGGTTGATCAGGCCTGGCCGGCGCCACACTAGAGCTGCAAGTAATACATTGTTGATTGGTCGGCCTGGGCCGGACGATGGCGGCGTTACCCCCGGATGTAAAGAGAGCCAAGTGTTACAGCCCTTTCAAAATCATATCATCCTTTGATCTGTGATGACCAGGCGAAGCGCTGCCAACAGGCAGCGCTCGCACCTCGGTAGAGCACCGGTGGGACGAGCCAAAGATCCCAACCGACAAAGTCACCTAACACAACTGATACCGCGCGCCAGTCCTCTGTAACACCAAACCGTTATTTCCGGGAACTCCCAACGGCTTTTGCCACTGAACTGCACGACCGTCAACGGTGCACGACAGGGGGTGCACGAGTATATGTGGCTTAGTCCTGTTTAGTTATCGGTCGAAATCAAGGTTAGGTGTACTTGCATGGGGGCGTGGGTGGGTGGGCTCCAGACTCCAGCACGGCAAGGCCACGTACGCCAGCGCGCGCGCCACGAAACACAAACACAGGCAATGACATGATTCGCGGGCGCGGAGGTGGCCCGCCGGGGCGCCGAAACCACGAGCCACGCATGTGGGGTGTGTATGTGTTGGCGGAGCGGGCGGGATGCGCACACACATATGTACACTAATTACTCTACTAATAACTTGGACGCGCGCAGCGCAGTCGCCGCGCGGGCGGGCCCCTCATCATCAACGCAAAGTGTGGATTGATAAAAATAAGAGATGAGGTAGATAGAGGAGGAGGAGCCAGCAGGGGAGTACTCGTCGCGACGGACATACATACATTTATCTATCGTGCCAAGCGTCACTCTGGGAAAGACTTTTCTCCGTATATATTTGCAGAATCGCCCGTAAAGTGGGGTGCGCCCGTCCGTAAAGCGCGACCGGGCAACCGCTGTACCCTTGCTCAAATAATCGTTTTCTTGCGTTTGCGAGCTGTGTTCAGTATGTTATGTAGATACATGTTTGCTTCACGTTCGTTCAAGGACCGGAGTGGTGCATACAGGAAGTGACTGATTCAGAACGCAAATTCATCTAGTCGGCTTTCCACTAGCACTTGCTGGGATATCATTGCCGAGGCAACGGGGCAGAGTTGGTCGGAGCCGTCCGTAAGGCGGGACCACTTTCCGTAAGTAGTACAGTTTCGCAGATTACGGACAAAGCATCAACTTTTGGCTTTCATACACAGTGGGTTGTTTGTAACCAGGACCTAAGCAAATTGACTGTTTTTCACTTTTTTACGTAATATGGGGTGCGGGTCCCCGTTGGTAGAAAGAAAGAAAGAAAGAAAGGTTTACTCCTGGACCGCTAAGCCCAAGCGTGTTTTAAGGGGACCGCCGATGTAAGGGTTGGGCGTCGACATTGGTCACCAGTATTTTGTTCACGCAGGTATCCGCCTGCGGCCCCTATCCGTGTTACCAGGCCCCCGAAACCGTTCCCTGGTATGGGGCCAGAGGCCGGACCCATTGGCCCGACCCGCTTGACGCGCGCGCACGTCTCGGGCTCGGACCCGACTGAAGAGCCGGGCTGTCCAAGCGAGACTCCCTTATTCTCAACCATTTTGTCCCGGCCCGAACCGAACCGGCGACCTCATGGTCGCAGACTCGATGCCTTAGGGAATGGCCAAGTTCAGCCTGGCTTACACTTAAGTTCCAACAGTAAGTCCGATTCCGGCGGTCGAATGAGCAAGTTATGCAGCTGGGAAAACCCCCCATGAGTAGATAAAATGCCAGCAAAGGCCCCCTCCGACAGATACTTTCAGAACGATTGGGCTGATTGGGCAAGGAGTATCTCTGGCCGTAGATATTCTGCAAAATAAGATAGCCACCCTGACTAGCGAGAAGAAGAAGCCTGGAACGAATCCCGGCACACATGCATAGCACCCGTTGGTGAATCAGAACAGTGGAGTGACATGGTACGGGACCAGCAGCAGCAACCAACCACGGAGGTATGCTGCGATCGATGCGCGGGTGTGCCGCCCATGTGCATGCAGCAACAGGCAATCAAAGTGCGCAGAGGGACCCTGACCCCTACGTACCGACTGGAAGGCACATACAGCAACTGACAGTCCTCAGCGGCACGCAGTCAGCAATGGATAAAGTCGAGCACGGAGGAGTCGCCCACAAAGGCATCCCGCCCATTACCCAGCTACCACGACGGCACCCCTGCGCCGCACCCTCTCGAGGGCTTGCTTGGATGGAAAACTCACGCCTGCCTCGCGACAGTGCCCAGCGACCGCTAGCTAGTGGAGCACCCCTAGGGTCGTCTAATGGGAAAGACACTGGCATTCTGTCCAGAGATCGCGGTTCGAATCCCCGTCCCCTCACCGCCGTGTGATTAGGCGGCTCTGGTGCGGTTTCCAGGAGAGGCAATCCTGGCGCGCTGGTAACCTGGTGTAGTGGCCGGTATGGCTGCGTGACCTCCCCGCGGGTGATGGAGGATGGGTGCGCAGTCCTTGGTAGGGGTTGATGAGACGAGGCACCTACGAGCTATCTATCTGGGCCCGTCGGGATACGGGTCCACCTTGTAACGCACGGTTACATTACCCCTCATCACCCAACGAACACCGCTGTGACCATTAAAACAAAAGGCTAACGGAAGTCCGGCCCTCTACGGCAGCTGTGGGCAGCAGGTTTAACGTCGGAGCAAAGGCACTATGCTAGTTCGTTGTCATTTTCGGGATTCTCACAGATGTTAATACTCCCCATTTGGAGGGCAAGCCCCTCCGGGCACGAATCTGTCCCTCGCTCGCTCGCCAGCTCCAACGAACCCTCTACAGCAAGCGCCTACAGTTATTACTACAGTCCACATTGCGCCAGGCCGGATGCACCACTAGCTACCGCCTCAGCGCAGCGAGGACCTGAACCGACATTTAATAACAGGTACGTAGGATCGACGGAGCGAACCCACAACCTAAGCTTTCGCAAAGAGGCGACGAGTTCTAGGGTATAAGGGTTAGGGTTCACGCACGTAGCCTCGATACCAGTGTTAACGTCCGTCGGAGCGAATAAAGGCACTAGTAGTTGTCGTGATTGTCGGGATTCGCACAGATGTATGTTACAGAACAGGCCAGCAGGTCCCCGAATCGGCCACGGGTAGGTGAACCCGTAGCATTGTGCGGGACCGACCCCATCAGACAGCAGTTGGGATACAACAAATCCAGCCGTACGCACCGGCGGCGGCGCTGTTCGTCAGGCGGACGGATCTGACAGCTAGGCCTACATACATACCTCAGGAGAGGTGGCTAATTATTAGCCACACAGGCACGCACGCACCCCGCCCTACCTGCTGTACGTATGCACTGATTACACTGATACGTATGCCCGAACAACGCACGCACGCACGCACGCACGCCGGTGCATGTAGTGCATGGCGCCAGCATTTATCCAAGCCAACTAACCACATAGCTAGGACCACTCGCTCGAAGCACGTCCGCGTTCCGCATATATACGAAGCCTTCTACGCCATACTTCATTGTGACCATTATTATTGTCTGTGTGCCGCCGAGCGATCGACAGATGGCTGCAGCGGCAAGCTACACGCAGCACGCAGCAGTACATACGCAGGTACCACGCACGCAGACAGATACACATCTGCAAAAAAGACGGCAGTAGCTACCACGCAGACAGATACACGCACATCTGCGTGCGTGTGTCGTCAGCACTAGTGCGTGAGTGGCGCACAGACATCGATTACATCTATCGCAGCAGCTGTGCCTCAATCAAGCAAAGATGCGTATCTATTGATTAAGCCGTCGTAGCCTTCGTTCCTGAAACACCCGTGATTGTGTGCTTTCGTCATTCACGCGCGCCTCACGACTCATCATGTTGTCCGGCGCGTGCCTTCAGTCGTCGCCAGTCGGTGTGGTGCGTGATGAGCCGAGCTTGGTTGGTTCGGGAGGTGCTCCAATATCATTATGGACCAGCCAAATATTGAAGGTCGACACTGCAACATGCATTACATAGACAAACGAACGAGTGAGACATAAATATCTAGTGGATAGATACCTCGCTGGTTAACAATAATGATGCGCGGAAACACATACGTAGGACATACGGTAATGGGAATAATCAGGGGGCATCTCTCTGGTCGGTGCAAAACATGCATAAAATCTGATGACCGTACCGACGCTGGCAAAGGGCTGCTGCAGCAGCTGCTGCTATCCCATCCATAACGAAAAGACCGCCAAAGCACTGTCTCGGGCGAGGGGGGCGTTAAGGGCCTCTGTCCCCTCTCGCTCTCAAAAGGGTGCGCGCCCGATCCCGGTTTTACGGCGGACCGGCCGGCGACCCCTCGCCCCCGCCCCCCCCCCCCCCATCCTACACACACAGAGCAAGCAACGGCATGGGCATACTACGCACGCACATGGGCGCATACTTACGAGGAAACGTAAACACAGCCTCCAGGGAAGTCGATCAAATTTGATTGGGAAAGGGGGCCGTCAGACCACACATTGCCACTCTTGTCAAATGCGTTGCAGGTACTGTTGACGCAGTGCTTCCAGATATCTGTGAAGCATTTCTCAGTCAACTTGTCAACTGGAGGCCTGCCGATGACTGTCTTGTCTTGGAAAACTTCATACTTTGGCATAACTGGGCACACTGCAAAACAAACAAGGCAGCGCATGTACTTGATAAGACACCGGTCATCAGCAGCGAGGTAGGGAGATTGCTGTGTGTATGGGGGGGGGGGGCGGGGGTTGGGGGTTAGGTGTCACGGACAGATTTAAATCAAACCCTCTTGAAGCAAGTGAGGCGAAAACGCAGGCCTGCATGGGCTCGCAAGCGTGACTCACTGGGTTTTTTGTAGCTGCAAGCTCCCTGTACGTAGGCCGCAACCACGGCAGCGCCCACCGTGTAAGAACCACCCATACTCCAGGAGGTGCAGCGTGGCTCGTACCTGACACACAGCAGGGTTCCGTTGCACAAACCAATATCACAACATATATTTATATATTTTATATAATATGTAATCATAAAAACATAATAAACATTATATCATAAAAACATAATAAACATTATATGTAATATTATTATTATGTTTTATGTATTTTTAAATCATATATACACATATGTCCGTGTGCGTGTGTGTGCGTGGGGTGTGTTTTGGTGCATTTCTGACGCCTGCTCGGTGCTCCGCGGCGGCGCGGCGATTTCATTTCTGCAGTGTTTGGTGAGGAATGAAGCTACGGCTGTCGCTGATGAGCCGCGGGGCGCAATATCACATCATGAATAATTATCATCTAGGGTTTATATTTATTATTATACATTAATAAACGGCCGATAAAGGTCAGTGATAATTATAGCGTTATGGCGAACCCTGCCCTGCTGGCCCCGCCCAAAGTAGTGATGCCTCAGCCGGCCAAGGCATGCCAAGTGTCTATCAACCGTGAGTCGCTCACACATGCGCACGTACGAAAGACCTGTCGCGCCGTCCTGGCTGACACTAGTGTACGGCATTGATGCATGGTTTAGACGGCGGGTGCGCAGTAATAAACGTATAATATTTTATGGGCCCTAGCTACGTACTGCATGCATGCTGTAACACGGCTGTGTATGCATGTAGCGACACCGCTAGCTATATATTAGCTAGCCTACGACTGCTTGTAGCTAGTGCGCAGTGCAGCTCGAGCGAGTGGCTTCTTTCACCGCCCGGCTACGTATAGCGCTGCCTCATTAGTGTTGCTTCCACGCCGCTCTTGACACGTATGTACGTGCGTACCTGTGTGGATCCCACGCACGATATTGTCTTAGCCCATGAGTACACGTGCATTGGTGAGGTCTACTCGCAACATTTGTTTCAATACCAATGCTGGTGGTAACTAAGTTCGATCTTTACATACGTACATACAAACAAACAATTAAATTTAATTTTTTTCGATCGGTGAAAAGACATCTCGTGCGTACTGACCTACAAAACTCAGCAGCTTGCTCTGCGGTGTCCAGCGTTCCAGAGCCGATGCCCGTGACCCCCGTCGGGCTTGTGAAGAGTACACCGGGGACTTTAACGTACGGCGGCATATCCGGGCAATTAGGTTGTGCTGCGTGTATATATGTACGTGCACGCACACACATACAAAGGGACGGACGCTCTTATCATCAACCGTTCGTTGAGAGTCATGTATACACGTGCGTAACAGGTAGGCAGAGACGGAGCGAGACAGCCTAAATAACACATACACTACTGCGAACGTCCCTGCGTGACGCTTGCAACAGTTTGAGCAAATCGATGCGTGCAGCAAGCAGCAGGCACGCCACGTACGCCGCGCGCGCGCACGCACATACGCGCATGCGTGGAGTAGTGTAGATTGCGAGCATTCGAATAATGAAGTGAGCGAGGGAGGGCATTCAGCATTCGTCAGTGGACAAGCGCAAGCTCGCTATTTACGCACGTATAAAACGTACGTATGTCGTGTTTCCGACGTCGGTCGCAGCTGTTCGCGGCCTGGGCGACCACGCACAGCGCGCGTTGCTCGGCTAAGCATACATCCTTGCATGTTCGTATCCTCATACCCGCGCGCCCCGCCGCTTCGGTGGACGGGTTCCCTATTCTTATTCTGTCGTGTTACGTATTAGCCCGTCATTGTTCTCAGTACCCCTGAGAAGAAAGCGAGATTACGCAACGACGCGCGTGCACTCTTAAGCTTCGCTTGCATTCATTCGGAGGCTACTAGCTAAGGCTACGTATGTAGCTACGTGACAAACAGCATAACGTCATCGATTATTATTATTGCCTCGAAAACGAACACCTATGTATGTAGCTACGTGACAAACAGCATAACGTTATCGAACACACTTGAGCGACTTGCCGCATAGAAACTTGGCACGGACTTGTGTCAATGTTTTTACAAATCAAACATATTTGCTTACCGATAGCGAAGATGCTGCGCCCCGGGACAGCGATCAGCGCGATTGCCAACACCAGTAAGAACTTGGCCATAGCCATGTTCGTTGTTGTAAATATATATATGCCGCAATGAAACACTTGTGCAACCAGTCGGCTGCAATACTTAGTTGCTGAAAACACTCCGTCTCAAGCAGGCAGACAACAGCAAAACGAGTGGACGTAGGACGTAACTAACGAAATTGGCTGGTGACAAACAAGTCCTCGCAGAGCGAAGACGATAATCCCGTTTTCAGTAGTCTGCATGCGACCAGCTTTATGGAAGGTGCGTTATCTGTTTCGACAATTGGCAGTACACGCATACGACCATTCGCTCGTCCACGCTGGGAGCTTGAAGCGGTGGGCGCGCGCCTTCATGGGAAATGCATGACTGACGATGATGTACGTATTGCTCCGTCCTCCGTTGCACTTGTATGTTGCACTCGACATCATCTTAGGCATGTAAACAAAGCTTTTCAATGTTTGATGAGCTGCTGCGTACGTGCACGGCACCTTTGAGTCCCTGAGTTACACATCTATGTCCTAACATAATAACCAATCAACCACGCAGCAGGATTGGGCGTACGTTTGGTAATATTGCTAAATTAATTAGCCCCTTTGTTTGATGAACTAAGGTCGGAAAAAATGGTCGCGCAAAAATTCCCAATCTTTCACCTCGATCCAATTGCAAAACTGAATACAAAGGCGGTTTGCATTATGTCGCCATATTTCCATTGGGATCGTCAGCCGTGCCATGTCTGTCGGCCTGTAGAAAGGTTGTGTGCTACGGTCTCAACTGCTGATTCAACGTATCTCGTCGTCATATGACGAGCAAGCACGAATACATGTGCATGCATCGCCCAAGCAAGACCTCATATATAACACAAGCTATCATCCGCAGCCGGAATCTGATGCGTTATGCGCTCACATTGTTTTACTCAGTTACGTGTACCGAGACTATCTGTACTGCGCCCAGTAATGGCTCTAGCGTGTCATGCTTGTCGTCCAAGCAACACTTTCATAAGATATGCACGCAATCATCAACAACAGCCACCGAAATCTGATGTGACACTCCTTTCTGATTAACGCGCAATAATCCTAAATACGTGGAGACACCCTCTTAGTTACTGTCTGTACCGAAACCTCCGCATCGATTGCAATACGTATCTGCCACTACGAACGGCTGAAATTACGACTCTTTCCCTAAAATTACTGGCTGTTATGAGGAACTTAATCATATCTTGTAAGAATTGTATTTTCTATTTTCTTTTGCAGCCGTCCATCGATAGCCTTCATCGATTCCACAACGAATTAAGCTCCATTCCGTATGCTCTCGTCTATCTCGATCGTCCGCCGGCCTCCCAGTCGAAAAATGGTGCCCACCAACGTGCGCGGTCGTACAGAAGTACAATTGAGCATGATTATCATTACGTTCTGTACACTAGGTAAATGCATGTAAATAAGTCGAAAGCAAGGCAGGTAGGAGTACCCGCTTCTGCTTGGGCCCTGCCCACGTTCCTTCATTCGCACTCAAGGCAAGACGTGACTTATAATGTACTTTATGTAAAAGTATTGTAATTACTGTGATTTTGAGCGATGATGTAGACGTTCAGGAGCTACAGCAGGCCTACCTTTCGAGGGTGGTCGCGCAACTTTTTTGCCACCTCGTAGGGTAATGGGGGTGTGGGAGTAACGAATGATGGGGGGGGAGGGGTGGTCTGAGGTACCCTCTCGCCCAACAATCATTAGTACGGCACGCGTACGGCCATGGCCGTACAAGCGTTATGCCGCAGATCCGCTTGGCAACTTCACATGGATAAATGTGCCGCTTATACGTTCGTTTAGGAAGCCAACAACATATAGAGTGCGTGCCTTGCAATCAGAGGCGTCAGCCGGCATTTGCAGTCCGACCGTCACTGATCGATGGCGCAGCTTACTGTTGAAAATGGTTGATTACCAAGTCATGCAAGCTAGTTCCTGGCTACGTATCTACCTCCCTTAGTTGATTTTAAGCACTTAGGCTGGCCACGCCACTCAGTGAGGTCACGACATGGCGACCATTAGTGGGTCATTGGTAAGTGCAAGCATTGTTTCCCTTGTTCATGCGTGATACTACTCTAGTTGGGTGCTTAACACCTTGCCTTATTGCAGTTGAGGGAGTTGGAGGGCAGCGACGAGTGGGTCGACGGGAAGTGCGCGGAACACGATGCTCTTGCCGGGCAACATTATTACAACATCATTTTGGAATACAAGGACGATACCCATATGTTTGAGCTGAAGTCCACTGCGACCTTCGCGCACCTGCGTGCCGAGAGCTGCAAGAACATCGGCCTCAACCCCGTGGCAGACAGCGTGGCTGTCAAGTACAAGGTGCCCCCTCTGAATGGGGTGGATTCGCCTGTCCTGCTGGTCACGCTGGCCGATGACCCACACTGGACGTCGCTCACGAGGCAGCTTCCACCGGGGTTGGTAAAGCTGCAGATGGCTGACGTACGGCAGGAGAGGAGGTGGCGGTGGCAGCCTGGCTGGACACCTTCAAGCAGGCCACTCCCGCCTACGAGTCGCCGCCAGTTTTGCCGCGAGTCGAGGTCGCCATTCCCACGGACTTCTACTCGCCGTCGCCAGAGAAGGAGAGGCCCCGCAATGGCACGTATTACTGCCCGGTGGAGCTGCAGGCAAAGGTGGACGCCTTCAACAGCAAGATGGCGGACGCCAACTTGTTGTGGAGCGACACATGGGCGGACATGGTGAACGCAGCTGGTGACTTGGACATGATGGCGGACCTGATGGAGCCGGAGGCGCCGCCCGACGGCATGGCTGAGCAGGGCCTGGACGACGCTGGACGTGTTCTCGCTGGAGCTCAGGAGCCGACCGGCACAGAAGGTGTGCATGAATGTCTTTGTTGCGGCGGTGGCAGCTGCTTATTGGTATGGGGGTGTTGATGTGCCTTTAATAGCTTAATCCCCTGCTGCACCTTATCTTTTACAGTCCTCTGAAGCTGTGCCTTCGGATCTGTGCGTTCGTTTTTGCAGGCGTCGCCGCGCCGGCTGGGGTTCACCAGGGACAAGGAGCAGCACGTGCAGCCGGCGCTGGTGGCGGCCCACAGCCCCGCGCCGGTCCCGGCCGTGGCGCAGCCGCCCTCGGGCGGCTGGTGGCCTCGGGCGGGTGGCGCGGTGACGCCACCGATGCCACCCGCGGGGCGCAAACACCGTGGCCGGCGGTGGGCGGCGGCGCATTGGTGCAGACGCAGGGCAGCGCCGTGCGGCGGATGGGCCGCCTGAGGGGCAGCCGCAGGCCCAGCGTGCGGCACGGTGACTGGCGCGTCAGCGGCAGCCAACCGTACCTGCCGCTGCCGCCCCAGAAGCGGCGTGGACTCCTATGTACCAGCGTGCGGTGAGTGGGGATTGGGTGCACTGGTTTTCGGTTGATTGATTTCTGGCAGCATGTTTGGTCCCTGATTTGGGAAACGATGTCCGCGACATGTGTCATTCCCCGGTTATAGTAAAGCTGGTGTGTCCTCTCCGTTCTCCTTCCTTGTGGGCCGTGCAGGCAGTCGCCGGTGAGAAGCCAGTGGAGGGCAGTCCGTGGCTGTGGCGTTCGGCGTGCACCGAGTCCCTCGAGGCGTGTGAAGCCCGCCTCAAGCGTCAGGACCTCACCGACCAGGGAGACGCAGCAAGGCTGCTAGATGTCGTTGCCCAGGTGAAGGCGCAGACGGTGATCAACTTGGTGGCGGTTAGGGCGTGCCTGAACACCGGGCCGATCCGGCAGGAAGCAAGAACCCTGCTGAAGAAGCTGCTCGGCGTAAAAGGGCTCCCTTTGTACGCCACGTTCCCCCCGATAACATGGCAGTGGCCGCCCGCGAGGCCGGCACCCTTTTCACATTGGCTGGGAGTGACGTTGGCCTTGCGGCGCTAGGCGCGGAGCATGCAAAAGTCGTGGAAGCTGCACGCCCCACCGACTCACGCCTCAAAGCACTCATCCAGCGTGTCTATCGGGTGTTCGGCAGGAAGCAGGACGGCCACAGCAGGTCGTTGGGGGTACTACTTCACGCCTTTATGGGGGACCGGGCACGTGTGTTCACGAACTGCTCTCCTGAGAAAGTCACGGAACTTGAAGGGGAGGTGGAGTTATTAGCTGACCGCATCTCGGCTTCACTGGGTGTTAGCTATGAGGTCGAGTGCCGGCTGGCGGGGCTGCCACTGGGACACGCGGACACTGACACGCCGGCATTCAAATCACGTGTGCGTCGACGGGCAGCAGCTGTCTTAGAGCGAATTGAGGTTGAGGAGGGCGTCGCACTGGCAGTGCCTGTTGACCCCTTACAAGCAGAGAAAGAGAAGGCCAGGATGCACATCGCTGACTCCACCCGTGCAAGTGCACACCAAACACGTGTCACGGGGGCCGGGGAGGAATTACCTCTCATGTACCTCCTGTCCAGCCGCAATGAGCTGTTCAGGACGTACAAGGCCGGCGGAGGGAGCCTTGGCCGCACCACCTTCCTTACTTGTTTTGGGGAAAACATGGTGCCTCTGCCCATGCGCTCGTGCCTTTGTGCGCACTGCGCGGCTGGCAAAGCGGCTTTGGAATCCCTGGCCATCCTCTGCCGTCAAGCTAGCACGGAGTGCACGGACGACGAGACAGGAAAGGCGCTTGTTGCCGGGGCTGCTGAGCTGCGGGGGCTTTCGGGAAGTACTTGGAGAAGGTTAAAGCGGCAGTGTGGGACGGGAACGACTCCACATCATGTCGTGGGGAACTGCCGATGGCGGTGTTCTCGGAGCTCAAGGAGCATGCTAGCGAAAAGGGCGAGGCAGCGTTTGCGGAGGAGGTTGCAAAGGTGGTCGCGGCTGTACAGGAATACGCCGAGCACATTGAGCGATGGGGTTACCAGTCCACGATTCACCGAAAGCACGTGTTGGATGCAAGGCGCAGCCACCCGGTCATGGTGTGCGACTTCAAGGAGAAAGTGAAGTCCCACCAGACCAGCGCTCAGCTGCAGAGGGACTACTTCAAGAACGATTCCCTGTCCCTGTACGATATCACCGTGGTGTACACTGAGGGGGGCGTCACTAGTTACTTTCACTACGATTTCGTTTCCGCGGACACTGATCAGGACAGCTTCTGGGTGCAGTGTGCTATGAAGGTGTTCGTGGAACAGTTGAAGGCCGATTTCGGGGATGCGATCCGTGGGGTGAAGGGCTGGTCTGACAACGGGCCGCACTTCCACAACAGCATATTCCTCTCGACTGTTCTGCTGGGCTTGAAGGAAGAGCTGGACTTGGAGAGCATTGAATGGAACTTCTTTGAGCCGGGGGAGGCCAAGAACTGCTGTGACCAGCACTTCAGCCATGTGGGGGGCACGTTCCGCCGGTACGTTAGCTCGGGTTGCGACATTAACGGTGCTGACGACATCGTGGGCATCCTGCGGGACATGAAAAACACCAGTGTGTCGCTGGTGCCTATTGACCGCAGCGCAAGTGACCCGGAGTACTTCGCTATCCAGGCGGTGAAATCGTACAAGCAGTTCCGGTACTGTGCTGCTGACTTTGATGGTGATGAGGGGTTGCGGGCTCGTGTGCTCAGCGATATTGGGGAGTGGGTGAAGTTGGATCGCGGTGCGGTTAAGAAGCGAGCGACTCGCGGTCATAAGGCGCAGTTGAACGAGGCACAGCTGCTGCAGGAGCTGTTGCTTCCCACGAGGTGCTACGGCAGCACGTGCCTAGGTTGGTGCAGGATGGAAAGCTGGTTAAGAAGGGTGCCTGGTCCGATGCTGAGGCTGATGTCGAGCTCCAGGTGGTGGAGGAGCTGCGAGTTCTGGTGAATGGGTACCCCGAGGCAGTGCGGAAAGCTGTCGTGAAGACCGCCCCAAGGAAGGCGCACAAGTGGTGCGAGCTCCTAATCGCATGTGAGCAAGCACACCGAGCTACTCCCAAGGGCCGCGGCACCCAGCCAGGGGGCGCGCCACCAGTGAAAGGGCGGCTGGGGACGCGATGGTACAGGGCGACGCTGGGCCATCTGCGGCAACTGCCATTGTGGCGGAGGGCACGGTAGCCTTGCTAGGCCAGGCGCCTTCAGTCGCTGGCGTTGTGGGGCAGGCCCAGCGGAGCGCGCACCATTTGATGGCTGCTGCATCAGCTGCTAAGGCTGCAGCAAGCCAGCGCTGCGGTGTGACAGGCGACCACCAACATGGCGGCAGAACCCTACCTCGTGGGCGACAGGTGGCGGGAGCGAGCTTGGGGCCTTTACAGCACATGGCAACGGAAGCTGTGCAGTCTGCCACCTTGCAGGCTGGAGGCGGTGTGCGGCCTCAGGTTGCCGGGCCGTATGCGGGCTTGGATGTGGGGGTGGCGGGAGGGGGCTTGGGCCCCATGCAGCGCTTCAATGCCGCCGCTGACGCCATCGCACTGGCAGCAGCCAACGTGCAGGCGCAGGCGGGCGGTGTGCGGCCTCAGGTTGCCGGGCCGTATGCGGGCTTGGATGTGGGAGGGGGCTTGGGCCCCATGCAGCGCTTCAATGCCGCCGCTGACGCTATCGCACTGGCAGCAGCCAACGTGCAGGCGCAGGGGGGCGGTGTGCGGCCTCAGGTTGCCGGGCCGTATGCGGGCTTGGATGTGGGGGTGGCGGGAGGGGGCTTGGGCCCCATGCAGCGCTTCAATGCCGCCGCTGACGCTATCACACTGGCAGCAGCCAACGTGCAGGCGCAGGCGGGCGGTGTGCGGCCTCAGGTTGCCGGGCCGTATGCGGGCTTGGATGTGGGGGTGGCGGGAGGGGGCTTGGGCCCCATGCAGCGCTTCAATGCCGCCGCTGACGCTATCGCACTGGCAGCAGCCAACGTGCGGGCGCAGGCGGGCGGTGTGCGGCCTCAGGTTGCCGGGCCGTATGCGGGCTTGGATGTGGGGGTGGTGGGAGGGGGCTTGGGGCCCATGCAGCGCTTCACTGGCGCCGCTGACGCTATCACATTGGCAGCAGCCAACGTGCAGGCGCAGGCGGGCGGTGTGCGGCCTCAGGTTGCCGGGCCGTATGCGGGCTTGGATGTGGGGGTGGCGGGAGGGGGCTTAGGCCCCATGCAGCGCTTCAATGCCGCCGCTGACGCTTTCGCACTGGCAGCAGCCAACGTGCGGGCGCAGGCGGGCGGTGTGCGGCCTCAGGTTGCCGGGCCGTATGCGGGCTTGGATGTGGGGTGGTGGGAGGGGGCTTGGGCCCCATGCAGCGCTTCACTGGCGCCCCGGACGCAGCCATGGTAGCGGAGGCGCGGGCGGGGTCTGCAGCAATGCAAGGCAGTGTTACCCTGCCAGGTGACGGTGGGATTGGGGGTGGCAGTTCGGTGTTTGAGGCAGCAAGCACGGGTTTGGGGCTGATGCATGGTGTGCCAATCCACCATGCACTCCTTAACGCGCTGCAGATGAATGGGCAGTTCAATCAGGTCAGGCGAGATATGGAGCGGTGGCAGGGTATGGCGAGATCAGAGTGGGAGGAACAGGAGATTAGGTCGATCCAGGGTCTCGGCAACGGCAACGCTTCGTACGCGCCACAGCAGTACATGCTGGTGGGTCACCCTGTTGCGTCGCAAGCCGTGCCATACCAGTTGCAGTTCAATGCGTGACTTTGGAGCGCAGCTAAATGCGTCGCGTGCACGCAGATGCGGATCGGGCGATGTTGGAAGTATGCGCGTTGTCGTACACTGCCGTGTGCTAGCTTCCAAGGCGGGGCTGCCTCGGGCGCCAATCCAATCAACATATTCAGGGATCGGGTTCATGTTTCATACATCATAGAGGCCCCTTATATTCCATTGTAAAACGAGAAACATCGGATGTTCGCACACACTGGATGCCTGAACAACATTGAACTACCAGCGTCGCTATTTTGACAGAGTCTACTAAAAGTGAAGCGAACAGGTGCTTTGATTACAGCCGACATGTCAGTAGTGAAATGCGGTTCTTCGGAAGAGTTCAAATGGACTCCTTCACTGAAGGAATGTGCCCAGCCCTGCCGTGTTGTAAGCCCAAGCTTCTCAGCGCTGTTTGCTTACAAGGTTTATTATGAACGATGTGCAGATCAGGTTTCATGGTTAACGCTAGGGACTCTGGAACTGTGTTGTAATAACGACGGCGCAACCCAACGCACAGGTACGGAACGCGCTAAGCCCATGGATGCCACGGGAGGGGCAAGGAAGGATGATGGGGGAGGAGGGGTGGTCCGGACCCCCTCCCTGTACTACGAAGTGCCAAAAACGTTGCGCGACCACCCTCTTTCGTTCTCGCTCCTTGCGGCTCCTTGCTCCAAAGTTCGCTTCGTTCCGTGCAGTTCCGTGCATCCTATTCAGCACTTACTGCATTATTACATTATGGAGCTTTCAGTAAATGTCAGAACGGGGGAACTTTATTGTTTGATCGCTCGTTATCACTACTTACGTTCGTACCCTCGTGATACATCTATCGACAACGCAACAGCAGCACCACTGAGTCAGCACTACGTAGCTACCAATATTACGTACCTATTGAGCACGAATATATAATGCAGCATGACATTCTTGCTTGTTTGCCTGTTCCCCGTTTGCAGGTCGCCCAGCCAGTCGCCCCCATGGCAACCCGCGTTCCTTGGTTGAAGCGGTTTCACGCTGCTGCGCTGCTGGCGGTCATCTTCATCGTCTTTGGGAGCATGAATCAAGGTGTATCAGCTGCAGCGGGCATGATCGAAACTGGCGCCGCCATAAAGACAAGCATCAAGACGGGTATGTTGGTGTAGGTCGGTATATAATATAAATAAATAAGTAAATAAACAAAGATATAAATAGAAATATAAATATAATACAAATTATATATATATAATTTGTATTATATTTATATTTTTATTTATATTTTTATTTATATTTTTGTTGTCGTCAATATATATATATATATATTATATATATATATATATAATATATATATATATATATATATATATATATATATATATATATAAATATATATATATATATATATATATATATATATATATATATATATATATATATATATATATATATATATATATATATATATATATATATATATTGACGACAAACAAAAATATATAAATAAAAATATAAATAAATATAAATATAATACAAATTATATATATATAATTTGTATTATATTTATATTTCTATTTATATCTTTGTTTATTTACTTATTTATTTATATTATATACCGACCTACACCAACATACCCGTCTTGATGCTTGTCTTTATGGCGGCGCCAGTTTCGATCATGCCCGCTGCAGCTGATACACCTTGATTCATGCTCCAAAGACGATGAAGATGACCGCCAGCAGCGCAGGCAGCGTGAAACCGCTTCAACCAAGGAACGCGGGTTGCCATGGGCGACTGCTGGGCGACCTGCAAACGGAACAGGCAAACAAGCAAGAATGTCATGCTGCATTATATATTCGTGCTCAATAGGTACGTAATATTGGTAGCTACGTAGTGCTGACTCAGTGGTGGCTGCTGTTGCGTTTGTCGATAGATGTATCACGAGGGTACGAACGTAAGTAGTGATAACGAGCGATCAACAATAAAGTTCCCCGTTCTGACATTTACTGAAAGCTCCATAATGTAATAATGCAGTAAGTGCTGAATAGGATGCACGGAACTGCACGGAAGCGAAGCGAACTTTGGAGCAAGGAGCGCAAGGAGCGAGAACGAAAGAGGGTGGTCGCGCAACGTTTTTGGCACTTCGTAGTACAGGGAGGGGGTCCGGACCACCCCCTCCTCCCCCATCATCCTTCCTTGCCCTCCGTGGCATCCATGGGCTTAGCGCGTTCCGTACCTGTGCGTTGGGTTGCGCCGTCGTTATTACAACACAGTTCCAGAGTCCCTAGCGTTAACCATGAAAACCTGATCTGGCACATCGTTCATAATAAACCTTGTAAGCAAACAGCGCTGAGAAGCTTGGGCTTACAACACGGCAGGGCTGGGCACATTCCTTCAGTGAAGGAGTCCATTTGAACTCTTCCGAAGAACCGCATTTCACTACTGACATGTCGGCTGTAATCAAAGCACCTGTTCGCTTCACTTTTAGTAGACTCTGTCAAATAGCGACGCTGGTAGTTCAATGTTGTTCAGGCATCCAGTGTGTGCGAACATCCGATGTTTCTCGTTTTACAATGGAATATAAGGGGCCTCTATGATGTATGAACATGAACCCGATCCCTGAATATGTTGATTGGATTGGCGCCCGAGGCAGCCCGCCTTGGAAGCTAGCACACGGCAGTGTACGACAACGCGCATACTTCCAACATCGCCCGATCCGCATCTGCGTGCACGCGACGCATTTAGCTGCGCTCCAAAGTCACGCATTGAACTGCAACTGGTATGGCACGGCTTGCGACGCAACAGGGTGACCACCAGCATGTACTGCTGTGGCGCGTACGAAGCGTTGCCGTTTGCCGAGACCCTGGATCGACCTAATCTCCTGTTCCTCCCACTCTGATCTCGCCATACCCTGCCACCGCTCCATATCTCGCCTGACCTGATTGAACTGCCCATTCATTGCAGGCGCGTTAAGGAGTGCATGGTGGATTGGCACACCATGCATCAGCCCAAACCCGTGCTTGCTGCCTCAAACACCGAACTGCCACCCCCAATCCACCGTCACCTGGCAGGGTAAAACTGCTTGCATTGCTGCAGACCCCGCCCGCGCCTCCGCTACCATGGCTGCGTCCGGGGCGCCAGTGAAGCGCTGCATGGGGCCAAGCCCCCTCCCACCACCCCCACATCCAAGCCCGCATACGGCCCGGCAACCTGAGGCCGCACACCGCCCCGCCTGCGCCCGCACGTTGGCTGCTGCCAGTGCGAAAGCGTCAGCGGCGGCATTGAAGCGCTGCATGGGGCCTAAGCCCCCTCCGCGCCAC